>CM031239.1:897239043-897911644 GCA_018340775.1 Taxus wallichiana var. yunnanensis
CTATGTGCTCATGACCAACTCCTCAACTATGTAACATTGGGCATGCACAAAACTCCCACATGTGCCAACACACATTTCTTCCTCCACTGATGGTTTTCTTCAGCTTCTACCAACAACCTTACCTAATCGGTTTTGCAAGTGTACCAATAACCTTTCATAATTCATTTTGACAGCCTCACCAAAACCTTACACAATTGGTTTTATAGGCTCACCAAAAACCTTACACAATTGGCTTTCCTGGTTTCCTAATAACCTTCACATCATGATTGCTACAACACACTTTGATCAATATTTTACAATGTTTCTACAAAAGGGGTTACATGAGGAATAATCAAAAGTGAACATGAATTTACATCATCTGTTCTTATTTTTCATGTCACACTGAAAATTTGAAAGATTGAAATCCACACCACATAATTGAAACAAATACCATCATACCAAAAGTGCGGCTCCTTCGTTGATGACTGATGAGAGGTCATTGCCTCTTGTCCTCCAATAGAAAATTAACTAGTAGAGGAAATCTTCATCACTTTGATTTTTCGTATGAGCGATTTCATTCCTCTTCATTTTCTCCTTCTTCATCAATAGGCATGATAATGTCTTGTAGTTTCCCATCAAGT
Organism: Taxus wallichiana var. yunnanensis; assembly: GCA_018340775.1. Classification (NCBI taxonomy): domain Eukaryota; kingdom Viridiplantae; phylum Streptophyta; class Pinopsida; order Cupressales; family Taxaceae; genus Taxus; species Taxus wallichiana. The sequence goes on from CM031239.1 coordinate 897,239,664, forward strand.
AAGTCTTGTTCTCTTTTTCTGCAATTTGTAGATATATGACCGATTTGTTTACAATAGTAGTAGGTAAGTTGTTTCTTTGTACCTTTCAAAGTTGAACCATATTTTTATTTCTTAAAAAAAACTTTTTCTTTCTTGTTTCTACCGTACATTGTAGTTTCTTCTAGTTCAACAATCATAATTCTTTTTTCTTCTTCAAGTAAAGAAGAAATGAGATCTTCTAAACTAGGATTAATTTTACTCAATGTAAAAACCATATTAGAATAACAGACACATGTTATTCAATAAAAAACCTTTTCATCATCATCAGGTACATCTATTTTAATTCCAGCTAACTGATTTGAGATGGATCGAAACTTACTAATGTGCTCTACCATGTTGTTGCCTTCTTCCATTTTAAGACCAAATAATCTTTGCTTCAATGCTATCACTGCTTCTTCTAGCTTGTGAACCAAACAATTTTTTTAATGTATTCCAAATTGTATGAGAGGATTTAGACAAATCTATATGATGCAAATAGGCATTAGATAATCCTAGTCCAATGATTGTTGTGACTTTGCGGTCTTTGCTCTCCCATTTTTGCTTTATCTCGCATCTCATTGGTTTATTTATTTTTCCCTCAATGATATCCCATAGATCTTTATTGATAAGAAATAGTTGTGTTTGAAATTTCCATGTGTGGAAATAATTTCCATCAAATTTTGAATATGACTTAATTTATCCATGCCAATACAATTTTGACTTACCACATAAAACATGATGTCCTCATAAATAGTCTTTTGCAACAATATTCTAGAGACGTGGAAGCTGAATCAAATACAAATAAAATGAAGTAAATACAGATAGAGTGCATAGATGTCTACCTTTATATCATTGACATCATATTTCAATACAAATGTGATGTGGAATAAATACTCAAAACTATAGAATTGATAAACAAATACGTGTCGGGTTGTCAAGTATGCAAATGAGATTTTTTGAGTCCAATCCACCATAAGCTTGACTTTCTCATGCAAAACATATCTCTTCCAATGCAAATTCATACATCTGACCTCACTCAAAATATAGGCAATGTAACAATGTCAAATATGAATCCACGATCCATGGTTTTTCTATGCATGTAATATCCACTTGAAGAGAAGAGTATTCACAGAAATTACTTTTGTATGAAGTCGAGTCTTCAAGAAGAAAACTATTATGGAATTTCCCACTATTTGTTTCAATGTCCCAAATAAAATAGATAGTATTGTACATGTCAATAGAAATAATTAAATCTATGGAATCTTGACTAACAGCTTTTACACTCCACATTTTTCTTGCATAGGTTTCACATATCGATATGATCCATCACGCCTATTATCGCAACATCAAATTTTCTTGTATCGGGTAGATACAATAATATACGCATAAAATGGATGTAGAATCCCAAAGATTAATACAATGAATCAAAATACAAATTATCAACAGATTCAATTCCAAGTTGCAGTGTGATAATGCAATGTTAGTGTTGATAGAGTCGTTCGAACCACTGCTGCGTGAAGATAATTGGTGGAATTAATAATGCAACATCAAGATCTTCCATTCATTAGAGCAACTTCAATAACAATAAAGTTTCTCCTACATGTTTAAAACCCCATTACGCTTTGATATCAAATCTAAAATTTGGGTAGAGTTACAGAATTAAAACACAAAAATATTCCTATATTTCTCATATGCATCAAATGGGTCGCCATACAAAATAAATAGGCCAATAATTTCCTATATTTTAGATTTTGGCTCAATAAACAAACTACCCGAAACTCCATATTAAGACTAATTATTTCTCATGTAACGAAATATTCTCTAAATTACATGAGTTGTTAATAACAACTCATTTACATATTAAAAATAATTACTATATTATTTTATCACCCATACTAAAGTAAACACTAAACAATAATAATTTCCTAGCAAACCCATCTCATGTACAATGTGCACAAGTCGATGAGGAGCAGAGTGCGCCTTCGAAGGAAGTTAGAGAAATATAAGTGGATGGAGAAGAATATTTTGGAACAAATGTGCATGATACTTTGCGCATTTCGGACAAGAGTTGGAGACCGATGTGGGAACGAATTAGCAGATATCATACAAAATTTGGATGAATCGGAGGTGGAGTGTAACGTTGAAGAGGAAGAAGAAAAGGAGAAAGGTGGGAGTCTAGGAGGGGAAATAAGTTTGGTAGTAGGTTTCCCAAAGGGTGCACACACATGTGGTAAACATGCATCCACCCAACAAAGACCTACTATGTCCTATGATGCAGATCCCAATAAGGTATTGCACACTTGCTACTGCAGTACAAATACCGAAAACCAAATTTTCTTTTGGTCATATTTTTATAGGGAAGGTGTATTCACATGCATGAGGAATATGTTGTCTTGGATGTTTGAATCCCATGTTGATGAGCTTGAGTTTGAAGTCAATACAGAGCATTACTGGATACACGCACTTCACCGAGCTCCAAGGAGGTAAATCCAATAGTGGATTCTCAACAATTAATTGATGAATAGGCATGTAATGCACTGAATAAAGTATCGGTGGAAGTGGAGGCTAGATTATTTGGGAGGAATAATAGAATCAAAGCACTAGAAAAGGAGTTAGAAGAAAAGAATAAAGAAATTATTGAGAGAGACAAGGAAATAAAGGGGAAAGAATAGATGGTTGCATAGTTAAAGGTTGAGTTGAGGGAGGAAAAGGGAAAATTGTGTGAAGTATACAAAAAGGTAGAGTTGATAGAATATTCAATCATACTAGCACGCCCGAAACTAGCCCCCTTCACAAAAGTATGAATCAACTTTCCACTGTTTGGATGATTTAATGTGCATAATCACGATGTAGAAGCAACCCTTAGCTCTAGAGTCCGTAGAAGAAGTTATGTCATAACGAAGCAAAAGGATAAGGAAAAAAATTGAGGCAACCATAACTCAATACACTAAGCTCCTTGCATTAGTGAAGACTGTGGCTCATATGGCTGAAGTTTTCTATGACAACTGTGAAGATAGGGATCGGGTGGCAAGCGTGTTGGTTGCCACTCATGAGGTGGATTTAAAGGAGTTCCGGGCCAAGAAAAAATAAAATCGGGTAGAATGAGATAAGATCCTTACAAATGTCAAGAAAAAGAGTAACACTAATTAAGGACCTCAATAAATAATAATCTCAAAGAATTGTATCCCTAGGTAATGTGCATAATGGACATGTTAATGAGATATGGGCAAACAATTGGAAAATTTGGTTGACACATTCAAGGCCAAGGGTGAAGATTTAACATTTGAAGAAGTCAGTGTAATGATGGGGGATCTGTTCAAGCAAGTGCAGAGTGAGGTGGAAGGATGGAATATAATTGAAGCATCATTGAATAAGGATTTTCCCATTCTTCTTACACAGTGAAAAAATTCTTTTATTTTTGCAACGACAGATATTCTTTTATTCCTTGTGACTATAAGATTCTTTATTCTTAGAGGGATAAGTCAGATTACCCATTGTCGGGGGTGGAAATGAAACAAGTGTGGGGTAATGTTGAGCATGGAAAATAACTAAGTCCTTGAAAATAGAGGTTAGCACGCACTAAGGGCATCATAGAAGAAAGACGCATGAGGAAGCATACGCGAGGAGAATAGGGTTTGTACACTGGATTCGAGATATGAATGCGCGTAGGAGACAAACCAAACACTTAGCCAATTTTTGGGATGTGGGTCTAAATATAGACTTGGAGTGGTGACCAAGCAAGGTTTTAAAGATAATTATAGTTCAAGAAAGGTCTATTTTTGGATAAGGAGAAGACCAAACGACATGCATAGTTCTGAGCTAATAATAGGATTTGAACTAAGAGTTAACTATAGTAGATCTATTATTAGGAAAGATTGCATTCTTTTATTGTTAGCTTGTAATGGCACATGGATATTATTAACATGCATCCTATTTTAAGGATGCATGTTAAGGATGGGTGGTGAAGGGAAAGTCCCCACCCCTATATGTATGTATGAGTTGCATAGTTTATGGGGAATGCTATACGTAATAGAGTTATGCTACTAGTTTGTTTATGCACATGAATCCTGGTGACATTATTATGTATGTATGAAGCTTCTGTGTTTTATGGTAATTAATATAATGGATCTTTGCACGCTGTATATTGATTATTCACACATATGTTACTAGTTCATGCATGGTAAAGTTATTCATGATTCTTGTATGAGGTAATCTTGCACATGGTTAAGATATAGATCTAGTTTATGTTCAACAATATACTTAATTATCTGTTATGGATTTTGAGTATTTTTATGATCATGCTAACTCCTTGAGCAAACTTCCATAAAAGAGGGACCCGATATCCTTGCGCGCTTCGGGTGAGCACTTAGTTCTGGTTGAGTGATGTGCCAACATGCCTTGGGATGTTGTGGATAAAATAAGACTACGAGATGGATAATTAATTAATGGTTTATGTGAGTAATCTGAAATTGAATTTTAAATTGTAAGGACTGATTCACCCCCTCTCGGTCCATTTTTATTCTAACATGAATTTGAACCTTTCGATATAGCTATATAAACTAGTCTAGGCACTCATTACATCGATAAGGAGAACTTCACTATCCCCATACCACACAAGGAAGAAGAAAGTGACACTTATGGGTTATGGAAGGTGTATTTTGAGGGTTCCAAGAAGCGAGAAATGAAGTTTGTGTTAACTATGGTTCTTGTCTCCCCAAAGGAACAAAATATATCTTTTTTCATAGGTTGCAATTTACATGCTCCAATAATGTGTCGAGTATAAAACATTGGTCCATGATTTTTTGATTATGGAAAAAATAATCAAAGCTCAAAGTATTTGAGGAAACATAATTGGTCATTTACCAAGTTAGGGGTAGATGTGCAACTAAAACCAAGTTGAGAGTGTATATGCATCAAGTTTGGGATCTTTGGGAAAGTTATGAAGTTGTCAATCTTTAGATGGTGCCACTAAAGCATATCAAAGAGGTGGATCAGATAGTGACCATTGGTTCTCGCTTTTCTTCTACGGATGACTTTATCCAACGAAAAAGATGTCAATGTACTTGTAAAGACATCCATTCCAGCTTAATGAAGTCAATTGGAATTTTTTTAGAGTGATGAGTGAATTGTTTAATTCATTCAAAGTAAAGTAAAATTCTCTTCAAAATTGTATCTTACTTTACAAGATAGCTATGGTGATCAAATCATTCAACTAAGAACAAACAAGCTACCTAAAATATTAGTCACCCTCAAAGGCATTTTCAACTCCTGATGATGATATCAAAGGGAAAAAGAGAAGCATGTATGCAAGTTAAGAGGATTATAATATGGTCACCATTGCATAAGGAAAAAAATTTTTTTGTTTGGGAAGGTATGTAGTGAAGAAAGGAACAATATTTTATTTCCTTGTGTTAAAAATGTCATGACATATTCTCATGGAATTATGAGGATCTTAATGGCTTTGACCCCAAAATTGCTTAACATTATATTGACCTTGATCCCATGGCTAAGCTATTTGAACAAAAATAGAGGCATGTGAACCTCAAAATTGATCCCCTCATGAGAAATGAGTTATCTAAACTCATTGAGTCAAAAATAATATTTCCTATCAAGTACTCATCTTGGGTGGCCAATTTGGTTCGAATCAGAAAGAATAATGGGGATATTGGGCTTTGTGTGGATTTCAGGGAATTAAAAAAGGCTTCATTAAAATAATCATTTGCCTTCAATAGAGCGAATCCTTCAAAAATATTTGGATATTTAAGGTTCTCCATGTTTGACGATTATTCAAGCATCAATCGATAAAGATCAAAGAAGAGGATTCATATAAGACCACATTAAAAAAAATGGGGAACATATACATATCAAAAATACCTTTTGGTTTATCAAACATGGGTGGGACCTTTCACAAAGTAATGGAAATTACTTTTTGCAGACTCGTTAATCGGTCATCCTTGTTTACTTGGATGATATCATTGTCTTATTAAAGCAAGGTCAACAACACATGGAACATTTAGAAAAAGTGTTCGAGAGATGCAAAGAATTTGGAGTGTTATTGAACCCCAAGGAATGAATTTTTGCAATTCCACAGGGTAAGTTATTGGGTCACGTTATCTCAAAGGATGGAATTTCAATTGACCTCGAAAGAGTATCTGTCATCCTCTATCTTTCATTGCCAACTCACAAGAAGGCTCTCCAATATTTCCTTAGCAAGATCAATTTTTTTTTTAAATTTATTCCTAACTTCGTAGGACTAGTCAAGACTGTCACCTTGATGCTGAGGAAAGACATTGCTTTCAAATGGACCGTGGAAATAAAATAAATCTTCAACAAGATCAAATCCGTGATAGCTCAAGTGCCAACACTCGTCAATAAAAAATTTACAAAGGATTTCATCCTTTATGCTTATGGCATGGATCTTATCATAGCCGTGGTTCTCATTCAAAAGAACAATGAAGGTATGGAGAAACCTATGGCTTTCTTTAGCCAAACATTGAAATATTTTGAGCTTAAGTATAGCCACTTGGAAAAATTGATTTTTTTCCATCTTGCAGGCTCTAAAAATTTCAAGCCTTTGTTAGCCACCAACCACATCAAAGTATTAGTCTCACACCCCTACATGAGAGATTTCATCATGGGCTTCAAAATCAAGTGAAAGAAGAGTCGGATTGGTAACCAAAATCACAAAGTTTGATGTGACCATTAAGGCCAAATATTTGGTGAGAGGTAGACCCTTAAATGAGCATCTAGTTTTGATGCTCAGGACAACCAAGAAGATTCTTTCTTCATGGAGTAAGAATAAGAGAAATTAGTAGAGAACCCATACAACATAGGTCACCTGCAAGACAAAGGAATTCAACCTAGCCGCGACAATTAGATGAACAACACAAACATTTCTAGTAATCGGAGGCTATCCTCCTTATTTGAGTAAGACAAGAAGAAGATACCTCACATTGCAATCGATTCCTTATGTTTTAATTGATGAAATTATTTTCAAAATGAATATTGATGCTTTGTCTTACTAAGATGCATAATAGGAGAATAAGTAGATAAGGTCATGGAGGAATTCCATAATGGTTTCTCCAATTGACATTTATTAGCCAAGGCTCTAATAATGAAGATCCTTAGAGCAAGATATTTTTGGCCTACATTATTTGCGAGATGCATATCAATGGGTCAAGAAATATAAATAATGTGCCTACTTCACTAGTAATAAGAGAATGACGACCCTTCCCCTTCATCCTATTCAGGTGAATGAACCATTTTCTCATTTGGGAATTGATTTCATAGGCTTGATCAACCCCCCTTCAAGTGCAGGTCACATATGGGTCTTGACAACAAAAAATTACTTTACCAGTGAAAAAAGTATATACCACTCAAGGAGGCTACTAAAATTCATCATTTATTTCTTGGAGGACATTGCAACAAGGTTTGGGATTCCTCAAACTATCATTTCTAATAATGCTAAGGCAGTTCTAGGATCCAAAGTATCTGATTGGGCTCTTATAAATTGAGTTTACTCAAAGACTTCCTCAAATTATTACCCAAAAAGTAATGGTTTGGTAGAATCAAGTAACAATAAATTTATCAAAATCATGAAGAGGACTACGCATGTCAATAAAAAATGGTACACTAAATTAAAGAATGCTCTTTGGGTTGATAGAATCACTCCAAAGAAAGCAATTGACAATTCACCATTTGTTCTTGTATATGGTAAAGAAGCTAGGAGCCCATCGTCACTTGAACTACCTTCATTGAAGCTAGCTCATAAGTCAAAATATGAGGGTGTAAATCAAAGAGATATAAGAATGACATAATTGGTTAAACTTGGAGAACTAAGGAAGCATTCCATGGATAGATTAAAAAGACACCAAAGATATAACTAACATTAGTTTGACAAGAAAGCTAAACCACATATTTTTAAAGAAAGATATTTGGTCCTTAAGTGGGACACAAACAAAGCTAAATCAAGGTGACACTCTAAGTTTGATGCACTTTGGAGTGGGCCATATATTATCACTGATTGCAAAAGAATCCAACTCTTTTGAGTTGTCCAATTTTTATGAAGAGGTATTGTAAATCCTAGTCAATAGGAGCTATCTCAAACAATCCCATTAAGTTATCCTCTTACATCTTGTAAATATTGTGTATTTATGTGTTGTGGTAGGTTCACTCTTGTTGTTGTGTTGATCACTATTTGAGTGATTTTTCCTCAATCCTATGCGGTTATCTCCTTGTTTGTAATAAATTCTTTGCACTCTATACATGTTTCACTTGAATTATGCATAATCTTCCCTTTTATATATAAGTTTTGAGCCACTTGCAGTCATACACAAATCATCTCGAGAGATAGGTTTTATTGTGGAAATCAAATATTTGGAGTGAATTTCAGTGTACATTCTTTCAAAACTCTACATATCAACTTCAGTTTGGTGCTAAGTCCATGCATATTCGGAGACATGTTTTAAAGTTGAAAACCAATTATCAAGATTAGACTTGACTCCATGCCCAATGGATGCTTCAAGGAAGCTTGTCTTCATAATCTAGTAGGAAGATATCCCCTAGAGGTCACCAATATGTTGTCCAAAATTACACCCCTTGTAATTTTCAACAACTCAAAAAAGTACTTAACCATTTTTGTTCTCTAAAAAAGCTATAGGATACTACTTCAATTTACTACATAATGCATGAACTTAGTATTTTGCGAGTTCTCCTAACCCGTAGACAAAAAAATCAAGAGTAATGGATTTAGGTGAAAATTACTGAAATTTAGTGTTGCATGACATATTTTTAACATTTGCAACACTAAGGAAATAAGTACATGACAGCTGAAGTTAGAAAATATCCCCAAAGTTGAATATCCATAGAGGAATTAAAGAAATTAGCTAATTTCAAAAGTCATAGAATACTAACTTGGTGTTCTTCAAAGTTCACTAATTTTTAGCATTCCGTGGGTTTTCTCAAACCCATAAAATGAAGGAAAATATTTGTAGGGATGAAAAATGTGGATTGAAGAATTAGACCCTCATAGGTGATATGAATTATTTCTAATCATCAAGATGAGTGAAGGGGAAAGTTTCAAAGGTCCGTGGAGGAGGAAAATTTAAAATACCATGGTGAAAGCCACATGCGGACATAGCACAATATGCGGAAGGTTCCAAAGTTGCGTCAGAATATGAACTAAAGAACCAACCATGCCAACCAGCAAAATTTAATGAAGTAGGGCACTATTCTATCTAGTGTGATGGCATGCGATAGACTCAAAGGTTGTGTTATGGTTGTTGACTAAAACCTGGGGCCTCCATGCCTATACTACAAGTAAACTCGAAAAGAAATCATGACATCCATGCTTATTCAACACATCTTCGGGGATGGATTCCATATTGGTGGTCATTTCTCCTTTCTATTCCTTATTTTTCTTCATCCCATGAGTTTTATAAATTCAAGTACTTGTGCACTTTATAAGGGTTCTTCTCCCTTTTCCTTAGCATATTTTTGAGCTTTTCTATGTGAAACTTGAAACTTTATGTTGTTGACCTTTGTAACTTGTGAATGGTTATTTCTTGTCTTGAATATGTATGTAATATATGGAGAATTTATTAACACAAGTTTTGTTTGGTTCTTTCCTTTGAATACACAACGTTTGATGTGAATATTTCACCTCTTGCATATTTCATAATATTTTATCCGTCTTCATCTGAACTACTTGCATTTTTACAATCCCAACCTCATGGTTTTGTATCTATGTCATCTGGATTTGGTAAATTTCCTCATTATTTTAGTGTTATCACCACCCCTTAGCCAAGGATTTACCTTTATTATATCTCTCTCCTTGGTCCCTTATTATTATTAGGCTAGGAATTAGCCGTAGGAGTAGTTTTAACGTTATAAGTAGGTTCTTTTATATGAGTTTTCCAAATCTGCGTAACAAGGAAGTAGAACTTTTCTAGAGGTCTATTTCAAGCCGTACGTCCCACACTCAGAGGCAATCCCATGTTTCCTAAAAAATCCCAGATCTTCTTGATTTAGGGAAAGGTGCAATTTTGTGCTCCAACAAGTCTGAAATGTCATGTAACGCTCAGTGACAAACACATTAAGGTGACCACTGAGGTTAGTCCAACTCAAGTATATGCATTATTTATTTCATCTAATGTTTATTGATTTTTTCTAGGTAGTTAGGGTTGTTTTTGTAGGAACAAGTGTGATCCAAACCTTATGGCGAGTTCCAAAGCAAAAATTTTGAAAATAAGGAGCCATGTTTAGATCCTAAAAAGACCATAAGTGGAGATGTTTCTAGGACACTAGCACCTAGATCGGATACTAGCACTCGGGGTGGTTCTATCCTCCCATGGGAACCCTTGTCCAAATATGTCTCGATTCAAATATCTTAGATAGAGTGTGCACATTCTATATCTAGCCTTCTCAACATGTTTCCTATCCTAGAATCAATCTAGATCTTCTAATACAAGCCAATTCATTCTTATCCCACTATTGCTTACACTTGCTTGTACGCTGCATGCTAGATCTTGTTTTTCGCTCCTATATTCATTTGATCTTAGTCCTTTGATAAAGATTTAAATTTATTTAAATCAATGATGATATATTTATGTAAATGATGATGTTAATAGTTGTAGTTGCTACACAACACACCCCAAATTCCACAAGTAAAACTATGGGACCCTTTTGGCCTTTATAAAAGTAATTATGGGTTATGCAATGTCATTTTTAATTTATTACACAATAATTTATTTTTATAGATTAATGTGTTATTATTTTCTTGTGTTTCCCTTCATAAGCCAAGATCTTAAGCCCTTTTACAAGAAATCTTTGGTTAACAAACGATGCAATGCATTGCGCAATAGTTTTCATTAATCATGAAACATATTCCTTTTAGAATAAGGAACACATATTTGACCAAATAATCTCTAGTGGCCTTATCAGTTAGCCTTAACACCATCTTCCAAACCTACAATAGTGTTGGTTGATTTCCCTTCATTCAACTAAACAATGTAATTCATCGCGCAATCATATTTTGAGTCCTATAACATCGTAATACTGTGACATCCTAAAGTCACCAAAAATTATTCCACACATTGCACAATCTTTCCCAATTTGAACATAATGAAATTTTAACTCATATAATTAAAACTTGGATTGTTGAAGTTTTATGTTGTACGAGAAATATGTGCATAATCACTCTATGTGTATCATGAAAGAATTGGTAGCAACTAGATCCACTAGTGTACAAAGTAGAACATGATGTCTGTGTCAAGTAAGTCATGAGAGTTTTAAATTCATTGATTATGCCCTAATGTTGCATTTATGTGTCTTACATGTACTATGCAAAGGTCTGACCCGTAAAAGAAGAAAAATGCACCTTTGTACAAAAAAAAAGTGCATAAAACAAAAATATGTCTTGAGTGAATTAACAAGGAACAAAGCTACTAATAAGGTCCACACATCTCAACATTACATTGAACACTACATGTAATAGATGATAAAATAGTCAAATGACAAAAATAACAAGCAAGAGAACTAGTCATTAACAACACTTGTTTTTATTTGACATTGATTTTATCCTTCTTATCTTTATTACTTATCTTTTTGGATTTACACCTTATAATTTTACACAATATCTAAAATCATGTTCATATTTGATTCCACTATTTTATCTTTCTATCACCAAGTACAAAAGCACCCATTAAAGATAGGAGCACTCGGGCACTATTTTCCCCTCTAGGCACTTCTATCCTCCTCTCTTTTTCCAATTTTTTAGATGTTACTTCTTTCTTGTCTTATGTTATCACCCTTAGTTATACTTTCACTTGTTAATGATGAACCTTGAGTGAAGGAATCATATATATACATGACTTATTTAACTCCATTAGGGGGAAAGCATTCAAGAGGCACATACTATTATAAGGAGCTAATATTTTCTATCTACTACATCAAAGGACTACATTTTGGACTGCATTATTCATTACATAGAAGGTAATTATTCTAAATTACATACCACACATTAATTATTAAGAAAAATTGGTTGTATCCTTCTATTCTTTGTTTGATTGGAACTAGGAAACATAGATCAAAGGACACTATTTCAATCAAACACCAACAAAACTACATTGAGTATAAAATATAGTGCAATACTCAGTAACTTTAGACACAAAATCACACAATTGGGTACATTTCTAAGTCCTAAAAGCATGCTAACATTCATAGGATTAATAATAAAGAAAATTAGTAATTGACAACTATCTTTTACCTCTTTTCTTTGTTTCTTATTTTTTATTTGGTATTACACACCCTACATCCCAATCGGGATTTTACTTGAATTATCTTTTATGGCTTTAGACACCACCACCTAGCAAGGATAGAAGCACCCGGTGCTCTTATCTCCTCTAGGAGCCTCTAACCCTTTTATACCAAGTTGACGATTATCCTTGTGGATGAATTGGCGAGTCGTGGATACCTTAGGAAAGTGGAACGTGCACCCTAAGATAACCTCCATATTTTAAAGAAGCTGGCTCTTCTCTATGGTGTGAGGTAAGGGTTAGAGAAAAATGAAACAAAGCACAAAACTAACAAAGGTGAAGCACCAAAAAGAAGATGTTAATCAAGAATCCAACTGCCTGAAATGGGGAAAAGGTGAGCAATGAAAAGGGTGGAAAAAATACACCATAGTCTAGAGATAGATTCACACAGAACACCACTTCAAACCCATTAAGCACAACTTCCAAAACCTGTAGTGAACATTAGAAATATGCATAATATACCTATAGTGAATAAAGGCTAGTAGAGACAATAAAAACATGCAAAGGATGGACAAAATGCATCACATGACATATTATATTGCTCCAAAAATGTGCACAGTACAACAAAAACAAGTAAAAGGAAAGAAAAATGCCATTACAAAGCTTAAGAAGAAGGTTTGAGCTCCATGTTCAAACCCTAATAGAGAAGAAACAAGTGCCTAAAGGAAAAATAACTCCTCTTTAGAAAGAGCTCCAGATTACAATATATAGAATGAGAAGAAGAGAAGAGTGAAATCTTGAAATTTCCCCTTCAACCACTTGTTAGTTGTAATAAATGAGGTGAAGTGACATAAATAGATTTGCAAAATATCCCTCACACTACCCCATGACCTTTCGTTGGAGAAAATGAGGGCCATACTCATTTAATGCATTCTCAACCATTCTCCAACTATCTTCTTGAATTGAGCTCATTTTCTAAGAGATACATCCTCAAATATTCATCAATATATGAATTTCTTGATTTATGTGCATTGGGCATGGAGTCACGATTCCAATGAGAATATTTTTGTGATTCTACTAAGGGATTCTCAAGTTATGGGTATTTGAGTGCAAGTGGATAATTTGAGTTTCCACGCGCTTGCTTCATCTACACGGGATTGTGCATTTAACTCTTTTGTTGAAAAGACAAGTTAATAATTTCCTCTCCCTCTCCATATCTTTTAAAAGATTTGAGAATTTAAAAATTCCTAGTGGGCTTCATTATTACTCCCACATTGTATTGATTGACTACTGTCGATATTTTGTAACCTTGCTTCGGGTTCGGAGCCCATCTGTGTTGAGCTCCACGTGGAGGCCAAACACGTCTCTAAGGTCTTCGCTTTTCTTTCATCTTTTGGAAGTGCATTGAGATTAACACATGGAACCTTCCATGGCTATTTTCCTTTTCGTGAGTTCATAATGAGGTTTATTACACATTAATATTAGGACCTTCTTTTACATGTGGCACCTTCCATGACTCTTTTCCTTTTCTATGAGTTCATAATGAGGCTCATTACACATTGATATGAGGACCTTATTTTTGGTTGGCCCTCACCATTCGACCCCACGTGGAAGTCCCGTGGGAGTTTTGGGGTTTCATTCCTCCCTCTCTTTTTTGGAATTACGTCAAGAGATGACACATGGCCCCTTCTGCACTCTTTTACTTTTTGTGAGTTCATAATGAGGATCCTTACACATTGTAATGAGGACCTTATTTTCATTTTTTACCATGATTTGGCTAAGTCCTTACCAAAATTGCCAAAGGATTGACTCATCTCGCATTAGTCCAAGATCCTCAAACTATATATTCACATTTTCTCAAATCCACTAATTTTCATGTTGGTAGGGCTATCCATTTCCTCTATTATCCATAAACCATCAATCGAGCTTATGAGCTCATTCCTGCATAGTTGAGCTAACTTAGGGGCTTCTTGATTAATCACAACAGTAATCTACTTGTTATCTAATTTTAGCGGGTGGTGGAGGGAATTAGATAACAATTTGGCAACTCACGAGGGCCATTAGCCTGCTAAATGGAATAAACCAAATGTCTATATGTATCCATTGGGCATGAAGTCTACATCATCATCATGAGATGATATGAAATTTGATTCCAAGTATTTGAAGTTCCACTACTTGCTTCTATAGCTGCTAGCTGATCCTTGCACTTTTCAACTCTCATAAGGAACTCTAAAATTTATTTTGTGAGAGTAGAAAATTATCTTTGATATTAAATTTCACTTATTCTTACAACTACAATTTTAAGGTTGAAGGATGGAGCAGATTCTGAATTGGGCTATCAGTTGATCTTGTAGACGTGTAGAGGCTTGCTGCAATTCATTCTAGAGAGATTCAACAAGATTGCCTCCTTAACTAATTTTATTTGCTCTACATTTATTTGATTTAAAGTTTGTAACTATTATAGGCAACTATGGATCTCCTGCTACAAATACTGAAGGGTCTGGTGCATTGTAACACCTGGAGCAACATGGAAAAAGGATATATACAAAAGATCAAATCATACATGCCTCAAGTAAGACATGTAGAGTGTGCAAAAGCACTTCTTCAAGCTGAAATAAAATCTACTCCTACTCCTACACTAACCAAACAAGGAAAAGCTAAACAAAGCCTGAAACAAGTAGGGAGAAATAACTTCCCTTCTTTACAAAGTGTGGCCATGTGATTAATTTAGAAATGGATATGGCCTGCAATAAGAGTGAAAAATACCTTCCACTCTTCCACCCATGGTATCAAAAAAAAATGAATACCTCCTCAAGATGTTTATCATTTGGTTGGAGGTGTTGTAGCTGACCCTTGGTGATTTGAAGATTATCCTCATGCTCTAAAGTAAGCATGATGGTGTTGGCTTCTCCCTTGGCTCTAATGAATCCAAATAATTGATGGGGCATGGTTCGATCCACTACACTTTCCCATTGTTCTGAATTTCAACCTCCGAGATGAGGCTTTCTTGCAGACTTTCCTGAATGGAGTTATTTGCATGTTGATTTTGACTTTCTGTGCATCCTCAAACAAGCTGATCCTCTATTTTGATGACTGGTATAGAAGTGGTGTCATCCTTGTCTTCCTTTTCCTTCTCTTCCATGGCAACTTTTTGACAAATCCAAACTCTTTGATTGAAAGTAAAAATCCTTTCAATGATTATATCTTCATCAAGAGATTCTTCTAATTTGATTCAGGGGGACTATTATGAGTAGTAGGTTGTTCTTAAAAGTTCTCTTCCATGGTAGTAGGCTCTTGTTGTTGGAGAATTAATGATGAAGTAGCAAAGGCTGTGATTTCCATGGGCTCTTCTCCATTAAAACATTCTCCCAAGTCAGATAAGCAATCAAGCTCATCATCGTCATCCTGCTGTGCCAAGGTCTCTCCCTCTTGCATGATGGTCTTTGAGTCTAATTTTTTTCATCATGTATAGCTCCATCCTTAAACATGAAGCTTGTGAGATCAAACTCTTCCAAAAATCTAATTTCTAGAGAGAATGAATGGGAGAGAGATCTACAATCTTTTGTGCACCTAACTCATGATTCGAATCCTCTGAATTTATTTTACTCATCCCCATATGATCCTATTCTTTTGGATTTGGAGTTGTTTTTTGTTCACATGGAGGGAATGACTGTTTGGAAGGAAAAAGGGTAAAATAAATGAGGTGGGATGAAAGGATAGGAGATGGAGAAGGGAACTCAACATTTGGAGCAGTATGAAATGATAAAGCTTGGGAAGGGGGCAAGATGAACAAAGAGTTGGTGATTGACTTACCCATTGACAAGGTTGTCTCACACTTTTCTCATATGTTTCAATACCATCAATCCATTGTGTAAGTTGGGGAATCATTTCAACCATGAAATCAAGCTTTTCTTGAGCTATAATGTCTAGGAAAAGGGCCTTCCCATGGACAAGGTGCCCTACAACCTATCCTGAATGCCTTCATTTGTGTTGTAGCCCGAGATTGAACCATGCTACCTCCATTATTTGGATCTTCTCTAGTAGACCAACATCCTCCATCTGACTATTGTCATCATATGCATACCCGTGTCCTTGATAGGTTCCATAGCCAAACTGGTTTTGGCATTGCTCATATGGGTCAGCATAGTGGTTCTGAATCTGGTCATAATGTTGATTTGGAGAAGTTGTGAAGCTCATTAGAGGCTGATGGTACTGCTGAAAGTGTGAATTCCACTACGGGAATGAATTCATGGTTGCAAAACTTCATATAATGAAATAAAATGAGAGATATGGAAAGAAAGATGAATGGAAATGGATAGAAGAAAGGTCTACAATTTTAGAGAATGGGTTGTTTGACCAAATGAAGTCACTAGATGCACTTATATGTGCCTCCAAAGGTTTAAATCTCACCAAGAGCACATCAACTTGATGAAATGAAGTGGTAGGGTGCTTTGTTCGAGTCCCACCGGGTGTTCTAAGAGAATTGTTGATGATTATCCCTACGGATGAACCATTAGAGTCATGGGATGCCTTAAGGAAGTGGGATGTGCACCCTTAGATAACCTCCAAATTTTAAAGAAGTTGGCTTCTTCTCTGGTGTGAGGTAAGGGTTAGAGAAAAAATGAAACAAAGCACAAAAATAACAAAGGTGATGTGCCAAAATAGAAGATGTTAATCAAGAATCCAACTACCTAAAATGGGGAAAAGGTGAGCAATGAAAAGGGTGGAAAAAAACCATACAACACGAGAGATAGATTCACACAAAAATCACTTCAAAATCATTAAGTAAAAATTAAAAAACTTGTAGTGAACATTAGAAATATGCACAATATACCTGTAGTGAATAAAGGCTAGTAGAGATAATAAAAACATGCAAAGGATGGAAAAATACATCACAAGACATATTATATTACTCCAAAAATATGCATAGTACAAAAAAAAAGGTAAGAGGCAAGAAAAATTCCATTACAAAGCTTAGGAAGAAGGTTTGAGCTCCATGTTCAAACCCTAACAGAGAAGAAACAAGGGCCTAAAGGACCAATGACTCCTTATAAAGAGCTCCAGATTACAATATATAGAATGAGAAGAAGAGAAGAGTGAAATCCCAAAATTGCCCTTCAACCACTTTCCAGTTGTAATAAATGAGGTGAAGTGATAGAAATAGATTTGTAAAATCTCCCTCACACTACCCCATGACCTGCCGTTGGAGAAAATGAGGGCCATACTCATTTAATGCATTCTCAACCATTCTCCAGTTGTCTTCTTGAATTGAGCTCTTTTTCGAGAGATACATCCTCAAATATTCATCAATATCTAAATTTATTGATTGATGTGCATCGGGCGTGGAGTCACGATTCTAACGAGAATTTTTTTTGTGATTCTACTAAGGGATGCTCAAGTTATGGGTATTTGAGTGCAAGTGGATAATTTGAGTTTCCATGAGCTTGCTTCATCTACACGGGACTGTGCATTTAACTCTTTTGTTGAAAAGACAAGTTAATAATTTCATCTCCCTCTCCATATCTTTTAAAATATCTAAGCATTTAAAAATTCCTAGTGGGATTCATTATTACTCCCATGTTGTATTAACCTACCACTAATCTTTTGCAACCTACTTCGGGTTTAGAGCCCATCTCGTGCTGAAGCTCCATGTGGAGGACAAACATGTCTCTAGGGTCTTCACTTTTCTTGCATATTTTGGAAGTGCACTATGCTGAAGTGTGGTACCTTTCACGGCTATTTTCCTTTTCCATGAGTTAGTAATGAGGCTCGTTACACATTGATATGATGAAATTCTTTTCGGCGTGCCCCTCACCATTCGACCCCACGTGGAAGTCCCATGGGAGTTTGAGGATTTCATTCCTCCCTCTATTTTTAGAATTACACCGAGCTAACATGTGGCCCCTTCCATGACTCTTTTACATTTTCACAAGTTCGTAATGAGGATCGTCACACATTGATATGAGGACCTTCTTTACATTTTTACCATGATTTGGTTAAGTCCTTACCAAAATTGCCAAAGGCTTGACTCATCTCGCATTAGTATGAGATCCTCATAATTATCTTCACATTTTCTCAAATCCACCAATTGTCATGTTGGTGGGGCTATCCATTTCCCCTATTATCTACAAACCATCAATCGAGCTTATGAGCTCATTCCTACACAACCAAGCTAACTTAGGGGCTTCTTGATTAATCACAACAGTAATCTGTTTGTTATGTAATTTCAGTGGGTGGTGGAGGGAATTAGATAACAATACTTTACTTGCTCCTTTTGGTCCTCTTTTATCTTTTGGGCATATTTTTCACTTGTGGGTTGGCCTTCCAGTTGTCAATTATGAAATTCAAATCAGGGAATCATATAAATACATAGTTATGTGTTCAAAATCAAGGACCAAGCACTAAAAATTACTATCATCACCTAAGCTTGCATTAAAAAGGCACCTAAATAACTCAAAGCATCCATCTAATATCCATTCAAGGAATGTATCAAATCTTCATACACAACATGGGAAGTGGAAGTTCATTATATTTCATCCACACTATCTACTATGTTGCTACATTTAAGCTATAACCCACTATCAAGTGCAACTTGCATAAGGGCATCCTAGGGCACAATTTCTACACACACTCACAAGAACCACATGGAGTCTGAGATGTAGTACAATGCTCGAGTCATAAGTTCACTCTTGGGGTGACTATCGGGGTCAATCCAAATCCCCATTATGCATTTTCATTTTTAGGTTTGATGTGGTTTGTGGGTTTTGTAGGTGAACTTTTATTTTGCAAGTTATAGGTACCTTCGGTGATCATAATGTGACTATAAGGTGATAAAAAAGGAATAATAGTGAAGACCTTGTGACACATCAGAAAGTAGATCTTGAGCTTCTGCACAGCTACCAATTCCTAGAAGTGGTATCCAAAGTGTCCAGACACCCGTATTGGCCTCATTCCTACATGTCAAAATTTACAAAGAGAGCAATAATGACACTCTCCCTAGTCTGCTCATCACTTCTCTATGCCTAGATCAGTCTAGATTACATGGAAATCAACCAAGTCTTCTCATCTCATCTTCTTGCTTAGGGTTTCATATTTTAAATCTTAGTTTGCTTGTGTCATTTCTGTATTTTATCATTTATACATCATTTATTTAAGTAGTGACTCTACAATATTTAGATGCATGGAATAATATGTCACCCGAGGAAAGTTACAAATAGGATTTGTGATCATCTGCAATGGCACTTATCCATGGGGAAGTATTAATGATTGAGGGAAAATCCTATGAGGTCTCCCAATAAACTTTCCCTTAACGGTGACATGATGCATAAATCCAAAGTTTAAGCACTCGTGACACTCAAATCCCTTGTTTGGCGCTTAGAAGCCCAAATCCTTTGTGTTATTCCAATTGTTTCCAAGGTAAAAATCAATAATAAGGAAAAAAATTTATCGCTTTCTCTTTTGGGATTTTAGGTACATTCTAACCCCTTGGTTAATCATTTTCCACTACATATTTATATTTTACATATTTTCTAAGTTAAATTTCAAATACATTTACCTCGAGCATTGACTACACTTATCTTATTTTACGGGTTATATCTTATTCCAATGAAAACAAAACACACATGGAATAATGAAGAATATCCCTAGAATGCTACAACAAAGGAAACATTCCAAGTAACTATACATGTGTATCACTCTCACTTCATGCATGCAAAGGTCACCCCTAAGATCCTTATCCTTCCCTTAGAATTCCATGGTACACATCTTGCACTTATCCATTTGTCACGTTCTTGGGCACACTTTACTTTTGATTATCCAAGGTACACTCTTCTTTTCTACCTTATGCTACCAAATCCTTGTTTACTAGCATAAATTGGGGAAAATGTAGTCACTAGAGTGCACACTTATTATGGACATCTATCCTCTAAATATTTCATTTGTATGCATGATTCCTAAGCGGGATAACTAGTCATTAACAAGACTTGTTTTACTTTGACATTGATTTTATCCTTTTTATCTTTGTTTCTTGTCTTTTATATATTTTCACCTTACAGTTTTTCACACTAGTTGACATCCTATTCAACTTCGATTCCACCATTTTATCTTTTTAGAACCTTGTGCAGAACTACCTATTAGGGACAAGAGTGCACAGGCATTATTTTCCCCTCTAGAAACTTTTGTCCTCCTCTCTTTTACCAATATTTCAGATGTTACTTCTTTCTTGTCTTATGTTATCACCCTTAGTTGTCCTTTCACTTTGTAATTATGAGACTTAAGCAAAGGAATCATATATACACATGACTTATTTAACTCCATTAGGGGAAAAGAATTCAAGAGGCACATACTATCATGTGGAGATAATATTTTCTATCTATTACATCAAAGGGCTACATTTTGGACTGCATTATTCATTGCATAGGGGAGATTATTCTGATTCCATACCATACATTCATTTTTTTGGAAAAAGTAGTTGTATCTTGTTATTCTTTGTGTGACCGAAACTAGGAAACCTAGATCAAGGGACACTATATTGAGTATGAAATGTAGTGCAATGTTCAAGAACAAATCAAATTTGGGTGACCATTGAAGCTAGTCCAAATCAATCATATGGATATTTTATTCATATAATATGTGCTTGAAAATTATACGAGTAGCTATGGTTTATTTTGTAGGTACAAGTTCGATAGAGCAGAAGTGAAGTGAACCTGATGCAACCTACATGGAAGGAAAATAGATAATAAGTGATACATAAAGAACCAGGACTCAAGCTATTCCATAGACACAAAGTGCCCATGAGGTTGTGTTCTCTCCTAGGAATTTTTGTCCCTATAATCTTCACTTTCTAGTTTTAGAAATTGATCTTACACACTCTAGACTATGTATTTCCAGCATGTTTATAACTTCATAATCAATCCATAACTACATTTACAAGCTGATTCGTCTTTATCTCCTATCTTTCCCTCTTTCTTGTACTTCTTGATCTAGATCTTGCGTCATTCTTGTCATATTTATCTCGATCGGTGTGTCCTTATATTTTATTTCATTAAAAAAATTTAATGGAGCTTGATTTATGTTTCCATAACCCCACCCCCACGCCACATAAATGTAAATGTCACTAGCTAGATTAAACTCATCCAAGCTTATTATACTCCTCCATTAACATTTAATGAGGATATTTTGGATATATATGACACATATGATATTTTTTTATGGCCATAATTATTTAATCTAATGATAATCTTGTCTAACTACATTTAAATTTTTTAAATAAACTTATTGGATGATGTTTATAACACATTAATTACTCATCTCCAGTTTTATTCTACAAATGCCGAACTAAAATAAATTGTTACAATCAAAGAATTTGGAATAGGCGAGCTTTGAGAATTTCATTTACATTTACTTTATCTCACTTTTCCTTCCAAGTTTAACCCCGAGTGTTAAAACAATATATATTTGTTTAAGTTCAATTGAATTTTAGAGGACCCCCTTTTTGTTACATGTTATATCATTTGACTTGGCAACTCTATAACTAGAGCATACTCTTGCATGCCCAATGGTGTTGTGTTCCCCTCTACTTAAGTTGTTTCCCTCAGACCTTTGCACCTATATTTTTCTTGATTAAGTGCATACTTGATTTGATCTCAGACATGGTCATTTAGATTATGATGTTTAAATAAATTGGATCTTGCATCACACCTTTTGAACTTATTTCCCTTTCTTCTCTACCTTTCTCCTCTTTTTCACTTTATTATAAAATCTTGATAATATAGGATTAAAGATTATAAATTATCAATAAAGATTAACTTTTCTTGTTTATAAGTGATTCTAATAGTTGAACACCTTCATGTGGCTTTGTGTAATGAATATGATATGAATTTAATTCTAACAAGTTCATTTTTCTATAAGAATCCTCAAATGTATTCCCCACGATTGATTCCAAAAACATAAGTTTTTATAGTATAAGTTAAAACACAATTAAAATATGACCATAAAATCATCAGCCTCTATATGATTCTCACAATACCATAAAAATACAAGCTATTAAGACCTAGTGAGAAGAAACTTTAGGGATGTCATGTAATCTAATGTACAACTCCATTCAAGAGACATAATCTTGTGTCTTACATGGGTTGGCCTATTTTTTCCCATGCTTGCTTGCATACTCTCTTTGGGTTATAAAACTTTCATGTGACAACATATATAGTGCTAGAAGGAGGTCCGCCTAACCTATTACCATAGAAACTAGATGAATCATTACCATATCAAATTCCATGTAAGGTGAATTTGAGATTTTAATTCTTTTGAGCCATAGAAAGTGATACCAAAAGAAAGGAGAAAAAAATATCAAATCCATTCTATGAATATCTCACCTCATGATGTCGCACCATGGTTGATGCTTGGCTAGGAAACATTAGTGACCCTTTCAAAATTCTTGGTGGATATCATGACATGCCAAAAAATCCCAAAAAATTTATAATGAGTATGTGCAAGGTGGAAATTACACTATAGAAGAACATATCGATGCATCAAACAATCCCCCATAACCTAGAGGGCCTAGTAATGCACAACCTACAAAATATAATATTATTCTCTTTTGGCACATATAACCTAGTCAAACTTAATACAATATTATAGATGACTTGTACAAAACCAAGGTCGATATCTCCATGTTTGAGTTACTTCAAATCAATAACTAGAAATACAAGTTATCTCAAACGTTGTCTACCACACCCCAAAATAATATGACAAAACAACTAATGCATATGTAGCTACTTACAAAGAAAAATTAGAATCTCATCCTTTCTTACTAGCAATTATAATTTTTGGTAAAAATTTACACAATTGTTTGTAGATTCAAGATCTTCTATAATGTCATGTCATTTTCCATTTCCCAATAGTTGGGTTTTTTTCTTGAAAAATTAATTCACAAGGTGGTGCAACTAGATAATACAAAATTGAATGTGGTTGGGAACTCTTGCATATCCATATGCATCTCACAATAAATCCTATATTCTAACAATTCATCAATATCTAAGTGGTGGATATTCCTAAGGATTATGGAATTATTCTTAGAAGAGATTGATCACGCGCTCTTAATGGGTATATGGTGATAGAATTCTCACACATATGATTTCCATAGCACAACATTGCAAATGAAATCAAAGTTTATAGAAAGTTGTGAATGAGGCTAATGATAATTGAATATAACAATTTCAGCTAAATCTTGTACACTAAGTGATAAGATGAAGTTTATGTTATGGAGAAGTCTCCGTGAAAGTAAGAGGTTTTATTCATTAGATATGTAGATCTTAGTGCACACACATGCGTAAAATGATTGATGTAGAAGCTATGTATTCACTTTGCGCATGAGTAAAAATGAAGACTTAGGCATATTCCTATAGTAGATTGAAACTCATGTGGGAAAAAAAGTGGAGCGCATGGTAAAACAAGGTTAAGAATATTTAGTGTAAAAATTTAAAATAGATTATATGACACTCAAAGACATGACATAATTGTACCTACTTGTGTTGCCTAACTGGTGTCACTCAAACATAAAACTACATGATGAAAAATATTACACACCTTTTAGCCATCCTCCATTGTATGATGGAAAACATGTAATGCATAAAACTTTATGCAATTGAAGAGACACTCCCCCATATTATGCAATATACAATGGCCCCTACAACTTCTATAAAAGAAAATATTCCTACAAAACCCATTTTAGGTACTCCTAATGAGGATCTCGATATAGGAGGGTTTACTCTAGTAAAGGAAGGTGATTATAATAGTCTTTACACCACACAAAACTTGTGTAGTGAATGAAAAAAATTATGATTAAACCCTTCCTCCATAAAATCCAAATGACATAGTATTTCTCTAAGAATCAAAATAAGTTTGTGAAGTCTCCTACTTTGTAGTGGTAAAAATGAGCATTTTGTAGTTTATTTTAGTCTCAGAAACCAAGACAACATGCAATGACATCTTTGTACTATGCACTTTCATGGGTCCAAGTCTAGATAATGATGTGGCAAGAGATTGGTAATCATCAAAACCGAAACAAAAGGTATTACCGTACATAACAAAATTTAGTTGTCATGTACTAATGTTGTCAATGGATATGAATAACTCATACATGGCTTGCATTTTAATTTAAATAATGGAGCCAAGTTATTAAGTACATTTAGAGACTCATATTTGATAATTAGATAAGTAAAAATCTAGTACATGTGCCACAACAAGAACCTATCTAGATAATGCAACCACATATATAAATTTATAGAATAATTTTATGCATATGACATTCACTCCATCCTGCATGGTGAACATTGCATTATTGATACACTAGCCTACTTAGATAGCACTTAGGAGCCAATCCAAAATTCAAATATTAGGAACTATTCAGTAGAATTGGTTTCCATCTATCCATCATGAAAAACTTTCAAAAAATTTAGGTATTAAATGATGAAAAACATATCGTCAAATTCCTTTCTAATTTTAAATCTTTTAAGACACAAATTATAGATGAAATTGATAAGGAAGAGTATGAGTGGGATGAAGATGGGGTTTGGAACCAATAAAAATGTCATGTGTAATTGCATCATATCCTAGAAAATCTATTTGATGAATATTACCATGCGAAAAAGAAAATAAAAAAATACTTGTTGTCCACAATTACACCCCATGTAATTTTGAACAGCTTATGAAAAATAAACTTAGCCATCTTGTTGAGTTGTGGAGCTTAATTGCTTCACATTAACATGCTTTACAAACTTGGTGGAATAAAAAGTAACTAGTGTCGGTTGTCTGACCGGTATCAATCACCTGGGGACCGGTATCGGTCAAGGCAAGGAGGAACCGACATTGGTTAGGGTAACCAACATTGGTTACCTATGCGTGATTGTTTTATTTAACTCACGGGAATTAGATCTAACATTTGATATAAATTTGATCTAATGGTTGTAATAGCATAGCTAAGTTTCCCTAAGTTTGTATATGGTTATATAAGCTTGGAAATTAGGGTTAGAAGATAGATTGGAAGAATTGTAAGGAATTCTTGGAGAGAGCTTAGAGAAGCTTGTGAGAGGAAAAGTATTGTACATCATGTAAGGTGTGGAAGATTGTAGATATTCAATTGTATATCCTCTTGAATAATATATTGGTCATTTCTTAGTGGACATAGCCCACATTGGGTGAACCACGTTATATCTGGTGTTATCTTTCTCTTATTTATTTTATCTTCTGGTTAAATTCCGTGTTTATTGCTTGTATGCTTTAATTGATTATAGATCTGTACAACATTGGTATTTGGCTTAACCCCAACACATCTTTTACTCAAGAAATCCATGCAAGGCTAAGTCAATCTTCTACGGAATGCGGTCATGTAGTGTTCTCATGGGTTCTCCTAACCCGTAGGACAAAGGAGCATCGAGCGAGGACTTAGGAAATATTTTGGTAGAATTAATACGCCATGGAGTTATTAGTACTTCATGGAATTAAGGAATTCAATCTTACACAGACACTAAATCAGTCCCTCACAAGTCAAAGCCAAGTTAGAGCACCATGGGATTCCACACTGCGCATAAAAATGAAGAAAACAACTAAGGAAAATCTAAGTAGTGAAGGAATGGGAAAACCGTTAGTGCTTCGTGGAATGGGGAAATGTAGATTCACGTGGACTCAAAAGACATAAATTACACATATTTTATCAATTCTATGAAATTAAATACAAAGTCTGCTAAATAAAATTCACGATGCAAAGAGGAAGTACTACAACACACCACATGGTAAAAGGAAAATAAAAGTTAAAACGACTAATATCGGAAGCCAAAAACACTATCATAGTGTTCCATGGGTTTCTAAATCATTACATTCTATGGTTTTTCAATTCCATGGAACAAAGGAACATATCCATGTGTAAAATATCGCGTAGGAGGAAAGAAAGGCCTATGTGGCATAAAATAAGAATTTGATGCCGAGTGTAGAAACAATCAAGCACCACCAAGAAAAGGAGGCTCTGCTTATCATTTAGGAAACATAAAAAGTTGTGATAAACCATGGGTTGAAGTAAATCCGTGGGAAACCATAAAAATAGTATATTCTCATGGAGAGTCCCAAATTCACATCTATTCCCGAACTAGACAACCAACCACCCCAACCACAAAAAATTAATGAAGTACGATGTCATCATGCATTATTTGATGGTGTGTGATTGAATCAAGATGTTGATATTTGTAGTTGGATACATTTAGATGGCACCCACACTCGTACTATAAGTCAAAACTACAAGAAATCATGGCATCCATGTTTATCTAACACGATTTTAGGAATCAATACTCCAACATGGCGGTCCTTTCTTCCCTCTCCTCTTTCTCCTTCTTCCTCCACAAGTTGTATTGATGTAGAGACTAAGAGAATATTAACATGCATACATTCAACTAGTAAAGGAGGTTTCCTATAACAACACCACACTATCTCTAAATGAGGATAATATGTGTAAAACTAGAATGACTTAAACTTACAAATATGAGTTATTTCATGCCATGGGTTCTTACCAAACTCATAAATGTTTTGTCATCAATATATCCTCAGTAAGGCTTTCAAATAAAAAAAACCCTTAAAAAATCACTTGAAAAATCATCCCAAAATTCTACCTTCTAAATTTCAGAGCCTAAATATTTAAAATGTGAGAGATACATTCATTTTACCCGACATACATTTTGTCAAACATGTTGTGTGAAACCTCAGTGTAGATAGGAAAATATGTTATAACTCAAACAATACTGATAATAAAGAAAAACGGTTGAAAACCCATTTGAAAAAGGTTCTCATCTTATTGTGGTCAAAGTTTCAAGTTATTTTGATTTAAAATGAGAAAGGTATGCTAATTGGTTTGGGACAAGTTATACACACAATCACATTCTATCAAAATAGGGTGTTGAATTCCTTAAACCAATTTGAAACAAACATATACCAATCTCATTAGCCTTTCCTATATTATATTAGTGTAGGTTATTATTTATCCTTTTATTTATTTATTAGGATAATTCTTACACTTGTGTTAGCCCTACACTTGTTGGGTTAGCTTGCTTAGGTGTACTAGTTGTGTGGAGTTAGCTTACTAGTTGTGTTGAGTTAGCTTCTCAGTTATGTGGAGTTAGCTTACTAGTCTTTTGGAGTTAACTTAACTACTAGTATCAGTTAGTGGGAGTTCTTCACCACTGATTTAGGTAGTAGTTGCACTTCCCTCCTCCTATATGTACATCTTTCTTATTGAATAATTCAAGTCATTCTATTGTAATGTATTGAGCATTATGGATTATGATGGATTTCCATATATGGTATTTTAGCTCTTCTTCTTTTGCAAATATAATGTGGTGTGCTATTATCATTTGAGATCGCGGCTTGGAACAATCTTCTTATCATTCCTTTCATATTCTTCATGCATTGAAAATAAAAATACCTTAGTTTAGATATCAACTCAAAAACACACTTGAAAAGGAAGAATATACACACAACCAGAGATATGTATATGTTTTACTAAAATCTTCATACAAAAACTTGCTCCTCCATTATTCTCCTCTTCCTCTCCACAAGGAATGCCCCAAAAACTGACTAACCCCTTCCTAAATTCTAATTTCCATGCATGCACCAACTACCCCCAATGTAACTGACCTCCTAAGATTCACATTATGATTGGCCTCTCTAGTGACTCTTCAACTTCCCTCTATGAGGCTTATAACTACCCTTACACATTATTCCAAGCATCCTAATGATGCACAAACATACAAACACTCAACACACAACCTATAACTTAATGAGACACTCATAAAACCTTAATAAACTCCTAGCACACTCAAAACACCCTTACAAGTCCATATGCCTCATTACATACATTTGAATTTTCAAATATCCCTTTTCGAGGAAAACACAAAAGAGGAACAATTCAAAATTCCTAACTCCACTACTAACTTGAAATGCCTCATATGACCATTTATAACCCCTATATATCTCTCACATCTTACAATGATCCCAAGAAGCATGAATTTTTCAATTGAAGGTATCTTCATGGATGCTCTTGCATCATGTATAAATGTAGGTGTTCATGCACAGTGTGTAGGGGTTATTATCCTAATTTCTTACTTCACATATTTGGGTGTTTCGTGCTTGTGAACTCAAACTTAATGATTTTTGACCTTTGGAACTTGTGAATGGAGATTTTATTTCCTCATCGCTGTGTGTTAACTATAAGGGAACGATTAATGTAATGTGGCTTCTTTCATTCCTTCAAGTACATTGTGTTTGACATGAATCTCCTGCCCTATTGCATATTTTATATTATGTTACTTACATACATTATAATTGTGTGCATCTTCATACTCTTCATCTTAAAAACTTTCATTTGTGTCACTTAGAATTAGAGAATCTCCACCTTTAACTTTTGTGCTATCGCCGCCCCTTTTACCCTAGGATTTTCTTTTGAATTTATTTCCTCCTCTCTCCCGATTCCTTGGACGTGTTAGTGTAGGATAGTACAAGAGTATGGTTAGCATTAAATTAGGTTGTGTATTGTGGGTTTTTTTAATTCACAAAAAGAGGAAATGACCTTCTCTCGGAGGTCTGTCTCAAGCCATAAGTCCCACACTTGGAGACAGTCCCATGTTAAGAAAAATTAGTTGATCTTCCATGACCAAATCTAGGGTGCACTTTTGACCTCCAACAAATTTTGAACGCCCAATGGGACAACAATTTGGCGAGCTATAGATCATTTCTACTCAGGTTTGGTGTGTGAATTAGTAGTTTTAGCCTTTGTAGGTGTTCCTTCAACACATTTGGTGACTCCTAATGATAAATCTCCTAGTTTTAAGTAGTTAAGTCATCCCTACTTCATGAGAATAATGCAAATAAAGTTAAGTGTATCTAGAGGTGAACCGTTTGACTACAAATTTATCCATGAAGAAGAATAAAATAAAGTAGTTTGTAGAGGTCCACATCACCTATAAGCATAAGATTTTCAAATCCTCATCCCGGTAGACTGCTTCTATTTCCTATAATAAGTTTTATGTCATTTCCTCTCAAGGAACATTAAATGAACTTGCCATTTGTAAGCTTCCAAAGGTGGTGGCATCCCATTGCTTCTTGTCACACAACATGATATACCATTACTAGCCTTGAAGAGTATTCCCAACATAGCACATTCAATATGTTTCCAACATATATTTAGTACATACGATCATATAAGATGATGTTGCGGTGTGGATTTTGGCATCGTCCCTCAAGGAAAAATATTTGCAATGGTACAAATGTCACATCCCTTGCATTTTCATTTTATGATAGTAAGAGAGAGGTTATTATCGTAACATGATTCATGAAGGTTTGGAAGCAAGAAGCATTTCACAACCAACATCGCAGCTAGGTGTATGTGCATTTACCCTAAAAGGATAAACATGCTTATGCATAGTTATGAAACCGATCGCATAATGCTACTAACTTTTAAGAACTCAAAAGTTGTGTTATGACATTATCCTATTTAGTGCTTATGTACTTGAGTTGTATTCTTATTGAGTTTGATGATTCCGTGTTTGGATTCCTTGTTGTTACTATGCATTTTATTAATAATGTAACTTAATTTCTTACTATAAGTATTGGTTAACATGCATGGTTGAAGTTATGCATGGTTTCATTATATAATTTTATTATATAGAAATAGTGGTGATTATTAAATATTCTAACTCGTTTGACCTTGATAATCATCAAGTGAGCAACAAGAAGAGACCTTCTTACGAAACAGTAAAATTTGGTTTTAATCAGACATAGGTATAAGTATCTTGATGATATAAAAAGATGTTGATTAAGTTATTTAACTATTGTAATTTGTGATTTGTTTATTGGATACATGGATTTGACGTTGTAAATCAGACCAACCATAAATATATTATGTTTGCACAAACATACCAACCATTTTTTGAATGGCATTGTTTATTTTTAGTTACTGTTAAAATGCCCTTGGTCCGGGAGAGACATAAATGATCTTGGGTTAGACATTTGTGCATGGTTTATGGTTTCAATTCCAATTGGAATGTATCAGTTCATTTATGAATGAATTGATTATACTCGTATTAGTAAACTCATTAAAAAAATAGACCATTAACATAATGTTAAGGCCATGGTTGTTATTGTTTATAAACCACATCGACTATAGTTGATTGGTTAATTGGCTTTGGTTGTAATTTTTATTATTTAATTCAACCATAAGTTGAATGAAATTTTGAATGGTTAATAAGTGACTTGGTCACTTGGTCAAATTCGATCCATGCAAATTTAGTGTTCCGATTGGCTCCATTCGTTCACAACCACCAAGTTGGTCATTGGAGGGAGATAACATGATAGGAGTAGAGTTTAGGGGAGACCACTACGTGGCACCTGTAAACATTTAATACATTTAATTTAACCCCATGGATTTCATGAAATGGGAGGCTTCCTCCAGAAGCTACCATGAAAAAGTTTTTTTGCATTTTTACCTCTCTAGCATGCATTCGAGCTCTTTTTCTTCTTCTCCGAGTGGTGCATGCATTTTCTTTCACTCATATTTTTTTGAGCTATTTCAGGAGAAATAATGGAGGATTTAATAGTATTTATGGTGGATAGTTTTGGGTTATTTCTCGTTCTGCATTCAAGTTATTCTTCAAAGTGTTTTTGAAGCAAGGAATAGAGGGATCTTGCTGGAAGATTCAAATGGTTTCTCCAAGTTTAACAGATCAATTAGATTTCCACCTATATGGATATTTTATATGGAAATCTTTGAATGCATTCTCGACTATTAAATTATTTTGTTTTCTTGTTGTGCACATAGTTTTTCCGATAACAACCCATATTTTGTAAATCGTGTTTTGTTAGTTAGTTTTGAGTATTTGTTCTCGGGATTGGTTAAGTCATTTAATGGCTTTAATCCATCAACATTGGTATTAGGCTTTGCATGTTTGTTATTTTTCTTAACGGGTTATGGGTAACCATTTACCCTATGACAAATCAGTATTGACCAGTTGATCTTAACCAATTGAGAGTTTAAGTTTTTCGTAGGATATTATATTGAACCCAATAGAGATAATATGCTCGACATGCCACGAAGTAAAGTAAAGGATGGATAGAATATTTTGAGTCGACCGGAAACTTGACTCGCTCACTATGGACCGTTATGGTCTTATTCAGTCTTTTTCTCTACAAAGCTCTATCTGGGTTGATACTTGGTTTTTGTATTGTTTTGGGGTGATTAAATAACACCATATTGGTTAATACTTCCTCGTATTAGGAATTTTCACTCAAAGCTTTCACGAGTAAATGGGTGTATATAGAAACTTGGTATTGTTGAAATTTAGATGGGTTTGATGCGAGCCTGTGCTTCTCAATTTTTTTATCTTTATTTTACGCGAACACCTTCATGTTATTTTTTAGGGATGATTGTGTTATTAAATTGAATTTGTGACATTAAGTCACTATCGATGGCGAATCAAGGTTAAACTCAACCTAGAAGATAAGAGGGAGATGTTATGATTTAGAGTCTCAGCTATGGCAAAAATGGGATAAATACAACCCAGATAATAAAAGGAGTCGTATATTTTTAAGCCACAATCATGGGTATCGAGACTGTGTGGTTGTACTATTTTGTTTTATTTACCAATTAGTGAGAATGTCACTTAGGATAAAATGTTCTCCTATAGGATTAGTTTTGAGACACTAGTTGTTTGTATGCTTTGTGATACTGGGAAAAAATTGTGTTTTGCTTAAGTTGTAAACTCATCCTTTTTCAGTCTTGGATATGTTATGGGAAGGACTTGTCAAATGAATTCAAATAATGTTGAATCATGCCAATCTATATTTTATTCTTACTTGTGCATCATTGAATAAGACTCTGATATAAGGAATTCATAGTTTTTTTAAGGTTGGGTGAATGTCAAATGTTCTTAGTATTTGTTATAAATACACAATGATTTTCTTGTGAACTTAGAATAATTGAAACTCTTGATTTATATGAAAAATATTAAATGTTATAAACTGTGGCATCTAGTTTATCATGGTTATCAAGGACTGATGATAGAGTATTGTCTTCTTGTTCTGAAATATATATTGGCTCATAAGTATTGTTACTTGTTGATGGAATTTTATAGATCAATGCTTATTCAATTGTTTCATTGTTAAACATCTAGACAGGGGACATATACCCATGCTAGTTCGTTGAACTGACCATGTACATCTATTATTTTTATCTTTCAGATACGTCGGAAAGAATTGAGTATTTCGGAAAGATAATATGGATTATTCATGCATACTTGATATGCAAGATATATTTATGACTGAATGTAAACATTTATTAATGTACATTTTATACTTTAATTGTATTGAGTGAAAGTTGTTCGTGACATTGTAACATCCGTAGGCCAATTATATTATCTTGAAAATAAATGTTGTACTTTTGGACCGAAATTATTGTACTTTGGATTATGATAATTCTTGTTATTCTTATATGTTTTAGATTGTGATGTTGCTTATTTGAAAACTTCCTTACTTAAATGTATTAATAATTGAATTGGTTCTTATTCATTAATTGTCCTTGTTATTCATTTAAATAGTTTTATTAAATGATTGAAATGGTAATCATAATATCATTGATTAATGATTAATTAATAAAGTTATTAAATAACGTTGTTTGGACAATGGTACAAGAGTTGTGAAATATGATACTATTTATGAGACTTGAATGAAATAAGTCAAATTTAATAACCACAAGTACATCTAATTATTCATTGATTGGTAAAATTGCACATTCACTACATAAGTGACTTAATAACGGTAAAGTACATTTGAACGATCATGCAAATCAGAAATATGAACTAAATAATTGAATAAAACTTAACGGTTATATACGCTGTAATTAATCATGAGTAATGATTACTTGATTTGAATTTTTCGATAAATGGAACGACATTATCAAGGGGGATTAGGATGTTTATCTAAACCTAATTAAGTGACTAAATTAAAAGGGTGCTTATCGATGAAATTCGTAAAGTGACTCGGATTTGTAATATGAAACAAAATTAATGTGTTATAAATTTATGTCATCAATCTTATGATTTTATTTTAAATTTTATCATAGAACTTAAGAATAATGTCTTAGGTGTTAAGTTGGCATGGACTCTAAGTCCTACTTCTCGAATAGTCGTACTCTAATTGTGCTATCTTAGGATGGATATGGGAAGGGTAATGATTAACCTTTGACATGAGTCAAAGAGTAATCATTATATTTCCCATAGGGATCCTAAGCTGGTATAGTTAGCATACACCTATATCGAGAGGGAAAACCTAAACTCTAGGCCTGCTTAAAACACAAGTTAATATGCTTAACTAATAAAATAAATCCAAATAATTGTGTGGGATAACTGATGGTGATGGGACATGTTTTGAGTGACTTGTGTGTGGTCACAAAACAAAGCATAACTTAAAAACTTTGGCCTAAGTAGTGTAATTGTTGAATACACTATCAGATCACCTGGTTCCTTGTTAACAAGTGTGTGATGCCAGATGAATTTCAGTAATATAATTTTTAGGTAGACACTCAGGAATTACATCAGTTCACAAACCTAACTAAATAGGTTAACCACTTGCATACAAGTTATGCATACTCAAAAAGAGTAAGTTAAAGGGGATTAGGTAGATATAAATGACCTTTACAGCTTACACATGGTTTTGGAATGTTATTAGATGGATTGTAAAACTAGATTACTTGTTGGATTTTTATTATTGCATTATAAAATCAATGAAGGCATGTAATGGGGATAAGGGAGTTTTTTTTTTAAAAATTTCCCTTAATTCTAAAGTTGAATAACATTGGGTGTTACATTTTGGTATCAAAGCTATAGGTTTAAATAGCTCTTGGACACAATGGTTCCTTACACTAACACTGAACATATTTCTTGTCTAACATAACAATATGGTTAGGAAAAGAGGTAATGTTTCTAATAATCAACTCGAATGGTGCTGCTTTGCTTCCACAACCTAGAAATCAGATGAGATACTTGTTGTAATGCAAGAAAATCAAAACAAAATTGTTGTTTTGGAACAACGTATACTAGTTGAGAATGATGACATGGAAATTGAACAACTAGAGGGTTCATCGGCCAATAATGATTCAAATAATAATGAAAATGTGGGGAACAATAATGCTACAAATCATGATGTGCATGATACAAATAACAATGCATATGTTGCAAATAATAATGCTAAAGTTGTAAACAACAATGTAATTATTACAGCACTCCAAATGCTGCGAAACCATAACCAACTTGAGAATAAAAGAGAAAGTTTAGTAGTAAAGATTTCAAATGACATAAAATGATTTAGTCCTCCAAAATTTGATGGGACAACATGTTGGCTCCCAAAATAGCACCCCTAGGAGATGAGAAACTAACCTAAGTGGGTTGGCTTTGAGAGAATGATGAACAATGGAAAATTCTTTGTCATTGATAATTGGGGATTTTTTTAACACTCAACTCAATGAATTAAATTAAGGAGGTGATTAGGAGACACCTTCATAAAGGGGATGGCTTTACCCTACTACTTGGCTCTGTCTTGACCAAGGTGAGAGGACCTAGTTAGGGGATCTGAATAAAGGAAAATCTTTCATGGCTTGGTTTCCTCTATGGTTGGTGCAACTTAATTTGAAGAAAGTGTAACCACAGATACAATACTTATCTCAAAAGAGTTGTCACTTGATTTATTGTAAGCACTTGATAGTCAAATACAAATTTAACAAATCAAATAATGAAAAATTTAGATATTGCATTTGCATAACATTATTGACCAAGGCTACTTTGAATGATATTGGATCACAAAATTGGTGGGATTCTTAGCAAATCTTACTGATAATGGAAAAATTTTAAGCTCAACTTTGTATAATAAGCATATGTATGGTATACTTAGTAGGTATGAAGATTATTGGTTGTTTTTTTATTGAAAATTGAAGGGGGAGGGTAATTGCTTTTATGACCTTGGTATATTAATGTTCCCATGGAAAGAATCCATCCTTAATTGTGATGCTTGAAAAGAACAATCAATTTAACATGATCTGTGAAATAACATTTGCATTCATTGATACTCAATGTGCACAAATGTCATCTATAGTCTTCACAATCCTAACCAAAAATCATGGAGTTAGAGATGAGATAAAGCACTTGCTATATTTTTCTTATACACCCAAAAGACCCTTAAGGGATAACAAAAGCTCTTCAAAAGTGATGTTTTCTTTAGGATTTTACAACCAAATTGAACTATTGCAAAATATACACTATTATGTAATATTCCCACAGTGACCAAAGAATACAACAACTAAGAAAGAATCTTGTGTACTTAACAAAGTAAAGCCAATGCAAGATAGTAACATAACCAATATTTCCTCATTCATTCATTCAAAACATGAGAAACATGAAAGTATAGTTTGATTAAAATAGTCAAAATCTTATTCACGTAAGTTTTGGCTAGTGGACACAAACAAATGCCCACAAAACCTACTAATGGTTGTACAACATAACCACCTGAGATATTTCTCATAGAACTCGACCCATACATATGTTTTACAAGAAACTGGAACCTAAAAAAATTTTAATTTTTTTACAACTATCCCCCACCCACCTCCTCACACAAAATGAAAGGCTTTACAATATATAACAGATGAGAGAGAGAGAAAGGAGAAAAATATGATCTCCTTCTAAAACCACCAATAATTTAAGCATTAAAATCCTATAAAGGATCATGTGTTGCTCATGCCAAATTCGATTACGTGTTTAGAGAAGAAACAAACACCATACTTCATAAATTTTGGTGGTTGGTGACATCAGAATGCAATTTGAATTAAAAATATTTTTCTAATTTTTCTCCCACCAACTATCATCAATTTATGAATCTAATGATGCTAAAATTAAGGGCTTGAAGAGACCTTTCCAACGATATAAAATTTTCAATATTTGGAGCTTTGGATCGAAAGATATGGCCCTCGAAATTTTGTGTGTCATGAAGCACAAAAATGTGACATGTGGTAGCCTTTGATTAGCTAGGGATTGAATCCTACCAATATGTGCATTACTTTTCCTTTTCCATGCATTGGTCTTTGGTTGGGTCATGGGGTCGGGCTTTGCTTACACGGTCCATTCATTTTGTCTTTTGACTAATCCTTCCTTCTTTTGGAACCAAAACACTCTTATCAATTTCCATTCATTTCGTGCACATTACCTCCTCAAGAGTCCATCGAATAAATTTGGACTATTGATTTTCTATCGCGTGTTGGCTTTTGATTGTACCACCTATCCACTCATTATGCTTTGTCCATTTAAATCAAACTCGGACCTAAATTTTTTATAAATTTCAGCTCATTTTGTGGGCTTGAGGTCTGCAGAGCCCATTTTTTTGAAGAGTGCTTTGGAATGTCGACACATGTCCACCATTAGTCATTGATCTTGCACCATATGTCATCTTATTCAACCACCATGTGTTCTTTAACCATCGTTAACCCAAGCCCGAACCTAAAAACTTTGAAACATGGTTGATTCCGCGGGCCTTATGTCCGCTAGGCACATCTACCTTGGATTGTGACTTAACACCGCCACATATATGCCTTGGGCTGTTGATCAAATGCTACCTGTTGGAGTTAAAATCTGCCATGTGTTTGCTAACTACCTTTGACCAAAACCAGACCCGACACCCTTTATCCATTCCAACTTATCCTGGGGACTTGAGATCCGTTAGGGTCCATCTACTTAAAGAATATAGAAATGGTGACATGTTTCCCATCCTTTCACCCTTGAGATTCTGTCATGTGTCCCTGCTAACCTTGGCATTGAATTTGATGGGTAAATGGACGTCGCACGATCCTTTTAAAAGTAACCTACCAATGCATGTAAACTTAGTCTCCCACCGATTTTGAATGCCAACAACCATTCTTTTGAGAGGTGGAATTTGAGATCATTTGAACATTTTAGTCTTCGTTAAAATGGCTAAGTCCATTTTAACCGAGTTTTCTTAACCAATTCTACAACTTGATACTTCGTGGTTGGGTTGCATGTTTTTGAGCCTTCGTAGCTTCAGATTTTGGGAGTAGTTTGGATCATTTTGTGCTAACTACAGGTTCTTTGTGAAAAATGTAAACACATTCTCAATCACCAATGAGCCCGAAGCTTTCATACTTTGATAAACTAGACCATTAAACCAGTCCCTCAACATTTTTGTTCAATCCTTTCATTTATCTTACTAAGGCACAAAATCTATAGAAAATTGACAATTCGTTTTCACTCGATCGA
This sequence comes from Taxus wallichiana var. yunnanensis, assembly GCA_018340775.1. Classification (NCBI taxonomy): domain Eukaryota; kingdom Viridiplantae; phylum Streptophyta; class Pinopsida; order Cupressales; family Taxaceae; genus Taxus; species Taxus wallichiana. Next base: position 897,277,282 of record CM031239.1, read on the forward strand.
TCTTTAAAGCACGAAGAGTAATATGAAACACAAATAATTATCTATAATTAGAGGGAGCTTATGAAAAATACCATCTCAATCCAAAGAACTGGATTGAGCTCCAACACAACACTTGGGGATGGATCTTAGAACCGGCTCAATGAGATGGAGAACAATTTTGACATTCATAATTTTTTTGAGGAAACAAAGGCATTTTGGGGAGCATATCATCTCTCCAATGAGGCTTCCTCATGGTGGGACAACCAGAAGATAGAAAAAGAGGTTGATTCAACCAACATCACCCGTGATCGATTCAATTTTTACTTTAGGAAGCCTCGGTTTCCGTAACTTTATTATGACAAGAAAATGTCCAAATTTCAGACATTAACTCAAAGAAAACTAATTGTAACAGAGTAATGAGAGAGGTTCACTAAGTTTATGAAATATTTACTTTAGTACCAAGCCGATGAAAAGTTTAGGATTTGGAATTTCATCATGGGACTCAACCCTATCATAGGCGGGAAGTGGATGTTCATGGGCCTTCAACAATGGAGGAAGTTTTTGAAAAAGCTAACCATGAAGAGCGGAAATTGCAAGCTATATCTGATCAATGTGATGAGAAAAGGAATACAAAAATTCAGCTCACCATAACCATTAGCACCAAAGAAAACTTAGTGGAAGAGGGTGGGAAATAAAAATAAAAATGGAAAGAAAGGTACATCAGTAAAATTTGCTGTAAATAATAAGAAAAATGGTCAAAAAAGTAGTGCTGCAAATGAAAACTAAATAGAAATAAAATGACCAGTTGGAGGATATTTTAAGTGTGGTGGTGATCAATACGAAAACAACTATCCTCATCAAAACAAAGTCAATAATCAACAACATAGGATACATGTTGCAGTAGTAAACAGGAAAGTTGAAAAGCAAGCCACACCAATTGAAGTACCAAGTAAGTTATATGATTTACCTGTAACTATTATTTTTGATACTAGTGTTATTGAATGTTTTATTTATAATAAGTTAGCTAAAAAATTAAAAAAGTAAAACTTGTTATATGAATAACTCAAGGACTATGCAATATGGGAACAATGTTGTTCACACAGACAACAAATGCCTTTTTGGCGCAACATTAGAACTACCTAGTTTTACCACTGAAATAGAACTATACTTAGTGCCTTTAGGGTCTTATGATGTCATTATAGGCATAAATTGGTTGTCACAACATAAAGTAATGGTTGATTGCTATGAGAAGCAAATAAATTTCTTGGATGACCCGTAGAAAACAACGAGTCATATACAAAGATAAAAGAGAAATAACAATAAGAAAAATCTCAACTATGTAACTTCAAAAGGCCATAAAAAAATGTTGCATGCTTTATGTAGTCAAAATTTCTAATTATAGTGAAGAACAAAACACTTCTTTTGTTGATTACCCATTTTTACAAGAATACAACAATATTTTTTCTGGAGGAGTTACCTAGACTCCCTCCAAGATGTGAATTTGACTTTAGGATAGACATTAAACCTTGAACGAAACCCATTTCAAAGGCTCCATACCACATAACAAAATCCTAGCTGGTAGAACTTAAGGTACAACTAAATGAATTGTTTTCCAAAGGATTGATCAAACCAAGTGTATCCCCTTGGGAAGCACCAGTCATCTTTGTCAAAAATAAAGATAGTACATTAAGGTAATGTATCGATTACCACATGCTAAATAAAGCAACAATACAGAATAGATATCATTTTCTAAGGATAGATGATCTATTTGATTAGACACATGATGCCTTAGTACACTCTAAAACTGATTTGAGATCGTGATACCATCAGTTGAGAATTAAGGATGAAGACATACATAAAACAACCTTTAGAACAAGGTATGACCACTATGAGTTCACGGTTTTACCATTTGGACTCACGAATGCACTTGTTGCATTCATGAATTTGATGAATAATATATTCCAAAAATAATTAGATAAGTTTGCATTGGTTTTTAATGATGATATTTCAATCTACTCGAAAAACATAGATGAGAATAATGAGCACTTAATGATAGTGCTAGACATACTTAGGAAAAGAAAACTTTATGGGAAAATTTCTAAGTGCTCCTCTATCAAAATGAGGTGTAATACCTCAAACACATCATAAATAAGGAAGAGATATCTATAGATACATCAAAAATTAAGGCAATAACATAATGACCAGTGACTTAAGAACGTTCATGAAAGAAAATGAAATCTTATTCTTATTATCAACATGTTAAGGTTGCTTTAGTAGTGGATTCTAATGATAAAAGATACAAAGGATTTAGATTTGACAATGAGAAAATATTTAAATATGAAGGTAGAGTCTATGTACCTTTAGAAAATGACTTAAGGGTCAAAGTTATGAAATAATTTCATGATTCACCATACTGGGAATCTTGGGGTAGCTAAAATGCTTGCGGATGTGATTAACTATGTTTCTCACTGTTTGGAATGTCAACGTGTTAAATCTAAGCATTTACACCCTCTTTGTCTGATCTATCCTCCTAGCATTCTGAATTATAAATAGAAAGTTATAAGAATGGATTTTGTGCGAAATGGCTGCGTATGTTGAAAAATAAACATGACATGCTACTTGTTGTTATGGAAAATTTGAATGACGAACGTAGCTCATTTTATCCCGGGAAATCTGAAAGACAAATCTCCTATGCTTACAAAAATATTCGTACATGATATTTTTATATTACACGGAGTTCCAAAGTTAATAATTTTGGATAGGGATCCACGGATGACATCTAGATTTTGGAAAACTTTAAATTCATCCTTTGGTACAAAGTTGGATTTTAGTCCAACTTACCATCCGGAAATAGATGGAAAAATTGAATGGGTTAACCAAGTTATAGAGGATATGCTCAGGATGTACTTGCATGGATAAACAATACAAATGGGAAGAATACCTTCTATTGGTTGAGTTTGCATATAATAACACCTACCATGCATCACTAAAAATGGATCCTTTTGAAGCATTGTATGGGAGAAGGTGTAGAACACCCATTATTTGGGATAGTACAGAAGATAGAGTGTTAGTGGGCCCTAAAATGTTAACGGAAATGGAAAGGAAAGTAAATCTCATCCATGAGAGATTGAAAGAAGATGACGATAGGTAGAAGAGCTACACAGATCTAAAAAGAATCAACAAGAAATTTGAGTTGGGATACAAATTATTCTTAAGGTTAAGTCCCAAAAAGAGTTCTATAACATTTGGAAAGGTTGCCAAGTTATCACCAAGATATGTTGGACCTTTTGAAGTTCTAGAAATCATAAGTCTAGTAGCATATCATTTGGCATTGTCTAAAATGCATGATGTTTTTCATATTTCCTTGCTTAAAAAGTATGTTTTAGATGTATCACATGTGATTAATTAGAACACTTTGTAGGTTATGAGAATTGTGGTAGTTGAACCAATCAAAATTCTAGATACTCGTATATTGCACTTGAGAAATAGAGAAGTTTCGCAATGCAAGGTCTAATGGGACCAATATTCTGAAGAAAGAGAAACATGGGAGGATCTTGAAGAGATGAAAACATCGTTTCCTTATCTATTTTAATTTTAAAAACTGATATTTTTCATTATGTTAATATTAAAAGCTGAGATGAAAAAATCTATCAATTTCCATACAAGACATCAAAAAACGAGTGTTTCATAAGGCAGTAACAACCAATAAGTAAATGATAGATGATTTGAAAATCTAGAAAATTTATGTTTAAGATGAAAATGCATGAATGTTTTTCCTTTGTTGTGTGATATAAATATGTCATGGTTTATTAACCCACTATTAATGTGTAAAATCATCAGGATGATGATTCATTAAGGGGGGAAGCATGTCACATCCCTCACATTTTCATTCTATGATAGTAAGAGATAGTTTATTATCATAACATGATTCATGAAGGTTTAGGAGCAAGAATTGTTTCCCAACCAACATCACAATAAGGTGTACACATGTTTACCCTGAAAAAGATAAACATGCTTATGTGTATTTATAAAACGAATGCATAACGCCTCTAACTTCCAATAACTCACAAGTTGTGTTATGACATTACCCTATTTAGTGTTTATGTCTTGAGTTATATTCTAGATAAGTTTGATGATTCCGTGTTTGGATGCCTTGTTGTTGTTATGCATTTTATTGATAATGCAACTTACTTTCTTGTTAGAAGTATTGGTTAACATGCATAGTTGAATTTATTCATGGTTTCATTATATAATTTTATTATATAGAAATAGTGGTGATTATTAAATATTTTAACTCTTTTGACCTTGATGATCATCAAGTGAGCAATAAGAAGATACCTTCTTACGAACAAGTAAAATTTGGTCATAATCGGACACGGGTTGGATACCTTGTAAATGAAACCAACCATACATATATTATGTTTGCACAATCATACTAACCATTTTTGTGATGGCATTGATGATTTTTAGTTCTTTGTTAAAACACCCTTGCTTGGGTAGACATAAATGAGACTAGGTTAGAGATTTGTGCATGGTTTATGGTTTCAATTCCAATTGTAATGTACCATTTCATTTATGAATGACTTGATTATACTCGTATGAGTAAACTCATTAAAAAAATATAGACCATTAACATAATGTTAAGGCCACGGTTGTTCTTGTTTATAAACCACGTCGAATACGAGTTGATTGGTTAATTTCCGTTGGTTGTAATTGTTATTATTCAATTCGATTGTAAGTCGAATGAAAATTTGAAATTTTAAAAAGTGACTTGGTCACTTGGTTGAATTTTGATCCATGAAAAGTTAATGTTACATTGGCTCTATCTCTTCACAACCACCGAGTTGGTCATTGGCGGGAGATGGCGTATTGAGAGTAGAGTTTAGGGAAAGACCACTACATGTAACTTGTAAATATTTATTTCATTTAATTTATCCCCTTAGATTTTGGGGAATAGGAACCTTCCTCCGAATCTAGCATGTAAAAGATGTTTTTGAATTTTTTTACCTCTCTTGCATGCATTCGAGCTCTTTTTCTTCTTCTCCGAGTTGTGCATGCGTTTTCTTGACCTAGTAGTTTGTTGAGTTATTTTGGGAGAAATAATGGAGGATTTAACAATATTATGGTGGATGGTTTTGGGTTATTTCTTGTTCTACATTCAAGTTATTCTTCGGCATTTTTAAAGAAAGGAATAGAGGGATATTACTTGGTAGCTTCAAGTAGTTTTGCCAAGTTTAACGAGACATGGTTATATTTCCACCTTTCTGGATATTTTGTATGGAAATCGTTGAATGCATTTTTGAATGTTAAAATGTTTTATTTTATTTTTATGTGCATAGTTTTGTTGATAACTACCCATATTTTGTAATCGTGTGTGTATTATTTCATTTTGGGTATTTATTATCATGCTTGGTTAATTCATTTAATGGCTTTAAGCCATCGGACTTGGTATTGCATGTTTGTTATTTTTCTTGACGATTTGCGGGTAGTCATTTATCCTATGGAAAATTCATATTGTCTAGTTGATTTTAACCAGTTGGGAGCTTAATTTTTCATAGGATCTTATGTTGAATCCAATAGAGCTAATAAGCTTGACATACCAGGGAATTGAACACAACCTCTTTGAAAGACCACTATCTGCTCCTCTCATGGAACAAATCCTTCAAAAAGTGGTAGGATTTGAAATATTCTCTATGCTTGATGGATATTTAAGTTTTAATAAAATTAACATTAGAGAGGGATCAATATAAAACCACATTCACAACTAAGTGGGGAACATATGCATATAAAAACATTCCCTTTGGTTTTTCAAATGCGTGTGCTATATTTCGTAGAGTCTTGTACTTTAATTACTTATCAATCAGTTTGTCCTTGTCTATTTGGATGAAAACATACTTTTATCAAATCAAGGCCAATACCACATGGAGAAATTGGAGACAATTTTTAAGAGATGCAAAGAATTTAAAGTATCCTTAAATCCTAAGAAATATAACTTTGTAGTTTCGTAGGGTAAACCTGTTGGGTCGCATTGTTTCATGGAATTGCAATCGATCTAGAAAGAGTATCTGCCATTCTCTCTCCTTCATTTCTAACTCATAAGAAGGCCCTTTAGTCCTTAGGAAAGATTCATTCCTAACTTTGTAGGAGTGTTCAGTCCCATCACCTTGATGTTGAGTAAGTACGTAACTTTCAAATGAACTGTGGAAGGAGAAGATAGATTCACCAAGATTAAAAAACTATTGATCAAGCATCCACCCTTATTAACCATAACTATTCAAAGGATTTCATACTTTATGCTTATAGGGCTGATCTTAGTGTCTCTATGGTTCTCACACATAAGAATGATGAAGACTTGGAGCATCCTATAACATTTTTCATCCAAACATTGAAATATTTTGAGCTCAAGTATAACCATTTAGAAAAAAATTCTTTACTATATTATAGGCTCTCAAAAAATTCAAGCCTATTCTAGTCGCCAACCACAAAAAAGTCTTAGTCTCACACCCTGATGTGAGATACTTTATCATGGGAGAATAAATCAACAAGAAAAGAGCCGAATGGATGACCAAAATCATGGAGTTAGACGTGACCATCAAGGCCACAAAATTGGTAAGAGGCAGGGAACTTTGTGAACATCTTGCCTTAGATGCTAAGGATAATGAAGAATTCTCCTTCTTCATGGAAGAGGGACTAGAAAAACCACAACACATCCGTAAAATTTAGAGAATCCTCAAAAGGAAGAAATATAGAGTGTTATAATTCCATGGGACAATGGAGATTTGCATAATGCGAAGATCCTCATAACTTTGAATATCCGTGCAACACACGAAATTCCACAAGACATACAAGATCAACTTAGTGTGATGGTTGGATGAATAAAATGATAAAATTCTTAGCAACCGGTGACTATCCTCCCGTTTTGAGAAAATCACAAAGAATACATCTCATATTGCAATCATTCCCTTATGCATTGATTTACAGATTTGTTTTTAAAAGGAATATTGATGGAGTGTTTTTGAGATGCATCGAAGGAGTGCAAGTAGATAATGTCTTGGAAGAGTTCCATGATGACTTCTCTAATGGATAATGTTTTTCTAGGGATATGACAATGAAAATTATCAAAGTAGGGTACTTTTGGCCTACACTATTTACAAATTCACATCAATGGGTCAAAAAATGTAAATAATGTGCTTCATTCACCAATAAAAGGAAGATGAAGACCCTCTTCATCCTATTCAGGTGGATGAGAAATTTTCTCAGTAGGGGGTTGATTTTATAGGTATGATCAATCATCCACCAAGTGCGGGTCACAAATGTTTCTTGACAGCAACATACTACTTTACCAGGTGGATAGAAGATATGCCGCTCAAGGAGGCTATTGAACCAGTCATCCTTGATTTCCTTGAAGAGATTGTACCAAGGTTTAAGGTTCCCCAATCCATCATTTCTGATAATGTTAAAGCCTTCCTAAGCTCTAAAATTTCTATTCGGTGTTAGGCATGGGGTTTGTTTGAATACTTCCTGTAATTATTACCCGCATGAGGTAATGGTTTGGTGGAATAAACTAACAAGAACTTGATTATGATTATGAAGAGAACAATGGAGATCAATAAAAGGAAATGGCATATTAAGGTAAAAATGCTCTTTGGGATGATATAATCACTACAAAAAGAGAAACTGACAATTCCACATTTTTCCTTGTCTATGTTAGAGAAGCTAGGCTCCCATTATCCCTTGAATTACCTTTATTGGAGATAGCCCAAAAATTATAGTTTGAAGACATAGACCAAATAGAATTCAAAATGGTAGAGTTGGTTGAACTTGAAGAATTAAGGAAATCCACCATGATCATGTTAGAAGAGCATCAAAAGTCAACCAAATAGTGGTTTGACAATAAAAATAAGCCATAAGATTCCAAGTCAAGTTATCTAATCCTCAAGTGGGAGGAAGATAGAGCTAAAACAGGGTGACACTCTATGTTTGATGCAATTTAGAGTGGGACATACATACTCATTACCTGTAAAGAGGCCAAATCCTTTGATTTTTCCAACCTTAATGGAAAAGCATCATAGATCTCGATCAATGGGATTCATCTTAAACATTTCCATTAAGTATGTATATTGCATCTTGTAAATAGTTGTGTGTTTTATGTTGGTTGTTAGAGGTCCCCTCCTTTGTTACTTGTTGATCAACTGGTTAATTGTCTTTCCTTGACCCCACAATGGTCTTCTTGTTTGTAATAAGTGTGTATGCACTCTCTACATGTTTCACTTAAAACATGTATGATGTTTTTCCCTTTTGTACATAGGTTTTGGAAGACTTCTTGTAGTCATACATAGGCTATTTCAAATCAAGTTCCATGGTATAATAATATAATTAGAGTAGTTTTCAATGTATATCCTACACTCCACAATATCAGCTTCAATTTAGTACTAAGTTCATGCAAATTTGGGAGACATGATTTAAAGGCTTGAGATCATTTTCTTCAAGATTACGCTTGACTCTGTGCCCAATGGATTCTTTAAGGCTACTAATCTTCATCATCTAGCAAACAAATGTCCCCTGGAGGTCACCAAACTATTGTCCAAAATTACACCCCATATAATTTTGAACAAATTATCAAAAATGGACTTAGCCATCTTTTACTACGAAAAGTTGTGCAAGACTAAGTTATTCTTCTGCGGAGTGTATTCACATAGTGTTCTATGGGTTCTCCTAACCCGTGGGATAAAGGAACACCGAGAAGGGAATTAGGTGGAATTTTGGTAGAATTAGTGATTTACGAAGTTTTTATACCTTCACGGAATTGAGGAAGTCAATATTCCGTGGGCACCAAATTAGTCCCTCATAGGTCGAATCCAAGTAAGAGAAATTCGGATTCCACACTGTGTAAAAATGAAGAAAATGGCTAAGGACATGATCTAAGGAGTGATGTAATGGGAAATAAGTTAGTGCTTCACGAATGGGGAAATATAGTATCATGTAGACTCGGAAGACATAGAAGTCTATAGATTTTTCAATTCCATAGAATAAATTACAAATTCTACCAAAGAAAAGTTGCGATGCAAAGAGGAAGTGCCACAATGCACCATGCGGTAAAAGGAAAGGAAAATTTGAAATGGATAAGGTCATAATATACAAAACACTATCATAGTGTTCTTAGGGTTTCCTAAATTATAACATTCCATAGATTTTCAATTATGTAGAATGAAGGAGTATAGTCATGGGTAAAACACCATGCGAAGGGAAAAAATACCTCTATGACATAAAAGGAGGATCTAATTATGAAGTGTAGAAAAAATCAAGCACCACCAAGAAAAGGAGGCTTTTCTCATCATCTAAGAAACATAAAATACCATAGTAAACATTGTATCAAAGTAAATATGTGGAAACCATCAAAATAGAAGACTCTTGTGGAGAGTATTAAAGCTACATCTGTTCTTAAACCGATAACCAACCACCCCAACCATGAAACTTTAATGAAGTGTGGCATCATCCTACATTTTATGATGGCATGATATTGAATCAATGCATCATGTTGTGGTAATTGCATACATTCAGATGATGCCCATTCTTGTACTACAAGTTAACACTACAAGAAATCATGGAATCCATGCTTATCCAAAGACAATTTAAAGAATCGATACTCCAACACGATGATCCTTTCTTCCCTCCCCTCTCTCTCCCTCTTCCTCCATGAGTTGTATAAATATAAGTGCTCACACACATTGTAGGTTTTCTTCTCCTATTTTCTTCCTTTGCATAATTGTGATTTTATCACATGTGAACTCAAACTTCATGCTTTTTGAGTTTTTCAACTCATGAATGGATATTTTTCTTGCCTCAACTCAGTGTATAAATTGTAAGGTATTGATTAACATAAGTTTGACTTCTTTCTTCCCTTCAAATAATTTTTGTTTGGCATGAATCTCTCTATCCTCTTTTGTATTTTATATTATGTCACTTTCTTGCATTAGAAATATGTGCATTTTCATACTCTTCATCTTGAAAACTTGCATCTATGTCACTTAGAATTAGAGAAGCTCCACCTTTCACTTTGGTGCTATCACTTCCCCTTTTAGCTTAGGATTTTATTTTTCATTTCTTTCCTCCTCCTCTCTCTGGTTCCTTGTATGTGTTAGTGTAGGTTATCTTAGTAGTAGTATTAACATTAGATTGGGTTATGTTTTGTGGGTTTTCCTAATCTACAGAATAAAGGAACCGTCCTTCTCTCGAGGTTTGTCTCAAGCCACAAGTCCCACACTTGGAGAATGTCCCATGTTGAGAAAAAGTATTTTATCTTCCACAACAAAATCTAGGGTGCACTTTTAACCTCCAACACTACTCTAATCGGGAGTACAATATGTGCCTCACAACTTAGGAGCCTATGGTGGTCCTAAGTATGTGTTACTTAGACAATATTACACCTTACAAGACAAGGAATACCTAGTGTGTGCACTAAAGCACTATGATGATATGGTCACATGGATTTATAATGAATTGAATATCTTCAAACCCTCCATCATGATGCACTCTATCCCGCTAAATCCAATCAAAGTTCATTTTTCCAAAGGTAGGGGCCTATTAATTTATATTTGGATCATCTCATCCTCAAATAAGTGGGTTGGAACATTATCACTTGGTTGTATCCTAAGTATCCATCGAGGAAGGAAATAAATTATGTGTCATTTATGTGCCAAGTGATAAGTATCCTCGATAGAGCATCTCACCCTCAAATAATTTGTATTTTTCCGAGGTAGAGGCTTGTCAATGTGTATTGTGACCCATGTTGAGTGAATGATAAATAATATTATCCTACTTAAATATTGTGGGTTAGCCAAATAGGATGAGGATCACACAGGGAAACTCCATTGAACTCGTGGAAAAATTTGTGTACGAGGTACAAGGAGGAAATAAAAATGATGAGGGATTAAGGAAAGAAATTAGGAAAGGAAGGTTATTGATGTGAGTAGGGTAATTGTAGAGTTCACACCCAATAACCGGAGTAGTTCAACATTAAGTATAGAGGAAAGAAACAATGAAGCTATCCGGTGATATGTACGAACCCATACATGAAGTTATTATATTCATCTATAAAATATACAAACTCTTATTGGATCACTATGCTTGCAAAGTGCATAAAAGAGAGAAGTAGAAGAAACACAAGAAAATGAGAATGGAAGAAATGTAGCTTTTATTTCATGTGCATTGGTGATACAAAGTTAAATAACATATCAAAATCAACTATTGCTATAGAGAATTAAATTTTCAAGATCCTTTGGAATGGAGAAGCCATCCCAATTTATACCAATGTGAATTGACCCCTCATCTCCCCTTACATGAATCTTCGTGTTCTTATTCCACTTGTGACCTTTCATTTTCCATTAGAAAGGAAAAATTAAGTAGTTCTCTTATAATTTTGAGAAAATATTTTTACAATTTCAAAATATGTCACTTAAGTGGATAGGAGTAAATACAATTATTGTGCCCAATGAAGAATTAGAAGAGGGACAATAGAGAAGAAGGGAGAAGTTGATGTTTCTGACAAAGAAGCTCTCTTGATGAAGAACTTGTCGATTCATATTTCCCACTCTTGCTCCTTGAATTATTTATTGAATTTAATAATCGCAGCTATCAACTTATCTGCCTCTGGAATGAACACGCAAACCAACACCTTGATCCATGTTTTGGGAACATCCCTGTTCCTCACGCCTCCTTTTTGACCAGCTCCTAGAATGAAATGATGAGTTCTTCTAATGATGATTCCTCAATGAGCAGAGGGAAATCAAGTCTCTAAAAATAGTGTTAGACATCATTCAAGATCTTGAAAGTATGTTGCCCATACAATTCCAACTTGGAGATTACATTCTTGAGCATTGCATATCTCACATCCATGATGCGGATCCAAACTTGAGACAAGTTCTCTCCAGGTGTATGCAAACATGTTATTACTCACGAGGGTGTGAGAATAAAAGGAAATCATCTTGGGAAGTGGTGGGAAAATTTCATTTAAGTGATTGATTTCTTTTGCAAACTCCTCCTTTGCTTTTCTCACTACTGGCATCATTGCTAGAGCATATTTGATGAGGGAAATGACACCATGAGATGATTCCTTGCCTTGCTCAATGATCTTCTCGATCCATTTCTCATTGTCCCTCCCCTACATCATGTATCATTGTGATTTATTCTGATCATTTCTAGAATCCGTGGGAATGTCTCAGTAGGTGTTGACATGATGTTTTCCACTAGAGCATTCTCAAGATCTTGTTTTGGAACCAATTCTTTATTTCATGCGGGAAGCTCTCACCTTCAGGGAGACATGATCAGTGTGCTTGAATATTTTATGATGAATTACTCCCACTTTATGGGTTTCTCTTGTCCTGAGAAATTCAATCCAACTTTCTCACATAGCCCATCGAGTTCAACTAGTTTGGCTCACTTTAAACAATTCATCGAATTCACTCAATATGCTCATCGAGGGAGATCAAATGTCCTCAACTTGATTGAAGTTTTTCCATGATGATCTTTGGAGCTCTTAAAATTTTTTTGGATATCCTTCTGACTGCATGATGCATCTCATTTTCCATTATTATTCCCTACTATGTTAACTTTTCTCACATACACCATTGTTACCAAAGTGATGCCTCGGGATCCTTGTGAAGAATGAATTGTCTTTTTGAGCTATGCCATTATCGCACACCCTTGTGAAGATGTTACAAATAAAATAGGTGAATGGAAATAGAAACAACTACAAATTCCAGCACTCACCCCGAGGATTTACTATTTTTATAAAATTTCACTTTTCACTTTTCCACTTTCAATCACCTCCTTTGTTGTCCCGATTGCTCCTCGTGCACACCGCCTTAAATAATTCTACCCTTTATGCAAGTTTACTATTTATAGTAAGTGCTCATGTAGAGACTTACTATTTTTTGAATTTGGCCTTCCACACATCGTATTGCAAATAAACCACCTCCATTGGGATAGGTTTCTTCTCTCAATCTCACGTACAAATTTTTAGCTCAATGCGACCACCAGAATGACATGAAATAAAAAATTAAAAAACTAGGGCCTGAAGTTTGGGTTTCTTCACCTAAAAAATATAGTTCATCATTCAATATGCTGTCACTTGATCCTTTAATACATTTTAAATGAATAACAATTCAAAAACCCCCATCTCAATCCGTGCACCGGTTCGCAAGATATGAAATTTTTTCCTTCGCGGGCTACAAAGTCATTCTAGAAAAAAAAATGTACATGGAGCCTTTAAAATTTTGCAAATTTATGAAAAATTCCTTTTCTCGATCATGGAAATGTGGATTGATTAATACAAGAGGAAAAATGGAGGAGGAGGATTCTGGAAAGAATTCGTCAGATCTCCAAGTAGAAACAGAGCAAAAGTGGGGAGAGTGAAAAAATGGCTAAGTGTTGGGTTTTATTCTAAGAGAGAAAGAGAGAGGGAAGGGGGGTGCATTTTTTGTCTCCTTTCCCCCTTGGAAAGGGATGAAGGGACACCAAAATTGTTCCTTATCCCCTAGGTGACAAGTTGTGGACATGCACTGGTATATGCGGGGCTTGAAAATGAGCAAAAAGTGTTTACAAAGACCTCCCAAAGTCATGTGGTGAGTCTAGGGGCTCCAAGATGGGCGGAACAATTTATTTTCCCACATGCCCCCTCGAAAAGGGATGAATGGACACCAAAATTACGCTTCATCTTGATGCCGACATGTGGCATTGGAAAAAATTTCTAACTACGAGAGTGTCCTTGAGAGAGAGCTTGAAAACAAAGTTTCGGAGCTCCCAGAGGTATTTTTGGGAACTTATTTATATGATTTTGATTGAAAACATCATTTTGAGAAGAATGAGATGGGTCTAAAGGTTTGGTTCTACCTAAAACCCCTTAAAATGACCTTCTTCCTTGGAATCACAGAGTGTGCCTGCCAAAATGAGATCCCCTAAGAAACGCCAAGGGATTGTGAAAAATTTGAATGTTCCAACTTGTAGAGGATCCTATTATATTTACAATGAGTTATTTTTTCCTCCTAAATCCTTATGGAGCTCTTGCAATCATCCGATGAAGATTAGGTACATGTTTTGACTGCCTTCTCCTCCTGTAAGGGGTTGAGACTAAGTCATATGAAAAACCATGTGGAAGCAAGGGGAGGGAACATTTTATTTTCCCCTTATCTCCTTGAAAATTTATGAATGGGACACAAAAGTGTGCCTCAGGTCTCATGATGACAAGTGACACTTTGTGATTGTGTGATGGAGGGAGCTAGAATGAGGTGAAAAAGAGCTTAACTTGTTTCACAGAGCTTAACGGGGTCATGTGAGGGTCCAAGATCTCCAAGGTGGGAGGGGAACACTTTATTTTCCCACATTTCCCTTTGTAAAAGGACACCAAAAGTATGCCTTAGCCTCATGCAGCCACGAGGCACTGAAAATTTTAGCTTAGGACGAAGCTTGTACCTTGGAGAGGAGCTTGAAAATGACGTTGTTGGGCTCCCCCGGAGGAATTTTTCGGCACTTATATGATTTTAACTGAAAAATTAATTTGTAGAAGAATAGTATGGGTATAAAGGTCTTATTCATCTTGAAAACATATCAAAAATGGCATTTTCTTATCGGGATTGTCACATTGTCCCTACAAAGAATGAGTTGTGGAAAGAAATGCATAAGTGTTGTGAAAAATAATAAATAACCACCATGTAGTAAATTTTATCATATTTCCATTTATATTTTATTTTACCTCCAACTCATTCTAGAGATCTCAGAATCATCCTTCAAGCTCAGTGTGCTTTTTCAGCGGTAAGCTCCTTTAGCCTCAAAACCCACTTTTGTTGAACTTGCTCCTGAATCTCCAAATATTTCCTAAATATTCCTAAATCAATTTTAAAATGATATAGGCTCTTTAATACACCTCACTAATTAATTTACGATTTGAAATCCACTCCAGAGAATATGCACCAGCCTTAGAAAGGCTAAAAATAACCATTCCTAAGCCTGTTGAAAGATCCACCTTGAAAGACATTATCTCAAAAGAAACTTGTGAGCTTGTTTTCATCTCTTCAACACATGGGAAAGGTTAAGACCACAAACATGAGAATTACATGGATGGGGATAGGCCTGACACAAGGGATGAAATGATCTGGAAGGGTGTCTGGGAAGGTTTACACACAAAACTTTTGACATTGGGGTCCATTGTCATGCTTGAAAATTATTTTTTCATGTTGCACATTTGTATGAAAACATGTCCTAAACATGACATCTCCATAACTATAAATAAGTGTATATTTGGGGTCATCGAACAAAATTTATGCGACACAACATTTTTGAAAGGGATATAATCAGTTATCTTGATAGGATTAAGTCCATACCGAAAAATCCCCTCCCTAATTCAAAAAAGTTGAAATATTTCTTCAGAAATATTAAGTTTGTGAGAAAATTAATATTAAGATTCATTGAGATAGTCAAGATGCTCAATTCAATGTTGAATAAGGATGCAAAAATTGAGTAGAGTGAATAATCACGCTACACATTCATAGACACAAAAGAAGTTATTACTAAGACTCTAGTATTGATTAGACTATAAGAAACCCTTCTTCCACTATGTATTTTCCTCTAAACATTCTTTTGTAGTAGTCCCGAATCGAAGAAGGAAGAAAAATAGAGTGAACGACTGTCATATTCATGATATCCCCTTTGTGTACCATAAAGATAATTTATTCCACTATTTGAATGCAAGATCTTATGCTCGTTTAGGAAATATAAATTTTCACTCATTAAATATTACACAATAAGGTAGTTTCCATTATATCTAATCCTATAATAAAATCTATGTTGATGCGTAATGAGATAGGTACAATAAAGTGGATAACCATACTACAAGAATTTAAATTAGAAACCCAACAAATGAATATACTTTGGAATATGGGTATGATCCATGTAATTAAAAAGGTTAATCCATAACTTTTCTCGCCAACATTACATCATTGATTCACTCACTCCAAATGACTAGAACTAGGACATCATTTTATACTTTCTCAATCAAAGGTGTCAACACACCTCCAAAAACACAACATAGAGTGTTACAACTATAAGGTAACAATTTCATGCTAAAGGTATGCATACTTTACAAAAAGAACCATGAAGGAATATTTTTGTGATGCCTTATAAAAGAATAATTTGTATCATTTTTGAGTGAATTCCATGAAACATTTGGCACTAGCCACGTCTAGGAAATTCTACCACACACCATGTTTTAAAGGGTAGGCTATTATTGGCCTTGTTTTTTCAAGGTTGCCCATTTCCATGTGAGGAACTTCTATGTTTTCTATATTGTTGCATTAAGAGAATGTAATACTACCATTCCAATGTAACCAAATATTGAATTGTGCCCTTTACTAAACGGGCATTGGAATTTGTTAGTGTTATCAATGAGAACTCCACATCCGACAACAAGTTCATTCTCACTACTACTAACTACTTCACACACTAGGTAGAGGTGCACCCTTTCAATAATTACACAACAAAAATTATCATCAAGCTCCTAGAGGACCATATCATCACCAAGTTTGGATGCCTTTTCGTTGGTATGTGATAATGGCCTCCGCTTTTACTTTTACACAATTCCTTGAATGGGCATATGATAATAAAGTTATTATATTTTTCTAACTACTATTTGCATGTAATAGCATGGTAAAATCAATAAATAATTTTTTTGCATGTGATAAATAAGATATTATATAGGAACCCAAGAAAATGGCATAACTAACTCAAATATGTCTTTTGGTTAGACAAAACTCAAAAAATATTAGTATCCACAACCCCTTATCATTTATTCTATGTCCTAGATCCTATAATTTTAGTGAACCTTTGAATCCCCATACTAATATTCATGCAATAATGCTTAGGGGAAAGTGATAAAATTGAGGCTAGACTCTTAGCCTAGTGCAATCATATAATAGAAGAGATGAATGCTTAACTCATTTTAGTAGGAACCAATAGGTCATTAAACATTGGTTTGATGAAAAAAGTGTTAAAAACCTTCCAAATTACTAACCTAGTTCTATTATGGGACAAAGTGCATGAGAAGAAGGGAAAACAAAACAAATTTGACAAGCTCTGTCTTAACCCATTCCAAATTAAATAAATTTTAGGAGAAAATACTTACCAACTAAAGAGTGTAAATGGAGAGGATGTTCTATTTCTAGTTAATGGGTATTTCCTCAAGCACTACCATATTTGTCATGTCACCTGTGGCATTCACATAGTTCATTACACAAACCTTTATAATGTGTTGCACTTTTGTATATACTTTCCTAATTTTTAGGTTTTCTTTTTTATTCTCCTTTTTCCTTTGCTTTTGTAAGTTTCTTTGTTAGTTGTTAATAATCCTTTCCCACCCCATACGCAACCCCATATATGTTTTTCCCTATCACTATGCTCTTCCAAACATGAGAATGGTCTAAAGGTCCCTAATCTCACCATGTTTTACTTTTGTGCTTGTTATTTCCAATTTAACAATGCTTGATAATGTTAAATCAAACAACGTCGATGTTTTAAATTTAAGAAAATATGGTAAGCTACACAATGAACATCTACAAACTAGCTTAACTATTTTTAACTTTCAATATAAGTACATAATCTTTATTTAATTTTGTAGTGCAGATTAAGAAAATGTGTTGCACTCTAGGAGATTCATGCACATAACTTACATTAATATTACCTCTCAATAATATGAGTAGCAAAGAACTCACTTTGTGCATTTCACTTGGTTAACCCATCTTCCAAACTTTCCCAACACTTCACCTAAAAGATAATATGAAAGGAAAATCACCCATATTAAATTCTTTCAAAATATTTCTTAGCATGAGGGTGTTTATGGTAATCTCCAATAGGGATATGAACATCTGGCCAATAGTGGATAAAGGATATGATGGGAACCAATGACATCTCTATTGGGGATTTCAGATGTCTAGTTGGTAGGAAAGTAATGCTCCAACCTCATCTCATCCATCCCCATCAAAAATCATAAAAATACAAAAGTAAAATTGTGCGGTAAGTTTTTCCATGTGAAATTTCCCAAGTGAAATAAAAAAATATAGAGGTAATGTAAATTTATCCACACACACACACGCATGACTCTTTGAAAGTTACTTCAATATAGTATGTTGCATTTGCAAATTTAAAATATAGATTGTGCCCTTGTTTTGGTAAAAATAAAATTAGTATGCTTGTTGATCTTTATTAGAGGTGAACCAAAAGTTCTAGATTCTTCATGCTTATTTTTAAGAATTATATTTAGTATTATTTAGGAAATTTTCCATTCTTTGTTGTAAAAAAATATGCATCTAATTCCATAAGTAAAATTATGGGGCCCCTTTGGCCTTTATCAAGGTAACTATGGATTGTGAAATGCTATTTTTTTATCTATCACAGAATCCCTTGTCTTTTATACACTCATGTGTTATTTTTTACTTGTACACTGTTTACAAGTAAATCTCTTACATCCCTTTGTAGTAATTATTTTACTTCAAATACCATACAACACTTTTCTATAGTCATGTGGTACATTCCATTCACACTCGAATCTCACACATTCAAGCGCAAAGTCTCTAGTAGCCTTACCCTTTAGCCTTAGAGCCATCTCTTGACCCCCAATGTTGTTGGAAAATTTCCATGTTGTCAACCAAGCCATGCAATTTCTTGTGTAACAATATTTTGAGTCTTAAGAAATCCCTATACTCCATAATGTCCCAAATTCACAAAAACATTCCTCACAATGTGTGATCTTACCCACCTTGAACATAGTGAAATTTTAATTCATTTACTTATCACTTGGCTTATCAAAATTTTACGTTACACATGAAATATATTTACAATCACTCTTTGCACATCACAAAAGAATTTGTAGCAACCAATGTGATATACACTAACATGCAATGTCAAAAAGGAGGTGTTCACAAATGAATCACACGTAAGGTAAGTCGTTATATTTTTGAACTTGTTGATTGCACCTCCAATGTTTCATGTCTTTGTTTATCGCAGGTAGTGCACAAAAGATCTAGACCCAAATAAAAAGAAAAAATCTCCCCGCACAAAAATAAAGGACCGCACAAAAGAAAAAATACCACTTGAGTGCATCAACTAGGAAAACAGCTAATAGTAAGGCCCACGCACCTCAAATTTACATTTTACCGTACACATGCTAGATGATAAAAGATCCTACCACCAAAATCAACAAGTTTCTATTTTTATGCTATATGGAGTTGACATTCCTTGTTAGAGGATATAGATCTTGCCCACTTATATGCATCCACCCCACATTCACACCGCAAAAATTAAATACCAAAAACCAAAATGAATTCATCCATACTTATTTTATACCTCCATTAACATTTGATGAGGATCTTCCAATAAATCTGCCACATCTAATATTTTGTGATGGCCACAAACATTTCATTTGATGGTAATCTCAATTACATGTATTTAAATTTTTCAAATCGACTTGGTGGCTAATATTTATAACACATTAATTACTCATCTTGGGTAATCTTATTAAAATACCTAGCTGAAAGACATTGTTAAGGTTGAAAATTTTGGCGTATAAGTGCTTTCTTAATTTTATTTACATTTACTTTACTTTAGTTGTTTCCGTCATACTCTCACACATGTTCATGTTTTGGTTAAGTGCACATTGGTATGAGATTGGGAATGGTTATCTGGATCTTGGAATTTGAACGAATTAGAGATTACATCACAACATGTGAACTTATTTATCTTTCTTCCCTACCTTGCTCCTCTTTTGTACTTTTGCATAAATTCCTATTAGTATAGGATTAAAGCTTGCATATTGTTGATAAATATTTAAATTTA
This sequence comes from Taxus wallichiana var. yunnanensis, assembly GCA_018340775.1. Taxonomy (NCBI): domain Eukaryota; kingdom Viridiplantae; phylum Streptophyta; class Pinopsida; order Cupressales; family Taxaceae; genus Taxus; species Taxus wallichiana. The sequence continues at coordinate 897,297,139 of CM031239.1, forward strand.
TTCTTTTCAAGTGATTCTCATATAATCAACATATTCCTATGGATTTGCACAATGAATATGCTATGAATTTTATTCTAATTAGTTATTTTTCCTTATAGAATCCTCAAATTGATTCCTCAGTGGTCGATTCCAAAATTGTTAGTTTCCACAAGATAAATAAAATTTCCCTTATAACATAAACAACAAAATCATCAATCCTCTATGTGATTCCCACAATACCAACAAAAATATAAGCCACACAGACCCAATAATAAGAAACCTTGGGGATGTCACATAATCCATCGCACACCTCCTTTCAAGAGAGGCATTCCCATGCCCTGTGTGGCCCCACCTATTGTTTGTCGTACTTACTCACGCACTCCCTTTGGGGTGTGAAACTTTCACGTAAGAATATTAACATAAATGAAAATATTGTTATGATTAAAATCATATGTGGTCATGTGTTATGAACCTTCCTGTAAACATATTAAACCAATACATAAATATAGAGAAAATGGAAACAGAGATAGATTTATAAAGATTAAAATGTCACAATTGCATTACAATATCATAGGCCTCTTTGAGAGGGGGAACCTATTTAAATAATTTTCATTACAAATATTCAATAAATTTCCTTTCCTCTTACACAAACTCTTTATTTAAATTAATCTACTCAATATAACTACTACTCCCATACACGTGGATTAAAAAAATAACATCCTATAAATTATATGTGTCAAAAGATTTTATTAATAAAATTAATATAAAGAAGTGAGTTAGGACAAGGGGGTACTAACATGCCCCACCCATTATTAAATATTTTCCTCAAGGCTTGAGTTGAAGAAATTAATGTTGTAATTGGAGTAGGGTTCCCATGTTGTATCATATTGTTATATGTTGTGTCATTATACCACAAGCTCTATGAAAATAAAGTCAGCAGAGATGTCGTGATATCTTTTCAAGGATCAAGTTGGTTTCCAAAAAATAAATCCTTTAGTATGGATCTCATGCATTTTATTTTGGATCCAAATATTTCGATTAATGCATATTTTCAAATAGGTTACATAAAAATAATATGGATCATGGATGAAGAGGGGAGCTCTAACCTATAATCCACTAAACTAATCCTCTCGAGCAATTTATAAGGACCATAACACTTAGAGGGGAGTTTATGATAAATCTATTGCTTCATAAATAATTTCTTTTGAGGTTATAGATTGAGAAAAACCATTTTCGGATGTGATATCAAAATTAGGGTTAATCTAATTAAGACTAATTAATTCAATGTAAATGATGATATAGGAAAATAAATACAATAAACCAAGTACAACAATCCTAAATCATGTGTTGATAACATAAAATTAAACACACATTAAACACTACTTATGAAATCTATTTAAAGGAAATTAGGATTAAGGTTAGAAAGATTACATTGTTTTGAAAGGTTTAAACATGTGTTAGAGATCTAAAACTAAGAATATGTTGTGCAGAGTGTTTTTAATGTGCATGTAAATTCAGGGAGTGTGTTTTGGAAAAGATCACCAAAGTTGAACATAATCACCTGGTATTTTTTCCTCTTATAGATAATTTTTTCATATGGTGTTATGATCTACAACTCAACTCTAACACTCAAAGGGCATGTGTCTTTGGATTTGGGATCTATTCTCAAAACATGGAAATTATACTTATGCACATGTAAATAGATTCTTCTCGCTTTAAATCCTCACTTCCCACTTCTTACCTAAAAGGGGTTAGTCCAAGTCAAGCTCCCGGAGTGATACTTACTTATCAATACTTTGAAGAGTCCTCATAATCATGTAGTTATCCCTCCAATGATTATATTCTAATGTACATTTTTTTTTTTTTTTAATAAGGCATCCAATACTTAATAATGATATTTGACTTCAATTGTGTTGTGCACAACATTCCCTAATTTCTTCACGGAAAATAGTACCCTCTCAAATTTAAAAGAGATCAAAATCCTTATAAACATGGAGAAATTGAAGTCATACCATGAGAGTGGATACAAGAAACATTTCCTTAAACCCTTTTGGTACTAATCTGGTCTCAAATCCCGCTTGTAATGCCAAAAATCCTTGATCTATATTATACTTCCAGTGCACCCCAAATATACTAAGTAATATAAAATAGTGATAAAACCCAATTAAAATATGATCCAACAAGTGTTTTCACCCCTGTCACTTCCCTTTGTGTTTTAATTTTTGTGAGAGCCTCGTAAGCTTTAAAGTCAATACTTAATAATGATATTTGACTTCAATTGTGTTGTGCACAACATTCCCCTAATTTATTCATGGAAAATAGGACCCTCTCGCATTTAAAAGAGATCAAAATCCTTATAAACATGGAGAAATCAAGTCATACCATGAGAGTAGAAACAAGAAACATTTCCTTAAACCCTTTTGTACTAATCTAGTCTCAAATCCCACTTGTAAATGCCAAAAATCCTTGATCTATATTATACTTGGGCACCCCAAATATACTAAGTAGTATAAAATAGTGATAAAACCCAATTTAAAATATGAGCCGAAAAGTGTTTTCGGTCCCCGAGTTAGCTTCCCTTTAATGAGCAATACTTGTAAAAATTTAGGCTTTGTTTATTTTTTATTTCCTAACTTTATTTAATTTTAAATTTCTTTTCATGATTTTATTTAAATAGAACATGTGCTCTTGAAATAGAGGTCACAAGTTCAAATCCTACAGGGGGTAGGGTATGTATGCCTCATTTGTAGCAAAGTTAGTTGCCTCCCACATGTGAGTACGAGGTAGTCCCATATGCTATAAGCTGCTTGTAGACCCAAAAATAGGCCACCCGACATCGTGGACTGTAAAAACCTATTATTATTATTATTTATGTTTGTGGTGTACAACTAGGACACGAGACATGTGGCAAGTTTTCTAAAACTTGAGCATTTTTGTTGTAAAAAAATCATGACCAAGATTGAATACAAAGCAAAGAGGTAAGAAAAGTTAAAATTAAAATTAACGAATCTTCATTTTTTTGTTTCACATGGCAAAGAGGTAAAGAAAATTTAAAATTTTGGGATGAATAGAACCTATAAAAGGTGACACGTGTTCCAATCATGAAAATTAAGGTGAACACAGAATGCAAAATAATGTGCCCCAAAGATATCACCTTAAATTTGACGGCTAAGAGATGGAGTAAACAAGGAAAGCCAAATATGAGGATTTCAAGAGGATTTAACTTTCATGAATAATACCATTCTCATTGGGAAGCTCTTGGAGAGCACGTGTGAGTAGTTCACATTTGAAGTTTTTGAAAGCTATTTCTCATATAGTATTTATTATGTGCTCGAGTCGAGAGAATTTTGGGGAAATTTATGAGTTTCAATTCAGCTTAGAGGGTCATACAAAATCTCTTGTTATGATTCACAATCATGTATAAGATATAAATAAAGAAGAGAGGAAGAAGTATGAGCCTTAATTGTAATATTCCTACTTGTTTATTATTACAATTCTTAAATGGTAGCTTAACATCTATCCACCCTCTCTCTATGGAAAGATCCTTACAAATTGAGGTAGGGGGTAGTGTGTGTCTCTTCTTGAATAAGGCATTAGGACAAAAAAGACTCCATCAAACCTACTGTGATTTTTCTAGTGCATTTTTTTAGGACAACCTAAAATGTAGTCGAGACTATCAATTCATTTGAATTTGAGTTTATTAATTGAAATTTTAGTTTACACACATAATAAACTCAAATTGGCACTTAAACTAGAGATTAAGAACATACAATGAGTGTTTACCACGAGATCTAATATGAGGCATCATTTTAGAATGAAATTAATTCTCTAGGAATAGTTTTGAGAGCTAGACATATCTTTACAATCTTTAAGTAGTTGTTTTCTAGGTTTAGAAAGGGGTTGTCCCACCATATTTTTGTTACAAATAATGTATAAGGCCCCTTTTATCATTCATGAGATTTGATTCTCGCAAACACCAATAAGGATCCACCGTATTCTTTGTGTTCACTTTTGAGGCTATGTATTTTCTCTTCTCCTCCATTCGGATAATCTGACATGTTGTGGTTTTGACTTAAGCATAAAGCATTATAAGCTTGTTTTTCTATTAATAAATGTAGATTGAGAAAATTATATTCCCTATAGTTTAAGAAAGCATTTTCTCTTAGTTTATGCATGATTCATTAGATGTGTTTAGGAAATATATGTAGTTTTGTATGAATTGAATGTTATAGTGTTATCTTGAGATATGTTTATTATAATTAGCTATGGATTTGGTTGAATTGGATATTAATCATTCTTGTAGTTTCATAATTTATTAATAACAAACTTAGGTTGTGTTCATAGTTTAATCTCATGCATACAAGAACAATATTCACTCTCCCTTATACTCTCGCCCAAGATTTGTGAGGATTTGAGTAGTGAACTAGGTTCTTTAAGTCTTGGTTTCCATCATCTCAGGTTGGTAGTGCTTGTTTCCTTGTTAATCTCAAGATATGACATAAGTTTGATTCTCTTTTCTACCCTACCCTTCCCTCTCTTTTATATTTTTTAAATTATCCACACTCACCTTGTTAATAATAATTGTGGACCATCTAGTAAAATATTGGACACCTAGATTAGATTCATTATTAATATTCATTTTATGTCCTAAACTTGATTAGTTAACCGAGATTCATGTTCATCCTCTAAAAGGTTATTAAGGACATATACTTACCTTGGGTTTCTTTAAGGTAGATTATTCTATTAATGATCTAATTTTGATTATTGAACCCTCCACATGTAATAAAGGCCACATAGTTCACCTTGGGTTATATGTCCCGAATATTTCTTACTTTAAATATTATTTCCATTAGGGATTCTAAAATGAGTGAGATTAATTCTAGAGTTTTGTTGGAGCATGTGTAAAAACTTGCATCAATAGAAATATGGTGCTAGAAGGAGGGGATATTATTATTTCCTTTTGGTTTCTCGGGTTTCATTTGATCTTGTCACCCTCCTATTTTTCTAATCTTTCTTGTGTTATGTGCTTAAAATCTCAATTAATAGAAATTTTATGTTGTAAGGAGGGTAGTATTCTTCTTTCCTTGTGGTTTCTCAGGTTTCATTTGGTTTTATCACCCTCATTGTTTTATTTTTGCCTTTTGTTATATGTTCCTAAACACACTCAATAGAAATCAATTCATTTAAATATGTCCTAAAAACAATCTATTTGACATGATAACCAATTGTCTAGGAGTGAGTGCTTTGAATCTTATAGAGCAACACATCCTCTTCTAAGAAATCATGATAAATATTTACCCACTTACACTCTAGTAAAAGGTAGAAAAAATGAAGAACACATTGTATTCTTAAATTATTTTTAGGGTTGATTAATGTTTTGCATGAAGATTTTTTTGTAGGTTATTTCCATTCACATTGAAGAATACTTCCTATGATTTATTTCTTAGTATTCCATCCAATTCCGTTAGATCATGGGAATGTTTTGAATTTTTGGTACAATTTAGGAAGGTTACAAATCCATTTATCTATTACCAATACTTTTTACAATGATAATAGAACCTAATGAACCCATAAGGGATTTTAGTACAAGGTTTCAAAAACACACACTAGACCCACTTCTACATACAAGCCAATTGATTCTCTAATTCTCAAGATGTATATTAAAACATTCGATCTACTCTTATCCATGTTCCTAAAAAACTTCCAATGCAAATAATTTTTCCTTGGCATATGTGGAGGCCATCACAATAGATAGATAACTCAATCCTCAAGGGAAATCCAATGTAATTTACAATATTCCATTATTGAATCCAATGCATGTTATCCATAATATTACTCATGCACAATCAATTGTAAATTCTTTCATGAATTATCAGAAGAGAGAACTTCCTTCACCCTAAACCCATTTGACAAAATAAAAAATATGTTCATTGAGAAAACCAAAATATGTGTTTTGGATGAAGGTGAAAGTGTTAAATAAGAGTATCCATCTGATGATAATTTTGACTACAAAGAGGGTTTATTTCAGAAGGTTATTGAACCTATGAGAAGCATGAAAGGGAAGTAGTTCCTAGTGAAAACCCTTCTTAAAGATTTTCCTTGGGAGCTTGCTTGTGTTACCACATTGCTAATATTTTTGATATCTTGGATTGTTCTAGTTTACATTCTATTGCAAATAATAAATATGATAAAAAAAGAAACTAATTGTATTTATAAAGAGGAATTTTTGGGTTCGTTGTACTTGAATGTTTATAAGTAAGTGAGGTTATTTATTTCATTAATGAAGAGGCCTTGAAAATTGAAAACATATTTCTTCCCATGGATGAGGAAGAATAAACAAATGAAGTATGTGTAATAAAAATATTACATGAGAAATATCACCAATGAGTGGATGATTCTTATCTATTTGAAATACTTGCACAAGGATATGAGGCCCTAGTTGATGAGAGAATTTGGGCCATCTACCAAGAGCACCATGATGAGGAAGAAGAGTTGCTTGATCTAGAGAAATGTGTAAAGGAGGAAAAAATGGGTTTATTTCAAATACTCAAGTAGATATATGTTCCACTTTATGATGACCAAGAAATTATTATTCCAAAGGAAATTCAAGTGGATGAGTATGAGAAAACAATGGATGTGAAGAAGGAGGACACTACTACAACAAATATACACCATGCAAAACTAGTACTAGCTGATATCAAAGATCTAAACATCACAACGTATGAGGTAAAAGAGTCCCATATATGCACTTGGCAAGACTTTGAGGTAACTCCCATTGAGCCCAAAAAAATTTCTTATTTCTTTCTTTTCAAGGGTTTTCACATTAATTAGAGATTAGAAAATATTTTCTTTGTATGGGGAATGGTGAATTTTGATAGTTTTTGGAGAGAGTATAAGGATGTTTTTTTCATGTTTAAGGACTTTGAATGTTGTAAAAATTTGTTACCAAGTAATACAAAAACATTACATGTATAATTTCCAAGTCCATCCTCCTCTAATTATGAATTTATAGTTTAGAATTAGACTAGGATAGATTACTTTCAGTTATGTTTAGTTCCATGCTTTCTATATTAGTTTCCATTACTTTATAGTTTAGTTCCCTCCCAATAAAAAAAATTCATAGAACTAATTTTTAGACAAATGACTTTCCCTAAATGATGCATTCTATTTTAAGATCATTGCCTTGATGTTAAAATCTAGGAAACAAGGTGGATGTCACTTACATTGGCTAATGATTGCGTAGTAGTTTTTTTTTATTATCTAAACTATTTGAATCTGGTTTGGAATTGTTATATGGATTTTAGAAGAGCCATTGCAAAAAAGAGAGTCATAAACATAAAGTATTACTTTGATAATTGAGATAAGTATTGAGCAAGTATTTAGATTTCTTCTTGAAATTTTACAAGATAAGGTCAATCTTGTTCCAAACCCTTCAATTAAGAAAAATAAGAAAAGAGAAATAATATCATGTGTACAACACAAATAAAAGAGAATTCATTGTCAAGAAAAATCAATATTCTCTTAAGAGTGAATCAAGAAATATCCACTGGGATATGGATGCTTGGTTGGCAAAAAGAAAGGCCTTGAACAATACCAAAGGTAACTCTGTCGGGCTATAAATGCCTAATTTTTAGTAGAGCCATACCCAACCTTTTATGCTTAATCATGAGCTAGATTTTAGTATATTTTCACATTCTCATATGAAGTTTTTAAAGAAGTATGGATTAATGCAAATGTCACACAATTATGAATCTTAGAATTTTTTTATACCTAGTATTTTATGTAATAATATCGTAACTTGTGCTCAATATTCATGATTTACAAACACAATTCTCAATTTCAAGTATTTGTCTTCCTTGGTTAGTGAAATTGAGAATTCTAGATTCTAAACCTTTTGACAATGTTTTCCCCATAGTAGTCACCATTTTTATTATATACAACACACCCCTAATTTATTAAGGAGAATGGGGATTCTCTTCTATTTAAATAGCTCAAAATGCTCATAAACATGGAAAAATTGAAATCAAAGCACAAGAAGAAAAACAAGAAACTTTTCCTTAGACACTTGTGAAAGTTAGGTGTCATTTTTATGAATGTGGTCTCAAAATGCACTTTCAAATGCCATAAAATAATTTATCTATACTATGCTTATGTGCCCTGAATATACTAATTGATATAAAATAGTGAGAAATCCCAATTAATTTCAAAGCCAATCACATGTTTTGGTCTCCGAGTCAACATATGTAATATCCCTATCAAGGGTCGAAACTGAAAATTATGAAATTAGACAAATCCTAAAGATATAAAATCAGATTTCTAAAGCAACAAATTGAAAATAAATCCATATTTTGGATAGCGATCATATTTTAGGAACAATAGTATGAAAAGCTCACAATTTCACCAAAATATCATTCAACAATGCATCCACAATTTCTATAAACATTTTAGAGATATTTTAGAACTATTTTCAACCCCAAAAACATACTAATGCTCTCCTAAAAAATTAAATATATCCAACAGAAATACAACTCCAAAATAATTATGAAAGGAGGGTTTAGAAACCCCACACTTCACAAAAAAAGTAGATTCCATATTTATAAATAAATTCAAATCTAAATATGAAATGAAATATCAAATTTGTGCCCTTGAAGACAGCAAACTACACCCTAAGGTAAGTCTCTCCACCTAGGATAGACCAATCAATGCATATAAAAATATGGTTATGACTTCTTCTTCACAAATCTGTAATAATCCTTCAAGACCACACAAGGAAGGATGGTTTTCATCCCCCTACCAACCATAAGAATGGTTTTTTTCCTTCTTGGAATGCCACACACTTGGATATCCACCCAAGAGTGGAAGAACAATGAGAAATCAACCCAAAAGTCTATTTAAAGTAAAATGCGCCAAAACTATGTGTGCAAAAGAAGCCTTTCACCTCCTTATATACCTTTAACTTGGCACCAAGGATTGGAAGAACATGGATGAACCATACAAGTCATTATATTATTTTATTATGCCTCTTCAAAGCACTAAAACCCCACCGACCTACTAAAAGCAAAAACAAACTAAAAAGAAACATGAAAAATTAGAAAACAATATGCAATGGAAGCTCAATTTCTTTTCCGGAATCTTCCACTTCATTGCCATGAAAAAGGAATGGAAAGAAGTCCAAAATAAGGTCTGAAAGGAATGATAACCAAATCGTACCAAGCCAAGAACATAGATGCTAATTAAACACCACGATCAATAAGATGAAATTAATTCTCCATAATAACTTTACATAAAACTTTGCAAACAAATGAGAAGCAATATCATATATTATTATGGAACTCAATGAAATACAATGAGAATGGGTCTTGCTTATATAGGCAAGGAATAACAATCTAAGAACCAATCAAGGTCGTAGATCAAGCCATAAATCATGGAAAGAACTAGTCATCAAAGAACTAGTCAAGTCCATAGATTTATGAGAGAACTAGACATCAATGATCTAGTAAATACCATAGATCTAGGAAAGAACTAGTCAATACCATAGATCAAGGAAAGAACTATACCTAACAATTAGATAATATCTCCTAATATCTAAATAAGATAAAAGAAATATCCACACACATAAGTGGGTGAGAATAAATACAATAAAGGTAAATAAAGTACCTAGGTGAACATGATCTAAGGTAAATACCTACTCTAACACCCCCCTAAAGTGAAGCTAGGGGCCAAAATAGAAGTGGCATGTCCACAGTATGAGTCCCGACAACTAGGCATGATAAGGTACTCATGCACAATAACTGGGAAAAAAGGGACACCATAAGGTACCCAAAACCAGTAACAACAAAGTAAAGAGAGTAAAGACCTGCTCCAAGGTATCCCAAGAAGCTCAGCTCAAATAACTCATACAATGCTGAAGAAGTTTGGTGTGCACTGTGGTCTGAATCCACTGCTCGATCACAAAACTAAAAACAATCGACACTGGCTCCACTAGAATAGCTCCATACAAGGAGACTGTCAATGGAGTGATGTCGAAAGTGTAAAAAAACACCAAACATAATTCGATCAAGTGCTGCAAATAGGTGTGCCACGATCCAAGAACAATAACCAAAGCAACAAGGCAAGGACACAAAATCTAGAGTGTCACGATCCAAGAAAAGCCAAGGTAACAAGGCAAGGACACAAAACCTGAAGAAGCAAGATCAGCACCACACCCTCCCATACTGTTGAATGGGTGGAGTGGCACTACAAATCTGTATGAGTTGTCAAAACAACTACTCAAACACTGACAAACTAACACTGGGCTCCACCAGAATAGCTCCCCCACAAGAGAGACTGTCAACATGCCAAAAGTGTCAAAAATACATATACAAAATCTCTCAACAAACAAGAGAGATACACTACACCTGCTAAAGAAAAATGATCAAATCAAGAAGCATCACAATGTAGAAGGTATAGAAAGTGGAGCAAGAGGCCAAATGGTGGAGGAGCCACGCTTGTAGAGTCCTCTTAATGAATTCCTATGTCATCTCCACGAGTGATCAGATATCCACCCCAAATCAATATGGATGGATGAAGAAGATGCCTGCATATGACTTGGTGTAAAATGCACAATGGGTGCATGCAAAAGAACATCAGAATGTGTGTCAGGTTGATCATGTCTAACAGCTGAAATCTCAAGTTTCTCAAGCCTGAGTGAAGGTGCAAAACTCATGTGTTGCTCATGATCCTTAGAAAGAGTCGAGCAAACAAAAATATGAGCTCTATCAATGTGTGATCCCAATGAAGTATCTACTCGAAAACCAATGTCATGACGAGAATTCCACTTAACATGTGGAATAGAGGAAATAATACCCTATGAATGTCTGCCAATGACTCCACTAGTGAGACCCATAAAACAGAGCATGCGAGAACTGAATGTAGTGGTATGCTTCTTAAAAAAGCCATGCAGCTGAGCAGAAGTAGGATACACAACATGTGGTACTGTAATAGGCACAGATGTGGAAGAGCATGCAGTAACAAGCCTCATAGGTTTAGAAGCATCAAAAGTAGGTTCAAGCTCAAAGACTAGCAGATCAATGTCAGTGGGTACAAGAGCAACAACTGCAAGTGGACTAGGATCATGGATATGGTTGTCCACAATATGATGGTGATGTTGTAGGCTAGCAAGTTTGTTCTACAGGAGTGTATTATTGTATCTTTATCGTGAATGAGTGATTGTAGAAGAGAATTTTACTTCTTGAGTGATCTATTTTCTTCCAAAATTTTACAATATCCTCTTGAAGTCCACATACTTCAGAGAAAATCATATCATTCTTAGAATCCATGATAGGTACAAACTGTAACTCCCAAAAATTTAGGACATTGGGCTCAACCAAAATTGCATCCACAATTGATTACAACACTCCTCCATATTTGGCACTTTATAATTATAGTGCAAGTCTCAAAATAAATAACTCCAATGGAAAGAGCACGAAAAAACAAGCACTTTTGCAAAAAATGGCACTCAAAACCGAGTTACCGATCAAAAGTTACAAGCTTTTTAATATTTTTCTCTATTTATTTTAGGTGCCACTAAAACAAAGTAAAATGTTGTTGCCTTCACCACACAAATAAAATTAAAGGGGGCTGAAGTTAAGCACCTACTAGTAGGAATCACAAGTTTTAAGCCCTCATATGACCAAGGGCTAAATAAAAATTACTATTTCTAGATTGTGTAGACATTGACCTTTATTTGCCGATTTTCCCAAAATAGTAAATACGTGCACGCAGCAACAAAATACGACCAAATCCAAAATATATGAATATACAAATAATTTAGAATGGGCCTTGCAATACATTGAGAATGGGCCTTGCTTAAATAGGCAAGGAATAACAATCTAAGAACCAGTCAAGGTTGTAGATCAAGCCATAAATCAAGGAAATAACTATACCTAACAACTAGATAATATCTCCTGATATCTAAATAAGATAAAAGAAATATCTACACACATAAGTGTATGAGGATAAATACAATAAAGGTAAATAAAGTACCTAGGTGAACATGAGCTAAGGTAAATACCTACTCTTACAAAGATTCTCTTATGGGGATCTATTCTGTGCATTCCAAGGTGTTAGTTTGTCAATGTTTGAGTAGTTGTTTGACAACTCATACAAATTTGTAGCATCACTCCACCCATTCAGTAGTATGGGAGGGTGTGGTGTTGATCCCGATTCTTCGGGTTTCGTGTCCTTGCCTTGTTACCTTGGCTTTTCTTGGATCGTGACACTTTGGAGTTTGTGTCCTTGCCTTGTTGCTTTGGTTATTATTCTTGGATCATGGCACACCTATTTGTAGCACCTGATCGAATTATGTTTGGTGTTTTTTTACACTTTCGACATCACTCCGTTGACAGTCTCCTTGTATGGAGCTATTCTGGTGGAGCCCAGTGTCAGTTGTTTTTGAGTTTTGTGATCGAGCAGTGGATTTAGACCACAGTGCACACCAAACTTCTTCAGCATTGTACAAGTTTTTTGAGTCGAGCTTCTTGGGATGCCTTGTAGCGGGTTTTACTCTCTTTACTTTGTTGTTACTTGTTTTGGGTACCTTGTGGTGTCCCTTTTTCCCAATTATTGTACATGAGTATCTCATCAAGCCTAGTTTCCGGACTCATCGTAGACATGCCACTTCTATTTTGGCCCCTAGCTTCACTTGAGGGGGTGTTAGAGTAGGTATTTACCTTAGCTCATGTTCACCTAGGTACTTTATTTACCTTTATTATATTTATCCTCACCCACTTATGTGTGTGGATATTTCTTTTATCTTATTTAGATATTAGGAGATATTATCTAGTTGTTAGGTATAGTTATTTCCTTGATCTATGGTATTGACTATATCCTTGACATCTAGTTCTCTCCTAAATCTATGGTCTTGACTAGTTCTTTGATGACTAGTTATTTCCTTGATTTATGGCTTGATCTACGACCTTGACTGGTTCTTAGATTGTTATTCCTTTCCTATTTAAGCAAGGCCCATTCTCAATGTATTGCATTGAGTTCCATAATAATATATGATATTGCTTCTCATTTGTTTGCAAAGGTTTATGTAAAGTTATTATAGTGAATTACTTTCATCTTATTGATCATGGTGTTTAATTAGTATCTATGTTCTTGGCTTGGTATGCTCTGTTATCGTTCCTTTTAAGGTCCTTAAGTGGGAAAAGGGATATTACAGTCCTCCCTTCCCAAAATTTCTTGTCCCCAAGCAATTGCAAACTCATATCCCCAAACATCATCATGTCATGGTGAAGGAACATGTTGTAGTGCTCCCATAATCTGGACCTTGTGTCTATTAGATGAATGAGCTTCAACCCCCAAAAATCACTCCTTTATTGCCTATATCTTTTATCATCATCTTCTCATAATTTCTATTCAAATGAATTCTTCCCAAAACTTCAATAATGTTGTCCCAAAAATAGCGGTAATCATATATTTTTCTTTCAAAATCGAGTGTTCAAGTTTGAAAATAACACATCATAATCTGATTTTGTTCCTTGTTTTGGCTGATATATTCTTCCTAGAACATTCCATGACATAATGCTTTTCAAAAATAGAAACATGTTGCTCTTCATGGCTGTTAATGTCATCCCTACATCAGATTTTTGCAAAATCAGCCATGTGACCATGGCATAAAAACTACCAAACTGAATTCACACGAAGAAAAATAACTCCTTGAGTAATGTAGGGACTTAAATTTTATTTGCATATGATGAAAATTCAGGAAAAGCAAACCTATAATTGAAATCAGTAAATATTTTGGTCTTCATTTTGAGAAAATCATCCTTCTTAACATTCCCATGAATTCTGATTTCATTATTTTTCAAGTGGAACTCCAACTCCTTGTGAATCTTAAGGGTAAATTCTTCTAAAATTTGGAGCTCTAGATGCCCACCAACATTGTGTGACTCAGCTGAACTGAAAACAAGGAAGTAAAAACAAAATTCATACCTCCTCATGGGTCTATAAAACTGAAAATTAGAATCATCATTCTCCTCTTTGGCGGTCATGTGAACAACTGCAAATTCATAATTGCTTCCCTTTTCCCATATTTCTTTTGGTTCTTTCATGGAACCATGGGTTAGAAATTCATAGAAAAGAAAATCAGAATTCTTATGTTGCCTTAAACATGTCATGCTAGCATTTTCCTTCATCAATTTCCTTCTTTTCCATAAGCAAGGAGAAGAATCAAAACCGAAAGCTTTACCTTTACCTTCTTGGAGCCTCAAGGGTTTACCCAGATTCCAAGGATGCAAGCAATCTATGTAACTCTTCATCATCCTATTTCTTCTCTCAATCATCCTATGCAAGGAAATCCCTATCTTGAAGTCCAAACTTGTGACAAAGTGTTTGTAATGATCAACCCAACAAGATGATAAAGAAGGAAACAAAAGATTTGAAATGTGTGTATACCTTGGGCTGTCATAAAAAACCCCTTCATTGCTTGGAATATGTATAGTGAGCCCTTGGCAAAGATCCTTCTCTCAACCTTTCCCCTCATTAGCATAGATATTCTCACCCAAGCTTGGCCATGATAAATAATGATGAAAAATACTTTTGACATGATCAAATAAAATATCACATGTCTTACCATAGATTGCTGATATGAAATTTATAGTGGATTGAAAGACGTCATGGACACCCAGAAATGCCCTTGTCTAATGTGTGCACCTCATAACATCTTCCCTTGGAAGATCCACTTAATATTTCCTTTTGTGTTTAGATTTATATCCACTTATAACCCCATTTTTATCTTTTTGATCCACATGCACAACCACTTGCCATAGTTTACAAGGGAGCCTCATCAATCTCATATTGTTACCATATATATCAAGACAACAAAACTGAATTGGATTAGAAGAAATTAATGATTTTAGAACACCTTCATACCTTTGGAAATTCCCTATATGTTCAATTCCCTTTATTCGATGAGACTTGCTTGGCATATTTCATCATTATCTTCATTCTCTTTCTTCTCATGCTTATTTTCATCTTTTTTTCTTATACTTCCAAGATCCTTTATTATCTTGCCACATGCAACCATTAGAAAGCAACAGAATGTCATTAACAACCAAAATTATTTTACCTTATTATTTGTTTGGTTCTTTGTTGGAAATTTTCCCGTTCTCTTGAGCATTTGTAGGGGGCTATGATTTCCATCAAATGACCTCCCTTTGAATGTTGTTAGACCAACCACTTCATTTTTTCCTTTATGGGAGTTTTCTTCCTTCTCTTTGACCATAAAAGGCTTTTTGAACTACCATCAATACAAATATCATTGTGACCCCTATTTTTCCCCTCAAATACAAGAATATCATATGTATTATAAACCAATTGGAAAGAGGAAGTAGTAACCTTGATATACATATTGCTAGCCTTAGAAAGAAGGTTATCTCTTATCAATCTAATTTCAGTCCCTGAGCCTAAAGTGACCTTTATTTTTATGCATGCATGACTTGGAAATTTCTTGCAAGGGTGCACTACCTTCATACCTTGTTCATGTGTGTTTGAAAGGTCTTCATAGCTCTTACCAAGGTCTAATTCTTCACCTTTGGGCTCTTTATTGTCTGCTGTCATAAACAGACCAACAAGCGGATTGTTATCATTTCCACTTGGGAAGTGGGTTCCATCCATCCCTTTTGCTTCCTATTCTTGTTCACAACCCCTTCTTTCACCTTTGAATTCATCACATGCAAAAATATCATCATCATTAATCAAACAATGATCCATAATTACCTCATGATGTGGAATATCTAGAATAAGAATGGGAGTAAGGGCTGAATCTTTATCCTTTATGGCTCCCTTTCCTTCAAGATGTGGATCTTGAGTTGTATGCTCATTGTGCTCCTTCTCCTTCCTTGGCTCGTGTTCCACAATTTCATCAAACCCTCGTGTCTCTAAGGTGTTGTTAGGAAAAACAGCCTTGAAAAGATAGTTGGAGGTTTCTAATCCTTCAATTACCAGCTGCTGCAATATACCATCCACTTTCTTGTTCTTAGGGAAATAGGCATGCCCATCCTCTTCTAGTGAACTTGGAGGTTTTTTCCCTTCTCCAATAGATTATGCAGCCACTCCTTTATTTTCCAACAAGATGGGGCTCTCTTCCACTATGGTAGGGATATTTTCCCATTACCCTTCTGCATGCCTCAAGGATTGGACCAAGTTCCAATTCCCACTCTTTTAGTTTCCAATTTTATAAACTCTAAAAAGGTAGGGCATCACAAATCTCCTCCATAAGAGCTCTATACTCTTCATACCATGTACCAATGTTGTTTCCTTTGAGTGGCAGGGAATGAATGATTTCACTTGAAGATATTCTTCCACCATTAGAGCCTTACATGGTATGGATCAGTCCGACCACTATGTTGGCCAATCTTTCTTTCCCTGCAATCAACTTATCAAATTTGGATTTTTGAGGATCTTGATTAGCCATATTGTCTTCTCCCCTTGGTTGATCCTCTTTTCCTCTTATTTGGTAGTATAAGATACCCATGTTTCTTTCTTCTATTGAAACCTTATGCCTTTAAGGATCTATGCTCTAATACCACTGTAATGTCCCTTTCAAGGGATGAAACTGAAAATTAAGAAATTAACATAAATCCCAAAGATATCAAATATAATTTCTAAATCAGCAAACTGAATATAAATCCAGTTTTCAAACAACGATCACATTTTAGGAAAAAAAAGTATGAAAATCTCACAATTTCACCATAATATCATTCAACAATGCATCCACAATTTTTATAAACCTTTTAGAGATATTTTAGAATTTTTTCAACCCCAAAATATGTTAATTCTTGGTTGAAAAATTAAATACATCCATCAAGTACAACTCCTAAATAATTATGAAAGGAGGGTTTAGAAACCTTAAAATTCACAACAAATAGTAGATTCCATATTTATAAATAAAGGAAAATCCAATTATGAAATTAAATATCAAATATATGCCCTTAAAGACACCAAACTTCACCCTAGGGTAAGTTGCTCCACCTAGGAGAGACCACCAATGCATATAAAAATATGGTTATGACTTCTTCCTAAAAAAATGCAATAATCTTTCAATCTCACACAAGGAAGGAGGGTTTTCCTCCCCATACCAACCATAAGAAGGGATTTTTTCCTTCTTTGAATGCCACACACTTGGATTTCCACTCAAGAGTGGAAGAACAATGAGCAATCAACCCAAATATCCAATTAGAGTAAAATGAACCAAAAGTATTTGTGCAAATGAATCCTTTCACATCCCGATATACCTTTAACTTATCGCCATGTCTTGGAAGAATATGAAAGAACCATATAATTCATTATATTATTTTCTATGCCTCTTCAAAGCACTAAAACCCATCCAACCTGCTAAAATAAAAACACACCGAAAAGAAACATTAAAAGTAGAAAACAAAATGCAAAGGAAGCTCAATTCCTTTTCCCAACTCTTCTACTTCATTGCCATGGAAAAGGGAATGACAAGAAGTCTAAAATCAGGTCCTTAAGTGGGAAAAAGGGACATTAGCTTCATGTTTTAAATTTTGTGAGAACATGTGAGATTGAAATTGCATAAGTGTTAGGATATGTTTAGTTTTAATTTTCTATATTTATTTATTTTTAAAGATATTTCATATTTTATTTATGTTTGTTGTGTATAGCTAAGACATGGGACACACAAAGAGTTTACTAAAACTTGAGAATTAGTGAATTTGAAAATTCAAATGAGAAAAGAAAGGATTTAAAACACAAAAACACATAATTAATGACACGTGGACCAACCAAAATTGTAGAAAAAACAACCAATCATGACTAGGAGTGAAGACATGTTATTTATCCATGTGGATCAATGATGGATCTTTTATTTTTAGTTCACATAAAAAAGTGGTCAGCAAGGTCAAAAATTTTGGGCTCCTTAAAACTTGTAAAGGGTGAAATGTGCTATAAACATGAAAAAGTATGAGAACATGACATAAAAACCTATGTCCGATAGAAAACACCTTAAATTTGATGGCTAAGAGATAGATTAAATAAGGAAACACTACTTTGAGGATTCTATGAGGCCATAACTTTCATGAATGAGCTCAATATATTGCAATACCATGCTCATCGAGAATCCCTTAGAGAGCATATTCATATGGTATTGTTCCCAAGAGTTTTTTTGGGATGTGTAAGGATAAGTTGACATTTAAATCTACTAGATTTTTTTCTCATATGGTATCCATTGTGAATTTGAGTTGGGGATTATGGGGACACTTTTTGAGTTTCAATTCATCTTGGAGGGGCATGCATAATCTGTAAATGCAATTCACAATCATCAAGAAGATACAAAATAAGAAAAGGGAATAATTATGGGCCTCAATTACAAAACTCTCACCTATTTGTTGTTGTAGCTCCTAAATGGTGACTTGACATCTATGCACTTATCCTTGTGGAAAGATCCTTGCAACTTGAGGTAGGGGAAGTATGTTTCTCTTCTTGAATGAGGGATTGGGATCCTAAATAAGGACTACATTGAAGTTAATGTCATTTTATTTGGTACATTTATGATGAAAAGACAGAAAGCATTTGGGAGACTATTAGTGAATTTGAAAGTTTGTTTATAAATTAAACTATGAGTTTACATACATAATAAAATCAAGTTAGCACTAAAATTTGGGATTAATCACATGCAACGAGTGCTTACCACAAGTTCTAATCTCAATAATAACTTTAGAATGAAATTAAATCTCTAATAATAGTTGAGAGTAGGCATAACTCTACAATATATAATTATTTGTTTACTAGGATTGGTGAGGGGTGTCTTGCCATAGTTTTTTTATAAATAATGTTCAAGGGCCATTTTATCATTTGATGAAATTTGATTATGAAAACACAGATAAGGAGTCACTATATTCTCTATATTCACTTGTAAGGATATGGTTTCTCTCTTCTCCTCCATTCGAGAGAACTTTCATGCTCTGGTTTTTACTAAAGAGAAAAACATTTTGAGATAATTTTTCCATTAATGAATGTAAAATGATTATATGCTAGTCAATGTAGTTTAAGAAAGTAGTTATCATATTTTATGTATGATTCATTAAATATTCTTGGGAAATATATTTAACTTTGTATTAATTCAATGTTATAGTGTGATCTTGAGTTGAGTTCATTATAATTAGATATGGATTTGGTTGGATTGGACATTAGTCATTTAAATCATTATTGTAGTTTCATACCCTATGAAGAAAAACCTTAGTTTGTGTTCACAAATTAATCTCATATATTCAAGAAGAATATTCACTCTCCTTAAAAGGTCACCCAAGATTTGGGAGGATTTGAGTTGTGACTAGGTTCTTTAAGTCTTGGTTTTTATTATCTCAGGTTGGAAATGCTTTCTTCATGATTAATCTAAAGATAGGAAAAATGTAGGATTCTCTTTTTCCCCACCTTCCTCTCTTTTATGTTTTTTAAATGATTCAAAATCACCTTGTTGGTAATAATTGTGAATACTCATCTTGTAAATTCCGCCACTAGATTAGAACCATTGTTAATATTTAATTTATTTCCTTTAATTGATTAGCTAAACCCTTGGTTTCAAGAGATTCATGTTATTCCTCCAAATTATTATTAAGGCCATTTAATTCCCCTGAGTTTCCATAAGGGAGATTAGTTTTTTGATTATCAAATTTGGATGATTAACCCCTCCATAGGTAACACTTTGAACGAATAGTTTACCTCGAGTTATATATATTGAGGATTTCATACCTTGAATCATATTTCCAATAGGGATTATAAAATGAGTGAGATTAAATTATCATATTTTGTTGGAGCTTATGTCAAAACATACATCAACAAATCATAGTGCATGAGAATGATCTATAGAAATAAATAGAGATGTATTTAGACTTGTAATTAGTTATAGTGTTATAAGGATTTGATTATTAACTATTAGCACCTAGAGTTCTTCTTAGAGTGTGCTTGAGTGTGTTCCCTTATATGATTAAATATGTACCTAATGAGTTATATTGCATGTTTTTATATAGACTACTTATGTGAATGATTTCCCACTTAATTGACCCTAATCCAACTTGGGTAACTTGTGCATTTGAAAATTTTATTGTTCCACTTGTAGAATTGACCTTAAAAATAAATATCAGATAATTATGTCCTCCACTAAGATATTTTTCTTGGATAATATTGGGATGTGATTAGAGACATGAGGTGAATGGCTAAGAGTTTGTGAATGTCTTCTTCAGTAGACACCTAAAATTTGAAATTAGGTGTTTGGTAACACTAATCTCGATGCAAGGAAATACTTACGTAAATATGATAAAATTTTGGTTTTACAAGGTTTAATACTTCATTTGTACCAATAATACACGTTTCTATGTCATTTCCTTTGTTTAGTCCTCAAACCATTCAAAATAGTTTTCCTCGCAAAAACTAGGAATTTAAAAATTTGAATTGTAGATAAAGATTTAGATGTTGCTATTTAGGTATAAATCTTTTGTTTTGGTCATGATATTCCATGATATATTATAGGTCTATTATTGTGTTTTTTAAAATTTAACCACCTATAACACTTTCTCACATGTGCTTAACTCAAGACAAGCATTCTGACCTTAGTTAGTGAAAGTTACTATGGTTAGGATTTGTAATCGAGATGTGATGCGAGAATTATAGGTGGGGGATTTGTTCAAGAGTGATAAAATTCAAGAAGAATGTGGAAGAGATTATAATTCAAGGAATAGAAATTTTAAATTCAAGGTGAGAGGTTTCTTGAGATATGTTGTCTCAGGATTGAGAGGAAGCTAGAAGAAAAGGTTTTGCATATGTTTCTTGTAATCTTAAGCTCTTGATGAATGGTATAAGGGTGTCAAGGAGTTAGTAAATATGAATAAAAGTTTTTGACATTATAGATTCTTATTTTTAAGTTTTTAATGCTTTAAATTTTTATGAAACTCTGTATTTTCATGTGTTGAAAGACTGTACTATGATTTCATATGTTTCTTGATATGTAGAGATGCTAATAGCTTGTTAGAGGCTTGTTGAATGTATGGAGGCTTGTAGAATATAGTAGAAACCTTGGTATTTGCTTTTTGTGTTGAAATTTATAAGAGCTCTCATATTTTTCCTTTGACCGTCTATTGAGAAATAATTTATCGCGGGAAAAATTAGTGGTTTTTCGTCAACACTCAAGGCTAGGCCCCTCCTTCGGGTATGGGGAGGTTCCTATTTATTGAATGAAAGGACTAAATAAAATTGTGGAGGGCTGTTAGGCCAGGGGATCACACTGAATACTCCATGAAACCCGTGGAAAACTACTTTGAAGAGAGGTGTACAAGGGAGGAATTTACTTTGAAGAGAAGTGTAGACACCATAATTTGGTATCACTACCCTTCCCCGAGTTCGCTCTCTTTTCCTCAAGGTCACTTATTTAAATTTTATCTTCCCTCCTAAATTCAATTTATCCCATTAATCATCTTTTTCCACCATCCCATTATTTCATCTCATTTATGTTAATTATTATTAATTAGCTCTAATCGTCATCCCGTTATGAACTCTCCTAAATATTTCCTAATCAACTTTAATCATCCCTAATACTCATTTGATTTATTTATCCTCTCTAAATCCTTAATTTTAATCTTTTTAGGACATCATTTAATTTTTTTACCTACCCATGGCCTTTATTTACTCATTTCAACCTTCCACCTACTCATTTATCTCCCCTATGCAACCCTAGCTCATGCATATCCATCTAAACCCTAATCCCACTTCCTATGGACTCTTTGTCTCAAGCTCATCATCTTCCCACCGTCTAAATGGATGGGTCCTTACATTTGATAGTGACCCATCCGGGTCGTCATAGACCCTATAAATCCACCCTTACCCCTCCTTGCTCAAAGATGCAACTTTGAAAACTTTAGCTCTCTTGTAATCTTGTCTTCATATTTGAGTGCCTTTTGCAGCTGCCTACCAATCTTGGAGTCTTCTTGGAGCCTTTGGACATCAACTTGGGAGATTTTGGGAGTTATCTTTCCCCCTTTTCATTCTTCATTTCTTTGTTGCATCTTTCATCCATTTTCATCTCTAACTTCTTGTGTAGGTTCGGGCATCACCAGAACTTCATCCCTGTCTATTTCACCTTCGTTTCCATTTGTAGGTCTCTATTTTCAGCCCCAGTCATTGTCGACTCGACCCATATTTTCAGATTTACCCTTAGATATCTAATTTTCTTGTATCCTTTCTCTTTCCTCCTATTTTAAAACTTTTGTAGGTTCTTATTTCTCACTCCAATTTGCATCAGGTCTCCCCCGATCTTCCCTCGGAGATATTAGATCTACATTTCACATCATTGTTTCGATTCGGCATCCTCGGTCACCATCAACTAGCCCTTTGTAGTCTCGGGTTGCCATCGACCCCTGCTAGGTTTGATTTATTTTTTCATATTTAGATCAGATCTACTTTTATCATCTTAGATCCAACATTTCATTATTTTGTTTATCTCAGATTTACTACATATTATCCAGATCTTAGCTATATCAAATTTATCAATATCTACTTTCATCTTATCTTTATCAAAATGAGAGTTGGAATCCTACCTAGGAATGTCTCACTTCTCAGGATTGACTTTATCGGGAAACCCTCCCATCCTAACTACTAATCCAATATTTTTTCGGTTGAGTTATCTTAATTTGTAGGTCACTTAGCTCAAGCTACGGAGAAGGATCTATCATCTTGTGCCTTTTCACATCTTCACCCCATCTAAAGGTCCATAAAACCATTCATATTTTGAGTTTCTTTATTTTATTTAGTACTAGTTTACTAATATGAGAAGGAACGAGGAAACATTTTCCACCATTCTCGGACATCTGGTGGGACCCACCCTTTCTAGGCGAGTCTTTCATTTGTTCTTCATTTCATTTCATTTTTCATATTCTACTAACCTTACATAGAAATAATGCGCATTGGATCGTTCTTGCTTGATTTATTGTGTTGGATCATGGATTGCTTGGATTTTATTTTACTCGCTTGTTTTCTTTGAAGATCATATAAAAAGGAAAATCGTATCACGGGTATTCCTTAATTTTATTCCTCATATTTTTCTTTATTGCATTGCATCACTTGTTGGTTTTCCTCATCGAATTTACAGATTTTGTTTTAGGATCTAAAAATAATGATTTTCATTCTTTCTTGGAAATCTAGTTTAACTAGGGGGTTTAACGTGTTGCATCCACTTCATCACACATGACAAAAAACACAAACCAATATACACATCCAAACACTATTTACCAGGTGGAACTATTGGGATTTCATCACCCAATAGAGAATCCTTCATGGTGTTTTGACGCGTTATAAAATTTATCACATATTCATGCCTCATGTGCCTTTAGGTATATCGAGAACTCCAAATCCAAAACCACCTAAAACCAACCTTAGATTGGCCATTTTCCTAGGTTCCCCTTTGAGCATTTTTCTTTTCTTTTCTCACACTCTTTTAATAATCATGATGATAAAAAAATTGCTTGATTTGTTTGTTAATAAACTACATAAAAAAATGTTTATCTACTTCATGCCTATTATCACTTCTTCTCAGGCCAAGAAAACGTAACAATCCACCTCATCCAATGACATCCCTTCTTCCAATGATATTTCCCAACAAGCTTCTAAACTTGATACCACACTTTGTTGATCTCCCAACCTTGTGTTTCTATGGTCTCACTTCATGAAGACCATGTCATCCAAAATGATCCTCATATTGAAACCAATCCTTCTAGACCAGCTTTGCCTTAGTCCAATTCTTCTAACTAGCATTGCCTCCATCTCCTTCTCCTTTAGATAATCTTTGACCTCCTACTATCCCTTGTGGATGCTCAAAGTTTCAGGAACTCCTTGATGCTAATCCTATCACCCTTTATGACTACCTATTTTGTAATTCCTCCACAATCCCTCAATCCCATCAATCTACTCAATTGGTGGATCCCATTCCACCCAACCTACCTCATATCAAAACTATCCCTACTTCATATGTTATTATCACTAGTATGCCTATTCAATCATCTCAACAATCGCACTTGCAACATAACACAACCTTACCTCTTAATTACACTTCATGTATCCATGCTAATGTAATCCTCTCATGCAACCCCATCCATCTAAATCAAAGAAAAACCATCAATATCCTCCTTGAGGTGCCTTTAGTTATGCATTTCTTAACCAATCTATTTAAGTATCCCAACCACCTATCACTTACATCCCAACCAACCCCATAGAAAATCAATCAAACGTTCCTATTTCACAACAACCAACTCAATCTAACCAATCTTACCACATCCCCATATCTCAACATCAAGCTTTATCTCAACCAATCTAATCACAACCCCTTAATTATATTCCCCTTATCAACCACTTCCACCAACACCAACACATCCTCAAACATATCAACAACCTAACACATCCACCTCTTATGCATCTCAATATCATCCTTTAATGTCCCAACCATTTAATGATCCCTTGCAAGTAATATTAAGTAGAATGGATAACCTTGAAGCTGTAGCCTTGGGATCTACGATTACATTCTCATATGATCAAATTTGTAATGAAACCATCAATCCCTCCATTCCCATGAAACCTTATCCTCCTCATTAGTAATTTTTGAAATTCTCCAATTTTAACATCAAGGAGGATCCCCAACAACACCTTTGAACTTTTTAACATGTATGTTACATTATCGCCCATGATCAAGATCTCATACTCTACACATTTCCCTTGTCACTATCCAACCCCACATTGGATTGGTACAACAATATCCCCCAACACTCATTATTCACCTTCACTCAACTTGTGCAATTGTTCCTAGAACATTTCTTGATCAACATTGCATGGAATATCACCATCACTTCGACCTTTATGTCATTCGACAAAGATGATGAAAAATATATCATAGATTTCATCACACAGTGGTGCAACATCATTAAACAACTACCATTCTCCCTTCCACAGACTGGATTTATTGAACTCTTCTCACGGTCTTGTGTGAAGCACATCTTCTCGAATATTCAAATTCAATATTTTCAAACCTTTGAAGAGGATTTTACTATGGCTCGCAAACTTGAACTCCATGCCCTTGAGCAAGGCCACCTTAAGATTTGATCAAACAAACCCAAAAATGAATTCACCAAGCCCCCCATACATGGTGATAAATCCAAAACTATTGCCGATACCATCATGGTTCAATCTTCATCAACATATACTTTTCACATGAAACCTCCAAAAAGAGCTCCCATATCATCTCCTAGCTATAACCCTCTCGGGAATCATATGGCTATGTATTTGACAAGTTAAGGGTGGTCCACCTCATTCAACTTCCCCATCCGACCCATTGATGACTTGCGACCCAAACCTATATGGTATCACGAGGGGCATTATTGTAAATATCATCAAGTCTAAGGTCACGACATTGAGAAGTGTCATTCCTTCAAATATCATGTCCAACAACGTATAAATCAGGGGATCTCCAAGTGGAAAATCCTAACACACCACTTGATCACCCCTTAATGTCTCTAAACAACCATCCCCCAATCATCCATCATCAAATCAATTTCCACCCCTCACATCTTATGAACCTAATGCTCACACAATTAACACCATAAATCAAGAGCCTACATTATTTCCTACATCCACTACCCCATTATCTACCACATCTACCTTTACTTTATACATTCCTTCTACTATAATAACCCCATTGTTATCCACACCTATATCTACACCTACCACATCTCAACCTATCACATCTAGTCCTTTATCCACATCTATACTAAATACACCTACTACTACATCTACACCATCTATATCTATAACTATCTCAAATCATACCCACTACCACTACATCCCAATCTATCATATCTAATTCTTCATCAACACCTACCATTCCTACATCTATACCCACTTCCACATCAATCACATCTACTAGCATAACCATACCTACATCTACATCTCAATCTACATGTATATCTATGATACCCCTTGAAACATTTCTTACACAAACACCCCCACTTAAGACAATCACAAATGATATCCATGCCCCATCTATAAAACCAATCACCCCTACACCAATCAATCCGAGACCTATACAATCCATAACCCCATTTAATCTCATCAAGCACATCATCTAAAAACCCCTTCCATCCTCAATATCTTCATCTCTAATACAATCCACATCATCTAGACTCTATCTCAAGAGACCCCCAGTTGAAATTGTAATAATTCCCACCAAGGGTAAATCCTTACATCCAAAGTATAAGAACCTTGGCATACCCATCCAAAAATCCCTTACACATCCACTAAAAAGTTGGAGCTCCCTCCTCCCAAGCCTAAGCAAACCAATGTTACATCATCACTCTTAGGAGCATCTCCATCCATCTTAGGGCTAGGCCCTTCATCTAAGACACCCATCATCAACCAATCCAAATCCAAGAAATCTAACCCTCCTTCTAGATCTAATCCTCCTTCAAAATCATCTAAGTCCCAAATCATCAAAACCAAATCACATATATCCACTCCTCCTTCTAACTCTAAATTTGAACCAAATTCCCTCATGAGGCCTCGTCAAAGTAGACCACCTCTTTTTCCTTCATCTACCAAATCCACTTCATCTACGACCTCTTATTTAAAAAACCAAATTGGATCGTATATTGAAGTCCTTAACTACTTACTCCAAATCTCGGTAATCACCCTTCCTCCTATTAAAACTATTGATCCATGTGGATAAAAGCCATAATTTTTGATTCTAACGTTTTGTCTACTGATCATCGCACCCCAAGCCATGAAAATGAACATTTTAAGGCCCTCCAAACTATCATCCATAACTTAATGGTGAAAGGTGACCTTCTCATCCATAAATACCATCCTCTTCCTTCAATCTCATCCACGTTCAAATCCAATCATCCCATCAAAACCTCACCTTCTAGGGTGTTTAAATTTGATCCTTCACCTCCTCGGGCATCTAAATCTTGTCCTCCATCCAAACCATACATTGTAATCCCTCCTCCAATCTCTCGATTTTCCTATAGGGAGACTCATCTCTTCATTGACATCATCCACATTACTAATCCTCCTTGTGATCCTCAATCATCTATCTCGATCAAAATCTAGAGGCACCATCTCTTCTCCTTCTAATAATCCTACATCTTCTCATTTACCATCTAATAACTTATCTCAGTATCTGTATCTAAGTTTCCTAATGTGATGCAACATCTCTCGTTGAGGGAGAATCCACTACTCTCTCTTAGTCCTCTCACGCTTTCTCTTTAATCCAACCATCCCATAGAAATCGAAGAATTTTTGTCTCTTTACCCTAACTTATTTAAATATCCACAATCATTTTAGAACAGTCTATTATTAGGCTAGTCCTCTTCCTCTTGATCCCCACATCGTCTTATCTAATCTCACATAATATCATCTAAATCTACTTATACTTCATCTAATTTTTTATCTTATCTTATCTAATCCACTTATATATATTATTGCATCCCAACCTAAGCCCACTTTTTGTTTCCATCTTCATCTCACCATGAGCGCATATTTCCTCACTATTCAAAATATAGTGCATAATCTTATCTATCTCACCTCATTTTAATCTTTCGTAACCTATCTTTTTATCCCATCCACTCTCGCCTCTAAAAAGTGTGACTTTAATTTCGATGAACTTTTCCTTAAAGAAAATCAAAACGTCACTACTCTATAAAGGAGCCAACGTGGAAAGTTTTATCCCAACTGGATTAGACCTTATATTATCACGCATAAGTACGGGTTTGGGGCCTATCATTTGGCTTCCTTGATGGTAAACCGGAAATGGAACCTCTTTAAGAATTATACTTATGGCCTTTCTATTTGTTAGCATATTTACCAATGTGAACTTAGTCATCCCACTGGTCATCCTTCCATCATTATTCATTTCCATATTTCATCGTAATGATATGGAATTATGTGGTCTACCATCACTTTCCTATATATGACCTTGAATATGGGCACCACGACTTTGCTCATAACATATTCCTTATGGATAGGTTCTTCCTTATTGGTGATAAATCTGCAATCATTACATCCATTACCATTTTATTCACCTATTGGAACCACGTTAAGGGTCCATGGGTGTCACTTGTACATTCATTATCCCCTCCTAAGTGGTCTACCTAACTATCCCTAGCTCTTCCCCATAAAAAATTCAAAAGAAAATAGACTGCTCCCTCGAAGGACAATTGTTCATAAAAAGCATAAAAATTCAAAAGTATAGGTTGGTCCCTTAAAGGACATCTATCATGCATATATATTATCCCTACCATCTATAAAAAAATAAAGAAAAAAATCCAAAGTCAAAAGCATAAAAGTAAAAAGTAGACCACTCCCTCGAAGGATGGCTACCCCCTTTATATCATGGCGGGAAGGATTCCTGCATTGATCAACCTTCTATCTCATAAATCAAAGCATAAAATTTAAAATAAATTATCCTAAGAAATATTCCCACATCGATCAACTTTCTCATCCATAGCAAACTTCCCACATTGATCAGTTTCAAGTCCCATTACCCAGAGTTGGGGCATAGACCTAGGGACACCCACCTATGGAGAACCTATATTCCCATGTACAAGTCACATCTAAACCCCCATTTTTTCATGTCAACATTAGGTTCATAAGTTCACTTTCCATATTTTAATTCGTAGTCCTTGGAATAACCAATTGTTATTGGTTGCAAGTGCATTGCCTTAAGTGGCTCCTTTTCTTGTTTACCTCCAATCCAGTTTAGAAGCATCATTTCCTCGTGCACTCCTTACTACGATTACGTGATGTTTATGTTGGATTTTATCAAAGATGCATTCTTTCTCTCTCACACTAAGCATATCATTCCTATCTAACCATTTCACCCATCTCTATGTGTTCACTTTTAAGTATGACCTTACTCATATCCATATCATCCATATTTTCCCATATCTTTCAAATTACTTATCCATAACATAAATCAATTTTTCATCCATATATACATAGTCACATCACAATCATATTCCTAAAGTATTTTGACTATTCACAACATAAAACCATAAATGCATAACTCATCACATTATAATCAAATCTAATCCATAACATCATAATCAAGCATCTACATATATATATGTATATATAATCCATCACATCATAATCAAATCCAATCCATAAAATTATAGTTATATCACATCACATCTCAATCTAACATAAACATCATCGAAACCATGAGTCATACACAATAACAACATGAGTCAACCAAAATCATTACCGATTTAGATGATGTATAATTTACGATTTAGATGATGTATATGATTTAAGATAGGACCCTTAAAGGCATGTGACATATGATGGTGTATTTTGAACTCATGATGATGATATATATATCATCATCATCATCATGAGTTCAAAATACACCATCATATGTCACAGCCTTTAAGGGTCTATCTTAAATCATATACATCATCTAAATCGGTAAATTATACATCAAAAAGCCTCAAATATTATCCTCCTAGGGCAGGTGTCAACCTCTATCATCTCAATCTTGCACCTATGTATCCACCTAGTCATCCTCATACCCGATAACTCTACATCAACTCTAATCCATGTAGGAAAGTCATGGTATGACCAACACTTCACATGTTCTATCTCTAGCTCTGTGAATCTATCACCATACCAATCCCCGCATCCTTGTTACCTCTATCACCATGATCCTGGTCGGCTGCCACCTCATAAATCTGATTGAAAACTCAATATGATCACCTATAATCCATGGCATCCCTAGTGGCCTAATGACTACTATATGCTCATAGTCCTAGCAATGGAGTAGAAATCCTACATCCAGTCCTGTCCTCCTCCTCAATCTATAATTAGTCTGCTCCTCGCCACACTCCTCTCATATCGGGTCTCAATGTGAAAGGCCCTGGATGCGAGAGGTTATATGTGGGGCGTCAACCCCATACAATCATGTTAGTACACCCAATATACTCTCAACAGTAATAATCTGAATCTACTCCTCCTGAATCGGCGGCTTTCAAGGATGTAATGTACATCCTCAAAATAATAGTCATCTCCTCCATCCGAAATAAGAATGTTCATGTCTACACATCCCATTGATATACCAATGCAATCATCGCCCACATCTTGCGAAATCCACTTTGTAGTCACATAAACCACCCAATCCAATTGCTTCTAAGTGATCATACTTAGTGTCTATCACATCAACCCTCATTCGGTCAAATAATCCGGTACTTTGTCTTAAAGGTACAAGGTATCTTAGGCCTACAAAAATAATCAAACATGTAAAAATTAGGTCCCTCATCCTCAAAAATCCAAAATCAAAAATCCACAACCAGGTTGGGTTAACCACCCCCTTCACCGACCCCAAAATTTGGAAAAATACCAAAAATTAAAGAAAAACAAAAAAATGCTTAAAAGCAAGCTAGTGTTTAGGCACTTACCATCCTACAAGTCCTCTGGCACTTCCTCACAAATACTCCAACCTCCATTTCTCTCCAAATCTCACTCTTTGTTTATAGCCTAGAGATCTCAATCGACACTTTGTAGCGTGTAAATGAGCCTATTCGGCCAACCCATGAGCTTATATATCCCATTGACCATGGCTATCGACCCCTCGCGGGTCACCTCTGCTTTTCCCTAGTCTTTGCTAACCACCTTCGGTCTTTGTCGACCCAATCTTGTGTTTTTTAGCAATCTCCCTTTTTGGTTTCTTCAATCAATCCTTCTTTTCAAAATGATATTTTCTTACACTTTTCCCTTAAAGTGATCTTCATATCATATCCTTATTGTGCCCCAACGTGGCTTCCTTCTATATCACATATTTATTTCCATCCTCTTTCCTTTATGGCTATCCTTTTGTTCCCTCTTGGGGCACCATTCCCCAAATGCATATTTTTGGATCCCACCCCTATCCTTGTTTCGCAACCCTTGTCTTGAACACTTTCTCATTTGTTTGCACATACTAGATGTCTCTCTTTGACCCATTAATCCTACGGATTGCACATAAATTTGAGTAGATTCCCCTTGGTTTCCCTCCATTTTGTAGTGGTTTTTTCCAACTCACAAGCTCGTAGGACATTGTTGTCGTCTCCTCTCAAGACCGTACTTTTTCCCTCAAGTGACTCAAATCACCGCCATATATTTATTTTTCTTTTTCCTTTATGTTCAATCCTCGCACGGATATCTTATCTTATCCCTTTCCTTTCTCATTATTTCCACCCATCTTTATCTATCTCTTTCAAACTTGTGATCGACTTACTTTGTGTCATAAACCCAAAGTTTGAGGGGGAACACCTAATCAATAACCTTTTACATCCTTCTTTTTTTTGTCTTGTGGCTTTCCCAACACAAACCACTCATCAAAAAGGGGCAAATATAGACACCAAAATTTGGTATCACTACCCTTCCCCCGCGTTCACTCTCTTTTCCTCATGGTCACTTATTTGAATTTTATCTTCCCTCCTAAATTCAATTTATCCCATTAATCACCATTTTCCACCATCACATTATTTCATCCCATTTATGCTAATTATTCTTAATTATCTCTAATCCTCATCTCATTATTTTATTCTCCCTAAATCATTCCTAATCACCCTTAATCATCCCTAATCCTCATTTAATTTATTTATCCTCCCTAAATCCTCAATTTTACTCTTTCTAGGCCATAATTTAATGTTTTTACCAACCCATGGTCTTTAATTACTTGTTTCAACCATATACCTACCAAGGTATCTTCCTATGCAACACTATCTTGTCCTTATCCATTTAAACCCTAATCTTGCTTCCTATGGGATCCTTATCTCAAGCTCATCATCTTCACTCTATCTAAATGGATGAGTCGCCACAATCGAGGAAAACCATCCGGGTTGTGACAACCCTATAAAGTCACCCTTACCATCTCTTTGCTCAAGGATGCAACTTTGAAGTCTTTATCTCTCTTGCGATCTTGTCTTCTTTTCTAAGTGCCTTTTGCAGCTTCCTACCAATCTTGGGGTATTTTGGGAGCCTTTGGACATCAACTTGGGATATTTTGGGAGTTATCTTTCCCCATTTTCATTCTTCATTTCTTTGTTACATTTTTCATCCATTTTCATATATAACTTCTTGTGTAGATTCAGGCATCACCATGAACTTCATCCCCATCTTTCCCACCTATGTTTCCATCTTTAGGTCTCTATTTTCAGCCCCTAGTTGCCTCCAACCTATCTAATCTCTCGTTAACCCACCCATCTTTTCAATATTTACCCTTAGATCTCTAATTTTCTTGCATCCTTTCTCGCTTTTTTCTCTATTTTAAATCTCTTGCATGTTCTTGTTTCGACTCCATTGTTGCATCAATCTCAAATTTTCCATTAGAGCTCCTAGATCTGCATTTCACATCATTGTTTCGGTTTGGATGCCTCGGTTGTCATTAACTAGCCCTCTGCAGCCTCTGGGTCCGTTGACCCCTACTAGGTTTGATTTATTTTGTCGTATTTAGATCATATCTTCTTTTATCATCTTAGATCCACCATTTCAATATTATGTTTATATAAGATTTACTACATATTATCCAAATCTTAGCTACATCAAATTTATCAATATCTACTTTCATCTTATCTTTATAAACATGAGGGTTGGCATCCATCCTAGGAAGTTCTTACTTCTTGGGACTGACTTTGTCAAGAAACCCTCCCATCTTATCTACTAATCCAATATTTTTCTAGTTGAGTTTTCTTGATTCGTAGGTCACTTAGCTCACCGCGGAGAAGGATCTATCATCTTGTGCTGTTCACATCTTCATCCCATCTAAATTTCCATAAACCCTTCATATTTCGAGTTGTTTTATTTTCTTTAGTACTAGTTCACTAGTTCATTCTTCATTTCTTTGTTGCATCTTTCATTCATTTTCATCTCTAAATTATTGTGTAGGCTCGTGCATCACTAGGAACTTCATCCCTGTATGTTCCTCCCGTGTTTCCATTTGCAGTCTCTATTTTTAGCCCCCAATTATCGTCAACCTATCCTAATCATCGTTAACCCTATCCATATTTTCAGATTTACCCTTTGGTCTCTAATTTTCTTACATCCTTTCTGTTTACTCATGTTTTAAATCTTCTCTGCATGTTCATGTTTCTCACTCTAGTGCTACATCGATCTTGGATCTTCCATGAGAGCTATCATATCTGCATTTCACATCATTTTTTCATCTCATCACCTCGGTCATGCACGTCAATCGACCTCTGCGCAGTCTCGGGTCACCATTGACCCCTGCCAGTTTTGATTTTTTGTCATATTTAGATTAGATCTTCTTTTATCATCTTAGATCTAGCATTTCAGATTTTGTTTATCTCATATTTACTACATATTATCTAGATCTTAGCTACATCAAATTTATCAATATCTACTTTCATCTTATCTTTATCAAAACGAGGGTTGACATCCATCATAGGAAGATCTTACTTCTCGGAATGACTTTGTCAGACAACCCTCCCATCCTATCTACTGATCCAATCCTTTTCCATTGAGTTATCTGTATTTGTAGGTCACTTATCTCACCATGGAGAAGGATCTATCATCATTGTGCACCCATTCAGATATTCATCCCATCTAAATATCCATAAACCCTTCATATTTCGAGTTGCTTTATTTTATTTAGTACTATTTCACTAATTTGAGTAGGAACGAAGAAATTTTTTCCAACAAGAGGTAAAAAGGATATGGGGAAATGGAGAGAGGGGGTTAATGTTGTGAGTACACTTAAAAATTTCACACACATTAGCCAGAGTAGTTCCACATTCAATAGGAAGAAATCAACCGTGTAAGAACTATCGGGAATAATAAATGAGAGACACAAAGTTTCTTCTTGGTTGTACAAGATTACAATTATTGCAAAGTAGAGAGAGTATAAGAACATAACAAGGAGATAGAAGAATGTAGTTTATCACTTGTAGTAGTAGTGTAACAAAATCCAATAACTAACAATTACCAATAATCATAACCCCTTGGAATGGAGGAGCCATCCCAATTTATAGCTTTTCAATGATTTATCTTCATCTCCCCCATGTGACTTTTCATCCTCCCACCACTTGTGACCTTTCACATTCCCTAGGAATGAAATTAATTCCTTTTCTTATTTTTAAAAAGGAAATTTTATAATGCAAAATTATAAGTCACTTAAGTGAATAGGAAAAAAAGCCAAAAAGTACATTCCCAATGAAGAAATAAAATGTAAGAGAAAGGAGGAGAGAGAAGAAGAGAGAGAAGTGATAAATCCGAAGACAAAGAAGCTTATGTTGATGAAGAGCTTGCTCTTGATGAACTCCTTCATTGTTGAGATGAATGCTACAATTGGTGGAATCTTCCTTCGCTACTTTTCCGATCGGGGCATGTGATTATATCCTATCATACTCCTCATGAATATAGCCTCAATGCCTCGGATACAAATAGATATCTTCATTTCTAAAAACCTTCATAAGATTCATGATGCTCATGTTCACCTATTGTCGAAGTGGTGATATTTTACACACACCGATTCATTTTGACATTTTTCTTGTCAAGGTGTGATTCACATGATGTCCCTCCTCTTGGAAGAGAATTGAACACAAGGTTAGAGTTGGAATGTGGAGATCATCACCTTCCTCCTCGTGACTCCCTTGAACTTCAAAATTCACCTCCATGACAAAGATATCTCCTTCTTTTCCTGAATCAATCTCAAGAGACCCAAACACCTTCTTTTCCAATCCGTTCCTCATGGAAAATCTATTCTTCTACAAATTTGAAAGAATAAACTATGCATTCACCATCATACTCATCAAACACATCCCCATACGATATCTTGGGAAGATGATATAGAATTGGGGCTTACCTTTACAAACCTTGTTTAATATCAATTTCTTTTCATGGTCCACATCACTTATCATCCCAAGTTTGATTGGTGGCAAGCCGAGATATCTATGACCTTTATCATTTTCAAGTAGAGAAACTGCTACCATGCTCAACTGAAAGTGCATACTGTGAAATTATAGGTCCATCAAGTCATCATGACATCTCATGAAATAGCCAAATCACTCATGGATGTTCTTTCATCAATATGGGTAGCTTAACATCCTTCTTTTTTAACCAATATCTTTGTGAGCTCCAAGGGGTTAATTCATTAACCATGTCAACTATTAAATCAGGAAACTATATTAAACATAATAAAAACTATTATAATAAATGCAATAAAATTAAAATACATAGAACACAATATTTTTACGTGGAAAACCGCAATAGGAAAAACCCCAATGACACTTCTCGATAAGATTTCCATTTATGTGAGAAACAATTATAGTCCAAGAAATATCTTCCTCTCACTTCTCGACTCCATGAATTCATCACTTGAATTCTCATGAATACATTTGATCTGATTCTCACGAGTCAATTTAAACAATTTGATCAAGTGTGACTTCTCAAAGCACCCCATTTATTTAATAATTGATTTATTAAAAACCAATTAAACCATAAACACGTAGTTTATATTAAATAATTTAAAATATATAATATTCTAAATTATTTAATTATAAACTATAGTTTATTTATAAGAACACTTAATATTAAATGTTCTAACACTCCCCCTTAATATTAAGTGGGGAACATATGCCAAAGTTACTTGTTTATACAAAGATGATTTACAAATCCATAAACCATAGTTAAGGTTTAGGATAACATATCACTTTTGAAGGATTTATACACCTTCATCATACTCAACTTACCTTTTGGTACAAAATGATTTGGAATCCATAAATCAGAAGTTATGATTTAGGCTAAGCATGATTTGTGAGACTACATCTCACAGTTTCTCATGAAAAATATCTACTAGCATCTTTAGGATCCTTTTATAAAGTAAGGACCTCCTTTACAATAGATGCAACACATTGGACTACACAGTAAACTTAGAGTTATAAGTTTACTAAGATCATGTAAAAATATGTTTTACAATGCTTTACATCGGGAGGAAGTATAGAGGAGAAGGAGAAAACACATGGCCGACCATTAGGAGGTGACATTTCCATGCACACTCCCCTCAATGGAAACTCTAAAAGGCCAAGCATTGCATGAAACTTGCATAACTTTATAGAACACAATGGCTTATAAACATATACTCGCAACTTGATCTTCACTGGGTAAGTACTAGAGGTCTATATCACTCACAGAGCACCTTCTCTCGGATGAAATGCATATGAATATCTATATGCTTTGTTCTCTGATGTTGAACTGGATTCTTAGCAAGATAAATGTAACTCTAACTATCACACAAAAGAGGAGTACTTTCTTTCACTTCTATGTGAATTGATTCCAACAACCTCTTTAGCCACATGGATTCTTTCACTTTGCTTCCATCGCACTTATATCTTTTACCTCGGTTTAAGAGATGGAGTCTATCGTGTGCTTTTTACGCTCTCCAA
Source organism: Taxus wallichiana var. yunnanensis (assembly GCA_018340775.1). NCBI lineage: Eukaryota > Viridiplantae > Streptophyta > Pinopsida > Cupressales > Taxaceae > Taxus > Taxus wallichiana. Next base: position 897,333,591 of record CM031239.1, read on the forward strand.
GTAATGGCACATATACCAAACTTGAACACATATCCAGTTGTAGATTTTCTATCTAACACAACACCAGCATGGTTAGAATCACAATATCCATATAAACATGCATTATCATAATAAGCATAATATAAATCATTATTGATTTCACTTTTAACCATTTATAAATATTACATTAATAGGTTAAAAACAAGTTGTATAACAACTTAAATGACAATATGCTTAAAAAACTAACCATGTCATATTACCAATATATTGATATTTTTGAAACAACAATTTCAACATTTCAATCTTAAAAATATATTAGATGCAATCAGTATTGGATGTCTCCAATATAGACACAAAGGGTCCCCAAGTGTCATTTGATATGCATATAATACTATTTTTAGTAATCACATACTAATTTAGAGTTTAGAAATGTTTTATCAACATATATATCTTCATTATCTACTTTAAGCCTTTAAATTTGTGATAAGACTGATAGATAACACATCTGAAAGAATGACCAAATCATGCAAGAATAATCAATAATGAAAGTAACAACATACACTTAAACATTTAGGGATGAAAATTTAAAGGTCCTCTAACATTACTATGGACAAATTCCATGGATTATGTGGAGTTTTCTTCAAGATGACTGAGGAAGGGTTTTGGTGACTGCTTACCACGTAAGCACCCTTCACATGTTTTATGAGAGATAGGTGGCAGACTAAAATATAGGTTAAGTCAAGACATGTCATACATGCTCCTAAGAATGACCTAGTCTTTCATACCACAATTGAACACGACTTCTATTTTTTTAGTAGAAAAACAAGAATAGGAAGCAAAACCTTTAAACACATATAATCCATTCTTTTGTATGCCATCAAAATCTAGTAATATATCTAGCTCATTTATATTTTAACAAATTTATATTATAATTATTCTAAGTTAGTTGTGAATAAGAAATTAAATTCATTTTCAACTCAGAAACATATAAAATATATTTTATAAAACTATTAAAAATATTTAATTTTCCTTGACCTTGAATATCGAGAATGGAATGATCACCTAGATAGATTTGATCATTATATTCTTTGATATTAGTTAGAATATTAGATATATACGACATGTTCCTAGATGCACCACTATCTAATATCTATTCATTTTCTTTGATAGTGACTAATGTAGTTTACAAGGTAACTACATTAGATTTATGATTATTCTCTTCATTCTTGTTTTGATTTTGATTTGGTTTATTCCCTTTTTTATTTTTGAAATTTGGTTTGTTTTTGTTTACTTTACAATCTTCCTTCTTGTGACCAAATTTCCCACAATTGTAACATTTTCCATCAAGGTTGACTCTTAAATTCCTTGTTTTCTTTTCTTTGTAAGGGGTTTTAGGTTTTATTTTTTATTCTTGTTAAATCTAGAAGGTTTGTTCTCATATTTTTGTGCAAGAAGTTCATGTATGGCATTATCCTTTGAATCAAAATTTGACATGATCTCGCTCTTCCCTGATCGGAGAGCACTCAAAGTGAAAAGGTCAAGGATGTCTTGTTCGGTTTGATATAAAGAATTTAGAATTGAATGAAATTCCTAAACCTCTCATGATGTTAATTTGAATATTGAAATACATTAATTTATCATGAATCAAGTTACTATTACATCCATCTAATTGAGATTTAATGTCTTTAATTTTTTCTAGAAAATTAACTACTTTTCATCTCCCTTCATGGGAGTCATCATTAACTCAAGAATCAATTTTATAATTTTTGATAAACACGTACCTTCATGCATTGATTCTAGTTGTGTCCAAGCTTCACTCGGACTTTCCTGATTCCCAATGTGAAGTAGGAAGTCATATTGTATGCTCTACATATGATGACCATTGTATATTGCTCCTTATGTTGATATGTGGATACATTATCTGCTCTCATCATCTACCACCGTCAGAGATTTCTCCATACCATTTACGATAGTCTAGAGCTTGTATGCCATGAATTCCGCCTTCATTCTGATCTTCCAGATGTTGTAATTTGATCCATTCAACATCTGCAATTTTTCAATAGTAAAATTATTAGACCCCATTTTTACATTTTCAAACAATTCAAATAAGGAGAAAAATAGGTTCTTGTAAAGGAGTTTAACAAATTCTCACCGCTGCTTTTCAAGTGAATATGTGGGTCGTATTTCGATGTTTTTTCCACTTTTTACACCAAAATTGACCTCTTCCATGCTAAAATAGACCTATCAAAAATACTTGCACAAAATATATTAATTTGACTATAAAGTTCACATATTCAATTGAAATGTAAATGTTTTTTTTAATTATCATTTAATTGTCGTAAAAAACATGCAATACTTCTTATTTTTGAAAAAAAAAAGGAATATCAAAAACAACAATTTTTCCTTTAATTTAAAAAATATTTTACTTTTTTCTAATATTAAATAGTAAAAATTTCTATAACATAAGTTTGTGATAAACTATATAAAAATGTGGAGACTAAGCTCTTAATTAAGTTAGGCTTAAATTAAGCTCGGTCGAGCTCATATCATTATAGAGCTAGGATCGAAATAGGACGCTGAGATATTTCAATATTGGATGAGTCAATGCTAAGTGGGAACCAACTTGGTAGAGCTCACACCTTATCGTGCCTCTCCACGAATCAAGATTGAGCCTGAAGGAATCTCCAATGAAAGCCATTTATAAAACAAGACAAAGACACTATGTGACCGCAGTCACAACTTAAAGTAAAATCATTTTGGCTTATAAAGCCTTAAAATATATTAGCGCCCCACATGTGGGACTAAACCCATTCAAAAAATAAATATAAAAAATAAAAAAGCAATAGTCAAATGTGCTTGAAAATTGATGTGGGGCTTTGACACATGGAGCGGTTTTAATGGCTCCACGTGGAGGCCAAACAAGAGCCGGGGAAGTGGTTTAAGTACATCCGATTTGGCTCGATGGTGAATAACTTGTGCTCTTGAAAGAGAGGTCACAAGTTCAAATCTAGTAAGGGATAGGGTATGTATTCCTCGTATTTGATGCACGGTTAGGTGCCTCATGCATACTGGGAGTACGAGGTAGTCCCATATGCTATAAGCCGCTCATGAGACTCCAAAAACAAAGTTGCCCGACATCATGGACTATAAAACTAATTTTTATTATTATTATTATTATTTAAACTAACTCAAGTGCATTATTAAATTCCACTCATTATTTATAACCACTTAAAACTAATTGGAAAATATAGCTTGACACTTACACCCATGTCGTCAAACAAAGCTCACATATAAAGCTTATAAATTTAAATAGTATAAATCCCCTTCCATTTATAAAGGAAATCACTTGTAGATCGCCACAAGAGCCACAAAAATTTAAGCCATGTGAAGTAATTTATCTTGTGTGTTTTGCATTTCATAGTAAAGCAAAACCATCGACACACACTACATGAATTTATTCGCCATCGATAGTGATCAAAAATGCTTCTAGAGCATAAAGGCCTAGATTTGAGAAGAGGAGGAGGCATAAGGAAGGAGGATTCAATATTGTTGATCTAGTATGCACTATGGACACATTTTTCAATAGATGTAGACACTCTTCTTGTGATATTAACAAAAGAGACAAGAGTTGATTTGGTGAAATGGTGGAAAGAGAAAGGAATGGATATGCAAAACTATTTGAGCTATCGAACATAAGAAATAACTATGAAAAAAGCCTTGTTGATGATGAATTATCAGTATGCGTCCAAGAAACCAATAATACAAAAATAATCAAATCACTTGATCGTTATCATCGTTGCATTGTCTTAATAATTTAAAAAAACTATGATTTTAACAAGTGATACAAATGATGGTCCTATTTTCATACAAACTATATTAATAACTTTGTTGAGTATTAAAGCTACGTTGGATAGGATATCAATGTTAATTTTGTTAGAGTTGTAAGTTGCGGTGATTTGTATGTTATCTTAAATTATTTTGTGTGATGGGGAGGACTGAACAATGTCGCACAACTATAACATTTGACAAACAAACACTTCCTATAATGACTTGATGGATGTTCATACCTTGTTGTAAAGCTCATGTTTTGTCACAACCTCGAGCATGCTAAAAAGGTGAGTTGATGTGGTTGAATATTTATTTTTTTGTAGTGAAACAATGTTTAATTTTAGTTTATTTTTAATGTCAATGTCAATTGTCCCAACAAGGAATGCCCGAAAATTCCCAATTTGGCGCAAGTTGAGAGGATGCTAGAAAATATTTCAAATTTTTGCTTTATAGCTACCAAATGAATGCACTTACAATTTTACAAGGCCTTTTCAACAACCCCATTTTTTGAATATGATGGAAAAGGTGAATTGATTAGGTTGGCCATTTGTTTGTTGCATATGGTGAAATAGTCTTAATGGCTCTTGAGGATGACCATGTCTTCTGTAAGATGCAATTATGATATGCCATGAAAAGATATCATGTTTTGTCATTTGGTCAAACACCTTACACTTGTTAAGAAAGATATGAATTGATAGTTTTTATAGTAAAAAACACATAAACAAGTGTAAACCTTCGTTAATGTTAAAAACGTGCTAGAGTCATGACCCAAAAGTCTCCTTTTCTTTATAAAATGAATTCTAGTATTTTCATCAATGGCCCTTGAAACTTTGATTATATAAACGATGCTGAAACGGGATACATTATTAACTAAATAACTCTCTCAAAAATTTCATGTGTAACTGAACACGGAAGTAGTTGTGATCATTAAAAACATGAATTTTATTACAGTTCTAAGCATCCTCCATGTTTGCACTGAAAATATGATTTTTAAGGAACAAATTCTTGTTTTCATGCACATCATTTTATGCCAAATTAAAGCCCTTATTATAAATAGACAAGTTGATATAAATAAATAAGAAACACCATATGCTTAAATCAAGTGCGTGAGTAAAAACAAAGGATGATAACAAACAATGTTGTAATGTGTAAAACATGGATTGGGAAAGTGGACAGGGAAATAGTCAATGAAATAAAAACAAATATCAATGAATTTATGGGAGGAATATTTAGTTGCAACGTTGCTTGTAGGTTGTGCTTTGTATTTCAACAGGACAGGGAAATACGTAATGAAATAAAAACAAATACTAATGAATAGATGGGGGAAATATTTACTCGTCACATGTTATGTTTCAAGAGCAATTTGCAACGTTGCCTCTTAAGTGGTGACTTGTATTTCAACCCAGATGTCAAAATCAGACACTGTGATTCATTATACATTCAATAATTTTTAATTGTATTTGATTTTTTCCACTAATATTTGCATTCAAAGTTGCAGGTATGATTATCATCACTACCATGTTGTTTCGTTTAACACACACGACTTCTCAAAGTGTATTGCAATTTAAATGCAAATATATTAATATAACATGTAAAATTAATGTGAAAACCACTTGAGAAACAAATTTTGAGTATAAACACAATTTCTTCCTTCGTTTGGTCGCCAAAAGTTAGATCCATGCTTATGTTTCAATTATTAAGCCTTTAAGTTTTAAAAATATAATGTCAAGGCATGTCGATGCTTATCAGCGAAGTTTTTATTCATAGGAACACATGGAACTTAATCTTTAAGTGTACTAATAGAGTCTTACCAGAGGTGGTTAATTTATGAAGTGCATGAGAATCTTCCAAAGGATATTGATTTCAAATATGAGGAAAATAATAGTGAAAGAAGTCTTTATGATTATCTGCTTTGGAAGATTACTGGAACTTGAGTATATTGCTGACAATGAAGATTACTGGATGGAGTTGGATATTTGCGGAGTGTTTGACAAAATCCCTTTGGAGATGATGTTTCATTAACTGCAACGGTTATTGAAAATTCCATGCATGCTTATGGAAAATACTTTATCTTATTATTCATCATGGATGAATTTATGTACGTAGAAGAATACCTTGAATCATTTGTTTTGTATTTAATAGAAGAAATCCGAGCAAAACTCCAGCAAAGCCTTGAATTTGTATCGCAACTACAATATTGAGAATCTGGAATGCCTTACATACTCATTTGGAAGATGGAGGAACATTTCGGCCATGCTCCATAAAGCAATATACTTAAATGCTGAGAACATAATGAAGCGTTTTTAGAAGAGAGATGGTTGTTTAGAGAAATTATGAAGCAAGCACTCTCTGTCTCATAATTCTCAAGCTTCTGTTGTAATTCATGCAGTTAATGGTGTTGAAGCTAATTTTTTTACTAATATAAAGCTAATCTAGATTTCTCAAGCGTTTTTAGAAGGGAGATGGTTGTTTAGAGAAATTATGAATCAAGCACTGTGTGTCTCATAATTCTCAAGCTTCTGTTGTAATTCATGCAGTTAATAGTGTTGAATCTAATTTTTTACTAATATAAAGTTAATCTAGGGTTCTCAAGGGATAGGAAATACCTCAATGTTAGTCTCTCTCACTTCTATCTTAGTCCATATGTTCTCCTAAGTACGTGTGTGTGCACCCACAAATGCAACAACATAAGAAGCTGTAATGAGATTCATCAAAATAGTCAAAATTCCATCTAGATGTTCAAACCTACACATAATACTTGAAAGCTTCCACAACAGAGGAAAATATAAGAAAGCATTGGAGCTCTTGAATAGGAAAATATAAAATGCAATTAATTATTTTGTTTATCCAACTAATTAAATATTATAATTATACATGTCATAGTTTAAACTCAAGTTGAAACCAACTTGATGTCTAGTCATAGGGTTGGGTTAAGTCTTAAGTAGTTATTCGACTATTTATTGAAGAAAGTACCTATATAAGGTTGAAATACAATTGTAAAGGGGGACTCGACTCTTTTTCTATTGGAATTCTAGAGATAAATTATTGTAATTTTTTGTGCATATGTTTTTCCCTAAATTCTATGAATATATGAATGCAATGCAAATGTGACATATTTACTACTCGATGTTATTAATGCTCTTCAATCTTAAAATTGTGCCTTGTTGTTTATAGTTAAATTATGTCATTAATTATCCTATACTCCTTTGTTGTATGTTACGACCTGATACTCGAAATTTGTGTTGAATCTCTACATACATCGACTTTGTGCCATATCTATGTAGTTCATAGTTGTGAAATCTTTGTGCTTATTACTTTCTACATCCGCTATTGTATTCTTCCCTTAAGTGGGAGAGATGGGGTTTTATTTCATGTTTACGTTTGAGATATCCCAACAATCCTCTATGTCAATTGTGTTGCGGGTTTCTCACTTTCTCCATCCTCTCTTGTATTATTTATTTTTCTCATTTTTACTTTTTTGTACTTTCCTAGTTAAAAGCACCAATAGTAGAAAAACCCACATCATATGAGGGAAATTCCCTCTCAAATATAGAGGAATATCACCTTTTTAATAGGTAATATTTTGTAACTATTGTAGACTTTATGCTACTTCCATTGGGAAATTTCTAAAACAATTAAAAGCATGCAAAGTGGCATTAAAAACGGCCAACACAATGACTTCATTCATTCATTGAACTCCACTGGTACATTGAGGTTACTTATAAATTTAACCAATATATATGAGGTTACTTCAGAATTTAAACCATAAATATTTATTGAGAAAAATTTGTAATATTAATAAATCCTAAATATGATAAACAAACCCTTTTCATATTCTCGCAATTTTCACATCCATTGGACCACATATCTATCAATCATTTTGTTGAACAGTTCCCATGCTTCCACATTTTGTAAACATATTTGCTAGGGCACTTGCAACATGAACATTTGTTGAAATTCCCTTCTTTATAATGTTTCATGTCTAAGAATTGGATTGGTTTCAAAACCATTTTGTGCATATTATGGCAAAGGTTGTGGATTTTGGCTTTACACCTACCAATTACATTTTTTGGAAAGGTTTTAAGGCCTTTTCAACAAACTCATTGTGTGCATATCATCTCATCTATAAATTGCATGAGGCCACATTTCATTCAGGAATTTAGTTGAATAGTTCATATGCCAATTGCATGATTCCACATTTTGCATGTATATCTACCATGACACTCACAACTAGAACATCAACTGTCCATAATGCTTTGATGGATGTCCTTACCCTATTTCAACACTACGTTTTATTAGAGGCTAGGATTATGTTAGAAAGGTGGATTGATCATGTTGTTCTAGGTTTTCACCACGCTTAATCCCTCACTTGAATGTTATTACATCCATTGAATTATATTTGTGTAGTGTCTATCAAGTGATAGACTATTTTCACACAAACTTCATAACATAGTTGCATTTGGGGAACTTATCTTATGAGAAATCTAAATTGATGAAAGGGTGGGGATCTAGTGGGGATTTGTTTGTGTGAATGAATAGATAAGTGAAGCCGTAAAAGGTGTTGGATATGGGGGATTTCTTGATGCTTCGGTTGCTCCATATGGCCAACGTGGTTGCCAAATAATTCATGTGCATTGTGTATGCCTCCACATTTTATAGAAATATCTCACAACCCGCACTTGAAAAATATTCAATGCACTCAAACACGACCATTAAATTGTCGACACTACAATGGCATCCTTCCTACGTCCGCTATAAAAAACACCTATTAGCATAATAATACTTTAAAGTATATCTTTAAGGAAATGTATTCTACAAGCAATCCACTCTCCAAACCTAATAATAGCCTCTACTCTTATTTATCATAGAGAGGTAGTAGTATAGGAAATTCGGTGTGGAAGATAGATTCATTGTAATACTCCTCTGAGGAGGGCCATTGGACCTCCCTCGTATCTCGAGCGTAATATATCTATAATAATTATACCTTGACATTTATGTGCTTATATTGCTTTGATGTTTCAAGGGTATACACATTCATGTAAGTGTTTGTCTCAAGGTTATCACAATGATCCTAGAACCAATTATAGAATTTTAATTTGGTATCAAATAAATCAGAGTTTTTAGATCTTTCCAGAGCTTCACCTCCTACAATGTGCAGTTCAAGCAGTGTCATGCCACTATGAGAATCATAAAAAAATCATTGCTCTCCAACTAAGCTGAAATTCCTAGAGGTTAGATCTCGACTTGTGCAAAAACTTTCATTATACATCATATATTGAATGAACCTCTAAACATAATTTTTCTCTTCCTTGAGATTCGTGAACAATTCAAAGTTATCTATTTGAACTAAAATTTTACCAAAAGATATATCTTAGTTTGTACATCAAATTTCCTTCTATGTCAAAGTGTGAATCAACCTCGAAATGATACTTTTGGTGACATTAATTTTTTTTACCAACAATAAAACAGCTTATGATTCATGCTAATTTTTTTGTAGGAAGGTAGATTATGAATTTTTAAGCACTTGTCTCTTCTATTGGGATATCGATTCACTATGTTTCTCAATATATTCCAAGTTCATTTTCAACACATTTACTAGAATATATTTTCTATACATTTGACATAAAACCGTCTAACTAACCGATATCCCCAACATCTGTCATTATTTAGTGATCAATAAATAAATCTATAAGATTTTCTTACATAAATATTTTCATCTCTCTACCCATTCAACATGATGGAGAGGTATTTAGTGTGATAATGCTTATATCTATTAAATATATTAATTAAGTGAATTCTTTTGTATTTTTGACATGAGACAATGTAACCACCAAGAATGCCCAACATATGTCATTTTTAGTGATCAAGAAGTGGATCCAAAATATCCACTCATATAGTTTTGAGTTCTACATCTTCTACAAATTATATCTTAAGGATGGATGTTAGTGTATCTAATAACTCATATATTGTTGTATGGTTTAAGATGCACTCACATTATGTTAATTATAATAATGTATAGGATGTGTGTGTGCAAACTTATTCATATCATATTAATAGAGAGCAATATAAACTAAGTAATTGACTTAGTTGACTTCGACTAATAATTCAATAAATACTTTAAAAGCTATCTTTGAGAATACGTTCTCTACAATTAATCTATTGTCCAACCCTAATAATAGCCTTTACTTGTTTTTATAAAAGCATAGAGAGCCGATGTTACAAAAATATAGCGTGAAAAATATATTCTTATAATACTCTTATGAGGAGGGCCATCGGCCCTCCCCACATCTAATCTTTATATATTAATAGTAATTCTACCTTAATCAAATATGTGTTTATATTTTTTAATATTTCGTAGGGATACACATACATACATGTGTGTGACTATATTAAGGTTAGCATAAAATCCTTGAACCATTCCAAATTTATTACATGATATCAAAGCAATCGAAACTTCACCTCATACAACATGTAGTGTAGGTAGTGTTGGGTAACTTTTAGAATCATAAAAACTCTCAAATTTCTCTAATTAAGTTAATTGTTTACCAAAACAAAGATCTCATCCTACACAAAAAGCTTTCCTGAATCAACATCTAAACATAACTTATTTGTTTGGCCTAAAATATTACCAAAAGGTAGATTTTGGTCTATACCTAAAAATTTTATTTTGTGTCAAATTCAAAATTAACTATCGTATGGAACTTTTTACATCATCAAAATTTGGGCAAAAAATAGAAAAATTCAAGGTTGTGAGTATTTTTAAAACAATTAGATTGTGACATTTAAAGTATTTTTTTCTTGTATTGGGATATCTTATTCACTATGGTTCTCAAGATATTTCAAGTTATTATGAAAATATTTTCAAGCACATTCACTAAAAAATGTGTTTTTAACATAAGTTAGTCTAACCAACTGCAACCCCGCATATTTTGTTTTCCGTATCAAGAAGTGGATCTATAAGGTCCACCCATACAAATAATTTTATATATTAACCCAATCAAAATTATGAGTTATTTGGTGTAATATTGCTTTCATTTTGTGGTGTTGATTGTTCCTTTCATCTACTACATGTAGTTATTTGTTGAAGTCTTTCATATTTTTATCTAAAATGGTATAACCAATTGGTACCATTATATATCATTTTTTTATCAATTGAGGGGTGAATCTGCGAGCTCCACTCAAATAGTTTTGATTTCTACACCTTTACAAAGTACATCTTAAGGGGGTTGTTAGTGTATATAATACCTCATACACTATTGTATGGTTTAAGATATACTCTTATTATGTTAAGTTTAAATATAGATAAGCACATGGTTGTGCATAGTCTTTCATATCCTATTAATGGAGAGGACTATCAACTAAGTAATTATCTTAGTTGATTTCAACTATTAATAGAAAAATACTTGAAAGTCTATATTTATGAAGAATTTCTCTACAAAAATATACTCTTCAACCCTAATAAGAACCTCTACTTGTTTTTATAAAATTGTAGTCATAAAATCATGCACTTTAGATGTTTATTTATCTCGGTCTTATACTACTATTTCAATGTTCTTGAGTGAAGAAAGTACTAATTAACCCCGTCCCTTTGGTCATCTTATTTATTTTATTTCATAATTTGTGACCTATTGCACCCATATGCCCAACCATTTTTGCACATCCCGCGTAATTTTAGCCATAGCTGATCTCCCCAACATTTGTACTAGGGTGTCCATGGGCGCCTGGTCCCACCTAGGGCATCCCGGTCCTTCTAGCACTTTCCCCTCCACTTTTGGGCCTCTTATAGCCATTTTTCATATTTATCTTTCTTGTGGTTGACCTTTTCGGGTTAATTACGAAATTAGAGCAAGAGAACCCTATAAATATAAAGTTATGAGACTATAATGAGGGACCTAGTATCATACACTATTATCACTCCATCTAGAGTTACATCCATCTATTGCATTGACATCCACATAGCTCCATCATCAAGGCACAAGCTAGGACATCTACATCACACTTCATAGGGGAAGGATTATATTCTATTCCATGCACACATTCTACTACATTTTCTACATTTAGCTATTGCTCATTATTTCACAAAGTGTGACTGACACAAGAGCACCTAGGGCACAACATGCACACACACACACACCAAACTACATCTAGGTCTGAAAAATGTAGTGCAACGCTTAGTTTAGTAAGCCCATTGTTGTGTGGATGAGGTCATTCTGACCCATTCATTTGCATCTTTTTTTTTTAGGGTTTTGATACTTCCTTTTGGTCTCTTGCAGGTTATTTCTTCCTCTTAGAATATTTGGAGCATTTTGTGTAATACGTACAAAAATTGATGTGATAGAGATTCGAGTTTCAAAACACCTTCCAACCCTATGAGCAACATTTTTGCACATTTTTCCAAACTAGGGTGCCCATATTCCTTTCCAGATCACCCGTAGGCATCCCAGTCCTATTCCAAGCACCCCAGTGTCCTAGATACAACATCTAGATCTATCCTTTTCGGCACTCTTGCATATTCATTCCTACCTTCCGATTTTCTATGTGCATCACTACGACACAGTCTGACAATCACCACCATTATCAGATCATTTCTTTCCTTTCCCTTCTTGCACATTAGGTTTTGGTTTCATTAGTTTACTTCATTTATTTCATTTACATGTTGTCATAGTATATTTATTTATTGTGTTATATGTCCTTCTAGATTAGATTAATTATCCCTTAACTACTCAGTTTAGTTAATTTTAGTTAATCATTTTGGTGAACCTGACTCGGTTTCTTACACTCTTCGGATCTTCCTTTTTCCATTTCCATTTTTAGGGTTTATTCTTCTCTTGTTATGGCTCAATCTCATGAAGAGTTTACTGAAGCTCACCTTAAGTCTATCAATGACTACCTTGTTGAGAATCCTCAAGACCTAGATTTACTTTTACATGTTTCTCACGAGGAAGCTACCAACTTGGCCAAACTCACCATGCTTACTACAGCCATGCCCACTTCTGTTGCCACTCAACAACCTACATCTACTCTTCCCCTATTTCTATTATCCCCATTTATGTCCCTACACCTACCAACCACTTCACACCACCCTTAGTTTCTTATGTTTGAAAGTCTCATTTGTTGGAAACCAAGACTTAACTTCTCTTTATCATGACCTTCAAGCTCAAATTTGTAAGCTACAAAACAAACCACTTTCCATGCATCGCCATCCTTGGATTCTACTTTATTGTTGCATACTCCATTCACTCCCACCATTTCCACTTATCCACTTCCTCCTAAATTTTTCACTCCTAAGCTTCCCATCTTCAATGGGCATGGGGACCCACAGAACATCTTAGAGCATTTCATGTTGCATGTCTTGACTTCATCATGATCATTTTTTTTTAGCTAAGCTATTTCCTCGTAGTCTCCATGATTATGTGATGTGTTGGTTTTACGACTTACCTGTTCACTCAATAACCTCCTTTACACATCTCATTGATGCATTCCTTACTCATTTTTCTATCAACATTGGCTTAAGATTTTGTATACCCAAATAGCACAACTTAAACATGATTTAAATGAACACCTTACTAACTATGTTTTAAGGTATAAGAATAATCTAGCTAAGATGACAAATGTCCTTTCGACTCTGAACTTCAGGATTTATTTATACAAATTCTATTACCACCTCTACATGAAAGAATTATTTTTTAATCCTCTCCTTCATTTGATCAACTTTTTCACACTCTCAAACTTCATGAGACTAAACTCCTATCCATTGGAAAACTTAAGTACCAAGAATAGACCTCATCCTCCGCTCGTTTTCCCAAAAAGTCCCAGTTAATCCACCCACAACAAAACCAACCGATGCTAAAGTTACTATCAACACTATCACTCTTTCTAAGGAGGATCACTCATAGCCACCTTGGTGCACATTTATCACCCTTCCCATGGCTTTGCATCTTATATTGCGAAAAAATCTTAACAAAACCTTATTACACTTCCCCCTCCCCTCGAGTTAGACCCATCACGACCAAAAGGTAAGAATTACAATGAAATCTTCCATTGTGATTATCAACGTTGCATTGGAAATTATAGTAATAAATGCTTCAAACTCCACACCATCAACCAAGATCTACTTGACAACAAAACACTCAAATTCCCACAATCTACTATCCCTTCCACAAACAATGAAAAGGTAAGCTCAATATTTTTAACACTAATCCTCAACAACACGACAAGAAAACAACATCGACTCTTTTTGCTAATCATACACATCACTTGGTATTTCCTCCTAAATCTGGAGCTCTGACTTCTTAGTTGCTAACACTGAAGTTTCACCACCAATTATCTCCTTCTCCAACACTTATTATCATACCAAGTTTACATCTAATCATTTTCACATATGTGCATCTATTGGCTCCACCCCCATCAACAACACTAAGGTTGACCCATCATGGCCCATTAGTGTGTGTTCTATGTCACTCCTTAAGGCTATCCATTATCCTCTATCTCAAGTCGAGTACCCTTTTGAAAAACCTTTTGGCATTGTTAAGCTACATGTTACAGTTGGCCCTCTTACTATGCTTGTACCTTTCCTCATTGGAAATACAGTTGAGGGATGCGACATGCTTCTAGGTATCAATTGGATTCATTGCTCATAATCTATCATTTCTATGAATCATATACACCTCAAATTTATCTTAATAATCAAGTCATCTCTATTGATGGTGTCCCTCCATCCACTTCATGGCCATCATCTCGTCGCATGGTATCTAGAGCACCCCTCACTTCTTCTACCACATCACACACTATGTTACTCCCAAAACAATCTAATCCTAGCTCGCCTACTCGTGCACCATCTCCATGACCACATCACTCCATTATCCCTATACATTGGTATAGGCCTATTCCTCACACAACTACATTATCACAACATAGATCCCACCTTGATTTATTCCACATGGGTCTTCTTCACCTTTGCATTCTATATCACATAGATCTCCATCACCAATGCATTTTATGATGTCATAACCCACTTCATACATTCATCCCTCCCATGCGTATAGGATTCATTCCCCATTACAATAGTGTTTTTCTACTATACCTCCTCTATTAGAACACAATCATGCGCTTTCACCTCTAGTACCAATTGAAGGACATTCGTCCTTCACCATCATTGGATATCTCATTTCTTCACACATACTTGAGGGGCATGACATAAAACCCCCTTTTATCTATCCTTAGCATAGTTACAATCATTATCTTTTACATTCATACCCTCACATTAGGCATATTCATCATGCATTCTACCATCATTACCAATTACACACTCTTATGCTTCTCGTTCACACTTGACTATTGATGGATTACTACTACATCGAACCCCATAACCTGCACTATAGGATTTACACACTACATTTTCTCACAAACATTACAACTTTATCTACAAATTTTGAAATTTTATGTTTATACATCATGCATTATGATCATCATCATTAGGCATACACTATTTTCTATGCGTCTTACCTCCTACACTATTTATCCTACATACTACATTATTTGTTTTCCTACATACCATACATACTACACCGACATATTTTACTAATCTTCATTACATATGAATCTAGCACCACATTCCCTTGCATACTACATTATTAGCCTATATATATATGTCATACTATATACATTACATTGCCCACACTCTACACATGTTGTATTGCATTCTACACATAGCATATTTACATATTCCACTCATCACATGGTCAACTTTTATTGCTACAACGCTACACCATTTTCTATGTGATGCACTCATTACTTGATGACGCACTTTAGTTCCTCGGTCCATACTTGACTGCTAAGGGTTTACAAATCAAATGGACCTTACATTCACCACACATTTACTATTCAATTTTTCACCATGCGACATCTATAGCTTAGTGACATATGCCTTAGGCTACATCGTCACCTATTCTATCATCTTGTAGTGGTATACACCTTAGGTTACATCACCACTCCCTATCATTTATCTTGTAGTGATATACACTTAGTGCTAACTCATCACTTATTCACTCATCTCATAGTGATATACGTTTAGGGCTAAATCATCACTCCACGTTTCATCTCATAGTGGTATACGCTTAGGCTATAAGTTCCACACACATCTCTTCTACATGTCGCATATCATCACCATTATGCATATACACATTCATCACAACACATTAGACATGATACACACACTACTCGACCATTTCTCATGATGCGCACTCTTGTTTACGGTTCATTCTTGACTACTGAGGGGGAAACAAAATGAACCTCACTGCATACACTTCCATTCACTTAGGGGGCACGCGGCTCCTATCATTCCATCTTGCATTCCATTCCATCCATCCACAACATATTGCATATATGGTTGCTTTTATTCTTTCTTACTCTTGTTTGTTCATGATCACTTTATTACACATGCTAGTTTGATTACTTGTATGTCATTTATCTATATCATCCACACATGTGCATTCACATCTTTTTCTAGTTGTGATCACAGATATAAGTCTCTTACATATAACATGGATGCTCACCTTCTACCCTTCCTACACTAGTCGTTGGGGGCATCCACACATTCATCTCTTCCAGGTGTTATTGTTTCATTTTGTACTTAGCACTTTACATTACTTGCTTTCTACACATGCTTTTGACATACTAGTTATCTTTCTAACATGCTAACGGGTGCTTCATGTGCAACATTTTTTATATAGGGATATTGGTTTCCATACTTGATTGTTCCATTGTCTTTCATTGTCTGCCATTATTTGCTATTATTTTTGTGGGCCTTGCCCTATGTTTGGTATGCACACTTGTTTATTGTTTGTGGCCATGATGGCCTTGTGTTTTCTTGCGACATCATGAGTGATGTCCCATGTTTGTAACCCACTTTGTGTGGCATACTTGTCTTCTTGCATGTTTCCATTACTTTTCTTAGTAGCTTTTACACTATTTTGTAACTTATATATTGTCTTCTACATGCATGTGTGTTTACACTTGTCTTTGGCTATCCTTTCTTGTTTGTGTGTGCCTTGGTTTCTACCAAGCACTTTTTAGTGTACATGTGGTTGGCCCTCTTTTAGGGCCACATGTCTCCTATCAACGATATCGCATGTGCCCCCAAAGAGGGGGCATCATTTGGGGGTTTCTACATACTAACACAAAGATTATACACCGGTTCGGTTCAATTACATTTAGCGAGTGGGTTCAGACCAGTCTACAAACCCCATACACAATGGATTTTATAGGACATGGTGTCCTTAGCATTTCTAGGAAGTAGTTACAGGCTTGGAGGATGTAATGGGTGTGCATCCTCTACACTACTTCCTCTAGTGGCGTCAAATCACCTAAAAACCCAAAAGTACAAATATCTCTACACACATTTCAGCAGAAGTGGTTAGAGCTTGGAGGACACAGAGCATTTCCTCCCTACACTTCTTTAGCTAGGGTGGCGTGAGATTGCCCAAAAACTCTGAAGTACAGATATCCTTCTACACTCTTTCTCGACATGGATCAGGTGCATATGTTTCATTTACATTTACATTTTCCAATTACATTTACATATTTTACATACTTTGATACACATGTGTCTTTTACATAGCATTTTACACTTACATACATACATATTTGACTACTTGATCATTTTCTCCTTGCAGTACGGCCGTATGAGAAATAAGCAGCCAAATGGGGACAACAACAACAAAAACACATTCCACTGGTGACACACATGCTTTACTAACCATGTAGGTACATTACACATTACAGGTAACTACACACATGTGTTCCACCCTAGGTTCACTCTCATCACTTTTTCTTTGCGCATTTTTCATCTATAGTTTCCACGCTCCTCCATCTTTTTATCATTCCACGTTTTTTCTAGTCCTTCAATGTGTTTCTACTACACTCTTCATGGACATCAGTACGCATCTCTATCTACTTTATGTTATCGAGCTTTCCGCTCACCAACATAAAGTGGGGGCAAAATGTAGTCACAAAATCATGTACTTTAGACATTTATTTATCTCGGTCTCATACTACTATTTAAAAGGTTCTTGAGTGAAGAAAGTATTAATTAACCCCCGTCCCTTTGGCCATCTTATTTATTTTATTTCATAATTTGTGACCTATTGCACCCATATGCCCAACCATTTTGTAAATCCCATCCACTAGAATTTTATTCATGAGTCTAGGGCACCCTAAATTTAGTCTTTTGTGTCATGAAATCAATTTCTTAGAGGGCACCCAAATTTAGTACTGAGGCACCCATTTGTGTCATGGTCCCACTATGGGGGTGCCCAATCCTTCTATCATTTCCATCCACTTTTTGGGCCTCTTATAGCTATTTTTCATGTTTAATTTTCCTGTGGTCAACCTTTTACATTTTGGTTAATTATGAAATTAGAGCAAGAGAAGCCTATAAAAATAAAGTTATGAGACCATAATGAGGGACCCACACATTTTATGAGACCAAGGCATCATACACTACTATCACCCGTAGGTGCCCATTCTAGGTAGAGTTATATCCATCTATTGCATTAGATCCACATAGCTCCATCATAAAGGCACAAGTCCATAGTCACTAGTTATCATCACACTTCATAGGGGAGGGATTCTATTTATTCCATGCACACATTCTACTACATTTTCTACATTTAGTTGTTACTCGATTATTTCAAAAGTGTGATTGGCACAAGAGAACCTAGGGCATTCAACATGCACACAAAAGTCACACCAAAACTTATCCAGGGGTCCACATTAGTTTTTGGTTTCATTAGTTTACTTCATTTATTTAAGTTACATGTTGTCGTAATGTAGTCCAAGACTCATTTTAGTAAGTCCAATTTGTGGTACAACTGAGGTTGGTCTTGACCCATTCATTTTATCATTTTTAAGGGTTTTTCCTATACTTCCTTTTGGTATTTCTTGTAGTTATTTCCTCCTCTTGGAATATTTGAGCATTCGACACAATGAGACCATATAGGGAAAAATTGATGTGACCATCAAGGCTCCATTTACATCCATCTAGTCCATCACAAGAGTTTTAGAACACCTTCCATCGACCATTTTATTACATTTCTACACATATGTTATGAGCACCAATTCCACACATTTTTATGAGACCAAGGCACCCATATTCCTTTCCATAGAGTGCACCTGAGATGCCACCATTATGGCTATTTTAGTCACCCGTAGGTGCCCCAGTCTTTATTTTTATCATTTTGATGTTTGGCTAGGTTTTACCCATCACCGATTATCGATGACATTCGCACAATGCAATACAAAAGACATACTAGATATGACATCCATATAGTTGTCCTTTTCGGCACTTCTACATATTCATTCCAAATCTACTTTTTGATTTTTTCCTGCATCATTGACACACATAGTCCAATAGTCACCACATTTCTATCCTTATTTTTAGTTATTTCCTTTCCTTATTACACATTAGTTTTTTGGTTTCATTAGTTTACTTCATTTATTTCAACTATGTTTACATGTTATGTCATAGTATATTTATTTATCTAAGTGTTATATGTCCTTCTAGATTAGATCAACTATCCCAAAACTAACATCATCTAGTTGGTTCATTTCTACACCACTTTATTTAATTTTAGTTCATCAAAATTATATGGATATATTGTTAGAGAAAATTTAGTGTGGAAGAGGGATTCATGATTTATTTGTATATCAAAATACTCCTATCATGAAGTCATAAAATCAAGCACTTTAGACATTATTTAGTCTCGGTTATCGCACTACTATTTATATGGTTTTGAGTGAATAAAGTACTTGTTTAGTGTATTAACCCATGTCCTTTATTGGCCATTTTGCTTTACTTTGTGTTGTCATATAATTAAACATTAACTCATTGTGTACTGAGCAATTAAGATCATACATGTCAACAATCTATTTTTGTTGTTTATGATAACATAATTTTATCATAGTTGAGTTAACTAAATTAAAACTTACAAAGTAGGGTTAGAGAGGATTGCGCCAATTTTAGATTGAGATAGGTTTAACATTTTTGGATTATGTGGCCCCCATCAGTCTATGTAGTAATACTAAAAAGATACATCAAACCATCATAGTTACCCTAGGTGAATGTGTGTGCAGCCTTCACAAGTTGACCTAGGGAAGTCTTGTAAGGTGTATGTAGACTTAGTGTTAGTTACAAAGAGATGCTCCCTTATAATTGGTCCTAGTCGGGAACCCCGAGCCTTCTTACACTTTCTTGTCACTTCTTGTATATGGTGTGAGATGCACTTTCTAGTTTATGATCTTTCTATCTTTTAGTGGTCGGAATTTTGCATTTTGGGGTTAATTACAAAAATAATTAGAATAAATCATCTAGAAACATATAAATATAAAGTTATGAGACCATAATGAGGACTCAAAGATCAAACACTAAGGTCACTTTTATTGAGTATCAATGTAGGAATTACTCAATTTAGTGTATAATTATTTATGGGATGAGATAAATGCGAAGGATTAGTTTCCATCCAATAGGTATAGATTTAGTTATTATATTTTCCCCCATTTTAATCTCCATTGACATCCATCTAACTCCAAATATCATATGAGGACAAGGCTTGAATGAGTTTGTGGTTCCTTTCACATGTAGTCTACATGTGAACCTACTTGAGGCACAAGTTTATTTTCATTCCATCTACCATTTAAAATGATTACCATGACATTGTACACATGTTTATCAATGTTGTATGTGAGAAAAGAGTAATGTGAACATAAATAGAATAGTATGACCTACTATGTGAAGCCTAAAAACCATCCATAATAATTAGGTACATTAAGTAAAACCTTGAAACCATCCACAACAATTGGGCATGTTGAGTGAAGCCATGTAAACCATCCATAATAATTGGTCTTGTTGAGTGTGAACCTTGTAAATATTCATAGCCATCATATGTCATGATGTAATAGTTATGTGCATACATTACATTCAGTCTAGAGCATTGTATCTGAAATCTACATGAATGTGATATAAAACACCATAATATGCTCCCCTTTTGAGATAAGGGATCCACTTATCTCAAACTTGAAAAGTGTTAATGTAAAATTAGAGTAGAATTGTGATCAATAATATTAACCAAAGTTAGTGTATCAACTAACATGGTAAAATGTGTATATGTCATAAGATAAGAGCAAGCGTTAGCATAAGTATTTTGTAATATTATTTAATATTGAGTGTATTTTATATATATTCAAGGCTCATACAAGCAACTTATGAGACTAATGAAACCTACTACTAAGATCCTTCCAAGAAACCACATTAGAATTCAAGGATGGAAGATCAAGATAATAGAAAGTGTTAGCATAAGTATTTTGTAATATTTTTAATATTAAGTGTAGTTTATATATATATTTCAAGGCTCATACAAGAAACTTATAAGACTAATGAAACCTACTACTAAGATCCTTCTAAGCAACCACACTAGAAGCCAAGGATGGAAGACCAAGAGTCACAACATAGATCCTTTAGAGAAACCACACTAGAAGCCAATGAAGGAAGACCAAGAGTCACTCCACATTAGATGTCACTTTGGGGATTTGAACTCGGGTCTCCATCATGAGAACCCAATGCTTTAACCTATTGACTTCACACCCTTTTAAAATTAATTTTTACAACTAATAATCAAAACCAATGTAATATTAGGCAATGTGTATGATCATCATGAAAAATATAATGAAATTGTTATAGTATTATTTATTAAGATAGCATAGCTTTGATAATATGAATAACATAATAAAAACATATGAATCAATTCCTAATGTATCCACGATGACTTAAGACATGACATGAAACAAATGACTAGTCCGACCCATTATAGAAATATGTGAGCGACAAGACATAACAAAATTGACCAATATTAGTAGTGTTTGTTGGTAATTTTTGTGTACAAGAATAAGCATGCAACAAGAAATGATATAAAGTAAGTGTGATCATCAATGTGTAGTAAGCATATAGGAGGGTCAACTTGGTAAGGTGATAAATAACACATTCAATCATACATGGCATATTTGTTATTTACATTTTTACATTGGTATATCAGGTATGAATAGGGGTACTTAATAATGAGATTATGTAGTGGTAATCCTAAATATAATTGTTAACATTTAGAATCCCATGATCGTGCATGTTTTGGAAATTTTTAAGATGTAATGTGTAACAATCAATAAGTAGGGAGTAATGTATAACAAGAAATGGCATAATAAATCAATATGCATAGAGAAGGGTGAAATAAAAAATGGTCAAATGTCATAATGTGTAATAACTAGTTTTCACATAGAAATGTGTAACAATAAATTTATAAGCAATCAATGTATGTGGAGCAATGTGTGGTAAGAAATGATATAATATCATGATGTGTAACCATTAAAATTTTCATGAGAAAAGTGTAATAACTAATTATCTATCAATAAGATGTTAAAAACGAATGGGTTAGAAGTCATGTCAATCAATAAATAATTTTAGTTTAATTAAGCCATAAGGCTTAGAGCCAATATTGCAATCACACAATATGAGTTAGGAAAGTATGTGAAAAATTCATGTGTGTGGATCATTGTGTACTAATGTAATGTGTATCGAAAATATATATTTCATAATGCTAAGTGTGTGATAACTTTGTGTATATAATGGGAATAACTCATGTGAGAAACACATTATGTTATAAAATGTGTGATTTTGTCATAGATATAGCAAGTAATGTGTCATAGGATGTTTTTTCCATTATAATATATAGCCATTTATGTATCATAGGAAGTAGGAGGGATAGTGTTCCCCAATGTGAAATGATCATAAAGCGAGACTAAAAATGGAAATCACACATAGACATCCATGTATATGGAGAAAATTAGCATAGAACCTATTGTAGTCACAAAATCATGCACTTACTACTTAAATCACGCCTCTAAAGATGTAATTATATGCATGATTCCTAAGTAAGTAAACTAGACATTAACAACACGTATTTTGATTTTACATTGCTTTATCCCTCTTGATATTCTTGACACTTTCTCTTCTCGAATGGTTACTTTACTTTTGGACATTAAACAACACATAACCCAACTTTGTATTTTTGAGCATCCTGGACAATACCGTCCATTAGGTATAGGGGCACCCACGCGATCTCACACCTTTGGACACTTTTTCCTTTTCCCTCTTTTACAAATTTGGATTGCCACATCATTTGATATATTTTCTAAAGTCTCTTTTATCACTTTGGGTCATCCTTTTTGGTTAATGATGAAATTCAAAAAAAGAATCATATATATACATGACTTACTTACTATTGTTAGGGGAAAGAGGGAAATTGGGCTATCACTTTTTATCTACCATCTACAAAAGAAACACTCAAGGACTGCATTTGGGTTACATTATTCACTACATAGGAGGGGCTATTTCTGAATTCCATCTCACACATTCATCTTGGGGAAAATTATTTGTATCTCACTATCTTGGTGCGACTAGCACAAGGAAAACCTAGCTTCAGGGACACAATTCAATCACACACACACACACACACACACACACACACACACACACACACACACACACACACACACACACACACACACACACACACACACACACACACACACACACACACACACACATATAACTACATAGAGTCTGAAATGTAGTGCAATGATCAATGAAAATCACATTAGGGTGACCACCGAGGTCAGTTTGAATCAAGCATATACATTATTTATTCCATACAATGTTTTCTTGAGCCTATTACGGGTAGCTAGGATTTGTTTTGTAGGAAAATGTGTGACTCGAAAATCCTACGGTAGATTTGAAGTGGCAAAAAATGAAAGGAAGAAGTCAATTTCAAACCCTAAAAAGGAAAAAGAAGAGGACCTGTCAGAGACACTAGTGCCCAACATTTGGGCCAAGTCTATGCCCATTTGAGAGGTTACTCACAAAAAGGTTCCATATTCCATTTTCTCATACAAATCTTATACGGTCCATTTCCATCCTTTCCAAAAAATCCATCCTATGATCGTATCTAGATCTCCCGACACAATCTAAGTCACTCTTATCTCCTTATATTGTATACTTACTTGTTACTTTACATACTAGATATTGCTTGTTACTATTATATTCGAAAGAATGAAGATGTTCTCTCCAACAATAAAATCAAGAGCTTCAAAACTAAAATCCCGCTTCCCAACAAGTCCTAATATTAATCCTCATATTAGCAAGCCGGTGGAGGATAAATATTTAAATTTCATTAAATCACATACAAGTATATTAAGAATACACAATATATAACACACAAGTGTATTAATAAAACATGGTATACAAAGCATAATCAGTGGGTACATGAAAGATAAAACACAACATATAGAGCACAATTACATGGATAAGTTAAAGAAGATAATGTACTACAACTCAAACAAGTTTCTAAAGAAAGCAAGGCAAACATTTTCGTATAATAATCACCAAGTACACAGAGAAGTCACTATCAAATAATATCATATATCACTTGATGTTTCTCTTTTGGTACAATGTAAAAGTGCATAAAATATCCAATGTCACTTAATTTCATATAAAAAGTAAGTAATATGACAATTAAGTGCATGGAGTATTCAAGAGAAATCAAATTCAAATAATAATAAAAGTATGTAATACACAAGAATAGTGATTAGAGTAAGTAATAAGTGAATGTTACACACAAGAGATTAGATCAACTATATCAATCAATTTCATGAAGTAAGTAGTGATGTAAATAATAAGTTTAGTGTGAGAAATCAGCAATGTAAGCAAGCAATGTAATATATGACTAAGCAAGTCGTGTTGTATGATCTACCAATCGTGTAAACACGAAGTATAGTGTAAGAAATTAATTATCTAAGCAATTAGTTTCTTGTGAGAAATCAATTATGTAAATAAACAAGGATAGCCAAAATAGAATAACAAGCCAATAGTAGTGAATGTGTAAAATGAATAAAGTAAGTAAGCATGGATCATAAATGAGCCTATGTCTAGAAGTAAGCAATGTGATCATCAACAAAATCTTATTGTAACATGTTTCATAATAAGCATAACAGTGTTGTGTATGAAAATGAATAGTGTTAAGAAATTTGATTGTGATAAGATCATATGTATAGATGTTCCTAATATATTCATTCCCCAAAGATGGTAGACATCCCCGGGATAGAAGGTTGTAAAAATCCACAAAGTGCAAAGAAAGTGATCAAAGTAAGCTTAAAATGTATGATGTCCCCCATCATGGATATACTCCCGGGGTGGTGATGTGTAAAATTTCCTTGGGTTTTCACCACTTAGTGTGTTTAATGAATCATGAGTGACATCGTAATGTCAAATGATGAATCTAAATGATCAAAATTGTATATTTAGACAAGGACCAAGCATGTAACATGTAGTTCTTTGTTTTGTATTTTTGTAATGTATTATTTTTACATTTTTGGAATAATATGCTTGAAATGTAAATATTAAACTAATGGCTTTGGGGAAGTGCGTGAATAGTAAAAAGGTAAGATGGGATCCTAGGTAAATTTTTCCCTCAACAATCGGATCACACCCATGATTTTTTTGCATCATCGAGTAATGACCTAGTTAAGAACTAGGATACAAAGTGTAAATTCGTTAATAGAAGTTATTTAATGAGGTGTGTACAATGTTATGTACAAGAAAGTAATTTGTATTGATAGACATGTGTATCGGTGAATAATCATTGACCATATGTTAAAGAATCATGTCGTGGGATATAAATTTTGTATAATATCATTCTTAGAGTAAAAAAGTTATTGTGTGAGCTATAATAACCATAATCATCATTAAAAATGTTGCAAATATGTTGGTCATAACTATTTATAGTAAACATGTGTTATCAATGTGAATTAGAGTGCATTGGTGTCCTTTAAGGGTCACAATCATATAGTTATTTTCAAACTATAGTATAGCATGCCCAACTATGTATTATAGGTTACCGACAATCATGATAAAAGAGATGATCTAGAATAGAGTGTAGTAGTTTTGTTTGAGATGATAAGGTCATCTTAAGGCTAGAGTAACTATGATAATCAATGTCATAAGGTATAAGAAGTGGATAATTATGAATAATCATGTCGGGGTAATAGGGTATCAATATGATTTTTCAGGGACCCTAGGTGTGTTATGATTGTTAATGTATTGTAAACTTTGTAAGCATGATTTGTGTATTTTCACAACTTACATTAAGATTGTAACTAAAAGAGAACTAATGACATCAACGTAAGGGAATTTTATAGTAACATGTCATAGTATAAACATAAGTAGAAGGATCTATCGGATCATAGATGTGAAAGCAAAAGTTATCCCCTTCTATAGGCTTGATATGGGTCGAATGCTCGATCGTGTGTAGAATCAAGTGTGTAATACTTATAGGTAATTTTATATCATTTTGAATAATTGTCAAGGTTCATAGATATATGAGGGGTAAAATACAACATCCAATAACATAAGATCGCACTATAGAGGTGAAAATCCACAATAGCTATTGTAAGTTCATGTGTAATAGACATCAAAGGATATGAAATGTGGATTTCTATGGAATTAGGAAGAGTTATGTGTATATCGTGAGTGGGTGTGGTAGAAATAGTAGTGGGAATGAGTGTAGAATTTTTATACGCATGTCACATATAAAGGGTATGTACAGAGGGTAATATTCCACTAGGTGAAGCTCGATGTTTGTAACACCATACTCAAGAACAAAATATTTAATGTGGTCATCAAATAGGGATTGGATTTATTTTTAACCCAAAACATCAATTTGTAGAATGTATGTGGAATTGGTGATAGCAAATGTAGGCCCTTGTTCTTTAGTTATATCAATGATAGTAAGTTATGGTATCTAGAATATAGTCTTTGTGAGGAGGCCTTGTAGAATTAGTCAAGGAAACATCAATAGGTAATGGAATTTCATCATAGGGGTGTCATAGGTTGAGGAGTAGTCAATAGTGGAGGTATATTTATAGGCTCAAGCTTCAATGTGGGGCTTATAATGTTAATATGGTCAATAAAATATAAAGTATAGTCACACAACATATTTTCATGATCCAGGAGGATGAGTCTCTTTAACTTGAGATTCAATTTATGCTTTGTATCTACATTGTAGTAGTGAAAAGGATCCAAAAGAAAATTCAGGATTTCAATAAACCCTATAAGAATTATTAATATAAACACTCAAAATTGGTAATTTATACTTTGGAAACTCTTGATTTGACTTTACACTCTTGCTATGATAAAATACAACTTCTCAATTCCCGCTTAGTACTTTTTGAGGTTTGTTTTTAGCTTTTTTATCCTAACACACTAATATGTTGACACTAAGAATACAATGCATTGAATTAATATTAAAAAAACATTAGTTTATCATCTCTAAACTTCATTTTTCATATTTCCTACTCCCAATCAAGATCGTACAGTTTGGTTAGAATTTATATCGGGTCCCTACCCATTTGTACGGTCATGGATCGACATGTCCTCTAGCTTTGATTTCAAATTGATATCTTTTGTTGGGTCTTAAACTTCATCTCATTTGGATTTTCTTAGACAAATCATCTAAGAAATCCTATATAAGAAAATAAACATTGTGTCATTTGATAAATCATAACTCTTAGGAAATGCACTAGAGAAATCACTTCATACACTTGCAAAAGGCATTCAAAACTCCTAAATCTTGGAATTACACATCTACAGTCATTAGGGAAGCACCCACATCAGGTATGAAGCTACAAACCAGGTCAAGATAGCTATGTCTCTCATCTACAAGCATCCAAACATCCTCTCTCCAAGTGTTTTAGTTGAGAGCTTAGTCATAACTAGTGGAAGGCATCATTCATGATCTTGAATTAGTGATTTAAAGGACATGAAAAAGCTATAGAGCTCAGAATGGATTCTATACCCTTTCAGTCATATCAAAAGTAAAAGTGCTTAATAGAATTAATAGAACTAGGAAGTTGTAAATCCACAAATAGACTTAACATTCAAATAAGGTTCATGATTATACAAGAACAAAAGCATAATAGAAATATGCAGATAATACAGAGAGAAGATCTTAATACAATTATCATGGTAACCTTATCATATTCATTCATAGCATTACTATAGAATATCACAGAAGGGGAGACCATAGTCATGTGCCATATCTGGATCCATACATGAAGACTTTCGAAACAAAATTTACATTCCCCATTCCCTTATTACATCCTTCCTATAATCATCTACCCCTTTTATCCCATAGTTCTCACAGTAATTCTGCAGAGCTCCGCTTCCTTCCTCGTGTTCTCTTTTTTTTCTTTGCTAAGGGCGCATATATATAGGCATCTGATCTCCAAAACTCCTCTGAACCTCGGATCGGCCCCAGTGTCAAGGTGTGGATCACCTCAGCGCATGCCTCTCCATGTCATGATTAGCTTTTTGGATCTTCTTATCACAAGGTATATTCCTTCCAGGACACCTGTTGCCAGGCTAGAACCTTATCCAAATGAACACGTTCTTCATGTGTTATGTCCAAAAGGCCGAAAATGGCTAAGTCCCAAATTGTGCTTTGTGGGCGTCCTTGGTTCTCCAAGAACCCTTTTTGAATCCTACCTTGCACACCTTAACTTGCACTTCCTCCTCATGTGTGCACTACGTGCCTTTAAGATTTGGTAGCTACATTAGGGTCCCAACATTACCCCACACTTCACCTATTCTCCGCCCTCGGGAACCTTTTCAAATAATGCAGTACAAAAAAGGCAAGGCCTTGCCTTGGAAAAGAATGGAGGGAAAGAATAAAGAAATGGGGAAGAGAGAGAATAGAAGGAAAACTACCTAAAGAAGAAGAAGGGAAAATTTTGCTGCCGCAGTCGGCCTCCAGTGTATTCCAAGTGCTAACTTCATCCTGCGCCCTCTTGCAAAGGTCACCAACCAATGTGCTCACCTCGTCGAAGGTTAATCCTTCCCCCTTTGTGTTTATGGTATCTACCGCCATTTCCAGTTCCTTAGCTTGATCTTCCAAGGCATCCATCTTCCTCGTAATGACCTTGTAGAGCTCTTTAAGTTGGGTTTTGATTGAGACCCAAGGATCTCAATAGCTTCAGATTTTCTTTCTACTTTGGCTAGAATCTTTTCTCGCTCTGCTCTATTGCCTTTATTCTTTTCCCTAAAGTCCTTCAGCTCGGCCTCATCGTTGGCAAAGCAACATGCTTGTCACCTTGTCCTGATCCATGCAATGGTCGTATGCGACCCCAGTGGTTTGTGCAGCTATTTTTACATCAACAAGCACCTTGTTGTATTCAGCTATGAGTGCATGACTTTTCAACTTGTCCTCCTGCTCCAAGCACGCAGCTACATCCTCTGCTGACTCCAAGGCCAAAGGCTGCCTTTCCATGGTGAGGATCTGAGTCAAGTCCTCAAGACACTCTAGGGAGGAACCATATTTTTGCGTGGGAGGGTTAAGGTCTAGGTGCTTCATGATAATATCCTGGGAGATGAGCTCCACCTTCTTGGAAACTTCATGCACTTTAGCTTTCTCCTCTTGTAATTCTTGTTGTAGTTGAGTGTTGATCAGCTTTTCAAGGCTGAGTTCCTTTGTTAGCTTAACTATTTCTTCCTTCCTCTTCTCCATCAGGTCCTCCAAGACTTTAACCCTATCATTTCTATAGAAGAGCCTTGCCTCTACCTCCACGGAGACTTTGTTGAGCACATTACATACTTGCTCATCCAACGATAGTTGTTGTGTGTTTATGATGGGGTTGACCCCCTTTATCTTAGATAGCTCTAGTATCACCCCTTGGTTAACCTCGAACTCGGGCTCATCAAGGTGGGAGTCAAATGCCCATGATAGCATCTTTCTTGTGTGTGGGTATCCACCCTCAGGATCAAAGGACTCCATGGCGGTGAGCTCCTTGGTGGGCATGGTACTCTGGAAGCATGCGCGTAAAACTTTGCTAGGGTCATTAACATACCCCATCATTGATTTTCCTTCCTCCATGTTTACTTCCCATGTGCATGCCCTTTGGAATAGTCACTATGAAAGAGTTGGGCCTTTTGTGCTACTCACACTCTTCTCCCTTTTCTCTTCCTTGAATTCACCGAGCACGAGCTCCACGTTGCGCTCCAATTCCTCGTCGACCAAGGTATTAATCATCTTCTCTACCTCCCTTGTCACTTTCTCATCCACCTCCTCTGAGTGAGCTTGGGCATATCTGCTCCTTGGTACTTGCCCCCTCACTCCTTTCTTCATTCTGCATGCCTTCCTCCCCTTGGGTGCCCTTCCTCCTTACAAAGATGAAAGCATCATTTGCATCTTTTGCTTCCTCTTCCTCTGAATCATGGACATCAATCAGCTCTGATTACCTCCAGCTCTTCCTCTTCATCATCATCCTTTTTTCCTATATAGGCATGTTCATGTCATCTGTATCCTCAGACTCTGGTTCTTCCATCCCCTCTTCTTCTTCCTTTGCTAAAAACTCCGAGTCGGGGATGTGGTCTTCTCTTCATCTGAGGGTTCCTCAGGGGATGGTGGCTTCACGGTTTGGGGTCTTCTCCTTGACCACCGTCCTCTTCTTCTTCTTAGATGTAGGTACTTGTCCCCATGGTACCTACATCCTGCTTCTCCACCACCCTCTCTGTTCCTCTTTCTCTTCCCTCTCCTTACGCTTTGGCGTGGGATTCTTCCTTCCAGTAGGGTCATCTGGGATGGATATCTCATCCTCCACATACGCGCCCTTTTCAAATTTTGGCCTTATGCGTAGGTAAATCCTTGCGGCATTGCTCCCAGCAATAGGTAAGGTCAAAGGCCTTACAATATGCACATCATGTGACACGTACCTTTCAACGTACATGCTTCTCTGGGTAGACCAGCTTCTTCCTCATTTCCCTGTGCTCTCTGTCAAGGGTGGACAAGTCAAGGTCTAATTTCTTTGACTCCTTGTATCTGTTTACTCCCACTTGGAAAAATTGGGTAGTAAATGAGAATGGGAGTTTGCACCATGGACTCCAACTTCCATCGACCAAAATGAACCTGCCAATATAGAAGTGCTGGTAGACTATGAACTCTGCTTCTCCTTTGGTCACCACGGGGAGTTGTTCAGGGATCCGCCATTCAGCCCCGAATGCATTCCTAAGGCATGTATACCATTTGTCTAAGCGCACCTTGTGTACCCTTGTCATTGATTCACATGTGTATTTCTGAAACCTCTCCATGGTGAAGGATCTTCAGCAGGGTACTCCCACACGAACTTTTCGGATGCATCCGGCACCCCAGACTTCTGAGAACACAATTGTCAACAAAATGTTTCCAAATAAGATCTTTCCTCCCTTCTCCATGCTGCTTATGATTCCATCTACAATATATTGGGAGAGGTTGTATATGGTGCCCTCTGTGACTTTCTGCAGACATTCAGCCAGGGCTTGCTCACCTGGGTCCACCTTTCTTGTCCATTCAGCTTGGAGACTAGGTGTGCGGCCATCTTCATCACCGGATCGCTGATATCCAGAGACATCGTAGTACCTTGATCCCTTCTTCAATTCCTGGGATGCTATGGTTTCTTTGATTGCCTCCTCATCCAGGAGGTCATCTTTGAGCGCATCCCCTTCACAGTTTAGGCACTATGAAGCGTGAAATTAGTTGGGGAGTTATGCACATTTTGTGCCTGAAAGTAGAAGAAGTCTTCGTGTATGCGCATCATCAACCATTGGTACAAGCGCTCGGGCTTCCCAAAATATGGTAACTCAAAAGTTGGAGAAGCCCTACCTTCTCCATTTTCACCTTGACCACATCATTGTAGATCAACAACCCATCAGGTGTTCATTTATTTGTGGGCGCACCAGCTCCAGCACCATTTCCTTCACGATTGTACTTGACCGGTGATTGTAGTCGATCACGGTCATCTTTCTTATGTGGGACTCCCACTCTTGCCCTAGCAAAACCCCATCCAGGTATTGCATCTCCTAAGTACCATTCCTCATTTGTATCCAAGGGTATTTCTTCTTGTTTCTTCTTTCCTTTTCCTTTACCCTTTCCCTTCTTGGATTGTTCTGCAGGTTTATCAACTGGTTTCGTGGCCATCATTGCACCCTTTTCTTTCATTCCCAAGTTAACTTGTGAGTTGTTTGAAATTTTCCTCGTGCGCCCCATGCCCTAAAACACAAACCCTAATCTCAGATTTTTCTCTTTGATCACGGTGCTTCTTCACAACATTCCTCACACCCATGAATCACTTCTGCTCTGGTTTGTAGATCCAATGGACCGATTGTGCTTAAGTTCTTGGGATTTTCCTTCACACGAGTCAGTTCTCAAACCCTAGCTCTTGAAATAAAATCACTCTTCTTGTGTTCACAAAGTGAAATAATGAAATGCCCACTCTTGTATTTATAGCTTTTCCCACTTTTACACATTTAAGGCTAGGCTACCTACCACCGTATGACAATATTTAATGCGGTGTTTTCAAACAAAACCCGACTTTAGTGCTTCTCCTTACGTGCCCAATCCTTGCGCACGAAAACTTTTCAACCTTCTACGTACCCATCCTGCGAAACTCTTACGCTTGCAAAAAACACTTTTTCACCTTGATTCTTGCTTTCTTGTGTTTCATCTTGAGAAAACTCTTGCGTGTCCATCTTGACCTCTTGCGTGTTAGTGCACCAAAGGCACTTCTTCCATCCTCATGATTCTTGCTTTCACCTACCTCATGTTTTTGCACTTTTTCTCCTTTGTACATGGATTTCCAATGTAACCTTATTTTTCCACCGACCCAAATCCTCCTAGCAGAATAACTCCAAGTTTCTCTTCATCATCTCACCCCACACTAAAATGATGCGTGGTCCTCTGCATTCATAAGTCAAAAAGTAATAAGGTTACCGGTGCCCAAAGCGCAAAACAAAACAAAACAACAACGTGAAAGGGAAATACAAGAAAGGAAAAGCATAAAAGGAAATTCTAAACTAACTGGCAAAACTACCTTATTTACAAACACCAAGAAGCATTATTTATAGTAGGGCTTCAGCCTACTCCCATTGAAGTGTCCAGGTAATTTTGTTCCATCTAGCGCTTGTAACTGGCACGCACCCAAATCAAGGATGTATGAAATTACATAAGGACCCAACCAATGCACCTTCAACTTTCCAGGATGGCGTAGAAATTTTGAATCATATAGCAATACCATCTGGCCAACCTCAAACTATTTGTTCTTAATATGGCGGTCATGCCATGCCTTTTGCTTTGCCTTCTCAGTTGTTTGGCTCCATCTTGCTAGTGAGCCTTTCATCCAACTTTATCAATTCATCTATTCTTTCTTCCAGTGCTTGCTCATCGTCCAACCCTCCTGCATGCACTATACGCAGATGGTAGCATGAATTTGACCAGAAAAACTACTTCCATGCCAAACACCAATTGAAATGGTGTGGCCTTGTTCAATCTTTTATACGTTGTTCTGTATGCCCAAAGAACTACTGACACCTTGTCATCCCAATCCTACCTACCCACATCACATATCTTAGTCAATGTGTGACTAAGGATTTTGTTGAATGCCTCTGCAGTCCCATTTTCCTGAGGGTGATAAGGGGTAGTCTTGTGATGGGCTACCATGAATTCTACCAATAGAATCCTGATGGTTTCATTTAAAAGTGAGTGCCCCTATCACTTGTTAAACTTAATGGGCACCCATACCTGCTGATAATGTTCTCCCACAAAAATCTAGCAGTCGTGGCTGCGGTGTAATCCTTAGTGGGCACGGC
Organism: Taxus wallichiana var. yunnanensis; assembly: GCA_018340775.1. Lineage (NCBI taxonomy): Eukaryota > Viridiplantae > Streptophyta > Pinopsida > Cupressales > Taxaceae > Taxus > Taxus wallichiana. The sequence goes on from CM031239.1 coordinate 897,367,168, forward strand.
CTCTGCCCACCTTGTCAGATAATCAGTACAGGTAATGATATACCATGAGTTAGTCCTTCATGTAGCTGGTGAGATTGGTCTGACAAAATCTATTGCCCATTTCTCAAAAGGTTCTGCTTGGCGATGGGGCGCAAGGGCATCTCATCCCTTCTTCCAGTTTTCCAAGGCACTGGCAGTGGTCACAGGCCTTGCAAAACTCAATGCAATCCTGGTGAATCATCTCCCACCATAGTCCAGGTGACTAGGATCTTGCATGCGGTTGCATTCCCCATAGTGTCCTCCAGCAATCCCACCATGGGCTTCTTCTATTATGGCCACATGTTCATGTTCTAATACACACCGGCGCAAAACCTCATCGTGGCCCATTTTATACAAATCCCCATTGATCAACATGAAGGGTGTGGCGCGTATGGCTAACCTTTTCCTTTCCAGTGCATTCATCCCTTCGGGCGCCACACCTTCCTTGAGAAAAACAACAATGTCTTCTAACTCGAGGGCACACGCCTGACCTAAATAGTTGCGTGTCTGGCATGGTTTCCTCGATACTTTGCATGCATCCTCTCCCGAATCAATCCTTGATAAATGATCCGGCCCATAATTGTTCTTTCCAGGTTTTACCACCACTCTGAATTCAAATTCCTGAAATAAAAGTACCCAACGACATATGCACCCTTGCAACACTGCTTTGTTTACTAGATACTTCAAGGCCATATGGTCAGTGTAGAATATGAAGGGAGTCACCAGCAAATATTGTCTAAATTTTGGAGTGCATAGATCATTGACAATGCCTCGCGCTCGGTCATTGTATAATTTTGTTACTGCTTGGTGTCAACTTTCTACTTGCAAAACACAAGGGATGATCAACAATCCCTCTCTGGTTGAGCAAGAATGGCTCCCATTGTTGTACTAGAGGCATCCACGTGGACATGGAAAGGTTTATCCCATGATGGGAATCATAGAATAGGTGCGGTGATAAGCCTTTCTTTTAGAGTGTCAAATGCCCTCTTGCGTCTCTCCCCACTGAAAGGCACTCTTATGTCTAAGCAATATTTCCAAAGGCACGGCGATGATCTTGGCGTATCCCTTAATGAACTTTCTATAGTACCCAGTGTGTCCAAGAAATCCATGCATGGCACTTTGGCTGGTGGGCTCCCCTAATCCCACAATAACTACAACTTTCATGGGATCCACCAGTAAGCCCTCTTTGCATATGATATGCCCCAACAACATTCCAAAAGGAGTTGCAAAGACACATTTCTTGATGTTGAGGAAATCCTCAACTACCGACATCTTTCAAACATCAATCTCAAGTTATCACAATGGTCCCTGACCAATCCATACATTGTCCAATCATCCAAATATACTTGAAGGAACTTGTGGATGAAGTCCTTAAATGCTTGTACCACTATGCATGAAAATATAGTGGGCGCATTCCTCAATCCAAAGGGCATGACCGTGTATGCAAAGCTTCCCCACTCGGTGGTGAAAGTTGTCTTTTCTTGGTCTTCCTTGGCAATCCTTACTTGGTGATATCCCGAGAATCCATCCATGAAGGAATAGACCTCACGCCCAGCAACTCCTTCCAAAATCTCTTCAGTGAAGGGGGTGGGAAAAGGATCTATGATACAAACAATGTTCAACTCCCTGTAATCCACACATATCCTAATCCACCCATCCTTCTTTATGTTGATCACCATTGGACTTATCCATTCTGATTCCTCCACAGCCTCAATGATACCGGATGCTATCATTTTGTCTAGCTCTTCTTTAACCCTTACGCGCATGTTGGGATTCATCTGTAAGGCCTCTTCTGACCGGGCACACCATCTTTCAACTTTATCCTCATTTCCCCCAATGAATGGTGGATGCCTTTCAACTCATGGTATCCACGCGGGAATAAATCCTCAAATTCACGTAAGAGATCGATGATCTTTGATACTTCCTTGTCTGACCAGTAGTCCCCAATGATAGCTTCCTTGGGCTCCTTCTCTGAGCCGATGTTAACTTTCTTGGTTTTGAGTGGTTCATGATACACGCGTGCACATGCATCCACACTATCAACTACCTCGCGCATCCCAACCGAATGGTTGACATTCAGGCTCTCCATCTCCTCTCCATCAATAACATATACCATCTTTCCTTTCTCCTTTTCAGCACACGCGCGCTTGCGAATTATATGTCTTCTGGTTCCTCCTCTTCGAACCACGCTTCCAAGCTAGGTCCACCAAGTAAGTCTACTAATCTATCTTACCATGGCATGCATCCCCAGTGAGGCACTTGACAGCCTGCAACACCTCATCAACCAGTTGCTTGGTACTTCGGTACTCGAATGTGTGAACCAGGTCAGCCGCTAATTCCTGCCAATTTCCCATCTGCGGTGAGTTTCAGAATGGATGTACCAAGCATGCGCACAACCTTGTAGTGTCGAATACAACTTGTGCACCCAAAGGGAGGGTGGTAAAGCTTCCACACCTTCTCCCCAGACCCTCTCACATGCCTGGATGTGGGAAGAGGTGGGTTCATTGCCATTGTAATCCTTGATAGCGGTGGGTATATTGCTCTTCGAGAATCAGACAGTGAGCACAATTCTAACTTCACGCCATTCCAACAAGTTTTCACTATGCGCGGCCCACCACCTCATTTGTGCCTATCAAAACATAACCCAGCATACCTCGTCGCTCATCCTCCCTCCATTGAGCTTCCATTTCTCTCAAAAATACCTCAGGGTATGCATCCCCAGAATACTTGGTTATTGCCTTTCCTCCCAGTGCATTGAACTATATGCGTGTGTGGTTACCTAGTCACCGATCCTTTCAGATGTCACCCAATCAATTCATAAGTCCCATGCACCCAATTATCACATGCTATATTGGTAGTATCACTGATAGATTGAGCATCATCAAATTGGATGACTCCTTCATAGGGTGGATGGTCTCTGGATCTCTTATGGAGTGCACATATATTCTATCCAGGACTTCCTCTCCAAGGGGTTCAGTATAGGGTGTGGACTTTCCATCAGCAAGTGGTATAATCACCCTCTCTTCCTTGTTTTCAAAGCTTATGTACCCCTTGTTAAACCGGAGATCTGCATTATTCTTATAGCACCACGGGCACCCAAGTAATGGGAAATTATCTACCTCGGCAAGCGCCAAGACTTCAAAATCCCTAGTGAACTTAGTCCCCTGAATGGTAATGGTCACATCCTTCAAGACACCTATGGGCATTGCCTTTGTCTTATTTTCCATATAAACACATTTGAAGATGGTTGTAATGTAGGTCTTCCCATTTGATGCCAGGCATCCAGTGAGAACATTAACCTCCACGCTGTGTCAATGAGGATGTTGCTAAGCAGCCATCCATCCACTACTGCATTCAAGGTGATCTCTTTGTCATAATCAAGGTTGTGAGGTGGGAGGTTTGCATGCAGGATCTACCTTTCGTGCTCTTCCTCGGCGCGTGGTACCTTTTCTCTCAACCATGCTCCTAGCAGGGAATAACATTCTCTTGCCTCAGCAGTTTACACACCTCCTTAACCTCGTCCAAGTCATCCTTTGGTGCTTCTACTTGGTCTTCTTTTCTCATCTTTTCTAGTTTTCTCTTTTAAGCATTGGATCTCCCCTTGTAAGCTTTGAATTATGTCCATGGTTTCTGGTAGACTTCTTTCTGGTGAGCCGGGTTTGGATACTTCCCATGTACTACTTCTTCCCTTGAAACTAGAGGTCTCTGCTTAGGCACTTCCCTTTGCGCACGCGGACTCCACCCTTGTTGTTACCATAACAGGCTCTAGTTTTGATTCACGTATTACTCACGGGAGCCATTGCGCATCATCCTTCTTAATACTCACCATGGCAGCACCCTTATCCTTCCATGTTTGTTGACTCATATGTTTGTATAACTCTGGGCACTCTTCGTACTTATGTTTTTTCCACACCAGGAGCATTGTAGAAGATCTGGACATTCACACTTATAATGGTCTGTGGCTCCACAATTAAAGCATGTTCCACGTGGGAACTCACTTCTTCCCCCATGGTTACCACGGCCATGAAATCCTCCACAAAATCCCCTCCCATGTGCACCTCCATCTCCATGTTCTTCATACCAATGCTCATCTCCTTTGGAACTGTTGGCAATGCCAATCTGGCACACACCAAGATCAATTGCCTCATGAATCTGGTCAATCAATCTATAATCCTTGGTGTCATGTGTGGTTGAGGTACATATCTTGCAATAACAAGATACATTTTTGTGGATCACGCTGTTGTAAAAGGGGGCACCTACTTGCATCATGGTCCCATGACATATCTCACAATTTACCACTACGGTCACGCATACCACCTTCCAGTACATATCCCACCATTATCCTTTGTGTGCCCTTCTACATTACAATCTATGCACCACATCCCACCATGAGTCTCTGGAACTGTGTTGGTAGATAATTTCTCCAATTGCTTAGCCATGGCAGCAATCTGAGCCTCCAGAAATGGGCTAACACCAGTGTCAACACTACCAACTACCTCAGCATGCAAAGCAGCTTCCAACACTTCACGCGGGTCCATGAATGTTTTATGAGACAAAGCCCTCCTAAAGGGTGTGATCAACCCTCCGAAAAACCACTGAGCATGTTGTGAAGGGTGGATATCATAAGACAGTTTAGACAATAGAGTTTTAAAGTGTGCATCATATTCCCACACTCTCTGCCATTCCCTACTGGATTTCCTTGAGAGAGTTGATGCTCTTCTGTTCAAACTTAGGTATGTGGAATTCCACCAAGAACACATTTTCAGCGTGGTATAATCCACAACAGTCTGATGAGGGTCATACTTTCTATACCAACTATGTGCACGTCCTTGCAAGGTTGTTTGCAAATTGACTAGCCTTTCGATCCTGGGTCGTGATCCCCTTCACGTGCCATAGCAGCTCACACTTATGCACATGCTCTGCATGCATCTTCTATCCCACTGTAATCTGGTAAGTGTAGAGACATCTCAAAAAAGACTTGAGGAGGTGGTGAGGCCCTTGTCCTCTTGACCCAGTCCCTTGATTTCCTCTAGTGTTTCCTCCTCCACTGCGGACCCACTAGATCTGAGCCACCAGCTCCACCACTTCCACCTCCAGATCCTCCTGTGTTAGGTACAGGGCCTTGTGTTTGTCATGTCGAATGTTCCCATCATCCCACTGAATTGTGCACGCGCCGATAGTTTGTGAACTAGTGCCACTCCCAGTCGTATTTCCTCCACCACTTCCTGACGTGCTCCCAAAACCACCTATATATGCCTTGTCCAAACATTCCACCAAATACTGGAATAGTGTGTGAAGCCATAGAAGTCCCAAATGAGAAGTTGTATCTTCTGGGCACCGATCGGTTGCTTCCACTGATATCAAATGGATCAACTATACTTTTCCCTCATTTGAACAAACCAAGCACCAAGGTTCGGTCACTAGGTGGGGTCAGATGTGCACCAATGACTCTTCTTTCTCCACGTGATGGGCTCTCATCAAAAGCTGAGGGGTTCTCTCTTCCGTGCTTGCCAAGATGGGGTAGCACTGGACTTTTCGGCTCCACATCCTCCATGTGAACCTCTTCTCCCAAAAACATCTACCTCCATGGATCCATCATAAATGCAACCTCACACCATCTCATAATCTCCCTCTCACGTGCTTCACCATACTTGAGTCCATCTCTCCTCCCTTTCCTTTTCAGTCATTATATCAGCCATCTTTCCCCAACCTGGCTTCCTCGCCAAGCACTCAGAGTGGTTTAGCCGGCCATTGGGAATGCCTCTAAACTCATGGTTACCATCAAGATTTTGATTGCTAGGGGGATAGCCCACAAAAATGATCCTCTGGGCTCCCGCAAAAATTCAAACTCAACAACTTCCGGACAAGAATACATGGAAATTGTGTATTCCAGAGTGTAGCTAGCCAATACTCCCTTCCACCAATGATCTATAGCATGGGTCCACGTTAGATCAACATCTTGTAAGTTCTAGTATGTTTCTTGGGTCCAAGGGTGTGATTTATAATACCACCCCGACCTAGATGCATATGCTCGAGAGCCACTCAAATAACTCTACTGGGAAATAACAGAAGAAGGTTTCATACAACTCATGATAGAGTGTCTTCCACCCATCTTCACGTATCAAACTCAAGTCTAGTACTTGAATCTCTGAGAAAACTCATCCTCCATGCTTTTAAACCAATTTTCAACACCTTCAAGTGTTAAGCGCTCCATCATCACTTTTTACACAGACCATGATGTATGCCATGTTCCACTACAACTTTGAAAAGAGGTCTCGGCAACAGAACCAAGATGTAGTCATTTTTGCACCCACCAAGAACAAGGGAACCTCATGCGCATTGGCCTATCACCCAGTGGGCGCTGTGGGCTCACCCGAGGCATGCGAGAGGGAGTCGAGTCTCTCTTTTATGTGAGTTTAGTGGAAGGCATCATTCATGATCTTGAATTAGTGATTTAAAGGACATGAAAAATCTATAGAGCTCAGAATGACTTCTATACCCTTTCAGTCATATCAAAAGTAAAAGCGCTTAATAGAATTAACAGAACTAGGAAGTTGTAAATCCACAAATAGACTTAACATTCAAATAAGGTTCATGATTATACAAGAACAAAAGCATAATAGAAATATGCAGATAATACAGAGAGAAGATCTTAATACAATTATCATGGTAACCTTATCATATTCATTCATAGCATTACTATAGAATATCACAGAAGGGGAGACCATAGTCATGCACCATATCTGGATCCATACATGAAGACTTTTGAAACAAAATTTACATTCCCCATTCCCTTATTACATCCTTCCTATAATCATCTACCCCTTTTATCCCATAGTTCTCGCAGTAATTCTGCAGAGCTCCGCTTCCTTCCTTGGATTTTTTTCTTTTTCTTTCTTTAAGGGCACGCATATATATATAGGCATCGGTCTCCAACAAACTCCTCTACAACCTCATATCTGGCCCCAGTGTTAAGGTGTGGATCCCCAGGCATGCCTCTCCATGTCATGATTAGCTGTGGATATTCCTTCGGGCACCCTATTGCATGCCCTCTCCAAACGGAACACGTTCTTCATGATTAGCTTTTTGGATCTTCTTCGATCCCAGGAAGATTCATTATTCTAGTTTCAATTACAAAGGTTATCTAGGCTCGAGATCTTCTAGTTTCATTGTTGTAGTTGTTGTAGTCCCATATCTCTAGAAACCATCAAAAATCAGCTAAGTGGCCTCATACATAGGTTTTGAGCTTTCCGTTGCATGTTAGGTTGATCAATGTATGTGTTAACTATGTATGTCTTATCTAAGTTGTAAATCTAAATTAGTGTTTTTATTGTAGCATCTTTATAAGATCAGTAATCAACTCTCATTTATTCTACACCTAACTAAATTGACCTAAATTTTAATTAAGGTTTAAACAATTAAAATAAATCGATTTGGAGAAATATGAAACCCTAAGGGTGAGGCACAAAGCCTTAGATCGCATTTAATTAAAGTAAGTTAGTTCACCAAAATGTAGTGCTAATTTTAGGGTTTATATCTAATTAAGCATTAAATAATTGTGTAAAGATGAAGTAATATTATATCATAGTAAAGTAAAATAAACATTTAGATCTTTCTTCATGTCTAAATAATAATGGAAACTACAATAGTATATTTGAGATAGCTAAATGAAAGTATAAACTAGTGTTAGACAAGATTGAACCAATTTCGATTAATATGAGATGAATGTGATCTGATATTAGACAAGAGGGATTTTCATGGTATCATTTAATTGCTCTAAAAAACTACGAATGTGATTCTAACTAGAGGATGAAGGCACATGTTTCAAACAAATTCACCTACTTAACTTTGTTCTCTATTGATTGTGACTAAATATGACCTTTGGAACCATGTTCCTTTGTTCATATTCCTTAACCTTTATGGTTAAAGTTTCTTGATCTCATTTGTGTAGTTTATTACGGCTTATTTAGTTTCCTTCTTTTCTTGGGGACATAATTTAAAGGGTTATTAATTTACATTCTATAACCCATGTTATGCCTACATAAAATTCTCTAAATAAGCATCAAACCCTCATAGTCCCCTTCCTGGTGAAAGTGTGCAATATGTATATCTCAATGTGTTAGGAAACAAATTCCCTACTATGACTTCTAGTTCTCGAAAAATATCTTTGGGTGTGATGTAGCTTTTCAAGTTTACCTATGAGCATCTTTTTAAGGTGTATATAGATTTAGTGATGGATGAAGTGCTTGAGAGAATAATTTAGTGGTCGGGTGATTTATTTTGATCTCCTAGGTGACCCAAATATGTGATGTGTGAGGCCCTTAAAATCCAAGTTAAGTGAATGTGTTTAAATTATAGGTGATTGTTGTGGCAATATTTATCACTCAAATGACACATGATCAACTAGGGTGACTTTTGGATTTGAAAATATGACCATTATAGCTTAAGAGGAAGAATTCTTTGGCTAAAAAAATGAACTATGTGAATTTTTCTATTGTGATAGACTTTGTTTGAGCATAATGCACAATGTAAATTGTCAATTGGAGATGGTGTCCAAATATTCAAATATGTGTCTTATAATTTTAGAATGATCTTTTGATTGGTTAAAGATAAATAACGAGTATGACCTAGTGATCGGTAGTATTTATTGAAAGCAAGGCATGTAAAAACTAGTCAATTCAGTGCATAATTATTTATGGGTTAAACTAAATGAAAAGGTTTAATTTTCAAATGTCGATAGGTCCATAGTTATTTATCTACAGTAATTATAAATTTTTTTTCAGGAGTGCCAAGTTTTTTTAAATATCAACAATATCAAACATAGGGCAATATTAAAGTGTTACAATCTACATTTCAAAATATAAGTATAATATAGATTAGTTAGTTGTAACACTATGTAAATCCCTTCTAATAAAATAGGTCACAAGTTCAAATCCTAGTCCCTTATTTTTGTGTGAATTTCAAATTACGAAAGAAAGGCATGCAAATGTAAGATATATGCAAGTTATAAACATTAGATTTCAAGTGTTCTCATATGAAAGTTGGTTAAAGTGTGTTTCAAAGTGAGATTTTTAGTGTGTAAAGGTCAAGAGATTAAATCTCATTAAGTACAAAGTTTTTAAAATATCATCATTTTTAAGTAGATACAACCTATATATTTAAAGTTTTAACTCCTTTTTGTTTTCTTACACGAAGATTAAAATGTAACTATTAGTTTTGAAGGTTTCATGCATTCTAAAGGTAACATAATAGTTATTTTTTAAAAAATCGGGGTTTCCATTTCAATGTGTTTAGTGAAATGTATTTAAAAAAATATTTAGGTGAAGATATAAGGTAATTTTCTATATAAATGGTGTGCAATACCCAACACCCTAATCTTCCTTTAAAATGGGCATTTTTTGTTTGAAACATATGGGTGTAACATTATAATTTCATGTTGCGTATTTTTAAGACCAAAATGGAGCATCTTGTGGTCTAAATGGCCATTAGGATGGACATGGTTGAGAGAGCTAGAGGACCTACCCATCTTGAGTTTGATAAGTTAGTTTTGAGATTGGGTTTGATGTAATGTCATTTTTGGTTAGGTGATTGAAAATTTATATCCAAATTTTGGTTTTTATTTATTAATATCAATGATGAGAGATAAACTCATTAGCTTATGGTATTTATGTTGTATAGGCTTCTCACCTCTCAAGTGATAGGGGAAAGGAAATTTTGATCAATCTTCAAATGATTGTATATTATTAACCCATTTTATAAGCACCAATGTTTACAAAAATGGTGAGATGTATTGGGCATCAATAAATATGTATCATACATCAAGTACAAAATGATCATTGAGACGAAGATCAATGTTGTTGGGCATCCATGATGATTTTCATAATGTATGTACATCAACATTGTAAAAGGGATGGTGAGTGAGGAACATTCATCAACTTCATGCTAGGTAATTTCAAGAGGTTGTAGGGATGATAGTGGGCATAAGGCACAAAAAGTTCATGCTATAATTTTAGTAAACACATGGACACATGTTGATCAAAGCTAAAGTGCAAGTAGTTAGTTGGTAGGTTGTAGTGATTTTTCGATACCTCTAAATTCCTCTGGTTTAGATCATATTCATTGTCCCTTTGGATCAAAGGAGGTTGTTAGGTTTGATCTAATTATTGTCGTGGTTAGGTTATATGGGGCATGCATTTCTCATTGAAACACCTCTTTATTTAAATTAGATATTTAATGTTTTATGTTAGTATTGTTTGAAATTTTAGTTGATTAGATGGTTAAGTAGTTTGGATAGTCGAGAAGTTGAGTCCTATAAAAATGGTTTATTCTTTAATTCATTTAAATGGAAGATTGTAAGTAATGGTGCTTTTATGATGTAATTTTCTCTTGAAAATAATATGATATAACAGTGGGCCATTTTAACACTTTACTTAGGCCACCAATATCGACAATATGCCCAATTGTAGGTGTGTAATTAATGATCAAATAAAGCACACAAATTATTTTTTATAGATAACTTTGAATTCAAATTAGGAAATATTGGAAGGCATGTCAATTTCCAACAATAGGAAATGAGAAAGTGGTAGATGGTTCCACAGGGAAAAAGAATGAAACTACTTTGGCCATAAAGATAGTCACGATAAGTTGTCGTGATAATATAAAATCGTCGTGAGAGGTTTTCATAGCTGAACAAAATGGTCTTGGAAACAAGACTAGAAGTTTAAAAAGATCAAATATATGAAACTTATCTTGGAGAACTGAGAAAATAGTTTCAAGATTTAAAAGTCAACTAGATTATTAATACTATAAAATTTGAACCACATTACACGCACACACAAAGACATATGTATATGTATGTATATATGTATACATGTATACATAGATACATATGTATATACATGCATTTGGGATCTTTCTTGGATAGTACGTGATTAACTTCATGACTAAAATTCAACAAATTCAACAATATGATCCACCTATATTGATAATTACTTATTATGTGGGGAGACATAATTACAATCATAAGTAAGGGGAGGGAGGAATGAGTGTAGTAATGTAAGATGACAATAAAAAGGCTTGATCTTAAGTTTATCATCCATTTGATTATCACAATGTAATTTTTGTTCTTGTTTAGAAAATGTAATAAAAAATTACTATATCTTAAACATATGGTGGAGTTTGGAGCCCTTCTTTATTTCCAAATGATTTTTAAAGTCCAATACGATAATACAACTAGAATAAAACTATGTTAAATCTCTAAACATTTATAAATTTATAGTTAAAATAATATAGTGAAACTAAATAAATATTTCCAAAATAAGCGCCTAAAAAAATCTCAAACTTTTTCTAAATAAATATATTTTAAATAGTTGTCCTAATATAATTCAATTAAACTATAAATATATTTAAAATATTTGTCGAAATATAATTCAATTAAACCTAAACATAAAGTATTTAAGTTCATATCATATACTCACCTAAACCCAATGTATTGTGCACGGCTTGAATTCATATAATTTCCATATGTTTTAAGTCTATGAATCGCTTGGAATTCAAATCTAAATGGACACGTGGGCACCGTCCATATTAAATTGCAACAGATGTCAATGTTACAACCTAAACATTAGTGGAGACTCCATTATCTATACCAAAGAGTCAAACAACAAACTAGTACCCAAATACCTTTCTTCAAGCCGCAAATTAACCGCCCACAGACCCATCAATTAACAAATAAGTCGACAAGGCTTGAAAGTCACCCAAACATAAACCTAACTACTTAAAAGCTGGCTGGATTAGCATGCACGGCTTCATTTCGTTCCCATTGCAACTTGAGAATTATTTGAGCCATGTCGTCCTGGGTTTTCTACATTATATTAATAGTTTTTATTTTATTTTCTTGTTGGCAATTCAGAGTGAATATTTAGTGACTTGGAGTTTTGAAGAGTAAAGTTTTAATATGAGGTGTGTGCCACCGATTAATTTCGTTTGGAACAACACACAAATCCCTAAAATACATATTCCGGATAGATAATGGGATTTGAACCCATAAATTGAACCACCTAAAACAATGGCGGAGGTCAAGTGAGCCAATCCCAAGGAGTTAAATTTTTGGATGGTAAATGTTTTTACTATACCAGAGCTATGAATCGGAGAGCTGGAAGAGCACCTTCTCAAAGAGAGACATGGGGTAGGCTTGGCTCTTTAATGTTTGTCGAGCAAGTCACATTTGGAGCGCCCCATTGTATTCCATTTCATTTACATGGATAAGTTTGACCCCTACCTCAAGGTGTTGTGTTCCCATGCCCGGTTATTATAAGCATCCAATGGACTCGGTGGGAATGGAACTCAAGTTGATGATCACAAACTACTTGTAACTCATGAATGGTCCAAGACCTTCACTCTATATTAATAGATGTTTTGTAATGGTTATTGAAGGTGGTGGCGATGGATTGTATGTTTTTGAGTTGTTTAACAATTAGGTTGGGCTCACTTAGCCTCAAACAACTCTTAAGGTGGTTTATTCAATACCTTATTTACCCAAAACATGTGGAGTGGGGTATTTGCACGCCGCACCAAAATTGATTAGTGGTGCCCACCTTACATTAGAGTTTCACTTTTCGAAGTTTAAGTTGATGGGTATGTCCATCTATCCAAATTACCAAAAAAATGACGTATATTTCAAACTTTTAATTTAATGTTTATTTGACTATTATTTAAAAAAAAAACTTTTTATTTGAAAAAATTAATCAAAAAAACATAATTTTTTAACCATATAATCTTTTTTGAAACCAAGCCATAATAATACATTTAAATCAATGTCCTTTATCAATACCTAATCATTATAAAAATAATAATAACAATTTTTTAAAATTAAAGATAAATAACAAAAATATTAATCAATATAATATATAAAAATATTAAAAACAAATCTTTTTGACATTCTAAATAAATATATTTAAAATATATAATAGATGTGATACTAATATAAACTAGATTCTATCACATACTCTGAAGAATTTTCGAAGTGATAGCATTTGTTGCCATATATTACAATATTTGTAAATATTGTATAGTGTAACCGAAGATCAATACAAGATGGGAATAATAATTAATCTGGTAAGCATTGAAACTGGGCATCAAAATCAAAATAGAAATAGAAAATTGGAAAAGTGTTTGGAAAGCTCTTCCAAAAGACGTAAGCATACCTATGCAAATGCGTGTTTCAAACGGAAGCCTTAACGAAAATATCCGCCAGTTTAATACTTAGCCCCACTATTTATTGGTCCCCCTAAACAATTATTTGTCTACTTTTAGAATGTCAGCGTCATCCTCGACAAAGGCTGACCATGATTAGATACTTTGAATTTATTTATTGCATACAAAACCCTCTCAATAATTGTCATATTATCAAACACTAAAAACACTAGGTATCTATCAAATCAAACTTGAAAAACTCTTAATTATTTACATGTTGTTGTCTTTATTTAGTCTATATGTTGTTGTCTTCACTTAGTCTAAAAGTGTTATATATAAATTATATTATATATTTAAATAGGAATAAATTATAATATTTTAGAAAAAGAAAGTTGAATTTGTGGAGGTTATTTTATAATTTAATCATTTTTATAATGTTGTCCTCAAAATAATAAACACTATATCTTAACAATTGATTTTCAGTATTTTTATTGATCTTTTTGTGGCTTCAAATAAAAGTTTTTGTGTGGGGGAGAGAGGCAGTCATTATTTAAGTCATGGAGATTATAATGCAATGCTAGGCTACCTAGTCTTCCCACGTGATTGCTTCAATGCTTAGAAAAGTGGATGTATTATGTCTTTTATTGTTGTTTGGATTTTGTAATGTGTAATTTCATAAGGTTCTATAAAGCACTTTTGATTTTTTGAGAATCTTAGTAAACATCCTTATCATCCTTATAATTGTGCACGAGACAAATAACCAATTACTTTTGACTAGGTCTAATAAATATGTGCATATAATGTCAAGAAAATGCAAGCTTAAATTCTTCAGAGTATGTGATAGAATCTAATTTATATTAGTATCACATCTATTATATATTTTAAATATATTTATTTAGAATGTCAAAAAAATTGTTTTTAATATTTTTATATATTATATTGATTAATATTTTTGTTATTTATCTTTAATTTTAAAAAATTGTTTTTTTTTTTTTTTTTGATAATGATTAGGTGTTGATAAAGGACATTGATTTAAATGTATTATTATGGCTTGGTTTCAAAAAAGATTATATGGTTAAAAATTTATGTTTTTTATTAATTTTTCAAATAAAAAGTTTTTTTAAATAATAGTCAAATAAACATTAAATTAAAAGTTTGAAATATGTGCATATAATGTCAAGAAAATGCAAGCTTAATTAATTGACTAATTATAAAATTATGGAGATTTATGAAATTTAGTGATAATAATTGAAATTAGAAAATGAAAATTGTGCTCTTAGAAGTGATAAAAACATTTCCCATAAATTTAGCAATGAATAAAGCTAGTTGTATGAAGCATGGAGATGTTCGGAATAGGTACATAGGACGAGACCACTCTAAAGACGTGACATACGATGGGAATAAATTGATTCACTTACCTAGACTTTGCATTCAATAATCTTACTTCATTATTTACACTTTGATAATTATAACTTGCCAAACAAACTTTTTATCCTCCTTATCCCGGATCGAAAACAATATTTAAACTTAAGGAAAACAACAAGTTGTTTAGGTCATGTGTCATTCTGAAGCTAGTTGGGGTTTTAAGCACTAGCTAGTTATCAAGCTAATAAGCAATAAACAACATTGAAAACAATAATACACACACAATTCAAAACAATTCCAGGAACATGCAAACGTTAAGTTTTGCACCAAAATGCTCCATGGGATCTAGTAGCTTCAAAAATTTATAAATTCCCTAATGATTGTTTGTTCTCTCTAGAATTCCTTTGAGTTCTCAATAGAATGCTACATGATGACACTTATAAACACACAAATAATTATTAATTTCAACCAATAATCAACACATACACAAATACACTAAAATCGTGCAATTTAATAGCTAATAGATCCATTGGGGCCATTTTTAGGTCTACATGTTGCCCCATTATTGTGTTCATGTATGTATACATGTATCAAAGTAAAAAAGAAGACTAGGTATAGATATAAATTTTCATGCACTTGGATCTCTAGAACAAAACTCCATTGCGCCTTGGAATTTGTAAAAAATGTTATTCTTCCTTTATATATGAATTTGTGGGTGCCAAATAATCTTAATAAATGTTATAGATTTGAAGTACGAATTGAAGAAGAGTACACAAAACAACAAACAATAGACCTCAAGAAAGATACTACCCTTACGAGGTAATGTAATAAATTATCATGTATCATCAATGAAAATATATAACATTAGAAGATATAAACAATAGTTTGTTCAAATAAAGCATTGTACTAGATATCCCCTATGGCATCCATCATTATACTATCACAATTATATCATTTCCCAATGAATAAAACATGTAAAGTAGTGGAAAATAAAGAATAATAGAGGATTAGGTTTTACCCCAATATATATAAAGTGAAATTGAAAATCGAAACTTGCCTCGGTCTTACCTTTTATCGTTATGAACAGAGATATGAGAAATATATACAATGGATGCTCGACAAGATTTCCTAAAACAAAATTACATTATGTATGAGTTGTTACTACTTTTGGGCTAGGAGGTGAGCTTGGTTAATCATTATGAACCCTAATTTATCCTTTTTGAACCATGTTTGAAATTTTCAAATATGTTCCAACATAACAGGGGATCATTTTCCCCCAATATGGGAACTATATGGTCCTAGTAATATTTGTATGATGGTGGAAAAGATTTTATGACCTTAAAAGGGATGTGTATGGTTATAGGAAAAAACTATGTGGTCACAGTATTTCTATATATTTTTATTCATGATACTTGTAACTACAAAATATTATTTTTATTTTTATTAATTATGATATTTTGTATCACAAATGTGTAATAATTTTGTGAAGGCCTCTTTATAAAGACAATGCAATCACTTATATTAGATGAGGATGGTTGGGAACATATAGACATGATTCATCTAAGCCAAGTTACACACTTTCTCAATGCACTTTGATCTTACAATGCTCATTACTTCAACAAAGAAATTGAATAACAATATTTGCACTTTTTTAAGACAAGGAAGATGAAAATCACCATAAAGAACATATGAAGGATACAAAGGCTTCCTTTTAGAGGGAGAGGGTAGACAAATGATAGCAGGGAAATCTATAGTGGAAGAGCAAAGACTACACGTGGACAATATGTTGAAAGAGATATTGGGAGATATGATACTAGGGTAAAGTTTTATTGTGCTCCCTTATGCTCAAAGACATGTCATGCTTGCTTTAATATGTGGTTATATATTTATATCATTTACAACTATTGAAAAAGGAGTTGTATCTTTCTCATACAACTTTCAACACGTTAGATATCATATGGAGGAAAGGAGGACAAAATACTCCTATGGGTGATGCATGCTCACCTACCTAGATACAAATACTTCTACATATTTTTATGACACACATGATTGTGGGATATGTGTAGAAATTATTTTCATTACTGGACATGGGAGCACATGGTGTGATTAGGCCTATTAGTCTACCCAACAACACAAAGGATCTATAGACCATATATAGGGGATGGGTCTTAATGAGACCTAGGATATAGTGAGACCATCCCATCTCCCATTGCATGAGGGTGATATACTCTCTCATATAAATGGATATCACCATATGATCTTATAGATCATATGGGTTGAGATGAGGATGTCGTGCATATGTGGCATATGTGGCATATGAGATGATACATATGGTACCATAGTTGATTGCATGTTGATAGATGGGAAACTATGGAAGATTTTGAGTATGAGAGAGTATTGAGGATATACTATCTAAGAAAGGATGTGTCCCCATACCTTAGTATTTAGCATAGGTTTATAGGCATCAAATTTTGTTACAAGTCCTTTGATTGCAATGTTATAAGTACAATTTTATGCATATGGACCTTTGGTTTATATAAGGCTCTTATTGACAATTTTATCATGTTTTTGTCTCTCCTTTCCTCTTTATGTGGCCATGTACATCTTTCCTTATTATGTTTTCTCTTTTTTTGTTTTTCTAAGATATTGAAGTCTTTTTTTACATTTTGACCATTATTTGATGTTCTACTAATGATCTAACAATTATTGAATACTTCCTAATAATGG
The DNA here is from genome assembly GCA_018340775.1 of Taxus wallichiana var. yunnanensis. Classification (NCBI taxonomy): domain Eukaryota; kingdom Viridiplantae; phylum Streptophyta; class Pinopsida; order Cupressales; family Taxaceae; genus Taxus; species Taxus wallichiana. The sequence continues at coordinate 897,384,472 of CM031239.1, forward strand.
TAATGTGTCCATTTCTAGCTCCTTCTATCATTTTTCTAATTTGAGCATTGTTTATCCATTTTTATTCACTTTTTTAATCTTTTCTTAGGTTGGATTTTCATGTCATTAGGTCCCTAATTTGAAATTTGATAACTCTATAAGTACAAAAATCTTAAGGCATCATAGATTTTATGCTTTCACAATCCATGAGATAAATTGAAATTTTTTGGATAAAACCATGTTCTAGATTTTTGTCGACATTTCGATCATTCCCATGATCCACCATTAGGATGAGAAAACTTCTTATCATAAATTTTGTAGAGTGCGTGAGCTTATTGTGAAATGTCATTATAATGTGCGGTCGTACTATACAAGTCAAGTATATTGCATAGTCTACCAATTCAAAGTAATATTTTCACAATTACGTGTAAACTATGGGAGTCAATTTTACAAACATCAACAGTTAAAGGAGGTCATGCAAGTCTAGTAGGAGTTATGTAAGATTAATGAAGTTGCACATTACTACAATTTAAATTCAAAATTTGTGAAGTATTGTTTGGATCTAGGAAATATTACAATGGTGTTCATAAGTTGTGAAGCATTAGAGAAATATTGTTTGAATCTGCAAAGTTTGAAAAGGTCGATTGTGGTAATCAGTATTGGGTCATTTGGACCATAATGTCATATTATCTTTTGGATTTAAGTCTAGGGCATTGGTTGGATATATAAACAAATCCTAGTTGCCTTAGAGATTTAGTCTTAGAGCTCAAATAAGAATTAACTTTATGAATTAAAGTAGAGTGTGGATGCAAGCTTAAGGCTTAGAGTAGTGTGTGTTTGATGGAAGAATGATAATATGATGTTGTGATTATATCACGATTTATTGGTTTTTGTGTGTGGTATTACTCATTAGATGTATGAATAAATATTGTTGATATGTTGTTCTAGAGTTGAATTCAAATTTGTGTTATTTGCATGCATTGTTGTATGTTTTTTTACGTGTGATTTTGAGGTTTGTGTGGTCTAAGGGATTTCTTCATTGAGTATCCTAACCATGTTTGTGTCAATTATTATTAAAGCAAGGTTTTTTTCCTTACTGGTGGCGGCACATAGAGATGGGTGCTTTTCCACATTTATGGGTGCAAGTAGAAAAACATTATGGACATATTCTAACTAGTGACTATTGGGTAGAAGGTGTAAGGATTACACATCAAGCATTGGAAATTTTCTACTACTTTATGAGGTTAAGTATAAAATCGTTGCGTACATGTCTTTGTAATGAAAATTTTTGGTATAAAATGTGAAGAAGTGTCGAGGTCACATTCATTTTAGGAAACACAATGAAACACAAGAGGAATATTATAGGAGCACACCGAAATCATGGAGCCAAAGTTGAGGATTTGGATGAGTTAATATGGAATATGAAATCTCGTCTGCAGAGCCTAGAGAAGTTGTATAATGTCAAGGTGTTGTTGTGGAAGATCAATGTGATGATGAAAGAGGACCTACACAATAAATAGTACAAGTCAAAAATGCAAATGTGAAGGAAGAAGAAGATGTAGCATCGATGGACCGGAAGACATGTCGCTATGTGTAATTAGTAGAATGTGGAGTAAGCCTAGATTAGATATCCTAAGTTATTCTACTAGTTTGGAACAATGAAGCTCATTGATTTGACTATGGAGCTCAAAACAAATTTGAGTATGAAGACGTGGAATATCCCAAGAAATTTAAATTCTCCTATACGAAGATGAAAAGTCATGCATCTCTACGATGGGATAATATCTAGACAAGCTAAGTTTGAAAAGGAAAACAAAAGCTCGAGACAAAGGATAGGCTAGTTACAAAGTTGAATGTGAAATTATTGCTCATAGATTACCAAATTTGTTTGTTTAAAAAGTTAGAAATTTGCGATAGAGGGAACTCAATGTGAAGGAATACACTAAAGAGTTTTACTAACTCACTATTCAAGTAAGACATGTGGAAGATGACACAAAGGATAACTCCGGTATATGAATGGATCGCGTGTTACCATTCAAGATGGGTTTGGATTGATCCAAGTGAGATCACCTAAGGAGGCCTATCAATTTATACTTTGAAGGTGGAAGAGAAGTTGATGCACAAGTAACAAAGTGTCGTTTGCGAAAGGGAAAAAATACACAAAGATAAGGACAAGGTAGCGGAAGAGAGAAGTCTACATATCATGAAGAAAAGGTGAGTTTAATGTTGAATAGTGAAGGAACAATCAAAGGAGGAGGAAATAATACCAGTGGAAGAGGATCCTTTGGAAATAGAATAGGTTAGAAAAATAGATAGCCCCATATAGATATATATGGCTATCAATCCCCTATCTATATATGGCTCTCCATAACATATGTTATAAGTGTGGAAAAATAAGGCATAAATATTTCAAGTTCCCATATGCCCGACATGATGAGAAAAAGAGTAATGCGAGTACGAACTTTACACAAAGTGTTGGAGATGAATTGTCGGGTTGTGGAGAAGAATCGGAGATGGGTGAAGCATCAATGTTTAAGCAAGTGTTGTTGAAACTGTTGGAAATATGCATGCCCATGCATAGTGAATTCAACCGTAGATTTTTTAGGAATATTAAAAATAGATCTAGTTTTGCTTTAGTTAACTCATCTTTATCCTATTTTTAGGATTAGATTTAATTCAAATAAATTTGTTTTAATAAATGCATAGCATCTGAACTATTTTAAAGCATGAGTTTAGATTTAGAATGCTCATTTAAAGAGTTGTTAGTGGGTGAGTTATTCTATTTAAGTAACAACAATTGTAATTTGCTTTGTATGCACACACAAAGGTGTGAAATCACACAAGAAAGGAAGGATGTGCATTAAAAGCACATAGCTACACGCACAACTTGATTGTAAAGAGTTGAAGTTCGAGTATGATGAAGCTTTTATTAATGGAGATTATGCACATCAGTATTGGTTTGAATATTCATCTATTTATGCAAGTTATTTAAGTGTTCTATTTATTTCTTTTATGTTGTTTGTTGTATAAGACTGCATATTTTCTACAAATTGGTATCAGAGCGAGGTTATTCCAACAACTTATTAAATTGGTAGCAAGCTATGGCTTCTACATCCGGCATGTAGATGCCACAATTTAATGGAAAGAATTACAAATATTGGTCGTTGACCATGAAGGTGCTATTCATATCTCAAGACGTGTGGGAGATTGTTGAAGATGGGTACACAGAGCCCACAAATGCAACATCATATACTACACTTTCTCAAGTAGAGAAAGATACTTTGAAGGAGTTACAAAAGAAGGACGGTAAAGATATTTTCTATATTCATCAAGCAATGCATGAAGGCATTCTTCCAAGAGTGGTAGCAGCCAGTCAAGCAAAGACTACATGGGATACTTTACGAGTTGCATATCAAGGTAAGGAAAAGTAAAAACCGCCAAGCTACAATTACTTCGTAGAGATTTTGAGAATTTAGCAATGAAAGATTTAGATTGTGTAGAATCATTTTTAATTATGTAGTTGGCTTAGTCAATCAAATCAAATCCCATGGTGAGACTCTTGAAGATAGAAGGATTATTGAAAAATTGCTTAGAAGTTTGCCTACGAAATTTGATCCTTTAGTTGTTCTTATTGAAGAAACTAAGGATCTGAGTCAGTTTTCTATTGATGAGTTACATGCATCACTAATCAATCATGAACAAAGGATGAATAGATCACATGCAAGTGTAGATCAGGCTTTTGCATCTCAGACAACAGGTAGTCATGGAAAAATAAGAGGAAGTTTCAGCCCAAGAGGCAGAGGAAGAAGTCCATCTAGAGGACGTGGCAGCGGTTCATCAAACTCAGGTGGAAGAGGACATAATCAAGAACAGAGTTATGGTCAGAGACAAGATAAGTCTCATGTTCAGTGCCATTATTGCAAGAAGTATGGGCACTATGCTTATGATTGCAAGAAAAAGCAATATGATTAGGAGAGGAAAAATCAAAATCAGGTTGGAAGTTCTATTTCTAAACCTATGTTTATTGCATGCACAAGGATTGCCAAAGCAATACCTTCTTTATCCCCTATTGAATTTAATTTGTCAAAAGAGAGTCCATGTGATGTATGGTATTTGGATTCAAGTTGCAGTAATCACATGACAGGTAATCTAGATTTATTTTCTGTTTTAGATGATTCAGTTAAGAGTGATGTAACTCTTGGAAATAACAATATTGTGTATGTGAAAGGAAAAGGCACGGTTAGTATTCTAACAAGACAGGGGAGTAAATAAGTATGTAAGATGTTTACTATGTTGCAGGTTTGAAACATAACCTTATGAGTATTGGACAATTGGTACAAAAAGGATACCGAGTCTATATTGAAGACAATGAGTGCGTGATTGTGGAAAAAGCTCCTAGCACTCAGTTGATTGCAAAAGTGAAGATGAACAGCAATATGATGTTTCCATTGATTTTGAAACCTAGAAAAAAGAAGAAATCAGATTTGTTTGTAGCAAAATTAAGCAACTCGGTTTGCGAAAAAGTCCTGTGCTAATCCAAATTAGTCTTTTTTTGAGTCCTGTGCTCAAACAGATGAGTCTTGCGCCAGTGAAAATCAGGTATGTGCTACAACAAGCGAGTCCTGTGGCTTTGATTCCCCGTATAAATATAGTTGAGTCATGCACTTGAAGGAACACAATCATCTTTTCATTCAGTCATGAAGGATGAATCATGGCTTTGGCATCTAAGGTATGGACATTTGAATTTTAGAGGTTTGAATTTATTACATAGAAAGAATATGGTTAAAGGTTTGCCATTGATTCAGAAACTGGAAAGGGTATGTGAAGGTTGTATTTTGGGAAACAACACGAGAGATTCATTCACAGATTGGCAAAATAGCAAGAAGAGCAAGTGCACCACTTGAGATTGTACATTAAGATTTATGTGGACCTATGCAAGACAACTTCTATTGAGGTTGTATTTATTTTATGACATTCATTGATGATTACACAAGGAAGACATGGGTTTATTTTCTGAGAAATAAATTAGATGCCTTTGATACATTTCAGCGAGCTTTAAGGCATTAGTGGAGAAGAAAAGTGAATACTACATCAAAGTTCTCGAATGGACATAGGAGGTGAGTATGTTTGTAATGAGTTTATGAATTTTTGTAAATATCATGGTATACACAAACAATTTACTACTAGGTATACACCGCAAATGAAATGGTGTGGCAGAGAGGAAAAATAGAACCATCATGGAGATGGCGAGAAGCATGTTGAAGGCAAAACATCTTCCAAATGATTATTGGCGTACAGAGAAATTTATATTTATATTTTGAACAGTGTCAACGAAACTTGTTAGGAACATGGTTCCTCAACAAGCATGGACTAATAGGAAACACAGTGTTTCACATTTCATAGTTTTTGGTTGTGTAGTGTATACACATGTACCTGATGAGCTAAGGAAGAAATTAGACAACAAAGGAGAAAAGTGTATTTTTATTGGGTATTCGAGAGAATACAAAAGTGTACAAGTTATGCAAATCCAAGTCCTTTGGAAAGGTTGTGATTAGCGAGGGATGTACAATTTATTGAGAATGAAGCATGGGATGGAAGTATAGAGAAAACATTGAGTATATAAACATATATTCCATGACGATATGACAGATGAAACTTTAGAGAAATAAGGTATCAGTATCTACAAATCTTTTGGACATGCACCACAAGTTGTAGCACAAGCTACACCTCCATCTACAGTCAAGAGGTCACCAAGATTTCAGCCATCTTCAACCATGCAAGAGACACCACAGGGAACACCAGAAGCTACTCCATCACCACAAAGCAGTCCTACATCGAATACTCCTGCACAACGGAAAACAAGAAGTCTAAGTGAGATTTATAATGTTGATACATCTAATTCATTTTCAGTTTTTACATTATTTTCTCAAGCTGCAGATCTAGTATATTACGAAGAGGCTATAAAGAATGAAGTTTGGGAAAAATCCATGGATGATGAAATCAATGCTATAGAGAAGAATCAGACATGGGAGCTGATGGATCTTCTAAAAGGAAAGGACATGATAGGAGTCAAGTGGGTCTACAAGACAAAATACAATGTTGATGGAAAAGTACAGAAGCATAAAGCAAGGCTGGTTGCAAGAGATTTTACGCAGCAATATGGAGTTGACTACAACAAAAAATTTGCATCGAGTACGTTTGGACACGATAAGAATGGTTTTAGCAATTGTAGCTCAAAACAAATGGCCTATTTATCAAATGGATGTTAAATCATCATTCTTAAATGGATTCCTTGAAGAGGAAGTTTATGTAAATCAGCCAGAAGGTTATGAGATTGAAGGTCATGAAGGAAAAGTATACAGATTGAAGAAAGCACTCTATGGTCTCAAACAAGCACCTAGAGCTTGGTACAACAGAATAGATTCTTATTTGATTGAGAATGGTTTCAATAGGAGCAGCAGTGAGCCTACCTTATACACCAAGATAAATGAGCAAGGTAAAATTTTAATTGTTTGTTTATATGTAGATGATTTGATCATTACTGGAAATCTATCTACAGAGTCATTCAAATCAGCCACGAAGAAGGAGTTTGAGATGACAGATCTTGGTCTTATGCATTATTTTTTGGGCATTCAAGTTCAACAATCAGAAGGTGAAGTTTTTATCTCATAAGAAAAGTATGCAAATGATGTTTTAAAAAGGTTTAACATGATGAATTGTAAGCGGCGCAACACCGAATGTAGTAGGTTTGAATTTGAGTAAAGAGGATGAAGGATCGTTTGTGGATCCAACATTGTTTAAAAGTTGGTTGGAAGTCTTATGTATTTGGCCACAAGGCCTGAGGCCTGATATTATGTATGGTGTGAGCCTCATATCAAGGTTCATGGAATCTCCAAAACATTCACATTGGCAAGTGGAAAAATAATTTTGAAGTTCAAGTTCGGATGAGTTCAAACTCATTGGTTATATAGATAGTGATAGTCTTTGGAAGTATAGATGATCAAAAAAGCACATCCGGCTATACTTTTCAATTTGGAATAAGAGTGGTTTCATGGGCATCAAAAATCATCCCCATCGTCATGTTATCTTTAGCGAAGCAAAGTATGTAGCAGCAAGGGAGAAGCATGTCAAGTTGTTTGGATGAGAAGAGTGTTGATGATTTACAACGAAACAAGAGGAAGCTACACAGCAGATTTTTGTGACAACAACTCAGCCATATTTTTGTCCAAAAATCATGTTTTTCATAAGAGGAGCAAGCTTATTGATACGAGGTATCATTTCATCAAGGAGCTGGTAAAAAACAAGGAAATTCATCTTGAATTTTGCAGATCCGAAGATCAGTTTGCAGACATTTTTACAAAGGCTTTGGCAAAAGAAGTTTTTGAATATTTGAGAGATTGTTTGGGAGTTTGTGATCCCATGCATGACAAATCTGAAAAAGCAAATGAAGCTCCAGAAGAGTGAAAGCTACAGTTTGAAATTAAGGGGGAGTGTTGGAAATATGCATGCCCATGCATAGTGAATTCCAACCGTAGCTTTTTTAGGAATATTAAAAATAGATTTAGTTTTGCTTTAGTTAACTCAGCTTTATCCTATTTTTAGGATTAGATTTAATTCAAATAAATCTGTTTTAATTCATGCATAGCATGCAACTATTTTAAAGCATGAGTTTAGATTTAGAATGCTTAGTTGAAGAGTTGTTAGTGGGTGAGTTATTCTATTTAAATAACAACAATTGTAATTGCTTTGTATGCACACACAAAGGTGTGAAATCTGCACAAGCAAGGAAGGATGTGCATTGAAAGCACACAGCTACACACACAACTTGATTGTAAAGAGCTGAAGCTCTGAGTATGATGAAGCTTTTATTAATGGAGATTGCGCACATCAATGCTGGTTCGAATATTCATCTCTCTATGCAAGTTATTTAAGTGTTCTATTTATTTCTTTTATGGTGTTTGTTGTATAAGACTGTAAATTTTCTACAAAACCAATGAAAGAGGAAGTTGGTCCTGAGTAGAGGAAGAGTTTGTTCAGAATAACATGCAAGTCAAGAGGAAAATTTTTCAAATTGATTTTTGATGGTGACATCAATGATAATTTTGTTGCAAATGAGATGGTAGACATGTTGGGGTTTAAGAGATTGAGCGTCATAATCCCTATAAGGTCCCATAGTTATAGAACAGACATCAATTTATGGTAACTGGACAATGTCTGGTGAAGTTCCAAATTGGAAGGTATACCAGTGAGCGATGTGCGACATCATGCCCATGGACGCATGTCATGTTCTACTTAGAATGCCTTGGCATTTCGATTGAAAGACATAGCATGATGGTCGCACAAATAAATTTAGAGTGGTGAATGGTGGGAAGGAGTACACTCTAAATCCATTGAAGGATAAGGGTGAGAAAGCGAGTGTGAAAATAAGGTTCTTTTTCTATCAGTGTAAACAGTTCTAAATGAGCTAAAATAAAACATTACATATTTCACATTCACTGTGAAGCTGCGTTAAGAGAGTACGTAGTAATTGTGAAGGATAAAGATGAATCAATTATGCAAGAAGTGAAGGAGATGTTGGAAGAGTTCACAAAGGTTATTTCTAGCGAGTTGCCAATAGGCCTACTACTTATGAGAGACATTAGCCACCACATGGACTTGATTCAAGGTTCCTGTTTGCGAACATGGTAGCTTATAGGATGACACCATAGGAGAATATGAAGATACGACAAAATTTTAAGGAGCTACTTTTGAGAAAAGGCGTGATCTCGAGAGAATTTGACCCCGTGCATAGTATCAATGGTTCTAGCACTGAAGAAGGGTGGTGAATGTTAGATTTGTACAGACTCGAGATCCATAAATAAGATCACTATCAAATATAGATTCTCGTTTATGTGCAAGGATGACATTATGGACTGTCAAGTGTTTTAAATAAGAAGAAAGGGAGGTTAAATAAAACTGACCAATGGGGAGAGGGAAACAAGGTGAAATGGAAATAAACAACGTCAAATTGACATCATAAGTGGAAAATAGAGTTTCAAAGGACAATGCAAAATATAAAATCTCCAAATTCATACGCAACATAAGTTTAACATAGTGAAATTCAAATAATACAAGGAGCATATGCCAATGAGAGCCTAAATTGAATCAATGATCCATAAACGAGATAAATACACTACTACATAAACAATTAAGTAGTCCACATTATACCAAAATTAAGTCTCTACAATTATATATAGTTAATAATCTAACAATAAGTATTAAAATTAAGTTTTTTAATTTTTTTAAAATTATAAAGCAATAAAAGCAATAAAAAGTCAAAATATAAATATTATAAATTTAGAAGTTAGGAGTTAATTGATGTAATTGAAGAGAAGTCCATAGTTAGACTTAAAAATTAGAAGTTAATATTTTCTAGAATCAAATTCCTAGAGAAATTATTTATTTAGGGATGAGATGTGACCGGGTAATCCCTTGAGTGGTGTTAATCAAGTCAAAAATGTTGTGCTCACCTAATATTTTGGAGTGGAAAATCATGTGATTGAAATAACGTAGTCTTATATGACACTAACTCGGCGGACGGAAAGTCTTAAAGCGATGGGCGACTAATTTCCTCGCGCTACGTCAAAAAATGTGGCGTACTCAACAATAATCGCCCACCCTAGTTATGAACGAAAAGTAATTCCGTAACGTCCAAGATTAAGCGTGTTAAAAAAATGCCGTTCTTCCGACAAAATTGGTTTTTGGACTTTCCTTAATACAAAAGTTTCATAATTAGGGGAAAGGTGTCCTAGAGTGGGAGTTGACGTGGTGGCGGGGTTGTAATGTTTGTGGATAAATATTTAATGATGTAGAGCTTTCAATTAGATGTCTATTCGTTTGTTATTGGGTGATTTGACTATCAAATTCGACGTCTATTTGAGTGCTAGAAGATTTTTCTTTTTGCTTTGAGAAGTCATTCGAAAAAATGTAATAACTTCTCAAATGTAATACGTCTATTTGTATCTATGGCAGACTTATTTTGAGCTTGATATATTGGTTGTTTTGATGCAATTGCGGTCATAAAATCCAATTAAGGATTGCCATAAACCATGCAATGTTTTGAGCTAACACAACATTTAGCTAACTCATAACCTTATACATGGAAGCATTTAAAATAAACAATAGATGACACACACTCTAAACCGATAGTAATTCGGTACAAACTTCAACAATCTCAAACTAAGATGCATTACAGTCTATTGATCTAACTCGATGAATCTTCCAACAATTCTCTTATCTATAACATTAGTGAATCACAAAAGAAGAAGCTAACCCCTCTCAAGCATAAGGGTGGATTCTTATAGAGCCAACACCACCTACTTATAATATTGCTCCTAGCTACATTCTATCCATATAACATTAAATGAATCTTTCATTATATTATAAGTATTAAATGTGTTACATTTATAGAATGTAAGATAATGCCCAAATTCCTCCTAACACATCACACACATAACATAACTCAAAGAAACTTGAGTTGACTTAACAAACATAATAATGGGTTAGGCATATCACATTCTAAGTCACTCCTTGTTGGTTACATTCCTTGTGCTCATGGGCGAGATGAATTCAAACACTTACGCTCCTTGGGATCACATGACACATACTCACATTGCTCACCTATGCATGAAGCTTTCCGCACACAAGGCATCAAGATGAATTCCTATGCAAAAACGTAAATGAATTCAAATTAACTTCACGGTTTAATGATAGTCGTGCACCATCAAGACAAACTGTGGGCATAACACAATTGTTTGATCATGAAGTATGTGATGCCACACACACATTGAAGATTTTTAGATTTTGTGCAATGCTTAAAAACTTTGTGTAGTGCTTTGCCATCACACTAAGACATTAAAATGTTGCACCTTTCCCCTCACCTTATATGCATAACATAAAGATTCCATAGTGCATCATGACTCTCTCTCTTTTTACCCATAACCTTTCAATTACTCTAATACAATTCATGTGGTGTGCCACTAAACAAATGTTTTTGCTAACTTCTAAGGACTATTTCAACTATCTAGTAGATACTATGAACCTTTTATATCCTTCTACTTGTGCCTAAACCAAAATAAGTATGAAAAACATAAAATCCTACTTATGCCTAGTCTAAGTGTTTTTTTGATGGAGAATTGCTTATGAATGTGGACATCCTTTTGCATCAACCACTCTAATTTATTGAATGAACCATAAGATCCTTCTTTGACAAGCTCTGCTTGGAATTCCATGTCTAGCTACTTCAACGACAATGATCCATGTTGCATCTTCAACTTTTATGCCTTTACACTTAACCAAATATTCCTTGCATTCCATGTTGTGTGTTGTTTTGACTAATGTGTCAATCACCTTCATTATTTCCTCACATACTTTCTCATGTATTTGATGTCTCCAATCAACTTCTTATGAATCTTCACCAACACTTTCTCCATTGTTCTATCATTCAAAATAAAGATACAAATTGGCCACATTGAAAATATTTGAAATATCTACACCATCTAGAAATCCAATCTCATACGCATTGGATGCAAATTTCCTTAATACTCTACATATTCATATCTTTTCCATTTGAACTTATCATAGTTCTTGTTGGAAATATTTCCTTTCTCAATGTGTTAAGACATGCCTACTACCTAGAATTCCACTTCTCTTATTTTCATGTATGACACTATTTGTACTAGGCATTGCTCTTTCCAAGTATCTTTGTTCTTTGTGCATAAATCTAACAAAAAAATTGTCATTGTGCTCTTTTCTTTGTCTTATTTGATAATGCATGATTCTACAACACCTACTGGACTATTAATGTAGACAATAAGAAATAAGGCCCTCCCTACACTTTTGTTAAGGGTAAGTGCACCAAGTTGGGGGGCCAAAAGGGGGTCTTAAGTGGACATTTTTTTCTAAAAAATAAAAAACTTCAACTTGTACGACTTATTTGAGATAATTACACTCAAAATTCGAAATTGCTATAAGAGCATAAATTGTAGCATTTCGAGTCTAGTTTCTAAACTACTATCTTTTTTGAAAATGGTTAAGTGTAAGTGGGTTAAATATCGAAAATGTCAATACATGCTCTGTTTTTTTTTTAAAACATAGTAGACGATCGGTCATGCCCCTATTTTTAGCACTATTCAATATTTATTGAAAACCCTTTGGTAGAAAGATAGATATGATCATCTAGTTCGGGCTAGAATTTTTATTTTTATTTTTAAGTGAGTATTTATTTTTTTATGATATTTCAAGTACAAATATTTTGAAAATAAAAAATAATGGATAGCCGATTGTGCCCCCTAACTACCTAAAAAAATTAAAAATTAGATTTTTTTAATATGTATAGAATTAGGCCTAGTTTGGGACTGTATAATTTTTTTCAATTTGGAGAAGTGAAAAAGATACATGACAAAAGATAAGTGTTTACAATCACTAAAAATAGAGGTATAAAAGACACAGTTTGAAAAAATATAAATGGAAACCTTTGAATAGTTAGAAAAATATAAAAATTACATATTTAGAAAGAGGATAGTTTTCTTGACGTTGTAGGATTTTTTAAAGAAAGATAGAACACGTTTTTGTAGGATTTAGCATGGTGGAAGGTGATTTTTTGCATATTTTGTCAAAAACACGCAGGTTGTTGTTTTGTTACAGGTCCAAGGCGCAGGTTTGGAAAACCAAAGCAACACCAAGCTTGTAAATTCTTGGTTTGGAGGTATAATATAGGAACGCGCGTACGCACTATAACGTATATGCGTTCCATGGAGTATAGGTAATATATGTGTTTTTGGCATGCTTATTTTTACAAAAATAAATGTTTAAGTATAAGTTTTTCATTTATTATTATTTGTATTTCCGTTTATTATTATTTATATTTTATTATTATTAAAATATAAATAATAATAAATGGAAATACAAATAATAATAAATGAAAACTTATAATTTAAATTTATTTTAGTAAATATAAGAAATTAGGGTCACTCTGCACCTTATGAAACTAGTCTCACAATCCATGAGTCACGATTTATGAGATAGTTTTTATAATCTAATTTGGTCAATACATAGGTAATTTTCAGGATTTTAGCATTCAACCTAAATCTTTTAGCGTTTAAATTCTACAATCGATGTCTATTTTGGCAATGAATATAGTCATTTTAAGGTTTTGGGGCCTTTTGGATTGTTTACTGACATTTTTAGGAGTGTTAGATGTGTCAAAATTAGATTTTACAAACCTCACAACTCTCAAAGGAAACAACAACTACTCAAATATATGCACTCATGAAATGCCTTATAATACATAACAAATCAAAACACATGTGTTGGACATAGTGTCATTGATGTCAAGTTACATTGATGATAAAGGGTGTCTTGGTGGTATAAGAGTCAGCATGAGGTGTCAATCATCAAGAAACATGAAGGTTGATTGGTAGTGCCTTGTTTTGGTGTCATGAAGTGTTGCATTGGTGAAGTGTTGGTTTGGAAACAAAATGGGCAGCTTCACTATTTTGAAATTCTTCATGACACCTTCAAGCCTTAGAGAAAATGGATGTCTCCAACATGTAGAGGATTTACTTAGCTTTCCAATGCCTATTTGTTTTCCTTCTAACTCCTTACAGAGCTCCTGGAATCTTCCAGAGAAGTTAGGTTTCACCATTAGAGTGTTTGTTCCCTACACCTAGAAAACCCGATGTTGAGCAGATAGTCCTTGAATGATCAAACCTTTCCTAAATATTCCTAAATTACCTTCAACACTTCCAATATTCCCTGAAATCACCTCTGGATGCTTAATATCTTTCCTAAACTCTCTCGGAGGGTGTTTTAATAGCTTTAGAATGGCCAAAATAACTAGCATGGAAATTGAAATTTTTGAAGCATGACAACTAAGCCCTTAATTGAAAATAAGGCTTCTAAGTCACTGTGAATCCTTCCTTTGGTGATGTAGGAACATCTTGTTAATAATAAAATTTTGCTTTCTTAGGTGACTAGGGGTATCTTGGGTCCACTTGAGATGGTCATAGCTTGTACTAGTCCATTTGGACTCCACAGAAAGAATAGGGAGTTTCCCTCCAAATGTATAATTTAAATATTTGAACTAGCTCTAGGTATGTTATAGGCTTAGGTGTTAAGTGAAATAATCCTCTCAGATCGAGATATCAGATTTAGAGGTTAGAGACTATTTTGCAAAGAATTTTCACGTGTAAATATCTTTTTTTGGATTATCTTCTTATCTATAATGGTGTTCAAGGCTTCATGGAACCCTCACAGTGTTCAGGGAATGAAAAATAGATAGAAAGACTTACTCAGACAAGACTATACCATGTTTTAGAAGTTTAGTAGTATGTAGCATGAACACAATGATTCAATAAAATCCTCGAGTATATTTCAAGGCATTGATCATAAGGACTTGGTGTTGCAAAAGTCAAGAAAAGGTAATAAGCCATCTAAAGGAGGATTTCTTAAATTAAATTTGTGTGAACACAATCCTAATTGTGTGTGCCCAATCTTAAGGGCCTAGAGTAGAACATTCATTGTAAAAGTTAATAATTATGCCTAGTAGAGTCCTTGATAAGTGTGGAGGAAGGTAATAAGAAGACCAAGAGTTTCAAAATCCCTAGTACAGGTTGGAATAAGAATAAAAGCAAAGGAATGTGCAAATACAGTCTAGCAATGTTAATGCCCAGTTTGAGGGCTAGGAAAGATGTACTTTTAGAAAAATAGTCTTTATTCCATTTTTTTGAAGTTGGTGGAGCCTCTGAAAAGTTGGAGGAAGGCCTAAGGGCATTAAGGACTCATAAAATCAGGGCATAAGGACAAAGTATTGAGTGGTTAGTAGGTAAAGGGAGCAATGTACAATCATGCTTATTTCTTGTGACTATCAAGACCAACCTTCAGAAATAGTTGTCTTAGGAAAGAAAATCATAAGGAAGTTATATCTATCATTGAGGGAGTGGTGTTAGAATGTTTTGAATCCTTGAGGAACAAGGGAAAATCCTTATACAAATTTAATCAAGAAGACATATTAACTGTCTTGCATAGTTCCATAAATAAGCCTAGAGAGAGTAAGGGTTTGTATGAAAATCCTTAAGTGAAAGAGGAAGAGTTGAGTGATTTGCATTAGTGATTAGGAGAGGGGTAAGCATAGTGATATGAGTGAAAATAATATTGATTAAAAGTCAAGGTGAAGGTGAAAAACAAAGTTTAGAAGATTGTTTAGAGTTTGAGCAAACAAGGTGTCTTAAAAAGCCAAAAGTTGAAAATCTAGAAAGATGATGGATAAATGAGTAATGGAAAATTAAGGCATGCTTGAGTAAGGTGTATGGGTGTTTTGAAAGGTGTATGTAAGGATGAAACATGTGGCAATTTTACGGATGGAAATGAACACGTGACCTTCAACCGCACTCGACCCCCGAGGTCGTGCCGAGCAACCGATGTTTGAATGTGTGTGGCTAACTATAGGAGGATCAGTGACTAAGATCTGGTAGTGTGATCTCCTGGTAGCTGAGTTGACAAAGGGGAGATTTAGAGGCTATGAATAGGTAGCATAAATTCCCTATGGTTTGTTTTCCTAACATGGATCTAAGTATTGATCTAGTTTGAAGTGTCCATGTAAACTAAATGACATTAAAAATCTATGCTACTACTGAAAGGAAACTAATCTAAACAAGTCACAACACTGAAATATTACAATCACAAACAACAATTTGCTTCTATTCTAAATAATTAAAATACTTCTACACTAAAACTAAACGAGTGAGATAACTTGGTGTGGTTATTCACCTGTGTTGAGTGTATGGAAACTAAACTAACTTAAAACAAGAAATTTTCCAAATGATCTATGATGTGTAGACAACCTCCTATAGATATTCTCTTCTTCAGATCCATAGGGATGGGAAGAAGAGGATCCGTCATCGGGATTGCTATGAAATGTTCAAACCCTCTTGGAAATTAACTAATTACTTGCAAATGAAAGGACATTGATTTCTACTCTATTTGATATGGAATTGAAATTAACAATTCGTAATTGACAATTTGATAAACAAAGAAAACAAATACACAACTCCAACCTAGAAGAGTAATAACCTTAGCAAATCTAGCAATATCGATTCTATCCCCTTTGTTCTTCCCTTTCTTTCTTTGAGTGTTGATGTGAGTCCAAGGATTGGGAATGTAGAGAACAACAACAAGAGGATGGCGCTTAAGCAATGATAACTTGGAAGCAATCTGGATACAATGCAAGTAGAAGAGAGATAGCACACCAGATTTGAGCTTTGGCTATGCAATTCCTAGTAAGATTATGGCAGCAAAACAATACAAGATACACAAAATTCGCAGGCCCCCCCTTTCCTTGAATACAAGCATGGAATATATAGGAATGGAGGCTAGGATTTTACTTCATGCATAAGGCAAGAAGAAAGCAGTTCAACTAATTAAATCTTATTAAAAATAGGAGCGAGGAGAACCAAGTAAACAAATCTATTATTAGCCAATTCGGTTCACAAACGCACCCTAAAAGTCGAGTTAAGTGAAAGCACGTGTGTTAAAATCACGCATGAAGAGTTCTGGAAAAATCGTTCAGGACTGACACCATGCGTAGGGAGGTGGTCCTAGGACTTCGCCCAAGCTTGGGAGGTGGTCCTAGAACCACCGCCCAAGCCTGGGAGGCGGTCCTAGAACCACCGCCCAAGCCTGGGAGGCGGTCTTGTCACTAAAGCCAAAAAATGCACAGAAATGAGAGGGAAGCTAGAAGAAAGTGTGGAAAGGCTAAGTAAGGATGTCTAGGCTACAAATATACACTATAAATGGGTTTTGGAGCTTGAACACCTTCTTGAAAGGATTTTGAATCATCATTGGGGACCTTTGTAACCGTTTTCCGACAATATAGCACATGCAATTTTGGGTGCGTACATATTTCCCCCTCGAGAGAAGTGTCTTATCCATGAAGAGGTGTAAAACGTAGAGTTCGAGTATGGCATTCTTGAAATGGGCAGTTAGAAGCTATACCTGACACAACCATGTGTTGAAATCTCACCATCTAAAATCTCACTACTGCAAGAGAAAAAAGACTCAATTGCGAGATAGATAAAATATTGAAAAATAAACACTAAATTAAAATGACAAGAGGACTTACCATTTATGCGGGGATATAGAAATATACCCGCGCCAACGCTCCAGCCCTGTGAACACATACACTCAAAACAAAGTTATAACAACACACACACACACACACACACACACACACACATCGAAATAAACTCATTTTTCAATTCATTTGTGCGTATCAACTTGGTGATTTATTAATTCTAGGCCCACGTTGACCATTTTTCGCTTTTGAGTATGGTTAAATTCGAATGGATTTGGGAATGTTATTTTATGTTTAGGCTTGGCCCTTTTTGTTATAATACTTTTGAGAAGAACTCCTAAGAAACTTGTAACTAGAGTGGTTATAAGGGGCCTTAAAGAGGCGGATAGGCAGAGTGCCTTTATTGCTTAGTCTCCATTTTGTGAGGCATATATGATGTTTTGGTATTTTTGCTCATTGCGAGCATTTTGGCCGCACCTAGTGTGCAATGGAATTGTAAAAAACTATGACACACCATGATATGTACAGATATCTCTTTTTTTTGGCTCAGTTATTCCTTGCATAGAATTGGCTTACATTGATGATTTGATTCCCGTGTGTACTCTTGGATGTTTAGAATTTTGATTTTCTATGCTTTTCAAAATGTATGCAGTGGATATGAATGCTAACATAATGATTTTATTTTATTTTATAATGCTGATATATGATAATGCGAACACAATGTGATGTTGAACTTTAGTTTCTTTAAGCAATTTTTGATACTTCGTATTGTTTTGGAAAACATGGCGAAAGAGTGATATGATAAGTGAATGAACTTTCCCCACTCCTAGCTCCACACAACCAGTAAGATGTGAGGGCTCAACACCAAGAGCTAGAAAGGGAACAAGTTATGAAATTTGTTGAATGGTAATGATGAGAGAAAGACAAGGATTTGGAAAGACCAAATTTAGACACTACAACCTCACTCTACTCAAGTTTTCTTCATAGTTTAAAATGTGCATTGCTTTCCAGTTTATCTAGACTTAGATCCATAGATGGCTACTTGGTTGAAAAATCTGGTTTTGAGGTTTTAAACTCTTTTGGAATTTTGGACATCTAACTCACTTTGTTTTGATTTATGATTTCACAACATTTGAATTATTTGTAACTTTCAATTTTATCAAAGAGACCCCTATACCTTGCCCCATGCTACCAGTAGGAAGCATGGGCTCATCACCATGGACAAGGCATAGGTGAAGTAAGGGCACTTCTCTCCTTTCCCAACCCTACATCACCAGTAAGAGATGCAAGCTCAACACCGAAGGTTGGTAGGGAAAAGAAATGTGTAAAATAAAATTTTTCTATGGATTTGCATTTGACTTACTCATCTAGGAAAAATGTTTAGTATGTTCTTATTTCCAAAGAGATGTTTATGAGATAGATGTGACACCATGAAGCTTCTAGAACAGACTATAGGCAAAGACACCTAATCTAGAAAGAGACTATAAACAGAACCAAGTATGCAGGCCTTGGTATGATCACGATCAAAACTTTGTCTTATCTTGATTTGAATTAATGAGATGATTCAGAAATAATTGATGATACTATGAATATTTGAAGAGATATGATTTGAATGTTTTTCCAATGTTTTCAAAGTTTTTAGGAGTTGCTATAAGAATAAATCCCTTGATCAAAAATTTTACAAAATGAGATGGAAGATGAAAATGCAATGTGGATGCGGTGAAACATATGGAAATGTAGGTGAACTCTCATGTCATGATGTCTAAGGTGAAGAAATTTGATGAATATCAAATTCTTCACCCCTAAAAGTACACAACGAAGAACCATGATCCTCAAAATTTTGTTCTCTTGATAAGGGCCTACCATTCTAGGTTTAAACTTACAACCCTTTCCGAAGTGTATATGTCCAATCATTAAAATCATTTTTTTGAAAGAGGCATTTGTGCACCTCTTTGTCATGTTCTTGAGACATGGTGTGTGGGTGAGCATGACTATGCTGCTTGACCTTGTTTCCTATGTAGAGCATTGTGTTTATTTGTGACTCTTGCTGAATGATGAGGCCTTGCCCCATGGATATGGCAAGCTTAGTTTCAAATACACATGGGTTAAAACTAGGGTTTAGAATAGAACAACCCTCAAGAGATGGTTTTGATGGGCATCATTTCAATCTCAAATTTCCCTTCTTTGTTTGTTAATTCTATCATGTTTACACCTAGACCTAGGTCATCGGAGGGAAGAGATGCTAAACCGAGAAGACTACCCATCCCCTGTGGTTCAAATGGGAGGAAGATCAGATCATCACTCTCTAAGAGTTTCATAATTTCTCATTGTGGTTTTAGTGGACACTTATTTCCACAGATATTGATTTACCCTTATCTATTTTTTTCCACCTCAAATGTTTTTGGGTCAACACTTCAACCTTTGGAACATCCGGGGTGACCGGGGACTAACTCTTTTGTTGGAGGTGGTTTGTTCAATTGATTCATAGGAAGTTCATACTCCGTATGGACTCCTTTCTTCTTCTTGAGGTTTTCTAAGTGTATATCGAAGGGCTTAGGATCCCTTGAGAATGAAGACCTTCCCCAAATGGAGGAATCTAATCTCTGGAATAGGGTAGAGGGGATATCCTTCATTCGATGAATCCAGGGTCTCCCAAGGATCATGTTATAACTTGTTTCCCTATCGATAATGTAAAACTCCATCAAGATGGTTTTTGGACCAAGTGTGACTAGAAGAACTATGGTTCCAATCGAGGTCACTTTAAGACTGTCATACCCCCGTAACATGTTTCTTGTAGAGGAAAAATTTGTCTCTCCATATCCCAAATTCTGCAAGAAAGAGAAGGGAACCACATTTACAACAGCCCCATCATCAATCATGGCTCTCTTAATGCAATTGTTATAAACCTAGACTTGTAAAAATAAGGCAGGATCACCTCTTCGGGCAATTTCAGCATCAGATGGCATCTTGTCTATATCAAAAACAAACCTAGTATCCCTATCGTTCTATCCTGGAGGATGCATATTGTCAAAGTAATATGATTTATTTTAGTCATGTTCACCTGGTGTACATGGACTATTTGACCAAGACCTAGTGCATATTTATCATCACCACTTATGCGTGTGAATTTTCTTTTATTTATTTAGATATTAAGAGAAATCTATCTAAATCATATTAAATATAGTTTTTCCTTGATTTGGTATTGACTAGTTCTTTCCTAGATCTATGGTATTAACTAGATTCTTGATGTCTAGTTCTCCATAAATCTATGGACTTGACTAGTTCTTTGATGACTAGTTCTTTCCATGATTTATGGCTTGATCTATGATCTAAACACAGATGAACCTGTTTTTAGAGAAATATTATTCATTATATATAAATACCCATTCTCATTTATTTTTATGAGTTCCATAAAATCCACAGATGTAGTGTATCTCTAATTTTTGTTGAGATATTTTGTATCTCATATTTTCGACACTTTTGGCATGTTGACAATATCTCTTATGGGGATATATTAATTAAGAGCCCAATATGTGTTAGTTTGGAATCCAGTTATTTTGACAGCTCATACTAATTTATAAGCGTCACTCCACCCATTTAGCAATATAGGGTGTGGTGTTGATCTTGCTTCTTGGAAGTTTCTGGTCCTTGCCTCTTTTCCTTGGCTTTTCTTGGATCGTGACACTATGGAGTTTGTGTCCTTGCCTTGTTGCTTTGGTTATTGTTCTTAGATCGTCGTTCACACCTATTTATTTGAAAAAGTTGATCGAATTATGTTTGGTGTTTTTTTCACTTTCGACATCACTCCATTGACAATCTCCTTGTATGGAGCTATTTTGGTGAAACCCAGTGTCAATTGTTTTTGAGTTTTGTGATTGAGTAATGGATTTAGACCAGAGTCACACAAAATTCTTCAACATTGTACTGCAGTTTTTGAGCCCCAAGATTCTCGGGGATGCCTTGGAGTGGGTCTTTACTTCTTTACTTTGTTCTTGGTTTTGGGTACTTAGTCCAACCTTTTTCAAGCTTATCTTTACATGAGTGTACCTCATCGTAGCCTAAAACAAGCTTGTGACTAATGTTTTGGAAAGATCCACTTCTATTTTGGCCCCTAACTTCACTTGAGATGTTAGAGTAGGTATTTACCTTAGCTCATATTCACCTAGGTACATTATTTACCTTTATTGATTTATCCTCACAATCTACTTATGTGTGTGGATATTTCATTTTTTCATTTATTTAGATATTAGGAGATATTATCTAGTTGTTAGTATAGTTCTTTCCTTGATCTATGGTATTGACTAGTTCTTTCCTAGATCATGGTATTAAATTAGATCCCCGTGATGTGTAGTTCTCTCATAAATCTATGGACTTTAGACCAGTTCTTTGATGACTAGTTCTTTGATGACTAGTTCTTTCCATGATTTATGGCTTGATCTAGGAAAAATTTGTCTCCCCATATCCCTTAATTTTATTCCTTGCCTATATAAGCAAGGCCCATTCTCATCAATTTCATCGAGCTCCATAATAATATATTATTGATGCTCATTTGTTTGTCAAAAAATAAGGTAGGATTTATTCTTTGAGGAATTTTATATTTCACAGGCCCAGCTTTCATCTTATTTATTCGTGAAACAAAGATTATCATCTGTGGTTCTTGGCTTGGCATGATCTGGTTATCGTTCCTTTCATATATCAAATTCAATATGGTTTATTTGAGTCTAGGAGGTGGTGTAACATGGATTAGATGACCAAGACCTAGTGCATTGAGCAATGCAAAAATGATGCGCAGTGAATTCTTCAACAAATCTAGGAATGAAATGTGAGAAAAGGTCTTGTTCAAATTTGATATTAAATCATAGGCTCCTACTAGTTTTGCGATTGTAGGAACATCATCCTGTGGGAAGGAAAGATCGGGTAGGGGTTATGAAATGTACTCCTTTGTCTGAGTTGTTGCATTAATTTCACGCTCAACCTCTAGCTCAACTAATCCCAAGATTTTTGTGTTATCATTTGAACCAAGGTTAGGAGCAACCCGAGAGTTATTAGAAGTTGAGGCTTCATGGTCATTGTTTCCTATAGGAATGCCTTTGTTTTTGTTTTGTGAATTCACCTTGAAATTTTCAAGATGTGTAGGGAGTGGATCTTGAAATATGCTCACATTAGTGTTTTGAGGAGCTATAGGTCTGTATAGTCAGATTGTTTGTTTTAGGATTTTCTAGGAACATGTCTACAAAGAGTTGCCTTTGGTTTTCGGGAAGTCTTTGCAGAAACTTGTTATAATCATGGAAATCCTATCATCATGACCTCGAACCTTATGGAAACCATAATATAGGTTAGGGTCATAATCTCTTGGTATTTGATAAGCATCTTGCTATTGTTGATTATAACCTCGGTTGTAGTTTTGAAATTGATTGTTATAACCATGATTCGTTGCCCCTTGGCCAGAGTTTTGATACTAGTTTGGGCCTTGGGTTTGATTTTGTTTTTGTGGTGGATGATTTACATCGATCGTGTTGACAGAAGACATGTGTTAGGGCCTCTTTGATTTCCCAAGTTGTTATTGTTATTATTTCCATTTTTTGGAAAACCAATGTTCTTAGCTTGATCAGTAGCACCATTTATGGTAGCACCATGATTGCGATTCACACCCTTAGGTCCTTGGTTGTTGGCACCATTGTTTTGATAATTTTCATTATTTTGATTTGGGGATACTAATTTCCCATTGGGACCATAGATCTTATGCCCACTATCTATAGAGGCTTGGTCAATCCAAAGCGCTCCTTCCAAAACTTCCTCATAACTATGGAAAGGAAACTTTTGGACCTCTTCCTTAGTCTCTCGATTGAGCGAGTGAAGGAAAATATCACAAAGTTCCATCCGGTCCATGTTGGGTGCACTTGCAGAGGAATAGAGAACTTGCGCCATCTCTAGATGAAATGGGTGGTAAGATTCATTTTGCTCTTGTCTAATATGTAGGAACTCCCTAATCCTCTATACGTAACAACTTGTTCATGTCAAATGCTTTGATGAACTCGAAACAAGTTATTTAAAGGAATGTATAGAAGCTTTTGGAATACGATAATACCAATCCAATGTGATTCCTTTGAGATTCTTTGGAAAGATCTTAGCCACTACAACATCCCAAGGAAGCAATTCCCTGATAGCAGTAGCATAGGCCTTGATATGAGCATTAGGTCTCCTTCTCCCTTAAATTTTGGAAGATCCAGCAATGGGTGTGGAAGCATGACACCACGTATGGTGAAGTCAAGAGGCTCCTTTAAGTACTCAAGCATATGTACCCATTATGTAAGATTCCACCATTGAAGATCCTTGATAAGGAGGTGGAGGAGGAGGAGTTGGATAAGCTGCACTATAAGTGTTGATGGGAACGTATGGGGTCCCTTGATATGGCATGTAGGGAGAAAGAATGGTATATGGGTCCATCTGGGGAGTTTTTGAATACATATGCATGTAAGGTGGGATAGTTCCAGGATATGGACTAGCAGGCATAAAACCAGGAACATCACATTTCTTGTTGTGGTGGCATTCAAGAACACACTTCGACCAGCCCTTACGTAGGATAAGATTGAGAAGGATGAGGACCCATCCCTAGTGTGTCTAACCATGTGAGAAGATCACCTGGATTTGAATGAATCAGATAACCTTGTTGTACATGATATTGCATTAGTTTCTCATTAGAAGGGATGTATCCTTTGTTGTCAACTGGATACCCCGTGTTCTTCCCTACTACATGTGTTGGTTGTGAAGTATGGGAACTTTCTAGTTCTCTAATCCTCCCTACTAAAGTATAAATGAGATCATTGGGAGAGGATTGAGTCCCTTGTTGGGGTGCTGTGGCGTAGGGTTTGATTGAGTAGGCTCATGATACCCTATCATGAATTGTTCAGTGTTATAATTCTTGTCTTCCTTAGAAGTAAGAATCTTGGGATAGGTATTCAAAATCTCAGAGGTTGTGGCCTTCATTCTATCCAAAGACTCATCTATTTGACAAAGAGGATTAGCTATTCATGTAAATAGATCATCCTTTATTGATTGCATGGCAATGTGAGGTCTTGACAAGACTCTATGGTAAGAACCTATTCCATTTGTGATAACAACGTGGTTTGCATTAGGTTGATTGTATTGCATGTTTAACGGTTGATCAACCTCCTCCATCCTTACATAACTAATGGGGTTTGAAGTGTAACTAGGGGAGGTTTGGACGTTGCTTGTGTAATTTTCACCCCACCTCGAAAGAGAAGGGGATTGTTGTGGTTGCATGTTGGTGTAATATCTATTAGAGCCAAATGGCCCACCAAACTCTCTTCCAGACATATTTTAGAAAGTATAAAATACCTACCAAAATAGGGGAAGAAATGGAGAGGTGAGGTAATAAAATGAAAGAAAAGGAAACAAGAAGGAATTAATCCTTCATGTCGGGTTCACCAATTTATACGGATGAAAATGAACATGTGACCTTCAACCACACTCGACCCCCGAGGTCGTGTCGAAGCAGCCGATGTTTGAATGTGTGTGGCTAACTATAGGAGGATCAATGACTAAGATCTGGTAGTGTGATCTCCTAGGTAGCTAAGTTGACAAAGGGGAGATTTAGAGGCTATGAATAGGTAGCGTAAATTCCCTATGGTTTGTTTGCCTAACTTGGATCTAAGTATTGATCTAGTTTGAAGTGTCCATGTAAGCTGAATGAAATTAACAATCTATGCTACTGTTGAAAGGAAACTAATCTAAACAAATCACAAAACTGAAATATTACAATCACAAACAATAATTTGCTTCTATTCTAAATAATTAAAATATTTCTACACTAAACTAAACAAGCGAGATAACCCGGTGTGGTTATTCACCTGTGTTGAGTGTATGGAAACTAAACTAACTTAAAACAATAATTTTTCCAAATGATCTATGATGTGTAGACAACCTCCTACATATATTCTCTTCTTCAAATCCATAGGGATGGTAAGAAGAGGATCTATCATCGGGATTTCTATGAAATGTTTAACCCTCTTGAAATTAACTAATTACATGCAAATGAAAGGACATTTATTTCTACTCTATTTGATATGGAATTGAAATTAACAATGATAATTGAAAATTTGATATAAATAAAACAAATACATAACTCCAACCCGGAAGAGTAAGAACCTTAGAAAATCTAGTAGTGTATTATCCCCTCGGTTTTCTCCTTTCTTTTTTAAGTGTCCATGTGAGTCCAAAGGATTGGGAATGCAAAGAACAACAACAAGAGGATGACGCTTGAGCAATGGAAACTTGGAAGCAATCTAGATGCAATGCAAGTAGAAGAGAGATAACACAAGAGATATGAGCTTGGCTATACAATTCCTAGCAAGATTATGGCAGAAAAACAATACAAGATACACAAAATTCTAAGGCCCCCTTTGCTTGAATACAAGCATGGAATATATAGGAATGAGGCTAGGAGGTTACTTCATGCAAAAAGAAAGAAGAAAGCAGTTCAACTAATTAAATCTTATTAAAAATAGGAGTGAGGAGAACCAAGCAAATAAAGCTATTTTTAGCCAATTCAGTTTACAAATGCACCCTAAAAGTCGAGTTAAGTGAAAGCACGTGTGTCAAAATCACACATGAAGAGTTCTGGAAAAATCATTCAGGCCGCCCGTGTTGGAGGTGGTCCTAGGACCACCGCCCAAGCTTGGGAGGTAGTCCTAGAACTGCCGCCCAAGCGTGGGAGGTAGTCCTGTCACTAAAGCCAAAAATGCACAAAAATGAGAGGGAAGCTGGAAGAAAGTGTGGAAAGGATAAGTAAGGATGTCTAGGCTACAAATATACACTGCAAATGGGTTTTGGAGCTCGAACACCTTCTTGAAAGGATTTTGAATCATCATTGGGGACCTTTGTAACCATTTTCGAAAATGTAGCACATGTAATTTTGGGTGCGTACAGAATCTATTAAACCCTTAATTTTTATTTCAAACAATAACTAGACCTACTTCAAACAAGAGAAAAGGAGAAAGTTTAATTGGGGAAGTTGTATTTTGAGTTGAATTTATATAAAGAGGATTGCATGGTCCTAATAAGATCATTCAGTTTGTTTCAAAGTGTGTAGGGAATAGTGTCTAAAAGGTGATTGATCAACTCATTTAGTTTTGATGAGAGACTACTTCCCCGAAGGCCTAAAAAGGCCATTTTGGCCATTCTATAGCTAATTGAACACCCTTTGGAAGTTTTTAGAGAAAATATAAAGCATCTAAGGGTGATTTTAGAGAGAATTAAAGATGTCTAAGTAAATTTAGGAAAGTTTAGGAAATAAAATCTCATTCAAGAGCAATCTATTTAAGATCGGGTTTTCAGGTGCAAGGAATGAAAGCTAAAATGATGAAAGATGACTTCTCTGGATGATTCCAGGAGTTCTAGAAAGAGTTAGGATGAAAAAAATAGGCATTAGAAGGATATTAGAATAATATACAAGGTGGAATAATAAACATTGATTCAAGGCTTAAATATTTCTTTAGGTAATGCAAAACTTTGCAGCTTCCCGTCCCAATTCAAAATGAAATAGGACCTAAATTTTGAGTTACAGGGAAGAATTAGATTTTAGAATAGTTTCATTGATCATAAAATGTGATTTATAGTGTTTTATTGAATTATTGAGGTTAAGAACATGTAACTCATCCTCAAATTTCATTCAAGGATTTATCCCCTATCTAAAGGAGGAAACCCATTTCCATGAGGAGCAACTTGAGAAAAAGGTGTCCATGTACCATAAGCATGCTTACATCCAAGTGCCATCTTGGTCAATAATTTGAATTGTGAAAGATTTATCATGTTCAAAGGTGAAATGTGGATCTCAATGAGTGACTTAATTATCTTCATATCCCAACTCTGTCATTATACCCAAATCTCTACAAAGATTTAGCATGCTATATCAACTTGCTGGAAAACACATTAACTGACATCGGTTATGAAGGGACTGAAATCAGTCACTTATGACTGACATTGGTCAAGAAAGTAGGAACTAACGTTGGTAGGGCTAACCAATGTCGGTTACTTGTGAGTGAATGTTTTATTTAACTCACGGGAATTAGATCTAATTTTAGTATTAAAGTAGATATATTGATTGTAATTTCATGGCTAAGTGCCCTAAGTTTGTATAAGGTATTTATAAGTTAGGAAGCTAGGGTTAGAAGTAAGGATTGATGATTATTGTGAAAATAATTGTGAGAGAGATAATTCTTGGAGAAGAAGGAGAAGCTTGAAAGAAAGAAAGTATTGTACATCGTGAAAGGTGTGGAAGATCGTAGATCTTCAATTATAGATCTTCTGAAAGCTTTGGATAATATATTGACTTGTTTCTTGGTGGATTTAGCCCACACTGGGTGAACCACATTAAATTTGGTGTTGATTTATATCTCTTGTTTTGTATATTTCTTCTGGTAGAATATCCATTTTTATTGCATGTATGCTTAGATCTGATATATTATCTGTATAACCTTGTGTTAACCCCAACAACTGGTATCAGAGATTTGTTTGAGGGTTTTATGTGTTGAAAGAGTTACTCACAGAGGTTTTTAATTGAGTGGGAGCTACAACAATGGTAGAAGAAAAAAATACAAGGTAGAGAAGTTTGACAGACTAAAATTATCAATTATGGAAGATGTAGATTGAGGATTATCTGTATCAAAGAGATTTGTACTTACCGTTGGATGAAAATTCTAGAACTACGAAGATGACTGATGAAGAATGGAATATTCTTGACATAAATGCTTTGGGATCTATAAGATTGAGCCTGACAGCATCCGTGGCTTTAAATATTATAGAAGCGACATCTACGGTAGAGTTAATGAAATCTCTTGCTAATTTATATGAAAAACTTAGGGCTTCAAATAAAGTTTATTTAATGAAGAAACTATTTTTTTCTAAGATGCATGAAGGCAGATCTACATCTAGTCATTTGAATGATTTCTGATCTATTGTAAATTAGTTAAAATCGGTTGATATTCTCGTTTGATGATGAAGTGAAAGCACTCTTATTCTTATGTTATTTTCCTGATATTTGGGATAACTTTGTAATGGATATTATTAATACAACATCCGATAATAATATTTTGAAGTTTGATGATGTGGTTAGTATAATATTGAATGAAGAAATTTGCAAGAAAAGTACAAAGGAATCATCATATGGGAATGCTTTGAATGTAGAAAGTAGAGGCGGAAGAAGAAGAGATCTAAGAGTATGAATAATGGCTAATCAAAGTCAAGGAATGAAAGATCTAAATCCGAGGTAAGGGAATCACCTATTGGAAATGTGGAAAGAAAGGACATATAAAGAAATATTGTTGGTCAAAGGATAAAGAGAAACAACACCTTAAAAAGGTAAAGAGACAATAAAGAGGTAAATATTACATCGTAGGTAATGCAATATGCTCTTATTCTTTCTTTAGATAATAAAATAAAATCATGGGTTTTAGATTCAAGAG
Source organism: Taxus wallichiana var. yunnanensis (assembly GCA_018340775.1). Taxonomy (NCBI): domain Eukaryota; kingdom Viridiplantae; phylum Streptophyta; class Pinopsida; order Cupressales; family Taxaceae; genus Taxus; species Taxus wallichiana. Next base: position 897,413,044 of record CM031239.1, read on the forward strand.
CTTCTTTCCATGTAACCCCTAATAAGGGTTATTTCAAAAATTATGTCCAGGGCAATTTTGGGCATGTTTATTTGGGTGATGATGAACCTTTCCATATTATTGGTAAAGGGGAAGTTCATCTAAAATTGTAAAATGGAAATACATGGGTATTGAAAGATGCGAGGCATGTTCCAAGCCTCAAGAGGAATCTTATTTCTGTAGGGCAACTAGGTGAAGTTGGTTGCATGGTTACATTCATAGCAGACTCTTGGAAAGTCACCAAGGGTGCCTTTGTTGTGGCAAGAGGCAATAAGGTAGGAATGTTATATTTATCTACCTGTGTTACTGATTCCTTTTCTGTATTATCTACTTCAAATTTAGATGCATGCATGTGGCATAATCAGTTGGGCCATATGAGTCAAAAAAGAATGTTGATCTTAAAGGTTAAGGGTAAGTTATCGATTTTGAAATATTTAGATCTTGATTCCTTTGAGCATTGTGTCTTTGGAAAGAAAAAGAGAGTGATATTTCTCAAAGTTAGAAAAACTAAGAAGGAGCAAAAATTGGATCTTGTACACTTAAATGTGTGGGGACTAGTCCAAGTAGCTTCTCATGGAGGATCTCGTATTATGTTACTTTCAATGACTATGCTAAAAGAAAGGTATGGTTTTATTGTATTAAACATAAATATGATGTTTTTGATACTTTTAAAAGATGGAAAGCCCTTGTTGAGAATGAATCAAATTCAAAGTTAAAGTGTCTTAGATATGAAAATGGTGGTGAATACTGTAACAAGGATTTCAATGATTATTGTTTAGTGAATGGAATACGTAGAGAAAGGATAGTTCCAAGAACACCACAAGAGAATGGTGTTGTAGAAAGAATGAACAAGAAAATCATGGAACGTGCTAGAAGTATGAGGATACATGTTAGATTGCCCTTGTAGTTTTGGGTAGAAGTAGTTGATACAATGGTTTATTTTATTAACCATGGGCCTTCAAGTTCACTAGATGGAGGAATACCATAGGAAGATTGGACTGGAAAAGAGGTAGATCTTTATTTTCTTAATTTTTTTGGTTTAGAATCTTTTGTGCATATTGATAAGGAAAATAGGAAAAAGTTGGATGTAAAATCCAAGAGATGCACTTTCATTGGTTATGGATCTGGTGATTTTAGATTCCATTTTTGGGATTTAGAGAATTCTAAAATTATTAGGAGTCATGACATTGAATGGAATGAAAAGATAATGTACATGGATCAAATTTTGGTACCCAAGGATGAACCGGTTGAGAAGTTTTTGAATGAAAATGAACTCTCGGATTTAAAACTCATACCTACAGGGTTACATAGTAACCAATGTCGATTGACCCCTAACCGACATTGGTCAGCTAAATCGGTATCGGTTACAGGAGAGCCAAACCGACATTAGTTAGTAGAACCGGTGTTAGCTACAGGTGACTAAGGCGTCTTCTGGTCACTATCAAAGTTGGAAAAAAATGTCCAGGATGTTCAGAATGAGCCTCCAGTACCCCAAACTCATGTGAGAAGGTCACAAAGGGTAAGTAAACATCTAGAAATATTTACACCTCTATCTTATTTATTATTGAATGATAAAGTTTTGATGAAACAATGCAGGATGAGACCCACGTTCAGTGGGAGCATGACATGGATGAGAAGATGGACTCCTTAGAACAAAACGAGACTTGAGATTTGGTTAAGTTGCCAAAGCGGTAAGATGACATTGTGAAAAAATTGCATTTACATGATCAAGGAAAAAGAGGGTGGACATAAAAGGTACAAGGAAAGAATTATAGTAAAGGGATTTTCAAAGAAAGCGGTATTGAATTTGGTGAAATATTTTCTCCTGTTGTTAAAATGGCTTCCATATGTACTATAACGAGTATAGTTATAGTAGATGATTTTCATTTAGAGAAAATAGATGTGAAGATGAATTTCCTTCATGGTGATTTGGATGAAGATATTTATATGCAACAACCACTTGGGTATGAAGTCAAGGGTAAGGAGAAATTATTGTGTAGGTTGAAAAAGAGCCTATATGGGCTCAAGCAAGCTCCAAGGAAATGGTACATGAGGTTTGATAGTTTCATGCATGAGCATGGTTACTTGAGATGTGAATATGATCATTGTGTTTATTTTAAGAAGCTTGAAAATGATAGCTATATTATTTTTTTATTGTATGTGGATGATATTCTTATTGCAGGATCTAGTATGCAGGACATTGGTGAGCTAAAAGGAAAACTAGCTCACACATTTGATATGAAGGATTTAGGAGCTACAAAAAGAATCCTTGACATGTAAATACATAGAGATAGGAAGAATAAGAAATTGTATTTATCTCATGAGGATTATATCTATAAGGTGTTAGAAAGGTTTAAAATGCAGAATTCAAAACCTGTAAGTACACATATGGTTGGACACTTCAAATTGAGCAAAGATCAATGTCTTTCATCACATGAGGAGGTCAAATACATGACATGAGTACCATATGCTTCAACAGTTGGGATTCTCATGTATGTTATGGTTTGTACTAGACCATACATTGCACAGGTAGTGGGAGTTATGAGTAGATTTATGGCCAATATAGGTAAAGAGCATTGGAAAGCAGTCCAATGGATACTCAAGTATTTGAGAGGGACATATAGCATGCAATTATGCTATGAAGGTTTGGATATTTATTTATGTGGTTATGTTGATTCAGATATGGTTGGAGATCTGGATGGTAGAAGGAGCACTACTGGATATATTTTCACAGTAGGTGGGATGACAGTTAGTTGGATATCAAGATTGCAAAAGGTTATGGATTTGTATACTACAGAGGCGAGTATGTTGCAGCTACAGAGGCTAGCAAAAAGATGATATGGATGAGCAGGTTCATGGAAGAGTTGGGAAAGGAGAAAGATGATTTCAAATTGTTCAGTGACAAATGAGTGTAATTCATTTGGAAAAGAACTCAACATTTCATTCTAGAATGAAACACATTCAATTGAGGTATCACTTCATACGACATGTATTAGAGGATGGGCAAGCTGAAACTGGAGAAGATTCATACAAGTGAAAACCCTGCGGATATGCTAACGAAGTCATTAGCAAAAGAGAAGTTGGAGCTACACTCCACTTCTGTTGGTATTCGAGTTTGAGACTTGAAGAGGAAGAAACAAAGCTAAGGAAAGGATCCAAGAATGACATTGTATGGTATAGTGTAATAATTTATCTCCAAGTGGGAGATTGTTGAGTTGTGGAGCTCAATTACTTCAGTTTAGCATGTTATATCAACTTGCTGGAAAACATAGTAACTGACATCAGTTATGAAGGGACTGACATTGGTCACCTATGACCGACATTGGTCAGACAAGTAGAACCGACATCGCTTATGGCTAATCGGTGTTTGCCATGCACTGGCGTGAGTGTTTTATTTAACTCACGTGAATTATATTTAATTTTAGTATTAAAAAGATATATTCATTGTAATTGCATGGCTAAGTTACCTAAGTTTGTATAATATATTTATAAGTTGGCAAGCTAGGGTTAGACGTAAGGATTGATGATTATTGTGGAAATGATTGTGTGAGAGAGAATTATTGGAGAAGAAAGGAATCTCAAGAGAAATAAAGTATTGTACATCGTGAGAGGCGTGGAATATTGTAGATATTCAATTGTATATATTTTTAAAGCTTTGGATAATAAATTAGCTTGTTTCTTGGTTGATGTAGTCCACATTGGGTGAACCACATTAAATATGGTGTTGATTTATATCTCTTATTTTGTATATTTCTTTTGGTAGAATATCCATTTTTTGCATGTATGCTTAGATAAGATATATTATTTGTACAACCTTGTGCTAACCCCAAAATTAATTATCATCATATTCGACTCTATCATTATACCCAAATCTCTCCAAAGAACAAGCTAAAATGAGCTAGTCATGTCATCAAGGTATCCATGACCATCATGTGTGAAGTATTAAGGCATCATCTATTTCTATGAGAGATATATGAGAAAAAACATGTATGAGAATCATGAATTTTATTCCATGAAAGGATGATTTTAGAGCCAGGAAAGGTGAGGGGATGATCTTTATATGGAGCACCCTATTTCTAAGAATGAGAAATCATCTGAGTTCACTTGATGCAATTCACTTAGTACTATTCATAAAAACTCATTCAACACCTAGTAGTGTGTTCACACCTTTAGGAGGAGGTACATTACAATCACCTCATTTTGGCCATAGGATAGGAATCCCATTCAAGGAGCAATTCTCTATATACAAAGTGAGGGTCTAATTTTAGTAAGAAGTAGACAAGCATCATAGAGTTGATTCGTGGTCACTAAAGTGAAATTTGAACCAAATTTAAAAATTGGTACCAATTCAAGCAGTGGTATGGCCAAAATCCAATCTAGAAGGTAAAACAAAACGACTATATTCTTTCTAAAAAAGGATGACTACAATATATATGCCTTGAAAGTTTTAGGTCCTTTGTTGCAATTGTGAAAATGAGTAAGTATTGACCAAATTAGATTTTGAAAAACTATCTTCTAGATTATAACTCGAGTTATGGGACCAATTCCATCGGTGAAGAGTGACCCTAACTTCTTATATTATTTCTTTATACTTTTATTATTTCTTATACTTAACATTTATTTTAGTAAGTATGGCTACTTTGAGCCCTTCCAAACTTCATACAACTCAAAACACATGTGTGTTTCCTAACACTAGAAATGTGTACGCATTATAATGCGTACGAGTTTTAGGCTCGAAAATACCAAAAAAGAAAACTACAACATGTACTCATTATTTAAAAACGTGTACGCATTTTTCCTAATTTCATATTTATGTCTGATTTTGGCCCCCAATTTGGTGCACTCATCCTTGATTGAAATATTGTAAGAAAATACGGTTTGTGATAGTACTATTGTAATAGGGAAGCTAGGTTTCATTCACAATCTACTTATTATAAATAATAATAATTTAGAAGTAATAATAGGTAGTCCTAACAATCCTAAATTATTATAACATTTTGAATATTAAACAAACACTAACTATAATTTGGCAAATATTTACCAAGGAGAGAAGAAAAGAATAGGTGGATAGATGGTGAAATAGAGTGTTCATATTGTGCGTAGGGATTGAAATGAATGTTTTCAAGCTTCTCAAGAAATATTAGGACATGAAATCTATATTAGATGGGCTCGTAGGAAGATGGATTGTATCGTGTCCATAGCTATACTAAGGGATAAAACCTATCCTCTAGGTTTTACATTTTCCCACTCTTTGTTTACATGTTCGCATATCTGTATAAATTATTTTTGGATCTAGAACATTGTGATGACAATGTCCAAATTTGATATGATTTCTTCTTGATTCAAACCCTAGCTTTATGCCATTGAATTGAATTTTTTTAGCATGATTGCGATGGACTTCCTCACCACATGTTGACTGATGTGATGATCATTACGTTACATATCAATACTTTAAAAAAGAGAGCAAGCCACATATAGTTCTTTCAAACCTATGATGAAGTTTGGTAGAATATATAGTAGAAAAAAACCCTTGATTTGGACCTAACACTTGAAAACATGCACTTAAACTTTAGATTTCATCCAAAACTTGATATAAGGCAACAATATAAATGAATTTAGATTTGTGGCTTGTTATTATGATGTTGTTCTCTACAGACTATATGTTTCAATACTTTCCCTTGGCCTTCTTAAAGAGCTCCTAGATGTTTTTTGGGTGGTCGTTAAGTAACCACAATAGATTAGGGTATGCTTGTATTTATAGGTGACATTTTGTTAGTTTTTCCATTTAACTCGATCCCAAAGTATCACCTACACTAACTACGCTAAGTAACTATACGTACCCAAAATTGTAGGGTACTGCACCGCCGGAACAACGTAACACGTGCCCTAATGATGATACAAGTCTCCTCACAAGGTGTTCGGGATCCGGAAAAGCTCTCCAAGTATGCGTTAACATTCGATGTCCCGCTTAGCCCCTGCGTGCTTTGTTGTTCTCTTTTCCCCTCTTTTCTTTGCGTTTTGTTCTTGATTCTGAAACCGCCACCTTTCAGCTGCATGGCGCCCTTCACGCGTTTTTCAGAATGTTCTTTTAATGCGACTCACGTAAATTTCAACATTTACCAGCTTTTTTCACCGCCTTTGCTTGTATTTATGATTCTGGTTCCCTAGAATAGTGTTTTGGCATTGTTTATGGTTTAAGAGATCAATTTGGTTTTTACCTTTGGGTAAATGGAAATGCTATAAATAGTTGGCTTGTGCTCAAGCAAATGGCCCCTCAAATTTTCCTCTGAATTTCTCATTTCAATAGTTTAGCCTTTCAATTTTTCTTAGAATTCATAGTTTCATTTATTGTATGCATGGTTAGTATTGTTTAGCTGTCAAAAAGCCACATATCCTCCTTGTGCAAATGTTGTTATTATTTCATCTAATCAATTAGAGTAGGATAGTTTGCTTTTCAAAAGGAAGCCATTAAAATTTACAGGTTTTGTTCCTCAAACAAGATAGTTTCAGGTTCTAGACATTTTATGTTGCATGACTCGCAATAAATCCCGCTAGGAATTGCATAAGCCAAGCTTTGTACTCTTGCGCTATCCCTCTCCTACTCGCATTGTATTCAGTCTGTATCCTAAGCTGCCATTGCTCCAATATCTACTTCTGTTGATGCTAGCATTACACGCTTTTCTGGGTCCACGTGAGCACGAAGGAATGAGGAGATCACACTGAGGGGACAAGGTCACACACCATCGGATTTGCCACTATTCTGCAGAATCCAGGTTCTAGCTTTCAAAGTTCTAGTTAAAAGCATATCAAATAGAGTAGCTAATCATTTCATTTCAGTTAAATTTTACTTTCGATATTGTCAGGGAAGCTGTGGGGATTGATAGTTTCTGAGAAACTATGATTCACTCCTCACTTTTGAGGTAGGATTGAGAGTCTTTCAAATAGAGTAGATCAGTTATCAGGTTATTTAGAATAGATCTACAAATTACACAGACAAGTAGCTATACTCGATAGCTTTGTTTGTTTTAATTGCGTTATTAGTTTAGTTGTCAATTTTAGATATATTAGATAATTTCTCTTTAAAATCTGTTCAGTAGTTTATCAATAAGTATCAGACTTAGAAATATACGTAGATATATCTTGCATATTTAGTTTATTCTATCATTAGTTAGCTTTATATCGTTTTCTTTTGTATGACAATCACGGGACCTAGAGAGCCCAGAGAATACGTATTCGAGCCAATCATGCCTCAACCCAATCTTATTATGGCAATAACTGATATAGATCAGAACCTTAGAATCCAAGTCTTCCAAACAACAACAGACTTACAACAGATCAGCTCACAGTTAAGCGGGTTAAATATAGAAGACGACCAAGTGCACACATTTTGGTCAAATCAGCCAAACTATAGATTACCCTAGATAAATATCCACATGACTGTAGAAGGGCTTGAAAGAGAGAAATGTTTGGTTGTGACCCTTTGGTCCCACAGCCAGACGCAGGAGACACTCTCACAGACATAGATACTAGCTTAAGAATTCAGGTTGCAGGAACACCTGTGAGATACTCTGAGAAGATTACACAACTATTAATTTTGAACATAGAGGCCGAAAAGGCATACAACTATTAGATACTAGGGATTAGGGACTGATCCCGCACATGACCATAACAGATCCACAACAACCATGAATCTATAGTTGTGACCCACAAATCTCACAACCCAACGAGTCCACAGGTCAATCAGACATAGATGTTGGCTTACGCACATTAGTATTCAGATCTACTCCACTTCCACCTACCATCATCGCACAATTATCCTTGTTAGACATAATAGCTAACAAAGCTAAAGATTTCTGGACTAGACCAGAGAATCGACCATAGAATCCGCTATATATCCATCATCCATCATATGACCCTATCTGGAGACATACACGAAACCATCCCAGGTCATTTTCCACGTATCCCACAACCTATAGATCAGATCACGCCAGAGCTTGATATTGATTGGAGCCTTCGAGCAGTCATCCTTGCCGACCGATCTATCACGCCAGTTCAGGTTAGGAGGGCCTTCTTTGCCTTAGATTCACAGATTCCACTGGTGTGCATCGAAGACATAAGATTTCTTGACTAGTTTGCCTATACCCCACGTATGTTCCATCCCCACCGGTTGTCTCAACATGACCTTGGGAGGTCGGGTACGAGGAAGAATTACTTGTAGATTCCCATGCTCACTTGTCACTTTTCCATCGTACAAGAACCTTTTAAAAAAATTGACTATTAAAGTTTAAGGGGATAGTTTTTTAAGAGGTAGATAGGTTTAGAATTGAACCTATCCATAACTTATGAATCTATAAACAAGGTCTAATATGTGGAGGTCAATACACATGTTCAATAACAAATGTAGCAATCTCTTAGGAACTAAATTGGAGAGTGGTTTTCGTCCAATGGATAATAGGGTAGTTGATAGAGTAAGAGGTTCCTTTAGTTGGTCAAATAATGTATAAATTGATTATATATCAAAAAAATTTTACATTCCATATTGTCAAATACTTGGACCAAATTTAGAGTACTACAAATTACCCCTCTTGTAATCTAGTCGACAAATTGTGGACTCAAAGAAAAGAAAAAAGAAAATGAAAAACTCACATACATGTTGCCAAAATTTTTGTTTAGTTTTCATTGATGTTTTTATGGCATCCTAGTGCTTCTTTATCATGGAATTAGTGTGTCTAGGGAGTCACAGAGTTTTGGGTTCATGATAGTCCATCTGAGTCAAATTGATGCCTTTTGAGTGCATAGGAGTCAAGTGAGTCTCTGTGGTGAAAATTTAAGGAAAAAACACTTATAAAAAGTGTATCTCAGGTGGATGGACTCATTCTAGGACTCAGAATGTCAAGAAACAAGCTTTGGAGAAAAATGCTACTTCTAGCCAAAACTACCCTTGAGGAACCCAATTGTTCTTGCATGCAAATGAGATTGGTCAGAGCTTCACATGAAAACCTATGGCTAACCAACATATGGAATGTGTATAGGGATGTATTTTAGTTCTCCATGTCAAATTTCATCAGATTCTGAAATGGGGATTTTGAGTTATTCAAGTTTTTCTAAAACAACCTTCTTGAAAAATGCATTTTGAGCTAACTGTCTTCTTAGGTCTTAAGAAAAATATGAGGGATTATTTGGATAAATAATAGAAGAAAATTTTCTATGAGACTCCAATCTTGAGTTAATGCAATTTTTTTAGGTCAATTAGACTTTTTTGAGAAAGTTATGAACAATATTCGAGCGAGTTCTTTGGTGTCCAAACAAAGTGTTCAAAGTGATAGGAGAAAAAGGTTAAATTGGTCTCAAATGTCATGTTTGATCACTTCTAAATATTTTATTAGTGCTTATATGATGATTTCAAGGCTCACATGGTATTTGAAGTAAAATATTTTTATATTTTCATGCATTAGGTCGGTCTTGGACTTAATATAAATGGTTACTCAGTACACACCCAAATTTATACGTACTACATTGATGGAAGATGGTTATAAAGTACATGATGATGATTCATATCCTTTCAGAAGGTGTTTGAGTTTATAAACCCATTTTTCAATATATATTTGTAGCCTATACATCCTTACTTAGCCTTTGCATGCTTTCTTCTAGCTTCCCGCTTCTTTTTATGCATATTTAGACCTTCAGTGTCAAAATAGCTACCCAGGATTAGGCGGAGGTTTCATGTTTTTCACCCAGGATTGGGTGGTGGTTTCATGTTTATCACCCAAGATTTGGCAGTGGTTTCATGTTTTTCACCCCATGCAAAGCGACGGTTTTATGCGCAATTTTTCCGAAACCTTCATGCATAATTATACACACATGATTTCACTAAACTTCACTTCTAAGGCACATTTATGAGCCAAATTAGATAAATTTGGGATTGATTTCATGGTCTTCTTTCCCTATACTATTTTTAAATAGATTTAATTATTTTGAACTGCCTCTTCATCCAATGAGTTGGCACCTCAAGGCTACCTTGTGTGTGAGTTCACATCCCAACCAATTTGTTATATAACCATTGCTTGTTCTCAAGAAAAACATGGAGAATTTTAAGTATTCTTGTTATTACAAAAATTTTCCTTTCTTACGGATGGATATTTCCAAAGCTAATATCAGTTCAATTGTGCTTGTATTCTTCCACTTGCATTAATTCCCAGTCTACCAATCCAAAGCACGCTACTCCTGCACTTTTCTTCTTTTGATGTTGTTGCATTCACACCCGTTGGACTCACATGGAGATAGAAATTAAAAGGATAAACTGAGGGGATGAATATTCACATAACCAGATTTTCCATTGTTCTTGCATATCCAGGTTAGAGGTGTTGTTTGTCTGCTTCATTGATTTTAATTGTTAATTCTGAATTTATCAATCCAAATCCATATCAAATACAATAGAGAAATTGTTTCATTATTTCAATTATCAAGCAATTACATAGATCAGATCACATTAGAAAGTTTTCTCTTCAATATTGTCAGGGAAGTTGTAGGAAATAATAGCTTCATTGAAGCTGTGATTTATTCTCTACCTCTGAGGCAGGATTGAGGGTTTTGTTAGAAAGATTCAATTGATTAATTAGTTTAGATTTAATTCACAAATGCACAAGAAAATAGCCACATCCTCGATCGCTTTGTTTGTTTAGGATTTTTTTTTAGAGTAAAAGTAATTGTTGTTTGTAATTATGATGTTTCAGTTTTGTTGATTTATTTAGGTTAGTTTCCTTTCAGCAGTAGCTTAGATTGCTAATTTCATATTGGTTAAATTGGACACTTCAAACTAGTTTAGTACCTAGATTCAATTAAGTAGATCAAGCCATAGGGAATTTATGCTACCCATTCATAGCCACTAAATCTCCCCTTTTCTGGTTTGGCTACTAGGAAATCACACTACCAGATCTTAGTCACTGATTCTCCTACAACTAGCCATCCACACTTTCCACATTAGCTGCCTTGACACGACCTTGGGGGTCGAGTGCGGTTGAAGGTTAGCATGTCAATTTTCATTCGTACAAATTGGTGAACCCGACGTGAAGGATTAATTCCTTCTTGTTTCCTTTACTTTCATTGATATTACCTCACCTCTCCATTTTCCCCCTATTTTGGTGGGTATTTTATACTTTCTAAAATATGTCTAGAAGAGAGTTTGGTGGGCCATTTGGCTTTGATAGATATTACACCAATGTTCAACCACAACAGTCCCCTTCCCTTTCTAGATGGGCTGAAAATTACATAAGAAATGTGAAAACCTCCCCTAGTTACAATTCAAACTCCATTAGCTATGTAAGGATGTAGGAGGTTGATCAACCTTAAACATGTAATACGGTCAACCCAATGTAAAAACGTTGTTATCACAAATGGAACATGTTCTTACCATAGAGGCTTGTCAAGACCTCACATTGCCATGAAATAAATAGAAAATGACATATTTACATGAATAGCTAAGCCTCTTCATTAAATAGATGAGTATTTGGATAGAATGAAGGCTTAAAGCCTTTGAGATGTCAAATGCCTATCCTAATATTCTTACTTTCGAGGAAGACAAGAATTATTTCACTGAACAATTCATAATAGGGTATTGTGAGCCTGTTCACCAAACCTTATGCCACAGAACCCCAAAAAGGGACTCAATCCTCTCCCAATGATCTCATTTCAAATTTCGAAGGGAGGATTAGAGAACTAGAGGATGCCCAACCATCACAACCAACTTATGTAATAGGGGTAACATGGGATATCTAGTAGATAACAAGGGGTACATCCCTAACAATAAAAAAACAATGCAACATCCTATACCATGAGGTTAATAGGTTAAGAAAAATCTAGTTGATCTTCTCACAGGGTCTAATACACTAGGGAAGGGTCCTCATTCTTCTCAAGCTTATCCTATGCAAGGGTTGGCCATAAGTGTGTTCTTGAATGTCGCTCCATCATACAATGCAAAATTCCCGGTTTCACGATCGCTAGTCTATATCTCGTGTATCATCCCACCTTACTTGCACATGTATTCGAAGTCCCTCCAGATGGACCCATATGTCATTCCTACTCCTTATACACCATATCAAGGAGCTCCATATGTTTCAGAAATCCCTATAATACAACTTACCCAACTCCTCCTCCTCCACCTCCTTCAATGGTGGAATATTACGCAATGGGTACTTATGATGAACACTTAAAGGAACCCCTTGAATTTACTATACATGTTTTCATGCTTCCACACCCATTGCCCGATCTTCCTAAATTTAAGGGAGAAGGAGATCCGAATGCTCATATTAAGGCTTATGCTACTGCAATCAGGGAACTACTTCCTTGGGATGTTGTAATAGCTAAAATATTCCCAAAAACTCTTGAGGGAATGGAATTAGACTGGTACTATTGGATTCCAAAAGCCTCCATACATTCTTTCAAACAACTTGTTTCAGAATTCATCAGATCATTTGATATGAACAAGTTGTTTCATATAGGATTAGGGAGTTTTTGCATATTAGACAAGAGCAAAATGAGTCTTCCGCCCATTTCATTCAAAGGTGGCATCAAGTTCTTTACTCTTCTACAAGTGCACCAAATATGGACCAAATGGAACTTTTTGATCTCTTCCTTCATTTTCTCAATCGAGAGACTAGGGAATAAGTCCAAAAATTTCCTTTCCGTAGTTATGAAAAAGTAATTGGAAGGTGCACTCCAAATTGACCAGGCAACAATTGATAGTGGTCGAAAGACTTATGGATCAAATGGGAGAATGGTCACTCCTTCATAGGGTAATTACCCCAACGGTTCTAACAACAATCAAGGGCCTAAGGTCTTTAACAATAATTGTGGTGTTACAACTGATGGTGTCACTAACCAGGTCAGGAAGCCAAATGTTGGTAACACTAACCAAGCAAATAATGGTAATACCAATGGTAACTCAGGTAATCAAATAATCCCTAACTCGATCAACATAGTTGATGTCAACTGTCCCCCTCAGAAGAAAATTCAAACTCAAGGCCCAAACCAATACCAAAACTTTGGCCAAGGGGCAACAAACCATGGTTATAAAAATCAATTTCAATACTATAATCAAGGTTATAATCAACAACAAGAAAAAGCCTATCAAAGGACGATAAATTACGACTCTAACAAATATTGTGGTTTCTATAAGGTTCAAGGTCATGATGATAGAACTTGCCAAAATTCTAACAAGTTTCTACAAATACTTCCTGAAAACCAAAGACAACTATTTGTTGACATGCTCCTAGAAATTCGAAAAAAACTCACAAAGATGAATATACAGGCACGTAGCTCCTCAAAATGCTAATGTGAGAATATTTCGAGATCCACTCCCTACGCATCCTAAAAATGTCAAGGTGAATCCTCATAACATAAAAAGGCATTCCTATAGGGAACAATGACCATGAGGCCTCAACTTCCAATAACTCTCGGGTTTCTCCTAACCTCGGTTTGAACGAAAACACAAAGATCATGGGATTAATTGAGTTATAATTTGAACTGGAAATTAATGCAACAACTCGGGCGAAGGAATACTTTCCTCAAACCCTACCCACTCTTTCCTCCTCACAGGATGATGTTCCTATAATCACAAAACTAGTAGGAGCATATGATTTAATATCAGATTTGAACAAGACCTTCTCTCACATCTTGTTTCTAGATTTGTTGAAGAACTCCCATGCGCATCGTTTTGCATTGCTTGATGCACTAGGTCTTGGTCATCTAATCTATGTTATGCCTCCTCCCAGTGCTTAAATAAATCATATTGAATTTGACATACATCCTCCGGGATAGAGTGATAGGGATACTAGGTTTGTTTTTGATATAGAAAAGATGCCTTCTAATGCTGAAATAGCTTGAAGAGAAGATCATGTCTTATTTTTACAGGTCTAAGTTTACAACAATTGCATTAAAAGAGCTATGATTGATGACAGGGCTACAGTAACTATGGTTCTTTTTTCTTTCTTACAGAAGTTGGGGTATGGGGAGACCAATTAATCCTATATAAGAAACACACTTTGTGAGGGTATGAAAATATTAAGGCTACTTCAATCGAGACCATAGTGCTTCCTATCACCCTTGGGACAAAAACCATCTTGACAGAGTTTTACATCATCGATAGGAAAAAAATTTCAACATGATCCTTAAGAGGCCTTGGATTCATCAAATGAAGGTTATTCCTTCTACTTTATTCCAGGAATTCAGATTCCTCCATTTGGGAAAGATCTTCATCACCCAGGGGATCCTAATCCCTTTGATATACACTTAGATAACCTCAAGAAGAAAAGAGGGGTCCATGCGGAGCATGAGCTCCCTCAAAACCAGATTAAACAAGACACCTCTATGAAACCAATTAGTCATGACCACCATGAATGATTTAAAGGATGAAGTTGTTGATCCAAAAACATTTGAAGTGACTATACAGAAGAAAATCAACACGTGACCTTCAACCACACTCGACTCCCGAGGTTATGTCAAGGAAGCCGAGTGTAGAAAATGTGAATGGCTAGGTGGTAGTGAATATGGTAATGGATGATAGTGTGTGGATAGGTTGTCAAGGCAATGTAACACCTCTAACTTGTAATGGTGGGATATGCTCGTCAAGCACGATGAAAGCCTCTCTAACCTAGGTGGCTCGAATGGAGAAATCGAAAGGATGACAACATGGAGACTCTAGTCAATATCAAGCTCCGAGATATCATGTCTATTGGTTGTGGAACTCGTGGGAAACTGAATGGGGCCTCGTAAATCTATCTAGAAAAGGTCATGGAACAATTAAAAGTGAGAGGTGTGATTCTATTCAACTCTATGGATGGTTGGCGGTTCATTCCAAAACAAGAGGGCTCGATGAGATTCTTCATTTAGAACGTTTAATTGTCTAATGATATCCAACGACAATGGAGAGGTTTGAAAGACTAACGCTCTCAATCCGGTGTCTACATCCAATTGGTTCTCGGTTCATTTGGTTGGGGAACCGTAGGATCACAACCATAAATTATTTCTGGTCGTGGTCCCTCTATGGTCATAAGAATGATCAAGATCCTAAGCCCAAGGACGGTTAGATAATCTACTTTTAGGGACAGATCCAATAATCGTAAGCTTTGATCGGTTGTAATGTTTCATACGTGAGTTGTTCTATCCTCACGATGTATCGGGTTAGGGTTTTGAGGACAAGAAGATGGATCTGTATCAATTTCGTGAGTAGTTCAGGTCCATTTGGTTGTGGGACTAGTGGATCACAACTGAAATTTTTCTCTTCTTTGTGGGCCTTTGATGCTCAAGGTAGTATGAAATTTGGTTGATTCGACCAATACTCAAACACTTCATCGTCTTAAATGTTTAATTCATCTAGTTGTCAGTTGATTCTTTGTATATCTCTAGTTGTCTTGAAAATGTTGTACCTAAGGCCTTGATCTATGTCTGCAAGTGGAACCACTAGGTTTGGTTGTGGTATTACCGGTTCGAAGCTAAAATCTCTGGGTTCTTTGGGGCCCGTAATTGTCATATGAAATGTGATTGCATCTAATTAACTAAAACAAGATAATAAAGCACATCAAATCTAAAATTTGTTTTTTTATTTTCCAGAATATAAATGAACAAAGAAAATGAACAATTAATCTAACAAAGGAAATATTTTAGGACATGATTTTTCTGATTTTTAAGAACAAAACTTCTAATCTAATAAATGAACCTAATAAAAAAATTAACCAAGTGTAGCTAACTACTTGTGCAAATGGTGTTAATCTAAATCCTAAACAATTAACTAATTGAAATCTTTCAAATAAAGTCTTCAATCTTACCTCGAAACAAAGAATAAATCACAACCTCGCAGAGAAGCTCAAGTATAACTAGAATAAATCACAATCTTAGATCGAGCCATGTGGTCTAAGGTAGGTTTTTCTCATTTGTTTATTTTGAAACCTAAAATATAAAAATGTCAAAATATTTGCCTAGGAGGGGTTATTTTTTAAATTTCTTGTTTTAGACTAGTCTCTAGGGGGTGCCCATAGGGCAGTCTTTTATTTCATGAAAAATGGTCAATTTTAGTGTTTTTAGGAGATTTTTAGGGCCACATAGCCATATGATGAATCAATTTTGGACTGCCTCCCGAGCAAGGTGGCGGTTACAGGACCGCTCCCTATCAAGGTGATAGTCACAAAATCGCCACCGCACACCAGAGGCGGTGGTTCTAAACAAAATGCAAAATCTTTGTGCTAAATCTATATTTTTTAGATTTTTAATGTTTTACAATGTTTTTGATGAGATTTCCTATTGAAAATGTCACTGAATTTCTCTTTTTCTATTTTGGTGGATGTAGAAGAAAGAGGAGTACATCCGATGGAGTCATGAGTGGGAGTGTGACTGGCTCCTTGAGATCCTTGATCAACGACTTAGGATTGAGATTGATAGAATGTAGAGAGCAAGCATATGGAGGATTTCTTAGGTGCCCCATGTTACTCCCATTCATATTCTTTGTGACTTGTTTTTGTATTGGGACGCTGACTGGAATACCTTCCGGTTTCTAGGTTGTAGGGGTGAGTGGATGATTACATTAGAGGATGTGTATCGGATACTTGGAGTTTCGATACTTGGGAGGAGGATGAATCTTGAGACAACTGGATCTAGAGCCACGATGATCTTGTGGGATACTTATATGGGTGATGTCATGGTGTTAGTTGGTTCGAAGAAGGGTATGAAGGTCTGATCTATTGCCACTGCTCCTATCCCCACTATCTCGCAAGGCTATCATGGGTATTTTGGCTTCATAGTTGATAGGGGACAAGGGGGTGATACATTGTTGTATTCTTTGGGCTCATATTATCACACAGATAGAGGCACATGGCTGCATTTATGCTTGGGGACTCGAGATCCTTGGGACCACCTACCATGACTTATACCGAGTGGTTCATTTATAGGGTCAGTCTCTTAGCCATCCCACACTCGTGATGAGTTGGGTGTATGAGCACATTACCCCTACTAGAGGGGAGTTCCTGTACAGGATCTAGGTTTCGTTAGGGCTGACAGATAGTCTAGGATGTCAGTGCTCAGAGGACCACATTAGCCAAATGGCTTCATTGGCTAGTGATGACTTAGTTTCCACTCCCTACCATGACATGACATGAGTTTGGGGATAGGATGGGACTACAGTGGTAGCTTGTGCCACTACTAGTCAATTAGTTAACAAGACAAAGAAGGTTGAGATTCACCCATTTGATCGAGTTCCTTAGCAGTTCGGTCTTCCTTACATTGATATGCTTCCCCCTGTGGCACCCATGTACAAGAGTGTCAAGGAGGCCCGAAAGGGACTTGGAGGAGATCTCGGGTTGACAATGGTGACTCCTAGAGTTCCCATTGCGAGTTAGGAGAGTTGTTTGTGCCCAACAGTAGTTTGGTTCCATTCATGTAACTTTACTCCAGATCGAGGCCACATTTGCTCATAGTGGGGAGGAGGCACCGATAGACATAGACTTTGATTCTAAGGAGGAGACAGGAGATGAGACTGGAGAGGATTTGGGTGATGAGAAGACCAGAGAGGAGGATATTGGTGGTGAGGCTGGTGGGAAAAATCACATAGAGGAGGAGGAGGAGGAGGAGGAGGAGAGTGACCCTGAGTGGCATGACACCCATGATGTCTCGGCAAAGTGGAGTGGGAGGAGGTGGAATCGAGATGGAGACCTTAGTCTTAGAGGACCCACTTCCTTGAGATGAGGGATCCATCATGGGTCAGTGCATAGCTTCCGAAGGAGAGGAAACACACCTAGTTCTTGTGGTAGTAGTACCCGATCGACCCCACATGGATGCATGGGGATCCGAGTATGTGGAAATTCTTTCCCTAACTTTGTTAGATAGAAACATTAATCCTATTTATAATATTTTTATTTATATTTATATTTTTTATTTTCTAACTCACCATTGTTTCTCTGTCTTGCAACAAACATTGAGGAGTGGCGAGACCTTATTCGTTGGGTCTACTTAAACACTTTACTACTTCCCATGAGGAAGATGAGAGAACAATTGTTGGAGGATGTGGGGCATCCTTTATAGGTTGGCCACCACACTGATGTTTTTGTGCCTCTCTGGAAGGTGGCAAAGATGGTTATGGACATGAAGACCAAAGTTGTAGGCTACGAGGTGGCTAAGAGGGAGAGAGTAGCAATGAGGAGGAGCCACAATGAGACCATGGCTAGTGGTTGTTCTCATGGGCACTCACACCACTCAGTGCACTCATTCCATCAAAGCCATAGTAGGATCCCCAGAGTTAGGCATGCACCTTCTTAGGGGTCCCACAGAGACTAATAGGCTATTGATCCATTATTACTTTGTTTCCATTTTGTGAGGCACTTATATGATGTTTTTTTTTTGAGCTCACCGTGAGCGTTTTGACCATGCTTAGTGCATTATGGAATTGAAATCAAACTTATTTTGTGATATATATATATATATATATATATATATATATATATATATATATTTTTGGTTGGTTATTCATCTCATAGAGTTGACTTCCATTTATGGTTTGATTCACATGTGCACTCTAGATGTTTAGAATTTTTGGTTTTGACACTTTTCGAATGTATGCAATGGATGATGAATGCTAATAGAATGATTTTCTTTTTTTTTTTGTTTTTGCAATGCTAATATATGATGATGTAAGTATAATGTAATGCTGAACTTTAGTTTCTTTAAGAAATTTTTGATACTTCTTATTGTTTTGGAAAAACATGATGAAAACGTGATATGATAATAGAACGAACTTTCCCCACTCCTAACCCCACACAACTAGTAAGATGTGAGGGATCAACACCGAGAGCCGAATGGATATAAGCTATATAAATTTGTTGAATGGTAATGGTGAGAGAAAGACAAGGATTTGGAAAAACCAAATTGAGAACCTACGACCTCATTCTACTCAAGTTTGCTACATAGTTTAAAATGTGAATTGCTTTCTAGTTTATCTAGAATTAGATCCGTAGATGGAAACTTGGTTGAAAAAATATGGTTTAAGGTTTTAAACTCTCTTGGAATTTGAACATCTAACTCACTTTTCTTTGGTTTTATGATTTTACAGCTTCCTTTATTGAATGAATTGCTTTTAACTTTCTAATTTGTTTGTAAAGACCCCCTACACCTTGCCCCATGCTACCGGTAGGAAGCATGGGCTCATCACCAAGGACAAGGCATAGGTGAGTAAGGGCACTTCTCTCCTTTCCCAACCTCACACCACTAGTAAGAGACATAGGATCAACACCGAAGGTTGGTGGGGCAAAGAAGTGTGTAAATAAATTTTTTTTTGTTGATTTGCATTTGACACATATATCTAGGTAAAATGTTTAGAATGTTCTTATTTCCAAAGAGGTGTATATGGGATAGATGTGACACCATGAAGCTTCTAGAACAGACTATAGGAAAAGACACCTAATCTAGAAGAAACTATGAGTAGAACCAAGTATGCAAGCCTTGGTATGGTTATTGTCAAAGCTTTGTCTTATCTTGCTTGAATTGATGAAATGATTTAGAAACAATTGATGATATTACAAAAATTTGAGGAGATATGATTTGAATGTTTTGCCAATATTTTCAGAAGTTTTTAGGAATTGTTGTAAGAATAAGTCCCTTGATTACAAAATTTACAAAATGGGCTAGAAAATGAAAATGTAATGCGGATGAATTAATATACATATAAAAATGCATATGCAACTACATTTCATGATGGATAAGGTGAAGAAAGTTGATGAATATCAAATTATTCACCCCTAAAAGTACACAACGGAGAACCATGATTGTCAAAATTTCCGTTCTCTTGATAAGGGCCTACCACTATAGGTTTAAACTTAGCACCCTTTCCCGGAAGTATATATGTCCAATCATTAAACTCGTTTGTTTGAGATAGGTTTTCATGAACCTCTTTGTCACATTCTTGAGACATGGTGTGTGGGTGAGCATGACTATTCTGCTTGATCTTGTTTCCTATGTAGAGCGTTGTGTTTACTTGTGAACCTTGTTAAATGATGAGGCATTAACCTATGGATATGAAAAGATTAGTTTCATATGCACATGGGTTGAAACCTTGGTTTACGATAGAAAAACCTTTAGAAATGGGTTTCATGGGCATCATTTCAATCTCGAGACCACTCTTCTTTGTTTTTTAATTCTATCATGTTTATACCTAGACCTAGGTCATCGGAGGGAATTGATGCTAAACTGAGAAGACTACCCATCCCATGTGGTTCAAATAGGAGAAAACCGATCATCACTTCTCTACGAGTTTCATGATTTCTGTTGTGGTCTTAGTGGACATTGTTTTCACAGATATTGATTTACCCTTATATGTCTTTGCCACCTCAAATGTTTTTGGGTAAATGAATTCAACCTTTAGAATGCCCAGGGGTGGTCGAGACTAACTCTTTTGATGGAGCTGGTTTGTTCAATTGATTAACAGGAAGTTCATACTCTATATGGACCCATTTCTTCTTCTTGAGTTTTTCTAAGTGTATATTGAATGGCTTAGGATCCCCTTGAGTCATGAAGATTTTTCCCAAATGGGGGAATCTAATTTTTGGAATAGGGTAGAAGGGACAACCTTCATTCGATGAATCCAATGTCTCTCAAGGATCATGTTATAACGTGTTTCCCCTTCGATGATGTAAAATTCCATCAAAATGGTTTTCATACCAAGTGTGACCGGAAGAACTATGGTTCCAATCGAGGTTGCTTTAAGACTGTCATACCCTCACAATGTGTTTCTTGTAGAGGAGAAATTAGTCTCTCCATACCCTAAATTCTATAAGAAAGAAAAGGGAACTATGTTTACAACAACTTCATTGTCAATCATGGCTGTCTTAATGCAATTGTTGTAAACCCATACCTATAAATATAAGGCAGGATCACCTCTTCGGGTAATTTCAGCATCAGATGGCATCTTTTCTATATCGAAAACAAACCCAGTATCCCTATCACTTTGTCCTGGAGGATGTATGTCAAAGTAAATATGATTTATTTGAGCACTGGGAGGAGGAATAATGTTGATTAGAAGACCAATACCTAGCGTATCAAGCAATGAAAAACAATGCACAAGTTTATTCTTTAACAAATCTAGGAATGAGATGTGAGAAAAGGTCTTGTTCAAATCGATATCAAATCATAGGATCCTACTAGTTTTGAGATTATAGGAATGTCAACCTACTTGAAGGAAAGAGTGGGTAGGGGTTGTGAAATGTAATATTTCATCTGAGTTGTTACATTAATTTTTGGTTGGACCTCTAGCTCGCCAAATCCCAAGATTTTCATATTATCATTTGAACCAAGGGTAGGAGCAACCCAGAGTTGTCAGAAGTTTAGGTTTCATGGTCATTTTTCCCTATAGGAATGCCCTTGTTTATATTTTAAGGATTCACTTGGGCATCCCCATGATGTTTAGGGTTCACATTTTGAGGTGTGACAAGTCTTCTATGACTAGGCTACGGGTTCATTCCGAGATTTCCTAGGAACATGTCTACAAATAGCTGCCATTGGTTTTGGGAAGTCTTTGCGAAACTTGTTGTAATCGTGGAAAGTCCTATCGTCATGACCTCAAACCTTATAGAAACCACAGTATAGGTCAAGGTCATAATATCTCTACCTTTGATAAGCATCTTGTTATTGTTGATTATAACCTTGGTTATAATTTTAAATTTTTATTGTTATAACCATGATTCGTTACCCCTTGGTCAGAGTTTTGATATTGGTTTAGGCCTTGGGTTTGATTTTTATTTTAAGAGGGATGGTTTATGTCAACTGTGTTGACCAAAGAGACAGTGTTAGGGGATCTTTGATTTCTTGTGTTGTTGTTATTGTTAGTGTTACCATTATTTATAAAACCAACAATATTGGCTTGATTGTTAGCACTATTCGTGGTAGCTCAATGATTATGATTCACACCCTTAGGTATTTAGTTGTTGGATGAATTATTTTGATAATTTACATTATTTTGATTCAGAGATACTAATTTCCCATTGAGACCGTAGATCTTAAACCCACTATCTATAGCTACTTGGTCAATCTAAAGTGCACCTTCGAATAATTCCTCGTAACTACGGAAAGGAAACTTGGACTTGTTCCCGGTATCTCAATTGAGCGAGTGAAGGAAAAGATCAAAAAGTCCATCTGGTCCATTTTGGGAACACTTGTAGAGGAATAAAGAACTTGGCGCCATCATTGGATGAAATGGGAGGATCATGAACTTCCTAATCCCTATACATAACAACTTGTTCATGTTAAATACTTTGATGAACTCGAAACCATATGTTTAAAGGAATGTATAGAAGCTTATGGAATAAGTTAATACCAATCCAATGTGATTCCTTCGAGAGTATTTGGAAATATCTTAGCCACCATAGCATCCCAAGGAAGCAATTCCCTAATAGCAGTAGCGTAGGCCTTAATATGAGCATTCAAGTTTCCTTCTCCCTTAAATTTTTGAAGATCAAGAAATGGGCGTGGAAGCATGACACCATGTATGGTGAAGTCAAAAGGCTCCTTTAAGTACTTAGCATAGGTACCCATTGCGTAAGATTCCACCATCAAAGATCCTTGATGAGGAGGTGGAGAAGGAGGAGCTGGATAAGATGCATTATAAGAATTGACTGGAGCGTATGGAGCATAAGGAACGGGAATGGCATATGGGCCCATCAGGGGGGACTTTGAATATATATGCAAGTAAGGTGGGATAGTAATAGGATATGGACTAATATGCATAAAACTAGGGAACATCTCATTGCATGTTGTGGCAGTATTTGAAAACGCACTTCCGCCTAGCCCTTACATAGAATAAGCTTGAGAAGGATGAGGACCCATCCCTAGTATGCCTAATCCTATGAGAAGATCACCTAGATTTGAAGGAACCGGATAACCTTACTAAACGAGGATATTGTGTTGGTTTCTCATTGGAAGGGATGTATCCTTTGTTGTCAACTGGATACCCCGTGTTCTTACCTCTTTTGCATGTGTTGGTTGTGAAGTCTATGCACTTTCTAGTTCTCTAATCCTTCCTAATAAAGTAGAAATGAGATCGTTGGGATAGGATTGAGTTCCTTGTTGGGGTACCTATGGCGTAGGGTTTGATTGAGCAGGCTCACAATACCATGTCATGAATTGTTCGATTTATAATTCTTTTCTTTCTTAGAAGTAAGAATCTTACGATAAACATTCAAAATCTCGGAGGCTGTAGCCTTCATTCTATCTAAAGACTCATCCATCCGACGAAGAGGATCCCAATTAACTATTTGTGAAAACATATCGATTCTATTGATTGTATGGAAATGTGAGATCTTGACAAGACTCTATGTTAAAAACTGGTCCATTTATGATAACAACGTGGTTTGTATTAAGTTGACCGTGTTGCATGTTTAATGATTGATCAACCTCCTCCTTCCTTACATAGCTAATGGGGT
Source organism: Taxus wallichiana var. yunnanensis (assembly GCA_018340775.1). Classification (NCBI taxonomy): domain Eukaryota; kingdom Viridiplantae; phylum Streptophyta; class Pinopsida; order Cupressales; family Taxaceae; genus Taxus; species Taxus wallichiana. Next base: position 897,436,512 of record CM031239.1, read on the forward strand.
TTGAAGTGTAACTTGGGGAGGTTTAAAATTTTCTTGTGTAATTATCACCCCGCCTCAAAATAGAATGAGATTGTTGTGGTTGAAAGTTGGTGTTATATCTATTAGAGCCAAATCGGCCACCAAACTCTCTTCCAGACATATTTTAGAAAGTATAAAATACCTATCAAAATAGGGGAAGAAATAGAAAAATGAGGTAATAGCAATGAAAGAAAAGGAAACAAGAAGGAATTAATCCTTCACGTCAGGTTCAACAATTTTTACAGAAGAAAATAAATATGTGACCTTCAACCACACTCGACTCCCCGAGGTCATGCCGAGGCATTCGGTGTAGAAAATGTGAATGGATAGGTGGTAGCAAATATGGTAATGGATGATAGTGTGCGGATAGGTTGTCAAGGAAATGCAACACCTCTAACTTGCAATGGTGGGATCTTCTCATCAAGCACGATGAAAGCCTCTCTAACCTAGGTGGCTCGAATGGAGAAATTAGAAAGGATGGCAACTCGGATACTCCGGTCACAATAGAGTAGATTGAGGTTGTGGAACTTGTGTGATTTTGTTCAACTCTATGGATGGTTGGCGGGTTTGGTCCAAAATGAGAGGGCTCAATGAGCTTCTTTGTTTAGAACATTCAATTGTCTAATGATATCCGATGGCAATGGAGAGGTTCGAAAGACTAACGCTCTCAATTTGGTGTCTATGTCCAATTGGTTCTTGGTTCATGTTTGGTTGGGAACCATAGGATCACAACCGTAAATTATTTCTGGTCATGGTCCCTCTATGGTCATAAGAATGATCAAGATCCTAAGCCCAAGGGTGGTTAGGCAATCTATGCTCGGGGTAGTCCAGTAATCGTAAGCCTTGATCGACTACAATGTTTAGCACATTGAGTTGTTCTATCCTCTTGGCGTATCGGGCTAGAGTTTTAAGGAAAAGAAGACAGAGTATCATATCATTATCTATGAGTAGTTCAAGTCCATTTGGTTGCGGGACCAATGGATCACATCAAATTTTTTTCTTCTTTGCGGACCTTTGATGGTCATATAGATGCTCAAGGTAGTATGTAATTTGGTTGATTCAACCAATACTCAAATAATTTATCGTCTTCAATGTTTAATGCGTCTAGTTTTCAGTTGATTCTTTGTATGTCTCTAGTTGTCTTGAAAATGTTGTACCTAAGGCCTTGATCTATGTCTACAAGTGGAACCACTAGGTTTGGTTGTGGTATTACCGGTTCAAAGCTAAAATCTCTGGGTTCTTTGGGGCCCGTAATTGTCATATGAAATGTGATTGCATCTAATTAACTAAAAAAACTAATAAAGCAAATCAAATCTAAACTATGTTTTTGTATTTTCTAGAATATAAATGAACAAAGAAAATGAATGATTAATCTAACAAAGGAAATATTTTTGGACTATTTTTCTGATATTTAAGAACAAAACTTCTAATCTAATAAATGAACCTAATACAAACAATTAACTAGGTGTAGCTAACTACTTGTGTAAATGGTGTTAATCTAAATCCTAAACAATTAACTAATTGAAATATTTCAAATAAAATCTTCAATCTTACCTCAGAAACAAAGAATAAATCACAGCCTCAGAGAAGCTATTATTCCCTGCAACTTCCTTGACAATGTTGAAGAACAAACTTTCTAATTTGATCTGATCTACTGATGACTTGATAATTGAAATGATGAAAGGATTTATCTACTGTATTTGATATGAAATTTGAAATGATAAATTTAGAATTGATAATTTCATGAATGAATCAAACAACACCTCCAACCTAGATATTGCAAGAACTATGGAAAATCTGGTTGTAAGAGTATTGTCCCCTCAGTTTATCCTTTCAATATTTGTGTCCACATGAGTCCAATGGATGGGAATGCAACAACAACATAAGAAGAAGGATGCAGGAGAAACAACATCTTGAATTGGTAGACTGGGAAGCAATGCAAGTGGAAGAGTGCAAGCACAATTGAACTTGAGATTGGCTTTGGCAATTTCCAACAAGAAAGGAAACAACTTTATAATAGCAAGAATACAAATTTTCTCTAGGTTTTTCTTACACACAAGCATGGTATTTATAGGAATTTAGTTGGGCAATGGTTGAAGCCATTTGGCAGCCAAAGGAGGACATAACAAAAGTGAAGAGGGAGTTCAAACTATTAACAACCATCAATCAAAAATAGAAGTGCAAGAATAGATTTCCACAAGGAAGTTGGGCCTTGGAATAATCTAAAATCAGGACAAGAAACGCGTCTAAAAATGGAAGTTAAGTGAGAGAATTCCATGTTAAAACATGAGTGAAATCTTTGGAAAATTTGTACAGGACCACCGCCCTATGCAGGGTGGCGATTTCAGAGACCGCTACTTTGCCCAGCGTGGTGGTTGGTAAACTGCCGCCCTTCCTAGGTGGTTGTTTTGACACTAAAGGTAAAAACTACTCTGAAATGTAGCGAGAAGCTAAGAAAAATCATGCAAGGGCTAAGTAGGGATGTCTAGGCTATAAATATATACTGCGAATGGGTTTTGGAGCTCGAACATCTTCTGAAAGGATATGAATCATCATTGGGGACCTTTATAACCATTTTCTGAAAATGTAGCACATGCAATTTTGGGTGTGTACGGTGGCCAAAAATGATAAGGGAAAATCTATATCTGTGGAAACTATGTCCACTAAAACAACGACAGATATCATGAAACTCTTAGAGAGTGATGAACCGATATTCCTCCCATTTGAACCACAAGGAATGGGTAGCCTTCTTGGCACGACCTCTCTTCCCGTTGATGGTCTTGGCCTAGGTATAAACATGATATAATTAAAAAATAAGAAGAGAGGGATGAAATCAATATGATACCCATCAAATCCATCTCTAGGGTTTGTTCTATTCCAAACCTTGGTTTAGATACAAACATGTCAGAAATCAAACTTGTCATATATACGAGAATGTGATCCTATTATGCAACAAAAGTCATGTAGGGTCACTATTCCTCATCAAGCTGAGAAGCATAGTCATGCTCCCTTACGCACAAAGTGTCGAGAATGTGACAACAAGGTTCTTAAATACCTTCATTAGATAGAAAATTTGGATAAATATATATACACGATCATGGGTGAGGGTTATAAGTCTAAACCCCATATGGTAAATCCTTTTCCAGAGAATGAAAACTTCAAAGGTAATGTTCCTTCACTTGTGTGCTCTTAGGGGTGAGGAGTTTGACATCCTTCAACTCTCTTCACCTTAGAAATTTTACGCATGATCCACCAACATTTCCATATGTATACTACTGCATCCGCATTGCATTATCATCTTCCAGTCATTTCATGAAAATGTAATCAATGGACTTATTCTTACGAAAATTCCTAAAAACTTCTAAAAATATTGGCAAAACACTCAAATCATATCTCTTCAAATTTTCATAATATCATCAATAATTTCTGAATCATTTCATCAATTCAAACAAGATAAGACAAAGCTTTGATAGTAACCATACCAAGGCCTACATACTTGGTTCTACTCATAGTTTTCTTCTAGATTAGGTGTCTTTGCCTATAGTCTATTATAGAATCTTCATGGTGTTACATCTATCCCATATAAACCTCTTTGGAAATAAGAAACATTCTAAACATTTTACCTAGATATATATGTCAAATGCAAATCAACGAAAATTTTTTTATTTACACACTTCTTTGCCCCACCAACCTTCGGTGTTGAGCTTGCACCTCTTACTAGTGGCGTGGGGTTGGGAAAGGAGAGAAGTTCCCTTACTCACCTATGCCTTGTCCTTGGTGATGAGCCCATGCTTCTTACTGGTAGCATGGGGCAAGGCGTAGGGGTCTTTATAAACAAATTAGAAGGTTAAAAGTAGTTTATTCAATAAAAGATGCTTTGAAAACTATAAGTTCAAAGCAAAGTGAGTTAGATGTTCAAATTCCAAGAGAGTTTAAAACCTTAAACCAGATTTTTTCAACCAAGTTTCCATTGACGGATCTAAGTCTAGATAAAATAGAAATCAATTCACATTTTAAGCTATGTAGTAAACTTGAATAAAATGAGGTCATAGGTTCTCAATTTGGTTTTCGCAAAATCCTCCTCTTTCTCTCATCATCACCATTCAAAAAATTTGTATAATTTGTGTCCCTTTTGGCTCTCGGTGTTGAGACCTCACATATTATGGCTACGTGGGGTTAGGAGTGGGGCAAGTTCATTCTATTATCATATCACTTTTCATCACATTCTTCCAAAACAATAAGAGGTATCGAAAATTGCTTAAATAAACTAAATTTTAGCATTACATTGTACTTGCATAATCATCATATATCAACATTGCAAAAAAAAACAAAAAGGAAAACATTTTGTTAGCATTCATCATCCATTGCATACATTCTGAAAAGTATATAAAACTAGAAATTCTAAACATCTAGAGTACACATGTGAATCAAACCATAAATGCGAGTAAACTCTATGCAAGGAATAACCGATCCATATATATATATATCAATTTCTGTGAACAATGTCATCACACACTAGGCATGGTCAAAATGCTCAAATGAGCACAAAATACAAAAACACCATACATGCGCCTCAAAAATGGATAAAACAAAATAAAGAGGCCTATAATCTATCCCCCTTAGGTGTAGTTTTTCTTTAACATTTTACATATTTAGGTTTCAAACAAACAATTGCAAAATACTAACCTTTGACCATGCTTTACTAGATCTCCCTGCTCGTGGAGGCATGATCATGACGTCGCACCGCTTATTTTGGCTACACTCTCACTTGAAATGGTTACATGGGTCCGAGCTTAAAAAATCACCAATAGGATATGTGCAAATGAATTGAAAAATGAGTTTGTTTTGATGTGTGTGTGTGTGTGTGTGTGTGTGTGTGTGTGTGTGTGTGTGTGTGTGTGTGTGTGTGTGTGTGTGTGTGTGTGTGTTGTTCTAACCTTGTTTTGAGTGTATGTGTCCATAGGGCTGGAGCATTGGTGCAGGTATATTCCTATCCCCACACAAATGGTAAGTCCTCTTGTCATTTTAATTTAGCATTTATTTTTCGATATTATATCTATTTGCACTTGAGTCTTATTTTCATTTCGCAGGTAGTGGGAGCTTGATGCTTTGTCATTTTGACACACGGACGTGTCATGTATATCTTATAACTCCCCATTTTGGGAATGCCATACTCAGACTCTATGTTTTACACCTCTTCATGGCTAAAATGCTTCTCGGGGGTAATATATACCCACCCAAATTTACACGTGATACATTTACGTAAGACGGTTATAAAGTCCCTGATGATGATTCATATCCTTTCAGAAAGTGTTCGAGTCCCTAAACCCATTTGTAGTATATATTTGTAGACTATACATACTTACTTAGCCTTTACATGCTTTCTTCTAGATTCCCACTTATTTTAATGCATTTTTTGACCTTCAGTGTCAAAACTACCACCCGAGCTTGAGCGGCGGTTTCGTGTTTTTCACCCGAGCTTGGCGATGGTTTTGTGTTTGTCACCCAGAGCTTGGGTGGTAGTTCTGTGTGATTTTCTAGAAACCTTCATGCATAATTATACACACGTGATTTCACTTAACTTCACTTCTAAGGCACGTTTATGAGCCAAATTAGCTAAATTTGGGCTTGATTGCATGGTCTTCTCTCCCTCTTCTATTTTTAAATAGATTTAATTAGTTTGAACTGCCTCTTCATCCAATGAGTTGGCACCACAAGGATGCCTTGTGTGTGAGTTCACAGCCTAGCCAATTTGTTATATAACCATTACTTGTTCTCAAGAAAAACCTGGAGAATTTTGAGTATTCTTGTTATTGCAAAGTTGTTGCCTTTCTTGCTTGGAAATTGCCAAAGCCAATCTTAGTTCAATTATTCTTGCATTCTTCCACCTGCATTACTTCCTAGTCTTCAAATCCAAGCTACTACTACTCCTACACTTTTCTTCTTCTGTTTTTACTGCATTCCCACCCATTGGACTCACGTGGACATAGAAATCGAAAGGATAAACTAAGGGGACGAATATTCACACAACCAAATTTTCCATTATTCTTGCATATCTAGGTTGGAGGTGTTGTTTGTCTTCTTCATTGATTTTAATTGTTAATTATGAATTTATCAATCCAAATCCATATCAAATACAATAGAGAAATTGTTTCATTATTTCAATTATCAAGAAATCACATAGATCGATCACATTAGAAATTTTTCTTCAATATTGTCAGGGAAGTTGTAGGAAATAATAGCTTCGTTGAAGTTTGATTTATTCTCTACCTCTAAGGTAGGATTGAGGGTTTTATTAGAAAGATTCAATTGATTAATTAGTTTATATTTAATTCACAAATGCATAAGAAAATAGCCACATATGGCTACTTTATTTGTTTATAGTAAAAGCAAATCATTGTTGTAATGTATGATGTTTCAGTTTTATTGATTTATTTAGGTTAGTTTCCTTTCAACAATAGATTAGATTGTTAATTTCATATTGGTTAAATTGAACACTTCAAACTAGTTTAGTACCTAGATTCAATCAAGTAGATCAAGCCATAGGGAATTTATGCTACCCGTTCATAGCCGCTAAATCTCCCCTTTGCCAATTCGGCTCCTAGGAAATCACACTACCTGTTTCACCTGATTCTTAGACGTTTCTTAGAAAATGACGAAACAGATAGGGTAACAGGCGTAGGAGGGATACCTTATGAAGATGATAGTTGTAAGTTATTGCACGCGTGTTGACTCCTCGATCCACAGCTGACCGTGAGAGATTCCTTTTGGTGAGAGGAACTACCTGAAATAGAAAGCAAGACCACCAAAAAGAGTTAAACAATATATGCAGTGGACTGCCTAGCGTATGCTAGATCCTAGAAGTGTGGTACTTCCTGGAAGGCTATCAATCCACTTGTTTTAAACAATTTAATGTGAGAAATAAAGTAAATGTCGTCTTACTGTAATCTATACGATTTAGGCATCTCATATAAAACACAATAAGAAAGATCTAATTCAACAGGCTAAGTTAAAACAAGATCCAGGGGTTAGGTAAATGGTTCTAGGATTACTCGTAGGTCTGGAAGAGGTTTGGAAAAGGTCACAAGAAATTATGGGTAACTCAGGAACAAGTAGGTAGGTTATTGTTACGAGCTTTGTATTGATGGATACAGAGATCGATGTCCATCTAGGGTGGACCGATGATTACTGGTGGTGATGCCGATCACTGATAAAATGACAGAGGGTCAAGAACAGAGTTCTGGAAGAGGTTTTTCAAGCTGACAGGGAGCTGAGTGGGGTCTTTATGAGGTCTAGGTGAGGTATCAAGCTAGTGGGTAGATTTAATGGGGTTTGGATGGAGCTAGGATGAGCTATGGGTTGGGTTAGCAAATGGTGGTATGAAGCCAATATACTGCAGGCTAACCGGCGTCGGTTAGGGTGAATCGATGCTAGTTACTGTGGGATTCTAGGAATATCACAGAATGAGTTTTTGGGTTCACTTTGTGGTTGCACAAAGGGCTTGGTTGGTTGGAATGAGGAATCAGGTTGTTTGGATGGGGTTTTGTGAGGGTTTTGATGGGGGTATGGAGGGAATACTACCAAAGGAGATAGGTAAGTGGTTGTGGGAGAAAATAACAATAGAGAAGGATGAAAATACTGGAACTACTGAAGTGAATGAGATGAGAAGAGGTTCTACTTACTTGGAATTTGGGCCTGGACACCTATGAATGAAGAATGGAGATGATCATGAATGGTTGGATGCTATGGATGAATCACCAAACGTTGGGGAGCTCTTGCATGGGCTTCTGTGCTCTCCTTCTTATTTGACTGGATCAGATCTATACTAGAATGAGTGCTAGCTGGTTACTTGGGTGAGTGCTAAACATCTATGTGACCGAAAACACTTGATCTCTCTGCATGCATGTGTGTTGTGTTCTCTCTAACTACTGACCTTGAGAATGAGGTTGCCCAAGGGAATTAAGGCTGATCGATGGCGGTTACGGTCTGAATGGCATTAGTTTAGGGGTAATTGACATCGGTTAAGGTGGGATTCCCCAAGTTAACTAAAAATAGGAGATCATGGTTGTAACTGCTGCCAGATCTCTCTATTTCTCCAGACAAGAGCAGAAGTTGCCATTTGTATATGCGAAATGAGGTGTAGGCATTGATTTTTAGAGTGTTGGTTAGGTCTTAGTTAGTTATGGGAACATACTAAGAATAGGTTTAGGGTGAGGTGGCTAGGTGAGGTGTCTTGGTGATGTGGAGGGGTGGGTATTAGGTAATTAGGATAATTAAATAATAGCTATGATGAGGATAGAGATTAATTTAATTAAATGAATTAAATTAATATTAGTGTGGGGTGAAAGGGGCCATGGTTAGGTAAGTGTGTTTAAGTTAATTAATTAATAAGGGGCTACGGGAATGTGACCTAATTTTGGTGTCTACTTTGCCATATCTTAGTCAATTTGATTTTCCTACAACTAGCCATCCATAGTTTCCACATCGGCTGCCTTATCACAACCTTGGGGGTCAAGTGTGGTTAAAGGTTGCATGTACATTTTCATACAAATTGGTGAACATGACGTGACAGTTAATTCCTTCTTATTTCCTTTACTTTCATTGATATTACCTCACCTCTCCATTTTCCCCCTATTTTAGTAGGTATTTTATACTTTCTAAAATATGTTTGGAAGAAAGATTGGTGAGCCATTTGGCTCTGATAGATATTACACCAACGTGCAACCACAATAGTCCCCTTCCCTTTCCAAATGGGCTGACAATTACATAGGAAATATGCAAACCTCCCCAATTACACTTCAAACCCCATTAGCTATGTAAGGATGGAGGAGGTTGATCAACCGTTAAACATGCAATATGGTCAACCCAATGAAAACCATGTTGTTATAAAAAAATGAAACAAGTTCTTACCATAAAGTCTTGTCAAGACCTCACATTTCCATGCAATCAACAAAAGATGACATATTTACATGAATAGCTAATCCTCTTCATCAAATAGATAAGTATTTGGATAGAATGAATAATTATAACCTCACGAGATGCCAAATGCATATCCTAAGATTCTTACTTCCAAGGAAGACAAGAATTATAACATTAAACAATTCATAATAGGGTATTATTAGCTGCTCGGTCAAACCATGTGCCGTAGGTACCACAAAAAAGGAATCAATCCTGTCCCAACAATCTCATTTCCACTTTAGTAGGGAGGATTAGAGAACTAGAGGGTGCCCAACCATTGCAACCAACTTATGCAATAGGGAAGAACATGGGATATCTAGTAGATAACAAGGGGTACATCCCTACCAATGAACAACCAATGCAACATCATATACAACAAGGTTACCTAGTTCAGATGAATCCAGTTGATCTTCTCACATGGTCTAATACACTAGGAATGGGTCCTCATCCTTCTCAAACTTATCCTACGTAAGGGCTGGCTGAAAGTGTATTCTCAAATGATGCTCCATTAGGAAATGTGACATTCCCTAGTTTCAAAATGCTAGTCCATATTTGCGTATAATCCCACCTTACTTACACATGTATTCGAATTCCCCCTAGATGGACCCATATGCTATTCATGCTCCTTATATGGCATTTCAAGGAACTGCATATGTTTCAGGAAATTCCTATAATACAGCTTATCCGACTCCTCCTCCTCCACCTCCTTATCAAGGATCTTCAATGGTGTAATTTTACGCAATGGGTACTTATGCTGAATACTTAAAGGAACCCCTTGACTTCACTATGCGTGCTATCATGCTTCCATGCCCATTTCATGATCTTCCTAAATTGAGGGAATGACATTATCTTTTACTGATCAGATTCTAGAAGCCTCCATACATTCTTTCAAATAACTTGTTTCTGAATTCATTAGAGCATTTGATATGAACAAGTTGTTGCATACAAGGATTAGGGAGTTTTTGTATATTAGACAGGAGCAAAATGAATCTTCCGCCCATTTCATCTAGAGGTGGCATCAAGTTCTTTACTCTTCTACAAGTGCACCAAATATGGACCAAATGGAACTTTGTGATCTCTTCCTTCATTCACTCAATCGAGAGACCAGGGAAGAAGTCTAGAAGTTTCCTTTCTGTAGTTATGAAGAGGTACTTGGAAGGTGCACTCCAAATTGACCAGAAATAATTGATAGTGGTCAAAAGACTTATGGCTCGAATGGGAAGCTGGTCACTCCCTCACAAGGTAATTACCCCAACGGTTCTAACAACAATCAAGGGCCTAAGGTATTTAACAAGAATCGTGGTGTTACGACTGATGGTGTCACTGACTAGGTTAGGAAGCCAAACATTGGTAACACTAACCAAGAAAATAATGGAAATACCAATGGTAACTCGGGAAATCAAGTAAACCATAACTTGATTAACATAGTTGATGTAAACATCCCCCTTAGAAATAAATTCAAACCCAAGGCCCTGAACCAATACCAAAACTTTGGCCAAGGGGCAATGAACCATGGTTATAAAAATCAATTTCAAAACTACAATCAAGGTTATAATCAACAACAACAAGATGCTTATCAAAGGCCAAGAAATTATGATCCTAACAAATATTGTGGTTTCCATAAGGTTCGAGGTCATGATGATAGAACTTTCCATGATTGCAACAAGTTTCTACAAAGACTTCCGAAAACCAAAGACAACTCTTTGTAGACATGTTCTTAGCAAATCCAGAAACAAACTTGTAGTCTGACTATACAGGACCCATAGCTCCTTAGAATGCTAATGTGAGCATCTTTTGAGATCCACTCCCTACGCATCCTGAAAATGTCAAGGTGAATCCTTAGAACATAAACAAGGGAATTCCTATAGGGAACAACAACCATGAGGCCTCAACTTCCAATAACTCTCGAGTTTCTCCTAACCTTGGTTTGAACAACAACACAAAGATCATGGGATTAATTGAGCTAGAATTTGAACTGAAATTAATGCAATAACTCAAGTGAAGGAATACTTTCCTCAAACCCTACCCACTCTTTCCTTCTCACAGGATGACATTCCTACAATCACAAAACTAGTAGGAGCATATGATTTAATATTATATTTGAACAAGACCTTCTCTCACATCTTGTTTTTAGATTTGTTGAAGAACTCCCCTGCACATCATTCTGCATTGTTCAAGGCACTAGGTACTAATCATCTACTCCATGTTATGCCTCATACCTGTGCTCAAATAAATCATATTGAATTTGACATACATCCTTCGGGACAGAGTGATAGGGATATTGGGTTTGTTTTTGATATAGACAAGATGCCTTCTCTCGAGCTGAAATAACATGAAGAGATGATCCCCTTATTTTACAGTGTCCGGGTTTACAATAATTGCATTATGAGAGCTATGATTGACAACGGGGCTGCAGTAAATGTGGTTCCTTTTTCTTTCTTACAAAATTTGGGGTATGGGGAGACCAATTTCTCCTCTATGAGAAACACATTGTGAGTGTATGATAGTCTTAAGGATACTTTAATTGGGACCACAATTCTTCTTGTCACCCTTGGGCTAAAACCATCTTGACAGAGTTTTACATCATCGATAGGGAAAAAATATTCTAAATAGAGCTCAATTAAGAGTAAATAACAAAAAAACACCCTATTAACTATGGAAAGGAAAACCATCTACTGTGAAGCAAATGCGAGTCTTTGGGATCAATTGCTACATCATGAGAGATGAAGACAATTTGGGAAAGTTGCATTCTAGGTGTGATGAAGGCATATTCATTGGTTATTCATCGTTAGTGTAGCCTATAGGTGCTACAACAAGAGCTTTAGAAGGTGGTTGAAAGCACAAATGTAAAAATAGATGAAACTCAGCCTTCAAAATTAGAAATCAGCCTAAGGATAGCCATGATGATGATGATGATGAAATAAGAAGCACACATGAAGAGGTAGAAGAAGTGGAGGAAGAAGAAGAAAGGCATGACACCAAGACACCTTCAAGGCAAGTTAGAAGAGACCATCCTTCGATATGATTATAGGGAGTAAATAAGGTGGTGTGCTCACAAGAAGGAAGATAAGAAGTCAACAAAACAATGAAGACACAACCCTCTTATCTATGATAAAACCAAAAATGTGAAAGAAGCATGCAATGAAAAATATTAGATAGATGAAATGAATGAAGAACTTGATCAAATTGAGAAAAATGAAACATGGGAGCTTGTGCCTAGGCCAAAAGACAAGAATGTCATAGGAACAAAATGGGTCTTCAGGAATAAAATGAATGAAAAAGGTGAAGTGACAAGAAATAAATCAAGTGTAAAGGCTATGCACAAATGGAAGGAGTTGATTTTGATGAAACATTTGCACCAGTGGAAAAAATGGAAGCAATCAAATTATTCTTGGTATACACTACTCACAAGAAAATTAGAATTTTTCAAATGGATGTCAAATCTACTTTTCTAAATAGAAACTTAAATGAGAAAGTGTATGTTGAGAAGAATGAAGGATTCTCTTTGAGTGAAGATAAATACTATGTATGCAGATTGAAAAAGGATTTTTATGGGCTCAAACAATCTCCTAGAGCTTGGTATAATAGGCTGGATGCTTATCTTATTAAGAAAGGTTTGAGAAAGGGAGTACTGATAGCAATATATACATTAAAGAAGAAAAAGACAATCATAGTTTATGTTGATGACATCATTTTTGGAGGGGATCATGAAAGGATGACTCATGAATTCACTGATGTGATGAAAAAGATCTTGAAATGTCTATGCTTGGTGATCTTTCATACTTTCTAGGTCTTCATATAAACCAATCAGATCAAGGAATATTTATATCCCAAGATAAATACATCAAGGAAATGCTAAAAAGATACAAAATGGAATATTTCATACCTATAGGCACACCAATGGAGGTAGGATGAAAGTTAAGCAAAGAAGATGACTCACCTAAAGTGGACAAAACACTATACAAATCTATGATAGGAAGCCTTCTCTATTCCACTGCATCAAGGCCAGATATTATGCAAGTTGTTGTTTTAGCAGGTAGGTTTCAAGAGAATCCAAGAGAAACACATCTCAAGGTAGTCAAGAGGATACTTAGATATCTCATGGGAACTCTAGAGTATGGCCTTTGGTATCTTGCAAGAAAATACTTCAATATAAGAGCATACATTGATGCAAATTGGGATGGAAATATTGATGACAAGAAGAGCATAAGTGGTGGAGCCTTCTTTGTTGGAAAATGTCTAGTGTCATGGTTGAGTAAAAAGAAATCTTTAGTGACATTATCTACTTGTGAAGCAGATTACATAGCTGCTGCCATGTGTTGCACTCTGTTCTTTGGATGAGGCAAACATTGGAAGACTACAAGGTAAAATTTTATGAACCAACTCCCTTGCTTTGTGATAGCACTAGTGCCATTAGTGTCTCTAAAAATCCAGTATTCCATTCAAAGAATAAGCATATTCTAATCAGATTTCATTTCTTGAGGGAACAAGTAAATGATAAAAAGATTAATCTTGTATATATGAGCACAAAAGAAGAAATTGCAGACATTATGAAAAATCCACTTCCAAAGGCAGCATTTGAGCATCTTAGGGATGAATTGGGAGCCATTCTTGATCCTAATAAATATTAAAAGGTATTGTAAAAATCAAGGGTGTATTTATCTTACAAAATCAACTCCTATAATGTACCAAAAAGAGCTTCAAGAGAGGGGGATCTAGTCTACTAGCTCATAACGTTTTCATGACATTTCTTCTATCAAGTTTGTTGCATATGTTTCCTTTGCTGCATTCAGGGCATGTCTTCATATTAGCCTTTTCAAATGGTCTTATGTCATGCGTGGTGATTGTTTAGTTTCAATAATGCCTAAAGCTTAATAGGATCAATCTTTGATGTATGATTTTTCTCTTACTGCTACTCTTCATTTCTTTGGTTGTCCCATCTTTGTCATGGATGTTAAATGGGAGAATATGTGCACAGGGAATATGAATATGTTGTTAGTTTTTCATTCGATTTGTCACGCTCTAATCAATTTGTCTTGGTTTGTGTGGGTGTTGACATCAATGAAAAAGGGGAGTTTGTTGCCCACCTTTATGTCTAGTTAACATTGATGTCTTTGTGGTGTCCCAATGCTTCTTTGTCATGGAAGTAGTATGTTTAGAGAGTCACAAAGTGTTGGGTTCATGATAGTCCATGTTGAGTCAAATTGATGCCTTTGGGTGCATGGGATTCAAGTGAGTCTCTATGGTGAAAATTGAAGAAAAAAATACGTCTATTAGGTGTATCACAGGTGGATGGACTCATTATAGGAATCAAAATGTCAAGAAACAAGCTTTGGAGAAAATGCTACTTCTAGCCAAAATTGTCCTTAAGGAACCCAATTGTTCTTGCATGAAAATAAGATTGGTAAGATATTCACAGAAAAACCTATGGCTAACCAACACATGGAATATGTATAGGGATGTCTTGTAGTGCTCCATGTCAAATTTCATCAGATTTTGAAATGGGTATTTTGATTTATTTAAGTTTTTCTAAAACAACTTTCTTGAAATATGCATTTTGAGATGTTTGTCTTCTTAGGTATCAAGAAAAAATATGATGGCTTCTTCAGATAAATCATAGAAGGAATTTTTGTAGCTGACTCTAAGCCTAAGGTAATGCAAATTTTTTAGGTCAATTACAATTTTTTTGAGAAATTTATGAACAATCTTCTAAGCAAGTTTTTTTGGTGTCAAAAGATGCTCGAATTGATAGGAGAAAAAAGGTGAAATTGGTCTCAAATGTCTTTTTTAATCACTGATAAGGCTTATATTAGTTATTTTATGATGATTTCAAGGCTCACATGGTATTTTAAGGACAATAATTATGGAGTTACATGCAGTAGGTCAGTCTTGGACTTAGTTTGAATGGTTACTCTTGGTATAATCTTGTACTTGACTCCAACAGTAGTAAAATAATTACAACAAGAAGCCCATACCATCTCCACAAGTTATATTCAAGGTGTTGGATAAATTTAAATGGTTGACACGTGAATATCAAGTTGCAAACTAATCTCACTATGTTGTCCTAAACTCTTAAAGTCTTGACTTGCTCACACTCGGTGTATGCAACCGAGTTGTTTTTCCATTTAAAGTGAAAATTCAAGTAGAAATAAGTGATGCTTATCTCATATTGAATATTATAGTGCTCAAATACAAACACTTAAGGTACCTAATTTTTTTTGGAGATCAAGTCTAGGGTTTGATTGAATTTTTCTTGCTCAAACAAGACTGTCTGATCAACCTTCTCGATTATGTCTTGTAGCGTGAGGTATACAAACTAAACTGAAGGTTCCTTACAAAGAAAAAGATGGAGAGTGATTTAATGGAATCCTAGACATCATCTTTATGCATATAATACATGGTTCAAACATCAATGATTGGTGATGTAATCTTTGTTACAACCATAACACCGATTTTTGAAGCTCGTGAGTTGTTCTTACTCTTGCTAAGAGATTTTAACGGTAGTTTAAGATGGGTTGGGAATAAAACTAGGAGGAGAAACTCTTCTCAGTCCTTTCATAATTGAAACCATCTAACATGATTGTTTATCAAGGAAGTAATTGAATTTTACTTATTCTCGAGCTCCACATCTGCTATACCTGATTTAGGGTTTTTTTGCATGAAACTTTTGATCGATTCTCCCAAATGAACTAATGAAAAATTGTGAAATTTTGATACAATATTTGTGGGGAAATTTCCAATCATTTTCAAAAAGAATTTTTGTGAATGATAAAGTATATATGGAAAACATGTTGGCGGAAGTTTGAATTTTCATGCATAATTTCAGTAGTAGACTGATAAACTAAGTTTTTCACCTTCTCTATTGATCTTTCTTGCAATTTAAAATCTTATCTCAGTGAATGCATGGTTTTAGGAGTATGATTGATTTCAATATGGATTTACATGTGATTTAATATGCCTTAGCTTGATCAATATGTAGCTACATCTAGACAATTGACTGTGGCAAAGTGTAGGTATATGAAGGATTGAAGAGGTGAATAATGTTGAAGGTAAATAACTGTTCTTTAAAGAGCACTTGACATCCGAGAAGATCAAAACATGGTGGTTCAATGATCTTCATATTTGAATGCAATTTTTAGACTCACAGTCTAAGAAACCAGAGAACTTGGTTAGTATACTAAAGGTTTCACCGTGAATGTAGTGTGATCTCAAACTATGATGGGAAAATTACAAAAATAAGTCTATTTTGTGCTTCAAATGGAAGGTGTAAAGCCATGAGCTCGAGCCAAGACATTGAAGAGTCATTTTGGTAAAATACTTGCAATGGAATGTAAATATTTTTTCTCACATGGAGGCAAGATGAACTTGTGCGAAGAGTTTAGGGGTATAGAGAAGGTAAAGAGATTGTTTTTGTGGTTCAAATTCTTTGAAAAGGAAAATGCATAAAAATGAATAGAATGAAAAGAGAAGGGTGTGAGAGAAAATATAGGACTGAGATATTTGAAATGGGGGTGCGAGATCGATGTATGACTATGATAAACTATGAAAAAAGAGTAATTACAGTATTTTAAAGTGCATATAGATGAATGTGTGGGAAGACAACAAAGACAAAACATGGAATAGTTTGATAACGATAAAGAAACTCTATATGTAATAATGATCCAGGTTGTGAATAGTTAAGAAACACGTATGAAAATGGTGGAAAATATATCAAGGAGATATAAACATGGCGAGGGCATGTATCATCAAATGTGAGAGGGCAATTATGAAGTGTTAGAGAACAAGGAGATAAAGTTTAGAGTAGAGGCATGGGTGACTGATATAGAGGAACAAAGATAACATGATACACAATAAGCAAATTGATAATGAGTGTTGATTGTTTTGGTGAACAGGTTGAGTGAAATCGAGTCATTGTAGGGTGCATAATCAAAAGAATAGGTGAATTGAGATTTTTTGAATAAGAGAACCAATAAAGTGATCATAACCAAGTTGATGTAGCAACAAGACAACTATATGATCTTCTTGTATGCTTGAATTATCTAAGTAGGTGCTTAGGCTAGAAGAAGTTGGTGTTTCTTACTCTGTCAGCTGAGTGGGTGCTCAATCCTTCATCTAGTTGGTGCTAGGTGTCATCTGAATTTGGTGCTTCACAGATCAAGTAGGTGCTTGATCAATTGTAAATCAATGTTCATAATTGGTGTTCTAAATAAAGAGGCTGGTTTCAAAGTGGGGTTTTCCTTCTTGGGTTTCCCACTATAAACACTATGTATTTATCTTTTGTGTTGCTTGTTTTAAGTTTCTCTTGTGTTCTTAATATAACTTCTAATTCAGAAAGTTTGAAAAGACCTTAATTATGATTAGCACCGATTCACTCCTGTCTTAGTGCTTGTGATATCTAATAATATTGATCATAGGATGGTAGTATCAAATATTGAATGTGTACTCTAATCCACATGAAACCTAAAATCATGTTTAAAAGACAAGTAGATCAATGCTAGATAATTATGTATACAAACTAGTAAATTAAATATTGAAAATTTTGTATTGAGAACTTATTATAAAGTGGAAATGTGCATATAAATGACTATACCCGATTGGTCTTGTCGAATTATGCCCACCCCACCTCGCCCTAATTTTATAATTATGAAGAGTTCCATAGGGCCACTACAATAATTTCACACATTTAACACCATGATAATAACATTTTTGGTGTTTATATCTATTTTTGTAATATAACACCAATTTGGTATCATCCTATAAATTTAACACCGAGGACAACATAAATTTTGGTGTTCATATTTATTTTTTTGTAATATAACACCAATTTGGTATCATCCTATAATTTAACACCAATATAATAGTGTTTATTTTTAAGATGATACAAAATTGGTGTTATATTTTGGTGGTCAAATTTTCTTCTTATAATTTAACACCAAATTTGTAATATCTTAACATTAACACTAATATTAGTTAGTGTTTTTCATTTTTCCATAAAAATTAATTTAATATACATTAATAGTAGTTTAGGTAATCATTATTATCATCCAAATGTGCTTGTGAAAGGCCAATAAGGACTTTTTGAATAGGTTATTCATCTAGTGTTAAATGTGTGAAATTCTTGTTGTGTTAATTGAACATCAGTTTGAGGTTTTTACTTAGGGTTTCATATCTTTCATCCTATGGCATGTTTCTTGATTATTTTATCATTCCTTTAATAAAGGATAACATTGATCTTTATTAGGTGCTGAGGAGGTTACTAGTATTGATTGTAATCATATAACTTGATATATATATTTAACACACTTTTACAAGTCACGTCGCATGGGTTAACTTTTTGATAGCCACCTATATTTCCTGTCACACAAATTTAAGGTGGCGGTAATTTTCACATATTTCCCTTCAAAATATAAAACTTATTGTTACTTATATAATATTAATTAAATATAACAAAAACAATTTTATATATTCAACTATATTTAATATATAGTTTACATATAAATTTGTATAAAAATAATATATATATATTATATATATACAAGTTACATGGAATAGTTATTTCAAATGTTTGCAAGTATTTTATGGCTAAAATCATAAAAATATCTAAACAACCATCAAATTTAACCCTAAGTCAAGGTAAGAAAACTCAGTCCTCAAGGATTATTGATCCTTCCACCATCTTCTTATTTATTTCCATGGATTCTTTAACATTTACTCAACCTCTGCAATCATGTGAGGGTCTCATGATCTTGATCAGAAAATTTTTGAGCTTTCTTTAATGATATGGTTTACCATTTTCGAATCCCTTCCCTACTCTAAAGTGGATGAATTAAGTTATTAATACCTTACTATGCATTTCAGGATGAATTTTGTGTCCAAGTGCATTTCAAAGTTCAACTATAAATGCATCCAAAGGTAATATGGGGTGAGAAAGGAGAAAGTAGGAGGGAAGAGTGTTTTCTTGTGAGGGGGTTTGGTCACCTGTTAAACTTTCCTCACCCTTAAATCTTGGATACATGACAATAGTATGCTTCTAATTAGAGAGGGTACCTCAAACTATTACACAACGGTCCAGAACAAGGCGTCTGGGGCACAACACCAACGGGTCAAGGGGCAAGACCCCATTATGCTCTTCGACCACGACATAGGATGGGGTTGAGAGGAAATACCCCAAATACAAACACAAATTACCCTTTCAAGTGACCTTTAAAATGGTTGAAAAATCACTTCTTGAACAAAAACTATCCGTTTCTAGAATTAAAAAATTTCCCCCATTTTTTTTTCAAAAAAATGTCCTAATAATTAAATACCTATCGTTAAAGGTACTCTTCTCCATTTAAATAAAATTTAAAAAATCTTCAAAAATAATTTTTAACAATGTTGAACTAGGTAGTATGGGAGAGGGGTTTCAAAAATCCCAATAGAACACGTACATCGGGGTTATATTAAGAGGCTTAAAACACATGCATCTAAAGGTAAAATTTTTAAGAAATAATTCATACCTTAGAGGTTTAGGGTTAGGCTCAAATTTATTTCATTTTGGAATATTAAAATGTAATTTCCATTTAAAAAGAAAATCTTTTACGCACACATCTGAAAAATTTAGGTAGCACAAGACGAGATGAGAGGAGACGAGACAAGATATTTGTCCTATCATGTCTTGTCTTGTCTTGTCTTATCCCCCCCTGAACTATATTATCCACATGGTATGGTGAGGGAATTTTAGAGGAATTCAAGGATAATGATAATACTATGCTCAAAATTTCCCTTGATATCTATCCCTTTTATTCATGATTCCAAGAGAGGACCGTGGTGGTAATCAATAATGTCACATCTATTAATACCTAGAACTAGATTAGTTCCCAATGAGTGAAATATATAATATATATTAAAAGTATTGATTTTGTTACTACCTACTTCTCTAATACATAGAAAGGTGATCATTGATGGTAATATATAGAGAGGCGGACACTAGTCATATGGAGATAGGGGAATCACTACCCATCCAATAAACCCCGACCATTCGAGTTACCCATCAAACCAAAATCTTGCCCATCCCAAGCCATTAGAAGCTCATTTATGACCTTTTTGGTGTCTATATATATATGTCCCCCTTCCCTATATATCCAACTGTGACTCCTCAATCTCAATCCCAATCTCAATCTCAATCTCGCCTATATAGAGGGGGGGGCGGGGGAGGGGCGCCGACATCTATATCCATCTCGGGAGCCATATAGAGTATAGATTAGATAGGGGTATATAGTATTCGCTACGAGATATATAGATGGGGTTTCGTCTTCTCTATTTCTAGGGGATGCTCTCAGGAGGCCGAGCCATATAGAGTCAAAAATCAATAAGAACACCATCATGGACCAAAATCCGGACAGATCAATCTTGTTGGGAGAGACTGCCCAAGGGAAAAAGGAGGTGACTTCTAGATCGGGGGTAATAGGTAGAATGGGAACCGGATGAAATCGTATATCGAAACGACTTCTGGCATCACCGAAGGGATCAGAACCGCATTCGTGGGCCGACAATTTCTCCGGGTAAGTCGAACCATTGGAAGTGAATAGGAAGGGAACACATCTACAAAATTTCCTCCACATAATTTTGTTCCAAGGTTGAGGGTTATTTGACAATATTGTTGTGTGTTCTTCAAAGCAAAGGTATTCACTGGATACCAATCTCTTGGAGTGTTTGATTAAGGATATAAATCACCAGCGTTAAACCAAATCAATTTCCCAAAAAAAAATTTGCTTTGGAAAATCCTAAAACTTATGAAGAGATGAGAGGTGGTGGATGCCGGTGAGAGGAGATCAATGAGTCATGAAAGGTATGTAATTTTACTTCTCGATTTAAGTGTTGAATCTTTTTATGGGTTCTCATAATGAAAGTATCTATTTTTTTAATAATGAAAATATCTCCAAATCATAGTAGCGTAAAAAATCATATAGAATTTCATGTAAGATATAACTTATAATCTAGTAGCATATTACTCATATGAATGATATAATTTGATGGGTTGAGTTAGTTTTATAGTTTTCATCTTAAAATATTAAAAATTATAGTAGCTCCCATATTCCAACGCATTAGAGTCCCTTTGGCTACGATGAATAAAAATTTCCCCTCGGATACATTTTCCACATCCACATTTAGTGTTTTTAATTTCCCACCTTCGATTGCCAAATTGGTAAATTATCCAATATGGGAAGAAAATGATAACATGTAACTTTAACATCATAGAAAAGATAGTTCACTTGCCTTTTCATCACCATGTTATTTCCCGGTAAGAAAAGAAATATGAAATCTTTGTACTTTAACTATTTTATTATACTATTGGTTAAGTCTATTGATTTAATTTTATTTAAATTAAATCTGATTACAAATTAACTATTATAATAATTATGTAGAAAAATATACAATAATACCGAAGAAAATAAGAAAGAAATGATGTAAAACCCTAAGAAAGAAGGAGAGATAAAAGTACTTAGTTTTTTTCAAGTGAACAAGAAGTGATATGAGAAAGGTAAAGTATTGAACAAGATGCAAACACCATTGTAACTACTCACTGTAAATTCTAGAACTTAGGAATAATGTCGTAAGAGCATTTTGGGCGCTTGTAATTAGTGACCGGATATGGGCGCATGTGACTATGAAAATTCTCAAGATCTAGTTTCTTTTGTTTCACAATGGTTTTACAATTGTTCCTTGTTGATCACACGATATTCACTTTTTGATTGCCTAAAGGTACCTGTGCAAGAACTTGCAAAAGATAAATTCACTGCACATACCCATAAACCACATCAAACCTAAAAAGGAAAATGTAGAATAAGGATTGAATGACCTTAGAGGTCACCCCGAGAGTGAACTTATGACTGATCATTTTGCACTTTTATCTCAGATTCCATGTACTTCTTATGTGTGTGTGTAAGAATGATGCCCTAGATTAACTTATGCAAGATGCACTTGATAGTGGGTTGTAGCTATAATGTAGCAACGTAATAGTATGTGTGGATGGAATAGAATAGACTTCCCTTCCCATATTGTGTATGCAGAAGTATGTAACCCTTTTCCCTCCCGAATGAGTACTTTTCCATGGATGCCTTTGGAGTGCTTTAGTGCTTGAGTACTAGATTAGTGATGATAGCAATGGGAGAATTTAGTGCACGGTATTTGATTTTAAACATAGAAATATATATTTATATGATTCCCTTTTTAATTTCGTAATTGACAATGGAATGCCTAAACCATAAGTGAAAAATATTCCCAAAAAGATAAAAGAGACCCAAAAAGAGCAAGTAAGATAGAAAAGGGTCAAACCTTGAGGGACAAGATTGTTATACAGGCACTTTAGTCCTAGCTAGGTGTTGGTGTTTCCAAGTGATAAAATATAAATAAGTTAAGTTTTGACTAGGATGTAGGGTGTGTAAGGCCAAATAGAAAGCAAGAGACAAAATAAAAGAGGCCAAAGATAGTTTTCAACCACTAGTTTTCTTGCTTAGGAATCATGTAAATGTTAGCATGCTTTTAGGACCTAGAAATGTACCCAAGTGTGTGATTTAGTGTCTAAACTATTAATACACAAATGAATAAGAATATAATAAAAATAAAACTTAAGTGCTAAAATTTTTAATAGGTAATCTCTGTGTTTTTAATAATGAAAGTGCTTCCAAATTATAAAATGTTACAAATCATATTGATTCTCGGTCTAAATTTTTGATCATGAAATATATTTTTAATATAATACTATAAAATTTGATGGGTTGATTTAGTTTTATATTTTTAGCATTTCTTTTCCCATCAATTTTACTATCAATTGTTATCATAAAGGCGATTCTTACCCACTCAATTTTTTTGAGGTCCTTATTAATGTTAAACATGTCTTATCCTTGGGTTTGCACTTAGAGTTTTACTTCTTAGCCATCTATATTTATGGGTACAAAATATTATTTATGACCTAAGTTTTTAGGCATAAGACCCATCGTCATAATACATATGTGTGATTGTTTCTATCATATTCATGTTGTATCTAAATGACATCACACTACATGCCCAAGTTGGCATTTCTTTCTCATGTTGGTGTTGTCACATGAATTTTGCACCCAATTTATCAATTAGTTGATCCAATGCAAAAATGGGAACATAACCAAGGTGTGGGACCCTATCTCCTTAGGATTAACCTCTAGAGAAGGAAAATGCTTCCATATAACTAGTCTACATGCCTTTGGAAAGGCTTCGGGAAGCTTGATATATTCATGACATTTTGACCTAAAACTTCCCACGCTTAAGATGCTAACTAATCCTAAATTATGTCATGATTTTGATGCCCAAGATGACCTTGGTTGGCTCCCAAATTTGGTAGAAAAATTCCTTGGTGTCTTAATATCATGTATAAAAATATTAGGGCCCCTATAAGTGATTATAAGGGCATGATTTTCATTATAGTCCTCCTTGTTACCTGTTTTCACCTGTAGCTAGAGACAACAATGTTTTCCACCTTTCTTGCTTGAAAATGACCAAGATGATTGAGTTAGGACTTGAAACTTGGAATATATCATCTTGGGGGTATTAAAAACCTACATAAACTTGGAGGAGCCTTTAAGAGGCTAGAAGAGCGAAATAGTTTTGTGAAAATCCTAAAATTGATATGTTTCTGCTTGTGAAATCACCTCGGTCCCATATAGTCTTACTAATGCAATGAATGGCTTGGAATCACATGGATCTACTAAAATATATTTTTACCTTTAAATACACTTATTAATGATGGTTTACCATTTTTTAGATTTCTTTTGGTCATTTTAGATGCATCTTTGACTCTTTACAACTTGTAAATATCAACATTGCCAAAAGTGAGTCCTCATGACTTTGGAGGCACCCTTATTTGATTTTAAAACCTTTGAAAAATTAAAATGACTCAATAAATGATAAAAATGACATACTTTTGATCTCCATAGTTTATCATAAGAGCACCAAAAAAATTCATCCAAGTGTCGAGTTTATCATAGAAGCACAAGATTTTATCATAGAAGCACAAGAGTTTATCATAGAAGTGTCAAAGTCCTTGTCATGGAATAAAAAGAGGATGATCCACATGATCTGATCCTACTCCATGGCATGTGTAGCCACATTTGGTAAAACCATTGTAAATTCCATGGCTAAAAATAGAAATACTATCTTTGGAATGTTTCCCATGAACTCTAGAAAATTTCCCAACAATAGATTAAGAGTATTCAAATCAGGAATACATGGTTATATAATTGATGAAAATCCTTAGATGTCTTCTTCCTATCTCCTTGAAATCACCAATTAGTGTGAGCATTTTTTAAGACAAATTGAAAATCTTTGAATTTTGAATGGTAATCTCCAAAGCTAGAATGAAAATATTCGAGTTGGTTTGCAATCTTGGGAGACCTTCTCACTTTTCTTAACCATAAAATTATTACCCATGTCACACCAATATGATGTGTAAACCAAATTTGTTGGAGTATGAAGATCATAATCCTATCTAGGTTGTTTGAGCCATGACATGGGATAAGGGCTCAAAATAACAATTGGCATGTTTTTTTATCTCAACTATACATTGGACATTGTTACATGGCATCTCATGGCATCAATAATATAAAATATTGATACAAAGTTTTACATTTTAATTTGAACATCATATTTCATTTTGATATTTCATCTGGAAAATATTATATTAAAAGGACCCACTATAGTGTATTGTTTGTGACGCTAGCCTACAACGTAGAAGCACTTGGGATTAAAATAAAAATAAATATTTTTGTGTTGGGTATTCCTTTTAAATTAAGAAAATATGATTTATGATGTCCTCAAATATGTTCTCAACACTATCCAACCTATTATTAACCCTATATAATCTCAAATTTGGCCTAGGGTAATTAACCAAAATTGATTTCTAGGAGAAAATGTTGTACTAACTTTGAACAAAAAATAAGGGGCTTAACCTAATTAAAGAACTTCCAAACTTGGTACTAATAATTTTGGGTACCTTTAGATCATTATATATTTTGTGGCATCCTTTGAAAGTCTTCAAATGCAAATGGTGCATGAAAATTCACTATTGACCAAAAATGGTTTCTAGGAGATAGTTTTGCACTAACTTTAAATAGGAAAACAAAGGACTTAACCTAATCTAATCACTTCTAAACTTGGTACTAATAATTTTGGGTACCTTTATATCATTATAGAGTTGGTGGAATCCTTTGTAAATTATTAAAATGCAAATGGTGCATAACAGTTCATTATTGACCATATTTTGTTCCTAGGAGACAATTTTACATTGACTTTGAAAAAGAAAATGGAGGACTTACCCTA
The DNA here is from genome assembly GCA_018340775.1 of Taxus wallichiana var. yunnanensis. Lineage (NCBI taxonomy): Eukaryota > Viridiplantae > Streptophyta > Pinopsida > Cupressales > Taxaceae > Taxus > Taxus wallichiana. Next base: position 897,461,820 of record CM031239.1, read on the forward strand.
ATACAATAACTTCAAAACTTGGTACTAATAATATTGGGTACATTTATATAATTTTATAGTTAGTATCATTCTCTTGGGTGTTAAAATCATGAAAAATTCAGGATTGGTTAGCATCTCAATTGTGGGATGTTTTCATACTATCATGCATATCACAATATTCCTAGCCTTTCCAAGGAACATCCCGGTTTCTATAGGATCTTAGTACCCCCATGATGATATCTTCCGAGCTTCATATATGTACTCATCTATCTTTAACCTCAATCACTTATTGGAAGTCAAAACTAACATGAAGAAATATGCTAGGGAAAAACTACCATAATGATTTTAACTACCTAAAAATTTAAAAATACCCATTATCATGAGTAAACATGTATAAAATACAAGGAATGGTGATAGAGACTCCTAAATATATAAAATAAGTAATTTAAGGACATAATAAATATATGGACATTCCCTTGATTTTAGGAACATGTGAGTTGTTTTGGTCAAGGAAGACAATTTATAACATTGAAGAGGTCTAATGACTCACCCCATTTCCTCTCCTTATTTCTATATTTCTTGTTCAATGAATTGAAGAGATATAAATTTCTTGTTTCTATCTGATCTACCGATATTCTCTTATATAGCAGGTATATATGTTCAACATTTATACTCAACTCAAGTTGTAATCAAAACTATTAACATCCACAAAACATGACTGAACCACCTCAAACACCATTTTGGCACTTGAATTTTGATTTAGGTAAGTTCCAATATATTTGGAAATGATTTATTCATCTTTGGAATCTTCCTATAGAGTGTCCAAGTCTAGTTGCAGAGAGTCAAATTTTGGAAAAAAGAGTCAAAGTCTAGAAAGAGAGCACCGAGTCTAGAAAAGAGTGCTAGAGTCTTCTTGTTGAGTTCTAGAGTGCATTTGAGGAGTGTCGAGATTACATTTGAGGAGTGTTGAAGTGCATTATAGAAGCTTCAAAGTGCATTTTGGGTCTTAAGTGATATGATGGATCATGCTCTGAATATAATATTTGAATTATAGATCCAAATGGGAGGACTTTGATACTATATTTTTTATATAAATCAAACTCATTGGTTCAAATCTTCTTGGAGATAAGAATAATATGATTTTCCACTCAATAAAATATCTTGTAAAATTTGTTTTACCTTAGTATTCCTCCCATAATACATCATCAACTCAGGTTGCAATCAACACTTTTAACCTCCACAAAACATGATTGAACCACCTCAAACACCATTTTGGCACTTGAATTTTTCTCTATATAAGTTCCAATAACTTTGGAATTGAGTTAGTCATTTATGGAGACTTCCTATAGTGCATTGAGTTCTAGATACAGAGAGCATCAAAGTCTAGAAAAAGAGCACCAAAGTATGAAAAAAGTGCCGAGTTTGGAAGTAGAGCACTTTGGATCCTTCGTACAGAGTTATGGAGTACCTTTGAGGAGTGTCAGATTCCATTTGAGGAGTGCTAAATTGTATTAAAGGAGTGCTAGAGTGCATTTTGACTCTAAGCGATATAATAGATAATGTTTGAATCTAATCTTTAAACTCTAGATCCAAATATGAGGCCTTTGACACTAGATTTCTATTATTAATCAGACTAATTGGTGAACATTTTCTTGGAGATAGGACTAATATGATTTTACACTAAATAAAAGATCTTGTAAACTTTGTTCTACCTTAGTAGTCCTCTTATAAGACATACTCAATATTTATACTCAACTCAAGCCATAATCAACACTTTTAACCTCTATAAAACATGACTGAACCACCTCAAATACCATTTTGGCACTCAAATTTTTCTTAAGATAAGCTCCAGTAGTTTTGGAATTAAGTTAGTCATGTCTGGAGACTTCCTATAGAGTGTTGAATTCTAGTTATAGAGCACCTAAGTCTAGTCAGAGAGAGTCGAGTCTAGAAAAAGAGTGTTAAAGTCTTAAAAAGAGCACCAAAGTCTAGAAAAAGAGCATTGAAGTCTACATGTATAGTGTTATAGTGAATTTGAGAAGTTTCAAAGTCTATTTGAGGAGTGTTTCAGTGCATTAGAAGAGTTTTAGAGTTCAATTTAGCTCTTAACTGATATGACAGATCATGATTTGAATATGATATTTAAAATTTGGATCCAAATGGGAGGCCTTTGACACTAGATTTTTGATATAAAAAAGACTCATTAACTCACATTTTCTTGTAGATAAAACTGATATAATTTTCCACTCAATAAAAGAGCTTGTAATTTTTTTACCTTGGTAGTCCTCTCATAATACATGTCCAACATTCATACTCAACTTAGGTTGTAATCAGAACTTTCAACCTCTACAAAAACTTGCGAACCCACCTCAAACACCATTTTGGCACTTGAAATTTCCTCTAAATGAGTCCCAACAACTTTGGAATTTATTTATTCATCTCTGGAGTCTTTCTCGTAGAGCACCGAGTTTGGAAAGAGAGCACCGAGTCTAAAAAATGTTGAAGTCTGGAAAAAGAACATCATATCCTTTGTCAGAGTTCCAGAGTGTATTTTAAGATTTCCAGAGTGTATTTTTAGAGTTCCAAATTGTATTTGAGGAGCATGAGAGTGCATTAGAGGATGTTAGAGTGCACAAAGGCTTCAAATGTAAATGGTGCATAAGAGTTCACTATTGATCAAAACTTATTCCTAAGAGACAATTTCATACTGAATTTGAATAAGAAAATGGAGAACTTACCATCATCCAATCAATTCTAAACTTGGTATTAATAATTTTGGATACCTTTAGATCATTATAGAGTTGGTGGCATCCTCTTTAAAGGCTTAAAATGCAACTAGTGCATGACAATTCACTATATACCAAAATTGAATTGTAGGAGACAATTTTGCACTTGCGATTTTGACTAGGAAACAAAGGAATTAACCTAATTGAATCACTTCCAAAATTTGTAAAATAATAATATTTGGTACCTTTATATAACTATAGAGTTTATTTCATCCTCTCAGTAAAGGATTCAAATGTAAATGGTGCATGACAATTCACTATAGACAAAAACTTGTTCATAAGAGACAATTTTACATTTAATTTGAATAAGAAAAAGGAAGACTTACCCTAATCAATTCAATTTAAAAATTGGTCATAATAATCTTGGGTACCTTTAGATAATTTTAGAGTTAGTGGCATCCTATGTAAAGGCTTTGTAGTCACAAAATCATGCACTTTAGACAATTATTTATCCCGGTCTCATACTACTATTTAGAAGGTTCTTGAGTAAATAAAGTACTAATTAACCCCCATCCCTTTGGCCATTTTATTTATTTTATTTCATAATTTGTGACCTATTGCAGCTACATGCCCAACCATTTTCACACATCCCCCATAATTTTAGTCATAATTAGGGTGCCCCGATCCTTCTAGCACTTTCCCACCACTTTTTGGGCCTCTTCTAGCCATTTTTCATGTTTATATTTTTGTGGTCGGCCTTTTCGGGGTTAATTACAAAATTAGAGCAAGAGAACCCTATAAATATAAAGTTATGAGACCATAATGAGGGACCTAGCATCATACACTACTATCACTCCATCTAGAGTTGCATCCATCTATTGCATTGGCATCCACATAGCTCCATCATCAAGGAACAAGCTAGGACATCTGCATCACACTTCATAGGGGGAGGGATTCTATTCTATTCCATGCACACATATTATTACATTTTCTACATTTAGCTATTTCTCGTTATTTCACAAAGTGTGATTGACACAAGAGAACCTAGGGCATGACATGCGCGCACGTGCACACACACAAAAACACACACTAGAAGTACATATGAGTCTAAAATGTAGTGCAACACTCAATTTAGTAAGTCCACTGTTGTGGCAGCTGAGGTCAATCTGACCCATTCATTTGCATATTTTATTTTTAGGGATTTGATACTTCTTTGTATTTTATAGGTCTTCAACATCATCTTGCTTCATTTGATACATTTGGGGCAGTTCAACAAATCCAAAAGCGACAAAAATGGAGAAGGTTACGATTCACCTAATGACCCCGAGAAGATTAATCGTGGAGATTTTTCAGAGACTAGGGCACCTATTTCTACTGCACCAAGGCACCCCAACACCTTCCTGGGTGCTCCAGTCTACTCAAATCTTCCAGATCCACTTTTTTAGGACCTCTGTGTAGTTGTTCCTACTTTTGGAATTTCCTATCATACCTGTGACACTCTATGAGAGTCATTTAAAATCAGCTGAGTTCATTCCTCACTTTACTCGAGACATTAGGGTTATATTTTTGTTATTTTAATTATTTAGCTAATTTATACCACCTTAGAATATTTATTTACAATGTTTTATGTCCTCTTAGATTAGATTAACTATCATTATACTTCCCTAATTTTAGTTAATTTTTGTTAATCATTTTGGTGAACTCGACGTGATACTTATTCACCGCCCACACTAGATGGAAATTGCCCTTCACCCTCATTGAATAGTCATTCATTCACATGATCTCGGTAGGGGGAACAATGCTCCATCTCCCCCTCCTTCTCTACTCTTTCCATAGTCATACTTATTCTCCTTTGCATTCTTATACATTCATACTCTTATGCTTAGGTTCACACTTGACTATTGAGGGATTACTTCTACATTAAACCCCACACACTACATATTAGGCATTACACATTGCATTTTGTCACACATCACACATCCAACCTTTTGACATTTACCCATTCCTACATCACACATTTCTACTCTTTTTCCAATAATTATATCATCTACATGTTTATGATAATATGTTATTCATCTTACACATTACATACATTATTAGGCCATCTACGTACATAGCCACATCATACACTATCCATTCTACACCTAGTCTACATTCTACATTATACTACATGGTTATCATACACACATTAATCATTCTATGCAATTAGTCTATTTGAAACTACACATTTATAGATCACCTATATTCTACATACTATGCTAGGTCCCATTATATATGATTCTAGCTTTACATTTCATCCATGCATCCTACATTATCACACATTACATTGCATGTTACACATCCTACACACCTTTCATATCCTACACTCAATTATACATACCGTGCATTTACATACCATATTCATCACATGATCACCTTTTATCCTTACATACTACATTGTCTCTATACGCTACACTTACCACCCGATAACACACTTTAGTTCATCGAATCCATACTCACCTACTAAGGGTTTACAAATCAAATGGACCTTACATTCACCACATGTTTACTCTTCCATTTTTCACCCTCTGACATCTCTAGCTTAGTGACATATGCACTAGGCTAAATCCTCACTTATTATATCCTCTCGTAGTGGTATACACCTTAGGTTACATTACCAATCCCTATCATTTATCTTTTCGTGATATACCCTTAGTTCTAAATAATCACCCATACACTCATCTCATAATGATATACGCTTAGGGATAAATCATCCCTCCTCATTTCATCTCCTAGTGGTATACACTTAGGCTATAAGTTCCATACAAATCTCTTCTACATGTCACATATCATCACCACTACGCATATACACATTCATCATAGTGCGCTAGATATGGTGTGCACTACTCAACCATTTCTTGATGAAGCACTCTTATTTATGGTTCATTATTGACTACTAAGGGGGGAAAAAAAATGAATATAATTGTATACTCTTCCATCCACTCGTGGCGCACGCGCCTCCTATCACTCCATCTTACATTTCATTTCATCCATCCACAATATAATGCATTGTCTTGGGGCTATTTACTCTTGTTTACTAGTGTTTTCATTATCACTTTACTACACATGTTAGATTAATTTCTTATATGTCATTATCTATATCATCCAAACATGCGCGATCACACCTTCTTCTATTTGTGATCACGGATATAGGTCTCTTACATACAACATGGATGCTCTCCTTCTCCCCTTACTACATCAATGCTAGGGAATCTACACATTTGTATCTTCCAGGTGTTATTATTTCATTTTTACTTAGCATCTTTACTTGATCATACACACTTTGACATATTGTTTATTACTCTAACATGCTAACGGGTGTTCCATGTGCAACACTTATTTTGCAGGATTACATGTTTCCATGACTACTTGTTTGCTTGTTTGTACTTATGCATTATGGTTTGTTATTGTATGTGGGCTTTGCCTTATGTTTGGTGTGCACACTTGTTCTTTGCAACCATGATGACCTTATGTGTCTTATGACATCATGAGTGATGTCCCATGTTTGCAACCCAATTTGTGTGGCTTACTTTTTTTCTTGTGTGTTTACATTTACTACACTTTATGCGTAACTTATACAATGTTTTCTATATGCATGCTTATTTACACTTGTATTTGGCTAGCCTTTCTTGTTTTTGTGTGCCTTGGTTTCTACTAAGCACTTTCATACATGCAGTTGGCCCTCTTTTGGGGCCACATGTCTCCTATCAGTGACGTCACATGCGCCCCCACAAGGGGGCATCATTTGTTGGTTTCTACATACTAACACAACGTATTTACACCGGTTCGATTCGGTGCACTTATTTACAACTAGTGGGTTCAAACCGAGTCTACGAACCCCATACACAACAGATTTTATAGGACATGTTGTCCTTAGAATTTTTGCGAAACGCTTACATGATTGGGGGTTACAATGGGTATGACTCCTATACTACTTCATCCAGTGGCGTTATGTCTCCCAAAAAAATCCAGAAAGTAAATATATCTCTACACATATTTCTACAGCGATTCTTAAGATTGGAGGTTACAAGTGGGTGTGCTGTCTACACTAATTCATCTAGCGGCGTCGATCACCCAAAAACTCATACAATACAGGATATCCTTCTACACTCTTTATCAACATGGATTAGGTGTAGATGTTCCATTTACACTTACATTTACATTATCGTACTTTATATGTGTCTTTTACATAGCATTGTTACACTTACATACATACATATTTGACTACTTGATCATTTTCTCATTGCATGTCCGACCATATGAGAAACAAGTAGTCAAATGGGGGAAAAACAAGCAACAACAACAAAATAAATCTGTGACAGCAAACATATTTTACTAACCATACATGTACACATTGTGGCAGCTACACACACGTGTTTCACCCTAGGTTCACTCTCATCAATTTTTCTTTGCATATTTTTCATCCATAGTTTACATGCTTCTCCATGGTTTTATCATTCCACACTTTGTCTAGTCATTTGGAACATTTCTACTACACTATTCATGGACATCAGGTACACATCTCTATCTACTTTATGTTACCGAGATTTCCACTCACAAACATAAAGTGGGGGAAAAATGTAGTCACAAAAGCATGAACTTTAGACAATTATTTATCTCGGTCTCATACTACTATTTAGAAGGTTATTGAGTAAAGAAAGTACTAATTAACCCCCGTCCCTTTGGCCATTTTATTTCATAATTTGTGACCTAATTGAGCTACATGCCTAGCCATTTTCGCACATCCCCCATAATTTTAGCTATAATCGGGTGCCCCTTGTTGGGGTTAGCACAAGGTTGTACATATAATATACTTGGATCTAAGGATACATGTAATAAAAGGGATTTTATACCAGAAGAAATATACAAAATAAGAGATAAATCAACACCAAATTTAATACATCCACCAAGAAACAAGACAATCTATTATCCAAAGATTTTAGAAGATATACAATGAAGATTTACAATCTTCCACACCTCTCACGATGTACATTACTTTCTTTCTCTCAAGATTCTCATTCTTCTCCAAGAATTCTCTCTCTCACAATTATTTTCACAATAATCATTAACTCTCTCAATCCTTACTTCTAAACCCTAGCTTTCATGCTTATATAGGAATATATAAACTCAGGGCACTTAGCCATGCAATTACAATCAATATATCTGCTTTAATGCTAAAATTAGATCTAATTCCCATGAGTTAAATAAAACACTCACACACAGGTAACAAATGCCAATTACTACTTGCCTAGCCGATGACGTTTATAGGTGACCGATGTCGGTCCCTACATAATCGATATCGATTCTCGTGTGCTTTCTAGAAATTTTGATATAACATGCTAAAATAAAGTAATTGAGCTCCACAACTCAACAATCTCCCACTTGGAGATAAATTACTGTAATATACATATACAATGTCATTCTTGGATCCTTTCTTTAGCTTTGTTTCTTCCTCTTCAAGTCTCAAACTTGAAGACCAACAAAAGTGGAGTGTAGCTCCAACTTATCTTTTTCTAATGGCTTTGTTAGCATATCTATAGGGTTCTCACTTGTATGAATCTTCTCTAGTTTCAGCTTCCCATCCTCCAATACCTGCCGTATGAAGTGATACCTCAACTGAATGTGTTTCATTCTAGAATGAAATGCTGAGTTCTTTGCCAAATGAATTGCACTTTGACTATCACTGAACAATTTACAATCATCTTTCTCCTTTCCCAACTCTTCCATGAACCTACTCATCCATATCATCTCTTTGCTAGCCTCTGTAGCTGCAACATACTTTTCCTCTATAGTAGACAAAGCCACAACCTTCTGTAATATCGATATCTAGCTAATTTCTATCTCACCTACTATGAAAATATATCCAGTAGTGCTCCTTCTACCATCCAGATCTCCAGCCATATCTAAATCAACATAGCCACATAAATAAATATCTGAACCTCCATAGCATAATTGCATGCTAGATGTCCCTCTCAAATACTTGAGTATCCATTAGATTTCTTTCCAATTCTCTTTACTTGGATTGGCCATATATCTACTCACAACTCCCACTTCTTGTGCAATGTCTGGTCTAGTACAAACCATAACATACATGAGACTCCCAACTACTAAAGCATATGGTACTCATGTCATGTATTTGACCTCCTCATGTGATGAAGGACACTGATCTTTTCTTAATTTGAAGTGTCCAACCATAGGTGTACTTATAGGTTTTGAATTCTACATTTTAAACCTTTCTAACACCTTGTAGATATAATCCTCCTAAGATAAATACAATTTCTTATTCTTCCTGTCTCTATGTATTTGCATGTCAAGGATTCTTTTTGCAGCTCCTAAATCCTTCATATCAAATATGTGAGCTAGTTTTCCTTCAAGCTCACCAATGTCCTGCATACTAGATCATGTAATAAGCATATCATCCACATACAAGTAATGTAGAATAATATAGCTCCCATTTTCAAGATTCTTGAAATAAAAACAATGATTATATTCACATCTTAAGTAACCATGTTCATGAATGAAACTATAAAACCTCATTTACCATTTCCTTGGAGCTTGTTTGAGCCCATATAGGCTCTTTTTAAAATTGCATACTAATTTATCCTTACCCTTGACTTCATACCCAAACAACTATCGTGCATATAAATCTCTTCATCCAAATCACCATGAAGGAAAGCCATCTTCACATCTAGTTTCTCTAAATGCAAATCATGTATTGCAACTATACTCAATATAGTACGTATGGAATTCATTTTAACAACAGGAGAAAATATTTCACTAAAGTCAATACCTACTTTCTATGTAAATCCCTTTACTACAAGCCTTGCCTTGTACCTTTTTTGTCCACCCTCTTCTTCCTTGATCATATAAACCCATTTGTTCTGCAATTTCCTCTTACCTATTGGCAACTTAACCAAATCCCAATTCTGTTTTTGTTCTAAGGAGTCCATCTCCTCATCCATGCATGCTCCCACTAAATGTGGGTCTCATCTTACATTTCTTCTTCAAAACTTTTTGGTTCACCATTATCAGTCAATAATAAATAAGATAGAGAAGGTGTAAATCTTTCTAGAGGTTTACTTACCCTTTGTGACCTTCTCATAGGAGTTTGGGGTCAAGGCTCATTCTGGACCTCCTGGACATTTGTTTCCAATTCTAATAGTGATTGATGCTGATCACCTATAGCCGATGCGGTTCGCTAACCGATGCCATCTTGGCTCTCCCGTAACCGATACTGTTCGGATGATGATGTCGATCGGGGTCAATCAACACACCGATTATTATGTAACCATATATGTATGAATTTTAAATCTGAGAGTTCATTTTCATTCACAAACTTCTCAACCGGTTCATCCTTGGGTACCAAAATTTGATCCTTGTACATTATATTTTCATTCCATTCAATTTCACAACTCCTAATAATTTTAGAATTATCTAAATCCTAAAAACAGAATCTGAAATCACCATATCCATAACTAATGAAAGTGCATCTCTTAGATTTTTCATCCAACTTTTTCCTATTTTCCTTATCAATATGCACAAAAGCTTATGAACTAAAAACTTTAAGAAAAGAAAGATCTAACTCTTTTCTGGTCCAATCTTCCTCTGGTATTTCTCCATCTAGTGAACTTGAAGGCCCACAATTAATCAAATAAACCGTTATATCAAGTACTTCTACCCAAAACTGCAAGGGCAATCCAACATGTATCCTCATACTTCTAAAGACGTTACACTATTGTCCTATTCATTCTTTATGCAACACCATTCTCTTGTGGTGTTCTTGGAATTGTTCTTTCTATATGTATTCCATTCACTAAAAATAATCATTCAAATCCTTACTAAAATATTCTTAGAACTATCATTTCTCTACCTTTCTTGTAGCATCATTAATGAAAGTAACATAATACTTGGTATCCTCTATGAGAAGATACCTAGGCTGTTTCTTGACACATCCGAGTGTAAAATCTCAATTTTTTCCGCTTCTTAGTTGCCCCAAATTTGAAAAATCTCACTCTCTTTTGTTTTCCAAAGACACAATGCTCACAAAAGTGAAGATGTAAATCTTTCAAATCTAATAACATACCCTTAGCCTTTAAGATTTGCATTAATTTTTGACTCATATGGCCCAACCGATTATTCCACATGCATGCATCTCGAATCTAAAGTAGATAACAAAAAAAATGAATCAAGAACACGGTAGATAAATATAACATTCCTACCTTCTTGCCTCTTGCCACAACAAAGGCACCCTTGGTGACTTTCCAAGAGTTTTCTATGAATGTAACCATGTAACCAGCTTCACCTAGTTGCCATGTAGAAATAATATTCCTCTTGAGGCTTGGCACATGCCTCACATCTTTCAATACCCATGTATTTCCATTCTGCAATTTTAGATGAACTTCCCTTTATCAATAATATTGCAAGGTTCATCATCACCCAAATAAACATGCCAAAAATTTCTCTTGAACATAATTTCTAAAATAACCCTTATTAGGGGTTTCATGGAAAGAAGATCCTAAATCAAACCCATGATTCTATTCTATTATCCAAAAAAAATGAGAGCATCTTGCATTACCTCTACTACAATATTTGCCTCTTTATTTGACTCTTTACCTTTTTCTGGGTATTGGTTCTCTTTATCATTTGACTAACAATCTTTCTTTACATGTCCTTTCTTTCCATAATTCCAATAGGTAATTCCCTTACCTCTGGATTTATATCTTCCATTCCTTGACTTTTATTTCCCATTATTCATACTCTTGGATCTCTCCTTCTTGCCTCTTCTTTCTACATTCAAAGCATTCCCAGATGATGATTGCTTTGTAATTTTCATGCGAATTTCTTCATTCAAGATTATACTAACCATATCATCAAACTTCAAAATATTATTAGTAGATGTTATAGTACTAACAACCATTACCAAGTTATCCCAACTATTAGGCAAAAACATAAGAATAAAAGCGCTTTCACTTCATCATCAAACGAAATATCAACCGATTTTAACTGATTTACAATAAATCATAAATCATTAAAATGACTAAATACAGATCCACCTTCATGCATCTTAGAACTAAATAGTTTCTTCATCAAATAAAATTTATTTGAAGCACTATTTTTCATATAAATTAGCAAGATATTTCATTAACTCTACCGTAGATGTCACTTCTGTAATATTAGAAGCCACAATCCTTCCAGACTCAATCTTATAGATCCCAAAGCCTTTACATTTAAGAATTTTCCATTCTTCATCAGCATCTACAAAGGTATATACTTTTCATCCAACGGTAAGTAAAAATCTCTTTGATACAAATAATCCTCAATCTACATCTTTCATAATTGATAATTTTGGTCGTCAAACTTCTCTAGCCTTGTATTTATTTTCTTCTTCCATTGTTGTAGCTCCCACTCAATCAGAAAAACCTCTGTGAGTAAATCTATCAACACACAAAACCCTCAAATAAATCTCTGATACAAGTTGTTGGGGTTAGCACAAGGTTGTACAAATAATATATCAGATCTAAGCATACATGCAATAAAAGCATATATTCTACCAGAATAAATATACAAAACAAGAGATATAAATCAACACTATATTTAACGTGTTTCATCTATTGTGGGCTACATCCACCAAGAAACAAGCCAATTTATGATCCAAATCTTCTAAAATATATACAATGAAGATTTACAATCTTCCACACCTCTCACGATGTACAATACTTTCTTTCTCTCAAGCTTCTCCTTCTTCTCCAAGAATTCTCTCTCTCAAAATTATTTTCACAATAATCATTAACTCTCTCAATATTTACTTCTAAACCCTAGATTTCATGCTTATATAGGCATATACAAACTTAAGACACTTAGCCATGTAATTAAAATCAATAGATCTAATTTAATGATAAAATTAGATCTAATTCCCATGAGTTAAATAAAACACTCACACATAGGTAACCACCGCCGGTTATCCCTAATCAATGTTGTTTCCTACTTGCCTAACCGATGCCAGTCATAGGTGACCGATGTCGGTCCCTACATAACCGATGTTAGTTACAATGTTTTCTAGAAAGTTTGATATATCATGCTAAAATGAAGTAATTGAGCTCCACAACTCAACACGCCTAGGCGCCCGATCCTTCTAGCACTTTCCCACCACTTTTTAGGCCTCTTCTAACCATTTTTCATGTTTATCTTTTTTGTGGTCGGCCTTCTCGGTGTTAATTATGAAATTAAAGCAAGAGAAACCTATAAATATAAAGTTTTAAAACCGTAATGAGGGACCTAGCATCATACATTAATATCACTGCATAGAGTTACATCCATCAATCGCATATCCACATAGCTCCATCATCAAGGCACAAGATAGGACATCTAAATCACACTTCATAAGGAGATGTATTCTATTCTATCACATGCACACATACTATTACATTTTCTACATTTAGCTATTGTTCATTATTTCACAAAGTGCGACGGGTGATAAGAGCACCTAGTGCATGACATGCACACACACACACACACCAGAACTACATCAGTCTGAAATGTAGTGCAACACTCAGTTTAGTAATCCCATTGTTATGGCAGTTGAGGTCAGTCTGACCCATTCATTTGCATATTTTATTTTTAGGGATTTGATACTTCTTTGTATTTTGTAGGTCTTAAACATCATCTTGCTTCATTTGATACATTCGGTGCAAAGTTCAAAAATATAGAGTGAAAAATGGTGAAGGTTATAGATCACCTTCGACCACGAGAAGATCGGTTGTGGAGCTTTTTTAGATACCATGACACCTTTTTCTATAGACCAAGGAACCCTGGGCACCCCAAGAGTACCTTCTTGGGCTCTCCAGTCTACTCATATCTTCCAGATCCACTCTTTTTGAGACCTTTGTGTAGTCATTCCTTCTTTTGGAATTTCTTATCATACCTACAACACTCTGTGATAGTCATATGAAATCGCTTGAGTTCATTCCTCACTTTACTCGGCACATTAAGGTTTTATTTCTGTTAGTTTAATTATTTAGCTAATTTATACTACCTTAGAATATTTATTTACAACATTTTATGTCCTCCTAGATTAGATTAATTATCATTATACTTCCCCTAGTTTTAGTTAATTTTAGTTAATCAAAGGGCTTAAAATTTAAATGGTGGATGACAATTCCCTATCGACCGAAAATAGGTTATAAGAGACAATTTTGTATTGAATTTGAATAAGAAAATGGAAGTCTTAACCTAATCCAATAAATTCAAAACTTAATACTAATAATTTTGGGTACCTTTATATCGAGTCTAGATTTGGTGGAGTCCTTTGGAAAGGTTTCAAATGAAAATGGTACGTGATAGTTTAATATATATCAAAGCTGGTTTTTAGGAGACAATTTTGCACTTGTTTTATATAGAAAAAAAGAAGTATTTAACCTAACCCAATTGTTTCCAAAATTTGTAATAATAAATTTGGGTAAATCTATATCATTTTATATTTTCTTTCATACTCTGTAAAGGTCTAAAATGTAAATGGTTCATGATACCATTATTGACCAAAACTAGTTCCTAGGAGACATTTTTGCACTAAATTTAAACAAGAAATTGAAGGAATTACCTAATAAAATTGATGCAGCCTAGAATTTGCAAGAGAAAACCCTAGTCTTGCTAGCACATCACTCAGCCTAGACTAAGGGCTTACTCGAAGTGCACAAAGGTACCATGTCCCTCTTTAGGGTTACTGTAACAAGATGATAACATGATGAAGGAAGAAACATATAGATTCATAACTAATTCATCATTCTACAGTGCATACTACCCATAGATCTATAACAAAACAAGCTTAAATAATAATCATGATTGAATTAATAACATGCACTACTCAATTACATAGAATGACACTTAGATTCAGCCAATATCTTCCATCTATTAATAAATATAGAAGCTCCTTATAGTACTGTCAATTTATACCAAGGCACGTATGGATCTGATACACACATTCATACATCCAAAATCATACATACCAAAACAATACCCTATCTACTATGCACCTAACATCATATATATAGGGTGGGGAATTTCCCTTCACCACTTAACTACTCCAGAAATAGGTCACATGCTATTATTAGCCAAATGCCGTTTCTTATATAGCCACACATGTAAGTGTGCTCTCTATAGTCCTCTTGTAGTTTAACTGAAGTTTCAATTCTATTCTTAGCTCACCTCCATGCATAGACATTTTGAACCGCTTCTCCAAATATAGAAAATGCATGGCATGCATATCTCTGCATCGTTGATGTGTTCCGCACGCCATCTTCCAATAATAGATCCTCATGCCCAAAATTGGCTAAGTCCTGAAATCTAAACCTGCCTTCTACACGCGCATCCTTCCTATCCTTCGCACCTTTGATCTTGGCCTTCTATCCCGCATGGACTCCTTGTGTGATTTGAGACAAGTATTCTTTGATCAACATTACCCCACACTAATCTCATTATCGTCCCGACAATGGGCATCTCCAAAATTTGAAGGAAAGAATAAGAATGAAAGAATGTGGATAAATAAAGAATTTATATGAGGTTATTTAAGAAACCTCCTCGGTATCAGTTTGTAGTATCAACTCTAGATACTCCTCTTTTATTGCAGCCTCCAAAACCTGCCATTTAGTGAGTGCTTGTTCCACTTTTTCTGGGATGTCCACAGCAATGGATTCCAACTCATCCCTCACAATTTCCCCTTTCTCATTTTGTAGAACCAACACAACACTAGACATGGATGTCATCCTCCCTTCCAAAAGGTCCATCTTCTGCGCAATAAAATTTCCAAGATCTTCTAGCTAAGTCTTGTTCTGCTCTTATATTTCTTCTGCTAGGGCCTCACACTTTTGTTTAACCATTGAAAACCTTTCTGCGTGGCCCAATGTTTCATCTTTCATGGCTTTCTAGACCTCATTATTCTCTTCCAAGGTCTTAATGTTGATGAGCGCCTCTGGAGCTATGCATATATTTAAAGCCTGGTCTACTTTCTTCAACACTTCTTGTAATGCCTGCAACAACCCTTCATAGGATGTGATTTTTCTCATCACCAATGCTTTCTCCCATTTGGCATCCTTCTCTGATCATTCTGCGCTTACATACGTAGAGTTTCATCTTTGAGCACCAAGTCCACCAACTTTCCCACATAGTGCATTGCTTTGAAGGAAATGTCTTGGGTACCTTGGGTTTCAAGTGTGGCCTTGCCTTGATTACATTGTCCCCAATATCCTCTATGATGCTTATGAATACTTCATTATTCTTCTACATGAAGTCCCTCTCCTATGTTATGCATGCTATCTCTACATCCTTTGTCTTCAACTCTTCGCGCAACACTTTGATTGTGGCAGATTTTTCCATGTTTCTTCTAGCCACCTCCACAAAAACTTTCACTAGTGCATTCTGACTTGCTCGTCTGACATGATAGTAGGATTTACTATCATGTGTCTAGCCTGAGGTGCCTTCTTCAGTCACCTCAAAATGCATGACTCTTCACACACATCAAAGTCAGGCTCATCCATGTGGGTATGCATCGACCAGGATAGTTGCTTTCGTGTTCACACGGTCATCATATCTTCATCCATCAACTCCCAGCCAAATAGATCCTTCTACGCTATCGTGCTCTGAAGCAAGCACAAATAATTTTTCCTGCATCCTCTGCATACCCCATGGCTGGTGGAATGTGCTCCCCACTTACCCTTCTAGACCTCTGCTGCTTAGGAACTCGAGCCTCCAAATTTGGGACTTACATCTCCATGTCCTGAATATCTTCTGCATTGTTTCCTCTAGTCTTTTCTCTTCTTCTTCCTTCCCCTTTTCTTTTGTGTGCTCTAGAAGTGTAGGAGATGTAGGTGTGCTCTCCTCAAACTCTTCTGCCTCCTTATTCAACTTTAGCTTCCTCCTTCTCTACGCGGTCACTTCCTTTTATGGGGAGATTCGGGGTGATTTGCGCATAGTGGTTGGGGTAGCACCTTGGGTCCTTGTTCTCCTGAATACCCTTTTAAACTGTGCTCCCCTTGTACTACATTCAGGTCCTCATCATCCCCCTCTTGTGGCTGAGGTGGTGTAACAACACGCTCAACTTCACTCTGACTTGTAGGATGTCTCCTACCCCTATGCTCTAAACCACCACTATCTTCACACTCCTCCTCCTCATCCTGCACTTCGATTTTCTCTATGGGCTTAGGCGCTGGGATATTCTCCATTGTATGCTTTCCTTTCGGTGGTGTTGGAAGTGCGAACTCACCTTCCACATATTTGTTATTCTCCATTTTTGGCTTCAATTGGAGATACACCAAGGCTTCCCCCACATCTACTACAACCAAACTTATTGGTTTGATATTCAGAACCTCTGAAATGATTCTTTTTGTATAGGTGCTTTTGCCAGGATATACATACTTCTTCCTCAATGTATGGTAGTCGTATTCTACCTTATCTACATTGAAGATCACCACGCGTGTCTATAAATCTATGAATAGATTCTTGAAAATACCTTATAGTGAATGCATATGGTAACTTACACCAAGGGCTCCAGACTCCATCCTTCATTGGAAAACGTGCAATGCAGAAATGTTGGTATACAAAAATCGAACTTGTTTCCCTACCACTACTGGTAGGTCCTTTGGGATGCGCCACTCTTCCCCAAATGCCACGTGGAGCCTATCATACCACTTCTCCGCCCTTTGTTTTACTTCATCTGTCATGGTCCCCTTGCATAGGTACTTGCTGAATATTTCAGCTGGGACTTGTTCTCCATGGGGTATTCCCATATTTTCTCCTTTGGTCCATTTGGTACTCCAATCTCCATGAAGACCAGTGATAGTAGAACATCCCTAAAGCTGATCTTTCCTCATGTGCGTGCTTCTTCAACTATCTGCTCTGTAATATAGCCTCGCAATGTTATAGATCATCCCCTCCGACATCTTACACACCACATAAAACCACATAGTGTTTACCTACGACCACCGCTCCTGATCATTTAACTTAGTAACAAGGTGTGTTGTAGCTTGTACAATTGGACAGTTCTTCAATTTATCTATGTCCATTCCGTGTAGACCCTTCAGTTACCCCAACTCTTGTTTGGTCTGTAAAATTGTGGCTTTATCTACAAGATCACCTCTTATGTCTTCTCCTGTGGCCTTCAGACCTGTAACTGATGAAACCAGTGCCGATGAAATTCTAACTCTACATCCTATAAAGTAGGAGTCTTCGTGTACCCTGCTCATGAGCCACTGGTACAAGGGCTTATACTTCCCGAAATATGGCAGCTCATATAACTGATATACCCCAATTCTCTTAAAAAAATTCACCCGCATCGTCATATACTGACATGTCATCTTCCATGCATTTGTTTGTTCTCGCCATGAGCAAGGAATCGAGCTCCTTCTTGTTCTCTGAAGTCTTGTGATTATATTCACTCACTTTTCTTTTTCTAATGGGTGAATCCCACTCTTGGCTGATAATGAATCCTTCCGTATTACATCTCTGAAAAATGGCTTTCGGTGCCATCTCCTCTTCCTCAACGACTACCTTCTTCTTTCCTTTTCTTTTATTACCGATGCCTTCTTCGACACCATTTTTACTTTGTAAATGTCCCTTCTTCAACTCTGTAACTCCGTGAATCAAACCCTAGCTCAAGTCAATTATGCCCTAGGTGGAAACTTCATAACCTAACTCTTTCCTATCTCTACTTTGCTCAAACCCTTCACCACCAGGGACGTAAGCTTCTTATAGCACAGATCTGGTTGTCACGCTTGGTTTCACACCCTTCGCACCTTAACTCGATCACTCGGCTCTTTGCACTTGGATCTTCTCTCAAATACTCTTAGTTGCAACGGTAAAAATGAATCTACATCCCATCCTTATATAATTTTTTCAAATTTTGATGCATTTATTGCTCCTCACCTACCAAATATCCCTTCATTCATTGACCAAATCCATTCATTCCGTGTGGTACATCTTCACGCCCAGCTATAACCTTCTAGCGCACCTTCCTACCCACTGGTCACAGACTTCTCTTTAGCACACGCTCCGTGCCTCGTACCTCATCACTGTACCTTCTCCTAGTAGCTATCATGGCCTCTGCTTACCTCGTGTTATACTATTCCTTCATCCATCTCCATCCTTGGTCACCTTTTGAGAAGCAATCTTCTTTTGACTTAAAGCACACCCGTAGCAGCTTATTCCTTTCATCTTTCAATTCCCATAGTATTTTTTTGTCTTTCTCTTGGATCACTACAACCACCCCACACTAAAAGTATGTGCAGTCCTTTGCGCATAAACATTCTTCATACAATAAGTAGCTTCATGCATGCAAATGTGCTTATTACACAAACACCGACTAAATGGATAAAGCATAATGACAATGAAGGAAATACATTAAGGAAATACAAAATTGAAAACCTAAACTAAATGGAAATACTGCCTTATTACAAACACCAAGAAGACTTATTTATAGTAGGGCTTCAACCTAATCCTATTAAAGTAATTGGGTAGCCGTGTTCCATCAAGTGCTTCTAACTGGCATGCACCTGATTCAAGTATAGAAGTGATAACATACGACCCCAACCAATGCACTTTGAGCTTGCCTAGATGGCGTAAGAACTTTGAGTCATAAAGAAGGACCATTTGGCCAATCTCAAGTTTCTTATCTCTTATGTTTTTGTCATGCCATGCCTTCTGCCTGGCCTTTTCTTGCTTCTGATTCCACTATGCTATGGCTCGGTGCTCATCCAGTTGAATCATCTTGGCAATATGCTCTTCTAAATCCTGTTCATCAGCTAGACCTCCAATGTGCACAATGTACAAAGAAGGTAACATAAATTCTATAGGAAGAATAGCTTCCGTGCTAAACACCAACTAAAATGGTGTGGATTTATTCAATCTCTTGTAAGTTGTTCTATATTCCCAAAGAACAGCTGACACTTTTTCATCCCAATCCTTTCTTCCGACATCACATATTTTTGTCAAAGTTTGTCCCAAAATTTTGTTGAAGGCCTCAACAGTTCCATTTGCCTGAGGATGGTAAGGTGTAGTTTTATGGTGTGCAACCATAAACTCATCTAATAGGATCCTAGATTGTCTCATTCAAAAAGTGTGTACCTCTATCACTTGTCAAGCTTAAAGGACATCCATATCTTGTAAGAACATTCTCCCACAAAATCTAGTAGCTATAGCTGCCATACAGTCTTTCATAGGTGCTACTTCCGCCCACTATGTAAGATAATCTATGCAAGTAATGATATAGTGTGATCCAGTCCTATGCGCGGCTGGAGAAATAGGTCCTACAAAGTCAATGGCCCATTTCTCAAATGGTTTAGCACTAGTAATTGGTCTCAATAGCATCTCATCTCTTTACCTTGGTTTTCCTAGGGTGACAATGATCGCACGTCTTAAAAAAATCTTTACAGTATTTATACAATGTCTCCCACCATAATCTAGCAATTAAGATCTTCCAGGTAGTCATATCACCTGCATAATGTCCTCCTGCAATACCAGCATGAGCTTCTTCCATGATATCCTTGTGCTCATGCGTTAACACACAACGACATAATACTTCATCTCTTCCTAGCTTGTAAAGGTCACCACTGATTAACATAAATGGTGCCGCACATATAACAAGATGCTTATTTTCTAATGATCTCATTCCTTCTGGTGCCATACCTGTTCATAGAAAGAAAACAATGTATTTTAATTTCATGGGTGCGCATTGTAACCTATATAACTATACATCTGACATTGTTTCTTCAATTTTCTGTGCATCATCTCCTGAATTGATTCTAGATAAATGGTCGAGTCTATAATTTATTTTCCCCAAGGCTTCACCACAATCATGAAGTCAAATCCTTGAAATAGGAGTACCCATCTACATATGCACCCCTATAAGACGAGCTTGTTTACCAAGTACTTCAAATCCATGTGATCTGTATAAGACGCAAATGGTGTTGCTAACAAGTACTATCAAAATTTGTACAATGCATAGATCATTGACAAATCCTCACGCTCTCGTAGTTGTATAATTATGTTCAACAGAGTCATCTTCCTACTAGAAAAAAAAATTGGATGATCAATAATACCTTCACCAAGTTGAGCTAACACAGTGTCAATGGCCATGCCAGAAGTTTCCACATGCACATGAAATGGTTTATCCCATGAAGGAAAACGTAGAATGGGCATGGTAGTAAGTCTCTCTTTTAATACCTCAAACGTGTGCTATTACGGTTCTCCCCAATAAAATTTACCTTTCCCCTTTAGTAATTCTTCCAAGGGTGTAGAAAATGGCATACCCTTTTATAGATTTTCTATAATATCCTATATGACCTAAAAATCCACACACCTCACATTGACTGGTAGGCACTTCCAGGCCTAAAATGCATGCAACCTTGGCTGGATCAACTAGTAAACCTTCCTTGCAGATTATATGCCCTAACAATATCCAAAATGGCATAGCAAATATGCACTTATTGATGTTCAAATAGATACTTAATTGTCTACATCATTCAAACATTAAGTGTAGATTTTCACAATGATCTTTCACAAACCCATATACTGTCTAATCATCTAGGTAGACTTGTAAGAAGTTGTGAATACAATCTTTGAATTCTGAAAACTATCTACGAGAATACAATAGGCATGTTTTTTAATCCAAAAGGCATCACAAAGATAGGAAAAACTACCCCATTCAAGTAGTAAATTTTTTCTTTTCTTGATCCTCATGAGTGATCCTAACTCGATGATAACCGGAAAATCCATCTCGTGAAAGAATATATTTTGCACCTAACTCCTTCTAGTATTTCCTTAGTGAATGGCATAGGGAATGGATCTCGTGACACATGCATCATTAGTCCACACATATCCTAGTCTATCCATCCTTCTTGATATTGATCACCATTGGGCTAACCCATTCTGACTCATCAAGGGCTTGATAATTCTAGATTTTAACATTTTATCAATTTCTTCCTTTTCATTTTCACGCAAATTAGGATTCATCCTGTAAGGCCTCTTCCTAACTAGCCGTGCACTTTCCTTAAGCTTGATCTTCATTTCCCCTAGTGATTTATGCACTCCCTTAAGTTCATGATATCCTCTAGGGAATAAGTCCTGATAATCCTTGAGTAATTCGATGATTTTTGCTACCTCCAAATCTGACCAGTAATCACCAATTATGGCCTCTTTAGGCTTAGCCTCCAAACCTATATTTACCTTCTTTGTCTTCATGGGTTCATGGTAGGCATGTGTATCCTTGTCTACATTATCCAAGACCTCACGCACCCCATGTGAATGTTTAATATCCAGGTTCTCAACTTCCTCATCATCCACGATGTAGACCATCTTTCCTTTCTCTTTCTCAAGGCAAGCGCGTTCAAGTAGTTTGGAGTCTATTTCTTCTTCCTTTTCAAAACATGCTTGAACTCTATCTCACCGAATAATTCCTGAATATTCTCTTATGCTTTTGCACTATCTCCCATAGTTAAGCACTTAAAATTTTTAATGCCTCTACTATAGGAGGTTGAGTCGAGAAGTAGTCAAATGTCTGGATCATACCTGCACCAAATCTTTCCAGTTCCCAGTTTCTCTATGTAGTTCTACATATACATACCAAGCATGTGCACATCCTTGGAGCATGGAATATAATCTATGCACCCAGAGTGAAGGTGGTAATGCTTCCTATCCTATTGTCTAGAGTCTCTCACACTGCTTTGAATGTGATGCTTTGAATAGGTTGATCACCATGATAAGTGTAAATTTTTGTAGGTGCATTGTTCCTTATAAACCTAGTAGACAAAGCTATTCCAATCTCTTCCCAGTGTATAAGGTTATCTTTGTGGACTACCCACCAGCGCATTGCTGTCCCGCGCAGTGTATATGCTAACATATCCCTTCTCTTAACTTGATCTATCCATTGTGTTTCCATGGCCTTCAAAAATGTAGGGAGATCTTCTGCCCTTGTATACCAAGGTACTGTGTTGCCTATTTGTCAAACTGAATGAAGTCCATTCTTGCATGTAACCACACTTTTCACCTCATGCCCTACTAATTCATATGTACCATGAGCCCAATTTTCACAAGCAATACTCATAGTATCACTAATAGAATGAGAATCCTCCCATTGTAGGATGCCTTCCTTCGATGGCTCATTGACCTCTGGGTCCTGGATAGCACATACATAAACTCTATTTAAATCCTCCTCACTTAGAGGCTCAACATATGGCATAGAATTTCCATCTGTCAAAGGTATCACAACCCTCTCCTCCTTGTTTTCAAAGCTGACATACCCCTTATTGAATCTCAAGTCAGTGTTATTTGCATAACACCAAGGGCATCCAAGCAAGGCTGGAAATTTGTCTACTTCTGCAAGTGCTAATACCTCAAAATCCCTAGTGAACTTGGCCCCTTATATAGTGATTGATGCATCTTTCAGAACTCCTATGGGCATGGTCTTAGTACGGTTTGCAAAATAACACATTAGATGATGGCTGCAATGGAGGCCTCCCCATTTGTACCCATGAGTCTAATGTCAACACATTTACCTCCACACTTATATCTATCAATGTGTTGCTCAAAAGCCACCCATCCACAACATCTATCAAAGTAATTTCTTTGTCATAGTCAATGCTATCAGGAGGAAGATTTACATGTAGTATTTTCCATTTGGTCTCAAGGATTGCACGCAGTGTTCCCTTTTAACCAATTTCCTAAGAGTGGAATAATGTTCTCCTGGTGCAACATCTTGCACACCTCCTACAGATCATCGATATCAGTTTGGACTATCTCCGATGCCTTCTTCTACTCCTTTAGGTATTGTATCTCACCTTGAAGATTCCTTAGCACTTCCATGGTATCCTAGTAAACTTCCTTCTGATGAGCAGGATCTGGGTACCTCACATGTAAAACCTCCTCCTTGGTAATCGTAGGCTTCTAGTGCAATGCCTCTCACACGTGTGCAACTTCAGCATGTGTAGTAATCTTCACTATCAATGCCTCAAGTCCTTCTATTATCTTGGGCATCCACTGATCTCCTACCGCGTGTTAGATTCTAACCATCTTGACTCCTTTGTTTTCTTTCTTATGCTTTGCTTACTCAAATGCTCATATAAGTCTAGGCACTCTTCATATCTTTGGTGTGACCTTCCACTTCACAATCAGACACCAAATTCCTAAGCGGGTTTCAAGGGATGAATTTGTTGATAGCTTCTCTAACTGATTTGCCATAGCTGCAATCTATGCCTCTAGAAATGGACTAACGCTAGTGTCAATGCTCCCAACTACCTCAACATGCAAAGCTACTTCCAGTGCTTCACGTGGATCTGTGTATGTCTTATGTGACAACGCCCTTCTAAAAGGTGTAATCAATCCTCCAAAACCATTATGCATGCTTTGGATAGCATGGATATCATAAGATAACTTAGATAGAAGTGTCTTAAAATGAGCATCATACTCATGTACACTCTCAGTAGTGCCTTGCTTGATATCTTTGAGCGCACTTATACTCTTCTACTCAAACTTAGGGATATGAAAATCTTTCAAGAAAGCATCCCTTAATGCTGCATAATCCACACAAGTTTGATTAGGGTCAAACTTCCTATACCAGTTGTGTGCGTGCCCCTGTAATGTAGTAGAAAATTGACTTACCTTTTGCTTGGCAAGCTGTAATCCCTTTAGTGCACCACAATATTTCACACATATGCACATGTTCGGAAACATCCTCTATACCCATATACTCTGGGAGACGAAGAGACATCTCCATATAGATATTTTATGGTTGTTGCAGGACCTTGAACACTGATCCGAACCTCCCGGTTCCCTCTCGCCTCCGTAAACCACCTATACCCCGATCCTCCACCTATAGCGGGAGTAGGACATATAGATGTACTCCCATGTGCTCCGATAGTAGTACTATACTGAACCCCTATAGTCTGTGAGGTAGCTCCACTTCCAGAGGTGAATCCAACATTCTGCGCGCTCACATTCTGTGCGGATGATGCACCTAAGAATGCTCCTCCATATAACATTGAAGTTGTCTGTCCTACCATTGATGTACTTGATCCCTGACTTACTCCTACTCTCCTACTTCCCAAGTTAGCTTGTTGATTACTTGTCGTACTAGATACTGAAAAACCAAGTGCAAAGGCTAGGTCACTAGGTGGATTAAGATGCACACCTACAGCCCAAGTAGTCTCTGCTTTGGCGCACTTTTGTGTGAGGCCAAGAAGGGATCTCTATCATGCTTTCCAAGATGGGGAGTTCCTGATGCTCTAGCTCCACGTCTTCTATGTGAGCCGTAAATCCTTCACGAGCCATCTCTCTCCTCAACACCATACTTTCTACAATGGAATGTTGCTTCTCTATTTCCCTCTCGTGTGCCTCATTATACTTAAGCCACCTTTCCTCTCTCTCTTCTCTGCTGCTAGGTCTACCATCTTAATACCAAACATGTTCCTCCCCGCACATGGTGAAGTTTAGTTAGCCATTGGTTTACCCTCCAATTTAAAGTTACCATTAAGATCTTGATCGCCAGTGGAATACCATGCAAATATGTTCCTCTTGGATACCTCAAAAACTGAAATTCAGTGACCTCTAGGAAAGAGTACGTCGAAATTGAGTATTCCAAAATATAACTATTTAGAACACCATGAAACCACATATCCACCATGTGAGTCCAAATCAGATCAACATCATAAAGAGCCTGAAATTCTTCCTGTGTCCAAACAAGTGTGTGATATCTCTAATTCTACTGAGATGCATAAGTAGTAAGCCACTCGTATAGTTCTACTAGAAAGATAGTGAAAAGCTCTCATATAAGTTGTCATATAGGTTATGTTCTACCCAAGTGTGTGTGTTAAACTCAGATCCACTGCTGAACCGTCATGCATATTCTTCCTCCAGATCATGTATCCATTCCTCAATACTTGCTAGAGTTAATTGGTACGTCTTCATCACAAACCATCCAAAAACAACTGAAAAAGAGGTCCCGGCAATGGAACCAATGATGCAGCCTAGAATTTGCAAGATAACACCCTAGTCGCATTGGCACATCACTCAGCCTAGACTGAGCGCTCACCTGAAGTGCACAAAGGTACTAGGTCCCTCTTTAGGGTTGTTGTAACAGGATGATAACATGATGAAGGAAGAAACATATAGATTCATAACTAATCCATCATTCTACAGTGCATACTACCCACAGATATATAAAAGAACAAGCTTAAAAAGTAATCATGATTGAATTAATAACATGCACTACTTAATTACATATAATGACACTTAGATTCAGCCAATATCTTCCATCTATTAATAAATATAGAAGCTCCTTATAATACTATCAATTTATACCAAGGCACATATGGATCTGATACACACATTCATACATCCAAAATCATACATACCAAAATAATCCCCTATCTACTATGCACCTAACATCATATATATATATGGTGGGGACTTTCCCTTCACCGCTTAACTACTCCAGAAATAGGTTGCATGCTATTATTAGCCACATGCCGTTTACAATTATAGCCACACATGCAAGTGCACTATCTATAGTCCTCTTGTAGTTTAATTGAAGTGTCGATTCTATTCTTAGCTTACCTCCATGCATAGACACTTTGAACCACTTCTCCAAATATAGACAATGCATGGCACACATATCTCTACATCGTTGATGTGTTTCACACGCCATCTTCCAAAAATAGATCCTCATGCCCAAAATTGGATAAGTCTAGAAATCTGAACCTGCCTTCTACGTGCATGTCCTTCCTGTCCTTTCGTGCCTTTGATCTTGGCCTTCTATCCCACACGGACTCCTTGTGTGCTTTGAGACAATTATTCTTTGATCAACAAAAATAACTTTGAAATTTGATAATAATAATCTTGGGTACCTTTATATAGTTATAGAGTTGGTAGAATCATTTATAAAGGTTTCAAATGCAAAGGGTGCATGACAGTTCACTATTGACAAAAATTAGTTCATATGAGATAGTTTTGCATTGAATTTGAACAAGAGAATGGATGACTTACCTATTGTTATTTTGAGCCATTATCCTATGTCATGGATCAAAAAATCTAAGTAAGATCAAATAAATTGGATCATCCCATATTTATTTTATGACAAGAAGTATGATGCTTCTATGATAAACTTTAGTGCTTTTATGATAAACTCTGACACTTCTATGATACAATTTGACACTTTTATGATAGACTTCGACACTTTTATGAAAAATTACAATGTTCTTGTGATAAAATATAGATTTCAAAATGGGGTCATGTTTATCCTTTATTGATTCAATTTTAATGTTTCAAATGTTTAGAGATCAAATAAGGGTACCTCCAAAGTCACGAGGACTCACTTTTGACAAGGTTGATATTTACAAGTTGTAAGGAGTCAAAGGTACATTTAATGTGATCAAAAGGACTCCAAAAATGTAAATCATCATTAATAAGTGTATTTTAAGGTAACTATATTCCTTTTATTAGATCCATGTGATTCCAATCCATTCATTTCATTAGTAAGACCCCATGGGACCAAGGATATTTCACATGAAGAAGTATAGTGGTTTTAGATCTATTGAATAAAAATATTGTTCTTCCTAGTCATTCCACATCTCATCAAAGTTATCATATGTTTTTAATACCTACAAGATGATATATGCAAAATTTTAGGTCCTAACTCACTCATATTGGGCATTTCAAGCAAAGAAAGTGAAAAAATTGTCATCTCCCAACTACGGGGGAAACATGGCAACAAACAGAATGTCATGAAAATAATGCCCTTCCAATCACTTCCATGGTACATAATTTATTAATCATGATAATAATACACTATGGAATGTTTCTACCATTTTTTTGAGCCAACCAAGGTCTTCTTAGTCACAAAATCATGACGAATTCGTGGATTGATCAACATCTCAATTTGTGGGCAGTTTTCAGACTATCATAAATATATCAAGCTTCCTAGCCTCTCTAATTATCCTAAAAGTTTATTTAGGTCTTTAAAACCATAAATATGAAATATTCCAAGTTTTAGGTCCTAACAAATTCATCTTCAACATCAAATGCTTTCCATAAGTCAAAACTAACATGAAGAAAAGCGCCAGAAGAAATTGCCATAATGATTTTGACTAACTAAAATGTGTTAACTCACCATTATATAGAGTAAACAATTATCATATATAAGGAATGGTGAGTTTTAGGCTCTTAAATATATACAATATTCAATTTAATAACATTATTAAGGATTACATGGGATTCCCTTGATTTTAGAAACATGTGAGTTATTTTGGTCAAGGAAGACACTTTTAAACATTGAAGAGACTTGATGACTTGCCCCATTTCCTCTCCTTATTTATCTATTTCTTGTTATATGCATTGAATATGCATAAATATGTTATTTCTCTTTTATCTATTTATTTTTTCTTGATATATAAACTAGGGTTGAAGGGTCCCTTTTCATTTTACATAGAAACATATATCTTTACAATATTCTTCAAAATTTGTGCCACATGCACTTTAAGAACAAAACCCACTATAATAGAAGAAGATAACTAGCTGTTACTAAAAAAATATACAAAGTAAAACCCAAAAAATTACAAAAAATACAAACTTCTTTATTCATCCGAGTCAGATGAGATCGTAATCACTACAATCTAGGACTCAAATTATTCTTCCGATTGGCCACAAATTGTATCATCCTCCTCCTTGCTCACGTTTGCTCTTTCCACGAGCCAAACATAAGACTTACTACCCAAGATGTGTAGGAAATCCCACCACAATGGAACTTTTTGAGAGGGGCCCTCATTGCATCCCGGTTGGGACAGGAATATGGATCACCCCAGGACTTCTTACTCTTACAAAAGTTACCCACCGATTCCATGAAGCCAAGTAGAGAATCGAATCATTTTTCTAATACCACAAAGTTTTCCCTATCCACTAGTCCTTCAAGAAAACCCTTTCCTCAGAAACAAATTCCAAGAAGAAATGAAGGCCCGTTTAATAGCTTCCTCCATTCCAATATTATGAGACGACCATATCCAATTACGTCCAAACTTAATTGCCCTAGCCTTGTTAGGACGAATAATCGTCAAATGTCGATGAAATTTGTTTCCAATTTTGTGTTAACCTCGACCTTCCAACCAAATTTATGTGATATTCCCAATAATTTGTTCAATAATAGCCAAATCCTACAAATAACCCACCTTTAATATTTATTTCAGCCTTATCCTAGAGACTCTAGAATAGAAATTCATTTCCCATTCAACCTATGCAAATTGTAAAAATGGATAAAGGGCATTCTGCATGTTCGAAGAAATCGGTGACTAACAATGAGAAGGGTGTAAAGAACAAAGCAAATGACAACTTAAAAATGTCATGCCTAAATATTCACACTCTCCACTGTATTTTTTTAAATTACGAGGTAATCACCCCATCATCATCTAATAGATTCTCAAGTCCTTGCCACTCTGAATGATGATTGCCATTATTTTCACTAGCCACCTTCTCGACTTTGATGTTAGCTAGAAAATCAAAAAATTTGTGTTTCCCCTAAAATTATGATTAATAGACCAATCCAAGAAAAAAGAAATCCAATACAACACTTTTATTAGGACCAAATTGATATTCCAAGAGAGAAATTTCCTTTTTAACTGTGTTGACAATAACTTGAGAATCACCTCCGATTCTCAAATTACGATATTTAGATCGATGCCAATTTTAAGCCTCTTTCAAGGGATTGAATTTCATCTTGATTTCTTGTCCCACTCTAAAGACTAAAGGAGCCAATAACTACTAATTCCCCTTTTTCATTCCTTATGATGCACCCAACTCTTGAAGGACCTGGATTCCATTTATAATTTTCATTAAGATTGAGTTTATAGAAACCTAGGGGAGGAGGTTCACAAAATTCTAATTTCCTTATTAACTTCCTAAATCCCATCCTGATATGAAAACCAGCTAATGGTTTAATGATCCTTGGCCAATTCATTTGGATCTCCCTATCTCGAGAAGAGAACAAGAAACCTCTTTTCTATTGAATTGACACATTTTCAGAGATGGTTGTTTCCATCCTATTCAATACATAATCTATTGAGCTAATTTCTTCCCTAAATATTCTCTTGTTTCTTTCCCACCAAATATGCCATATTAATAAATGGGTTATAACCCAAAATTTAAACAATGGCATCTTTAGTTCTTACCCTTGGCCAAGTAAGGAGGACAATAGAAATTATCCCTTATTGAGCCCATGGAAGATTTAACCTTGCACATAGCCAATTCCAACATTTTACAACAAAAGGACAATGCACCAATAGAGGATCTAGATCTTCAACCATTTCATAGAAGAGCACACAACTTATAGGGCCCTACCTTTAAGTAATATCCTCTTTTGGGTGAGAATTCTACCCTTAAAATCCAACCATGAAAATGCACCAGCCTTTAGAGGGAAAAATTTGGACCAACATTCAGTCCACTCCTTTTCTTCAAATCCTTCCTCAATCACTAGTTTCCTATATCCACTTTTCACTTAATAAATTCCATATTTTGAAGTTGTTCTAATACAGGAGATGTCCTAAATCCTTCCCGGAAAAAAAAGGGGAAGGAATGAGAGATTATGTTTCCATAATTTATAACTTTCTTGCCCCAAAGGGGGTAAGAATCCTCCTTAAATCCTGAGACTAGGAGCCTCTCCAAGATATGGAAGACCATTCTAGGAATGCTCCCAAAATTTATCCATTTCCCCATTCCTAATCAACCAAGATACTTGATTAAGTGAACAACTATCTACAAGATAGAATGAAATTCCATACGTGAGAACCTTATGAGGGATTATGAATAGTTAATAATGCATCGGAAGAGGAGCTCAAAGATATATATTTTCCATGATTTTATTAAATAAGTTATTGGGTTTAGAAAGAAGATGCCAAACTAATTTGGCCCCAAGGGGTAAATTTAGTCTTTCCAAATTGATTAATCCAACTTCACCATAATTTTTTAGAAGGGAAATAACCTCCCATTTCATGAGTGGGATCTTATTTACATATTTAGTTCCCTAATGAATAAAGGATCTCATGATTTGATTAGTTTTATCGAGAATAATTTTAGGAATTCTCATAATCAAAATCCTATAAATGGGAGGGAATTCAAGATTGTTTTAAGTAATGTGAAATCCTTCTAGCAAAAGATAACCATTTAACTTTCTAGGAATGTAACCAAAACTCAAATATTTTATGAAATTGTCCCACAAAGAAGATCTACCCATCCCAAGTAAAAGGGGGACACTAAGATACTTATGAGGTAATTTTCTAGAATTAAAGCCAAAAATACTTTGTATTTTAAGGGAAGTTTTCTGGGAACATTAAAGAAGAAGATCACATATTTTGGCTTGTTAATTTCTTTCTAAATGCATTTGCATAAGAGTCCAAAATTCCTATAAATCCCTAGCTCTTGAATCGAGGCATAACCAAAAATAAATGTGTCATCAAAAATTACTGGTGGGTCGAGGATCAATATCCTTTGTTATTTTAAGGCCTTGAAGATTTCTATCTTGATCTTACCCTTTATGGCTCTTCCTAAAGATTCTACTACCAAAATAAATATGTAAGAGGAAAATTAGTCCCTTGCTTGATCCCCTATTTCTTTAAAAAACCTTCAAGATAGCCATTAACCATTACTAAATAATAGGCATTGGAAATACCACTAAAAATCCATTCAAAGAAATAGGAAAACCCAAATGTTGACAGGATTTTAATTAAAAATATCCAATTAACCTTGTCATAGGCTTTATTGATATCCAATTTAAGTAACATATATGGGGTTATATAATTAGAGAGGGAGTGCCTTAGTTCATAGTTAAAATAACACCTTTAGAATTAGATCTCCCAAGCATGAATCTTGTATACTCCTATGATATTAAAAACTCAAACAAAGTCTTAAGACGCAGTCTTATGGATTTAGAAAATGATTTTATATGTTGTATTACATGAAGAAACTATTTTGAAATAATCAAAGGATTCAGGACTATATTTCTTTGGGAAGAGACTGATGAAGGTGCAATTCAACATTTTTAGAATCCTTCTAGATTTCCTAGATTCTTCCACAGAGAGCCCAAACCTATTTTCCAACAATATGCCAAAAGACTAGAAAAAATCTTCTTGGAATCATTTTGGAGATTTGTCCTTCTCTATAGAAAAAACCACTTGCTAAATTTCCTCCATGGAAAAAGGTGCCATAAGATTTTTATTTTGGTCCTCTAATATAATATGGGAGATGTTTCCCAAAATATCATTCTGTAACTTCCAATGAGATTGAATATCACCCCTATAAGATTTGAGAAAAATTGAATAACCTCTTATTTGATTCCTTTATAATCAAATATCATCTTGCCACTGCTATTTTTGATGTTATAAATGAAGTTTACATTCCTATTAGCTTTAATCGAAGCATGATAGTATTTAGTATTCTTATCTCCCTCTCTAAGCAAATTTTCTCTATAATTTTACTTACAATAAATTTCTTCTCTAATTACGAGTTCCCCAACTCTCCTCAGAATTATTTTTCCCTAATAAATTCAAGTTGACCCATGTCATTTACAAAAATATGCTCATTCAAATTTTGTAATTCTGTCTCTACCTTTATCTTTTCCTAGAAAATATTCTTGAAGTGAAATTCATTCCATTCTAAAGAACTTCCCTTTCAAACATTTTAGCTTTTGAGATAATATAAACATTTTAGTACCTATAACTTTGAATGAAGACCATGAAAATACTATAAGATCTGGTAGAAGAGGATATATTAGCCACATTATCTCAAATTTAAAAGGATATTTTCAAGGGGATTCATCTTGGTTTGAAGAAAGAAGAATAACATAGTGATCTAAACCAAACCACAAAATCACATAACTTTCAAGAAGAATATTTTTCAACCAAAGAACTATTTTGAACAAAAGAATTGAAATCAAATTGAGATTGTGCATTCCTTACCAAGCCTCCATATTTTTCTTTATAAGATAAAATGGCATTGAAGTCTACTCCCAGGATAAAAATATGATCATGCCTAACTTGAATTTATTTAAAAATATCCTTCCATAGATGCATTTTCCTAACCACATTGGTAGGAGCGTAGACATTAAAGAGGAAAAATTCATCTTGATTACCGAGTGAATTGATTTTACAGAGCTTCCAATTTGGTTTTGTTTTACCAATTCAACTTGAAATCTGTTATTTTTCCATAGTAAACCTATACCCCGAAGGAACCTTGCACATCATAAAAATTCTCCCATCCACCCTTTCCAAGACTTTGACCAAAAACTCCTAATTTCAGTTGCTAACATTTTAGTCTCCTATAACAACACTATACTAACCTTTGTAGAGAAAATACAAAACTTAATTAAGCATGTTTGTTAGGGGTATTTAAACCCCTCACATTTCACGAAACAATTTTCATTGTTAAAAGGGAAGGAGTTTCACCTTCCCAGTTTAGCCTTTGAAAAACATAATTTTTTTTACTTACCATTTACCAATTTTCTCTTAGCTAAATCGTGTTTTCGATGTCCTTCCATTTTTCTAGAGGATCCACTTATGGCCACCTTTAGATCAGCTTGAAATGGAGCTAAGCTATTTTGGATTAAAGGGAGGTCCAAATTATCAACAAATTCCTCTTCTTTTTATTTTTCACAGGGGGAACTCCTTCCTCTATACCTTCTTCGATTTGAAGATTCTTAATCCACTCATTTAGTTCATTTAAGGAATTATTTTTCCCCTATAAAATACCCTCATTAATTAAAAAGACCAGAGATGAAGAATCTTTCATACCTTTCTTTATATCATTCGGAAGAGTCCTAGGATTTATGTTTTCCCTTAGAGAATCCTTGAAACTACTCCAAAGGAATTGGGATCAGCCTTTTGATCACACTCCCACCCAAACTTTACTTGAGGTATGCCTTTAATCCAGGCAATAAGCTTTAAAATGACCCATTTGATTACATGAGAAACACCTTGGTAATAATTTCTCATAGTCCACTCTTTGATTCCACTTTCCAAAAGAGGCAAAAATTGAAATACAAGAGGGTAACTCTGAGTTGATTTCCAAGGCCATGAAAATACTAGAAAAGGCACACTTTGATCTATCTAAGGATATAAGATCAATCCTTAAGACTTTGTCAACTATTTTACAATTGTTTGTCAATATTTTAGGTTTCCAATATTCCATGGGTAGGGCATATAAAAGAATTCGCACTAGAATTTTTCCCACCAATGTTGAGCACACATCAAAATTTTGAACCCATAGAAGTAAACAAATACCCACCTCTCCCAATATCCATGCATTCCTTAAAACAAATTCATTTTTATATTCTTCACTGTGGAAAAGGACATAGAAGAAAACTATAACAAGAAAGGATTTTGAATCTCACTACCCCAATGATGATTGCACCAATGGAGAATGTATTAATTTGAGATCCTTTTACTGAGGGAACTTAGTGATGATATTTCTACTCCTTAACAACTTGATTTCCTCATCTAAATCAAATTCTAGAAAAATATCTGTTTTGGTGAGGATTGAATCGCTATTTCGGATCCTCCTCCGAACTTACAAAAAAGTTGGGAGACATTCATTTCCATCCCTTTAAGACTTATGACATGGCTTGGTGGCCCACCATCTCAAGTCTACTTCCGATATTCAAACATTCACACCATATTCACCTCCCAAATGATATTCACTTACACATATGACTATAAAAATGATAGAGGAAACCCTCTACTTTTTTGTAGAAAAATTAATGTCTTTTGAATATTTTAACACATGCTTTTAGCATTGAAATAAAAAATAATTGATCTCACATCTCTCTTTTATTGTCATATTATGCATGCTTCTGATTTTTAGTTGTTTCTTGTGGATTATTATTATCTTTTGGCATGTTTTAAGATGAATTGTATACATTTCATCCAAATACTACATCAACAATTAGGGAGTAATTTTACAGAAGTTACGAAGAAATTGAGAGAAAAAGGAGTATACTTGGACAACAATAATTTTCTCATTATGCAGGTTTAGTTTTATTTTGGTAAATTTATTGTGACAAAGCCTAACAAGACTAATATTTAGTCCTAAAACCATGTATACTATAGAAATATTTATTGGCTTTTGTTTTAGATTTTTTTTTTCTTACCAATTTATAAGTAAAATGAAATTGATTAGTGTATTGATATTATGATTGAGTAGTGATATTTATATTTGAATATTACAGGATGAAGATGAAGGTAATGGAGAGGGAGGTGAATATCTAAGTACATCTGGAAGAGAGTTGAAGAAGCAATTGGAAATATAATATAGGTTAGAAGGTGATGGGGAAAGATATTTATGTTATTCCACTTTTCCTATAGGTCTATTTTGATTATTGTTCTAAATATTTAATTCTCAACATTGTGAATTGTAATATTTTTCTGACTTTCTCAAATTTTGGTGATGTAGAGGTGTTTTTTCAAATGAAAAAGTTGGTTAGAAACACATAAACCTTAAGTTGATTATACTTTGTCTCCAAAATAGGGTACCAAGGGTTTGAACCCTTCTTAGTGCTTCACAAAAGTCAATATGAAAATATTAGGACTTAATGAGTTAGATAAAGCTTTAAAAGATAATATTTCTAATGAAAAGGAGTATCTAAACCATACTCAATCTAGTAAATCCTTTTTTTTTCTAGATTATGCCTTAGTGACAATTTTGAGGGTTTAATACCTTACTCTACCTTTTTAAGGTTTTAAGGATTAAATGAGATGGAAAACTTTGAACCAAAATCCTACCAACATCTATAACCTTTTAATTCTCCTCAAGTGATAATAAATTAAGTTTTTATCATCATGCAAATGTGTAACAGGAAAAATTGACGATTTCAAAGCATGACAACTATACCCCCTATGTCAAAATTTTAATTTTCACCCTTTTAAGACACCCCGAGTCTACCCATCTAGTCCAATGACCTTCCAACTTATGTTAACCCATCCCCTAGGTGATTTTAGGAGTTCATTGAAAGATGCAAATTTTAGGCAACCGGAAGGGCTATCACTGGCCTTCATAGGACTGGAGAAACCCCATGGAGCGGAACAAAGAAGAAAAAATAGACATGGAAGTGAATAAAAGGAATTGGAGCATCATGGAAGTGATTTAGGAAGATTCATGAAGGACTCAAAGAAGTTGGGACAGTTTCACCAAAATTAGGGTTCACAGGCCTAGGCAGTGCACAAGCCAAAAAAGGCCACCGAGCTTCGGAAAGTGATTTTGAGATCTTCATATTGAGTTAGGAACAAAAAATACATCTTCAGAAAGGAAATTTGAATCCCTAAAATATGGTAAAAAAATTCACAACACTTTGGAGCAATGGGTCTCTAAAATGTTTTTCTCATGCACAAGTAGAGTACTAGATCAAAAATCCATTTTTTCAGGGATCAAATGAAGGAAGGAAGACATCAAAATTCAACCACTTGGATTCATAAGGAAATTTTCAGTCAAGATCATATAAATTTTCATAAAAAAATTCCATCGGGAGCTCGAGATATCATCATTTCAAGTTGCCCTCTAGGAGTGAGTTTGGGAGTTAGCCAATTTTTAACAGGACACATGTCAGCTCTAGGATCCTGGCACAATTTCATGTCCCTTACATCCCTCAAGAAAAGGGACATCAAGGTCAAAAAAATGTGCCTAGCCCCTATAAGCCCTCTGGATCCTCATGCGACCTCTTGGACCGCCAGTTCAGCTCCCGAGAGCTAGTGAAGCCTTCATCCCTATCGTCGGATCAAGTGCCACGTGTCGTGACCAAGCACACTGTGAAATTTGATGTCCGTCTTATCCCTATCCCTAGCACTAGCCCCTCCAAGAAGCTTCATGGTTCCTCATGCGAGAACATTTCTCAACCCCCCAATGTTTTAAAGATGTTTTTAGCCTTCATCCCCTGCCATCAGATCTCCGCCACGTGTCATGCAACCAGGTTCCACATGTAATTTGATGTCCCTCACATCCCTTAATGCTTAAGGGACATAAAGGACATGAAATTTCACCTCATCCCTACTCAGCTTTATTTTAAATTTTTAAAACCCCTCCTTTTCCCGCTTCTAACTTCTAACTTCTCCATGCACAACTTGCTCTGCAACTTCCTCTGTAACTTCTTGTTGTCACTCCACCATTGATGAAATCCAAACCATATTCACTACAGAAATGAAATCCTCTACCCCATGGTAATATTCATGTATCAGAAGGAAGATTGATCAAATGAAGAACAAGAACGAAGAACGAAGAAGAAGAAACAGAGAAATCCTCCATGGCCATGAAATAGAAATTTGGAGAGATCTTGCAAACCACTACATGGAATGAATTTTTTTTTCTCATACCTCTCACAAAATCCATCAAAACCTCACCTTCAAGCCCTCCTTTTGTAGCATATAATGTTTGCATTTAAGAAATCCATCTCTTTGCACAACGGGGAAAAAACTTGATTTCCCATAAAACCAACAGCCAAATTGAAGAAAAATTTAACCGGTGGGATAAGAAGAAAAAACACCACAAAAAATTTAAATTTTGTTGCAAATAGAAGAAAAAACTAGACTTGCAATTTTTGAGGTCCATTAATGGTTGTCGCGTTTAGAAGTGTTGTCAGGTCAAAATTTTAAAACTTTAAAATCTCCCAAACTATCCAGCGGATATGTCCAAGATTTCAAAGGGGTGATATTGGGAAAAACCCATATCAAAAAACTTTGTTTCTGAGTGATCGACCAATGAAGGTTAACTTTCCAAAAATAGTAGGTCTTCTACATGGATGACTACCATTTCAAGAAAGTCTTCAATTAAAGAAAGCTGTAAAAGAGAAATTAAACACATAAGAGGTATTGTATAGAGAGATAATTGAGATGGTTTTATTGTTCAAAATTGACACTTACTAAAAATAGTAAGTGGTCCCATGAGCACCTGCTAAAAATAGAAAAATTATCCAAAAGGTGAGAGGAATACAAGGAGAAAGGGAAATCTGAGTTGTAACATCCAGTTGAGGTTCGAGGTAGCTGATTTTCATACTTACTAAAAATAGTAAGTTTTTTTTTCTGAAGAAATCATGAAGCATAAATGGATAAGGAAAAATCCAAAACAACTTTCCACTTTTGAGTAAGAGATAGAAAGTAGTCTCTATCATCATACTAGGCAGAGTAGGTAACGATAGTGAGGATGTCAACAATGTCTTTCGACACTCATTTCATGCTTCAATTGGTATGCGGGAGGTGGAATTCGTAGTCAAAACCATCAGATCATTCATAAGATGCTTCATCAAGATCATGTCCAAATTAGCTGAGCAGTGTGATGGTGTTATAGGGAGTCAAGACAAGATTCATTCCAAGGCTTCAATCCCTTTAGAGGAGGATCTTCACGAGTGATACACATGGCTACCGAATGATTCATTCGACAGTGTTTTTAAACACTTAGTTCACAGTGTTCAAATGTCATCCAAAGGAATTTTCTCAATGTGCATAAGAGTTTGTAGATTCAGAGTTCATCACATTTAAGCACTTCATCGAGTCATCTGGAAGGATATATAGGATTTATCAGAGGTGAAATTTGTTATCATTGACATCATTCTTCCTTCTTCTCCTTTATGCTCTCTCTCTCTCTCTTCTCTCCCCCTAAATTTCTCTCTCCTCAATATTCTAATCTTGCATTGGGGTTGCACTTTTTTGTATGTCTTAATGTTTTTAATGTAATAAGTCACCTTTATGTTATAAAAATGGACTTAATGTTTTCTAGGAAGGTGAAAAGTCTTAATTCATGTTGAGACATATGAAGAGTCATTGGGGAGTATGTGAAGATTCATTTATCTTCCTATAAATTGTAAATCCATTCCCATTTCAAAGGGTTGGTGATTGATTTTGTAAACTCAAGAGTGCATTGAGAGAATAAAGGAGATAGCCAAATTATTCCTTTCCCTCATTCCCAAATTTCCTCCATTTCTCCACTATGTACAACTTTTGTTTGAGAAATCAATACAAGAAGAAGGAGTTTCTAGCTTTCTTTGACTAAGGAATTTATTGATACTTTGTGCTCATTAAATTCTATTTGGTCTTATTGCTACTTGCATAGTTGTTTCCTCTTAATTTTAGTGCATGTGATAAAACTTCTAACTAGTGTGTGTAGGAATCATTTTTCTACCTGCACATTAGTTATCTTACCTATTTTCTCACTCCCTTTCCCACTCTTCAAAAAAAAGTCTTCCCTAGCAAGATATTTCTAGCTTTGTTACGAGTTCGGTGGAGTGCCCCTATTAAATCCCGGCCGTAAGGCCAATAGGAAAATCCACCTTTTCACTCACACATGCATATACGGAAGGTGCACTGTTAATTAGACGGACTTAGATTCCCGAGCATTGGAAGAAACCATATAATTGTCCCCCTGAGAAATTTTCTCACTAACATTTTTGGCACCCACCATGGGGCTGATTTAGCAAAAGATCTCGCACCCAAAATACAACCACAAGGT
Source organism: Taxus wallichiana var. yunnanensis (assembly GCA_018340775.1). Lineage (NCBI taxonomy): Eukaryota > Viridiplantae > Streptophyta > Pinopsida > Cupressales > Taxaceae > Taxus > Taxus wallichiana. The sequence goes on from CM031239.1 coordinate 897,501,062, forward strand.
CCAAAAATGAAAAAAAAATGAAATATTGAAAAATAAAGAGGTCATGGAAATCCATTGCTAAAAGATTCATTGTCAATTCCTACACATGACCTTTCATATTCCATAATGTCATTTTTATTTCCACTACAAGAATTTCCAAAAGATGACTGAAAGGAGATACACGGTTAAATAGATCGAGAGGAATTGTCAACCCCACTTTCGAGGCTTTGCAAAATCAGCAAGGAAGAGTTAGAGACAATCCCTACTATTTTTCTCAAGCCTCATCCCCATCCGAGTCTTCAAGTAGTTCACCTGGAAATCCCATCTAAACTCATGTTGATACTTTGCCCCTTCAAATTCTCCCATTTTTTGACCAGCATTGAGATTGAGTTCCTGGAGGAAGAAGAGTTTGTAGAAGCAAGAGTACAAACATTAACTAAAATGGTATATGAAGTAGAAAGACCTCAACCCATTGTTCCATGGGGAATAAATATAGGCCTGCTCACTCTCGAACCACCTCTCCACGATCTACCAATAGGTTCCCACAAAAAAATTCCAAATTTAAAAGGTGATGGCACACAGATACCTGAAGAACACATCACCGCTTTCACCGCATCATGTGGGATTCTCAGAGTTGAACATGAAAACGTTGTCATAAGGTTGTTCATGTTTTCTCTCCAAGAAAAATCAGTAGAATGGTTCTACCTCCTACCTACCCTATCCATCACTTGTTAGAATGACATCAAGACTTCCTTCGAAGAAATATTTAAATCAAATGAAGACTGTTAGAACCTCTTGGTGCAATTGGCTCAAATGAATAAAGGATAAAGTGAAACTATTAGAGACTTTTTGGCTCATTTTGAAAGGTTTCTTCGCAGGTACTGAAAGAATATTCGCCCTCGAAAAAAATATCAAGATATTTTCATCAATGCTCAATCATCGGAGGTAGGATTTTTCCTACAAAGAGTTCAACTAAGGAACATTGTAGAAGAAAAAAATATGGCCATTGAAATTGATGACAATCTAATCCTCTTTGAAAAGATCAAGAATCCATCAAAGGGCAAGGCCCGATGACACGGGGACGAGAGAACCAATCCATTCTTTGCAAAAATTGGCAAATGAGATGGAAAATTTGAAGAGGGAATTATTTGAATGAGTATCTTCTTAGAGAAACAACAAAAATAAAATTACGAGGAACACCCTAATGGCATGCCTTGGAGGCCCCACCCTTCAACGTAAATTGTAGGATTCGGGAAAGTAAAGGAAATATTAAACAAGAAAGTGAAGGTTGTGATTTTCTAGAAGTTGATGAACTTCATAATGATACACAAATCATATTACTGTGAGTATTATTGACGTGATGAGGATGAAGAAGAAGATGTACCCAGTTTCTCATGTGCGTATTCACTCATTCTTAGTCTAAGAAAGGAACATCTCCCTCCACTATTTGCAAAGAAAAAGAAGACTAAAGATCCTCCTGTGGAGACTCTATAAAACAAAATAATCAGTCAAGGATATTCACTCCCACCCTCCATGGAGTCTGCATTGTTGAAGCCTAATCCTGTAGCAAGTAAGAAGGCTCCCATAATTCCAAGTAAGTCTTCGATGCCTCTTCTAATTCTAAATCTAAATCTGCTCCTGTAAAAACTAGTGCTTCAAAAGTTCCTAGTGTGTCGTTCAAGATACCCTCCATTCCCCAAGCATCAAACCCTACTTCCAAACCTACCCCAACTCCAAAATTAGTCCTTTCATTTCCCTTGTCCACATATGCTCCCTTTGACTTTGTAGAATATGCGAACAGAGCCAAGGTGCAGATTACTAAAATTGAATATCTGCAGACTCACCTAAAAATTTGAGAGGTTTGTTCAATACATTAGGAGTGGTAGTTTAACACCCAATGTTGTAGCTCCTAGTTCTAAAGGAATACTACCAAACCCACCTACACCTCCCTCATAGAACATGCTTTCTTTGAGTGCATCAAAGACTGATAAGGTTAAACCTTTCTATGTCTCCCTTCTTGTTGGAGAATATGTATTGAACAATTGCATAATAGATTCCAGTGCCTTCGACAATGTAATGCCTATAAAGGTCGCCAAATCTCTCAAACTCACATGACTCCACTCGGTGGATCTTGTTACTCCACTAGAGTCAAAAGAGGTCCCACTTGTAGGGAAGGTTAAAGATGCATAGGTGGCTCTTGCCAGATTTCCAGATAAGAAATTTTCAATGATGATTTTGGTACTAGGCATTCCGGCTTCATTTGAAAATTTTCTAAGCGGTGTTTTTTTCAGCAATTTGGGAGTAAAATTTAGATGAATTGGTCTTCTGCAACCATACCAGTGAAGGCATACATGGAGAAATTTCTTCCAGGAAAGAAGATGAGGTACATTGTGTGAAAGTCCGAAGTCCAGTACCCAACATCTTGTATCAAAATAGTAGGTATATGAATCACTTTGTTAAAACCGAGGAAGAAGATGATATTACCATCTTGATAGGGTTAGACATGCCTTCCTAGAGATGTATGGACCTTGAAGAATCATTAAGAAGATTTGAGTTACTGAGGGTAGCCTTGAATCACCTGGACGATGCAAACCATGAGGAAGAGGAAATGGTTCTTGATGATTTTCAAGAAAACAAATCAGCTTATGTGCTTATCCATGATGAGGATATATTCTCATTCCCATTCGAAGATGAGGACTCCCTTGATCATGTCATCCAGGAAGAGACCAATCTAATCTACAATGAGCCCTCAAACAGTGGGAAAGAATCATCATGTGACAAGAACTTCTAAGAGTTTTGGAAGAAACAAAGATCTTGAGCTCGAGTCTCGAACTCCTGATACAAGCCATGCATCTACAATACAAGTGTAAATCTGATTTGAAAGCCTCAATCAATGTGAAGGTTGGCCATGTTAAAACAAAGCAAGATGAGAAATATGATGGCCCCCTAAGCCAATAGTTAACAAATGCAACATGAAATCGAGGTATTTTCTTTCCCATTTGAAGAGGAAGACTTTTTCCATGATGAAGAAATTGAAGTAAGGAGTTTTGAGGCCTTTGAAGCTGAAGCTCCTCTTAATGAAGGAGTGATAGAATGCAGTGATTCCCAAGATGATGAAGTAATCCCTCTAGATAGTTTCCTTGAGCTGAAAAATAAAGATTCTTTGAAGGCATCCAAAGATGAGTTGTAGGAAGTAACAAAGGAGATATTCGTGCAAGAACTATTGGATGTAGTAGAAGTTCTGAGAAGACCACGAGCTGATTGTTGATATCTTAACTCATGTCATGGCCATACAAGACAAGTATGAGGTTACTTCTAATCCTCAATTCAATCTTCAAGCACCTCATAATGGAGTAGAGATTGTAGACACCAAAATTGGGTCACACTCCCCTTGGTCCCTCGTCAAATAACCAACTCAAACACACTCACTTAACCATGGCCCCTTACGCCCCACACTAATATTAATTTAATTAATTTGATTGAATTAATCCATGTCCTCATAATATTTATTATTTAATTATCCTAATAATTCTCGCACCACCACCTCACCTAGCCACCTCACCCTAAGACTATTCTTAGTATGTTGCCATAACTAACTAAGACCTAACTAAACCCTAAAAATCAAATCCTACATTCCCTCTAACAACATTCCTACCCATTAGAAAAGAAACTTCCATTCGATCTATGAAAAGAAACAAACTGGATCCAAGAAAGTAAGAAGAAATGCCCATTTTAGGAAATCCCACCCTAACCGATGTTGGTCACCCTAAATCAATGCCGATCAACCGGAACCATCGTCGGTTACCTTTTAATTCCCTTTAGTAACCTTATTTTGAGGTGGGAAATTTTCTAAGTGAAAGAAATGAGACCAAATCTACATGCAAGCAGAACCAACATTTGCACACTCATCCGAACATCCATAGCTAGCATCGAAGCGACCACAAAGCCATTTTGCATTCACGGGAGCATCTGGGAAGCACCATCTCCACATAAAACTCTATCCCTCCGATCAATTGCCATTACCATCCAGCCATAAAGCTCATATAGCTATAATTATACCTCTACCAACTTGGCCTAATACATTATAATAGCTTATTATTTCTATTATCGACAGAGTTATTGCATCTCCATTTCTTCATTTTTTATCAGGTTTAATCGGACCTTTTCCATTATTTACATCATTAGATTATCCATTCTCACTAGCTTGTTCATCCCCGACAAATTTTGAGACCTCTTAAACCATCAAACCTACCCCACCACCTACATCAAATTCCAGATCAAGCCCTCTAATCATTTTCTTTTGAGTTTTCCTTTACCTCGACCATACCGACTTGGTTACCCATAACGTAGCTTGTTTCACTTAAAATGACATCGGCCGGACCAAACTGACATTGGTCTCTGTGATTTACCCCGGACTAAGACAGAGCCTAAATCCCCACCAAATATGAAAAATAACCCAAAACCAGACCACGACCAGTGCAGTACTCACGATAGAGACCTCGCCCTTTAAATTCAATCATAGCTTAGCTTGTTGTGAACGAATTTTCTTAGTGTAGTCGAATGAGATACCTAAATCTTTTTAACTACAATAGGATTTCATTTATTGTTAATATTGAATTATTTTAAATAGTGGATTGATAGCCTTCTAGGGAGTATCACACTTCCCAGAACTAGCATACGCTGAAACAGGTCCATTGTCATATGTTATTTAATCTCTTTTGGTGGTATTGTTGTTCATTTTAGGTAGTTCCTCCCAGCCAAAAGGAAGCTCTCATGATAAGTTTTGGATAAAGAAGTCATATGCATGCAACAACCTTCAACCAAATTCAATAGGTATTTGTACTATCCCTTTTACCCTTATCTGTTTTGTCACATTCCAAGAAACGTTCTAAGAATCAGGTGAAACATTTTGGCATGCCTTGTGGGACCCATTTCGGGTTCCTTGCATTTCTTCATTTCTAGGTGAAATTTGTATGTTTGTTTCCTTTACGAAAGGTTCTCACATTAAATCTCTCCCCTGGAATCTTATTTTCTTTCTATTGTCTTAAAGTAATCATGTTTTGGTGCTTTATAAAAGAACTCTTCTTCTATTTCATTTTTACTGCATTAGTGAAAGATCATATTCTCTCCTGTTCATCTTTTTGTGTCATTGAATTCAATATTTTGATTTGGGATTAAAATCAACATTTCATTGTGCTTTACTATTTTAGCTCACATTAAACGAGGGCAACCTATATGTTGGAAGTCATGCCCAATGATGGTTGATAAACAAATCGTAGGAAAGAACTTTCTTTCTCTTTCTCTTCGAGTCTTACCAAACATCACAAAATTGAAAAATGCACACATTCTTAACAACATTTCAATGGAAGAAAATTTAGGTGATCACATGATCACGGTATAGTGGGCATCCTGCTCGTTACTTTTGTCAAGTCATTATCTTAGAGGATGGCCCACCCCCGCCATAACATAACCTGAAACCTCTCCTTGTAGATATCCTTCTTCGTACAAAGCATTCCTCACCAAAAATTCTATTCTAAAGTTCATGAGTCAGTCTTCTAAATAGCATAAGCTAAACAAACATAAAGGAAATAGCACTCTTAGCATCATATTTTTCTTAGTGTTTCTACTTGGCTTGTGTTTTGAAGTGTGAGGACATGTTCTTCATCTTTTTATTTCTCCTTACATGCTCCTCATCATAGTTGGTGTATTCCAACTTCGTCTGAGTGTGCCAGACCCCATTTTTATCATTCTCATAGTTCAGGGTTTGATTCCACATTTGATTTTAAATTAAAACCACTTTTTTATTCATCTCTATTTCAGTTTCACGAATCGGCTGTCGGTTTAGCAACCGTCACCAGCTTTATCCAACCGTGTCGCTTTTCTATTCTTTTGGTTAACTTGCCCAAAAGAACACCTATTTCATATTCTTCATTGTTCAAAGTCTTTGTAACTCTTAGCATCTTCTCTGTCATGATAAAATCCATCTACAACTTCTCTAACTAGTATATTATCAGTCTTTTGCCTTGTTTGGAAAATCTGTTTTTTTCCACAGTGACCATTGGTTACTTCGACCGATTATGGTTACCTCGACCGACATTGGTTTACCCTAATTGGAATCGGTTATCCTGTTTCTAGCTGAAATTTTTACCTAATCCACCTACCACTTTGCTATTTTTCCTGTTTCTATTGTATTTCGTGTCATTTACGTAAATCAGTCCTATCAAATCAGCACTTGTTCACATGGTGCTGACTCGTAGCCAAGCAAATGCCCTCATATTCCACACTAGTTGTCAACCACTCTCACCTAGTCCTTCACCACCTTCCATTCTATCACCCATGGATCCTACCCAACCTATCACTATCACCTCGGGTGACAAGGAGTTCGCACAACTCCTTGACCAAAACCATGTCGCCTTAGGTTCTATCTTTCCCACGTATCCACTCGAGATGCCTTAGGTCAATTAATATATGGCATGCCCATATCTACCCCCGACACTCGTTCCTACTTTTGCATCAGTCCCTTCTAGCTCTGTGATGTCCGCGCGCTACCTTGCCCTTAGTCGATTCGCATCTAGGTCCTATACCTGCTATGACCGCCACATCTTCCTCATCTATTGCACCCATAACATCCACTATACCTTCCTTGACCACCTGAACATAACCTCATCCATGCCTATTGTCTCACATATACCCATAATAACACAACCACCCCCGATGTCGATGACCCCTACCCCTTTTCAAAACATTGTCCTTTCTATTCCACAGTTTTTAGCCCCCATTGCTACTAGAGTCACCTCAACCCTTCCACCTCCATATACATACTATCATCAGCCTCCCATTTCATCTATCATTCATTTTGGGTATGTACCCCCTATCTCATTCCCTCATTCTCAACCTACCTATTCGGCATCGCCATATACTAGAATGCCACCTCCATCATATGCCCAACACCAACCCTCTTACGCTACAGGAGGTACCCATCCATCACCGTCTACAATTGACCTCATCAAGTTAATGATGGACAAGATGCGATACACTTTGGAGGCATCGGTTTCCATCTCACGTAACTCTCTCACCTATGATGAAATTTGTAATGATCCCATACACCCATCCATTCCTATTCGTCCATATCCCATACATCAGAGATGCCTAAATTTAATCTGCTTGATAGTAAAGAGGACCCACAACAACATTTGTGGTATTTCAAACATGGGTGTTATCGATCACCAATGATGACACTTTGCTTCCGAGGACCATTCCCATGTCTCTGACTAGGCCCGCGTTAGACTGGTATAGTGGATTACCTATACATTCTATCTACTCATTTAATAAGGTAGCTCAAGCCTTCTTGGATCACTTCTCCATCAACTTTGTTAAGAAGGTTACCATGACTAACCTCTACTCTACGCGTCAATATGACGATGAATCTATCGCAGATTTTGTCACTTGTTGGCGTAGCCGAATCAATCAACTCACGTTCCAATTACCACAAACCAAACTCATAGAGCTCTTCACGCAGGCTTGTGCTAGACATATTTCATTGACCCTGCAGGTGCAGACTTTCTGAACCTTCGATGAGGCATTCACCATGGCATGAAAGCTAGAGATTCAGGCCATCAAAGAAAGGAAAATCAAACTATGAAATAAGAATGCGGCTTTTAAGCCAAATGATACTTTTTCTTCGAAACCATATAATAATTATTCAAAATCCAAGGGAACCGCTAACGCAGTGGTACTCAAGGCCGGCCTAGCTCATCCATCAAATCAGCTAAGCCCTCATCTAATCTTTCCCCTATCCATACTTTTCAATTCAAACGAGAACAACGGAAATACACCCCAATTGGGGAGCCTTATTCTTTTGTTTTAGAAAAGCTCATTAAATTTGGGGCCATCACCCTTCCTCCTATAAAACCACACACTAGTTTTGATCCTACTCGCCCCACACCTGTATGGTACAAAGAGCACAACTTCTACAACTATCATCGGGTAAAAGGTCATAATGATGGTAATTACATCACTTTCAAGAACATTTTCTAGGAAATGCTTGAGAATGATGAGTTAGTCTTGGATAATTGTAATGCATGCCAACCAAAACCTGAACATTTTCAAGAAACCACTTCCTAATCACGCCTCTTCTTTTGACCAAACTAGGGAGACCTCAACTAATGATAGAAATACTTGCAAAGTCCATGTTATTTTTAGTGATGCACCAGTTACTTCTCAATTGCCCCATATTCCTTCCATAAAGGAAATCCTATCCTGAAGTCCTCCACCTATACATGAACCCACTCCACCTATTCCTCCACCCATAGAGGAACACCCTTTGTCTCCCCCCTCACCTATGAAGGAGCCTTCTGTTAACATGGAGACCACTTCACCTTTGGCTTCTCCACCTAGAGAACCGTCACCAGCCAGTACCTCTCGACCTGGGGAAGCACTTGTTCATCTCCTCTACCCACAGAGGAGCACCCATCATCTCCTCCACCTATCAAAGATCCAATAGAAATGTCATTACCTCTAGGTGACCATTCTCCATCAGCCACCCAAGATCATGCTGACTTACTTTTGACTCTCTTACCCATAGAGGCTGAAGCTAGTAATTTCCCCATTTCTAAAGCACATTTTATGGGAATCACCATTGGATCCACATCAACCTCATCCACAACAGTTTCATTCTCACACTTATCTAATCACCTGGATTATGTGGATAGATCCTTACTTTGGGGCATCTTCTACTTCCTATCTACACACAAATGCAGATGTCACTCACTGACACCTCCACTATCTATCCAAAAGTGTTTCGGCCAACTGAACCGAACACAACCACAATTATCTCAAATTCTCCCATGACACCACCCATAACCCAACATGCATCTACATCCAAACCCACACCTACATCATCTTCCTTGCCTAAACCTATTACTACTTTAGGGGTCATACCAATGGCTAGCCTTACTCATCCACCCATCAAATTAGATTTAGCTACATCTTCCAAAACTAACACCAAACTTAACCCAGCCCCTAAACAGAAGAACCAATCTCCTAGATCTCATACCCCAACCTCACCAACCATGCCCTTATCACCTTCACCCCTTCCATCCATCCTAGGACCTCACCCCTCGACCTTGGCTAAGAAACCCCCATCCACCGGTAAACCAAAAATGCAGCAACCCCAGTTCCCGTTACAAACCTCTAATATACCCAAGCTCCCGATACAACCTCCACCCACATTTGTAATAGTTTTACCACCCATACCTCCATATCATCAAAAACTTCTTCACTACCCACGGCGCTTCCTCCCCTTTCCCTCATACCTCCTACACAAACTATGCCATCTATCTCCACAACACCTCGATTACCCCCATGGGCAACCCACCCTCTTCCACCATCCACTTTTCCCTCTACATCTCATGCATCCATAGCACCTTTACCCAAGAAGGTGCAACCTAAAGGAAAAAATTGGCTACCCTCCAATAAGGTAGTTAAACCAACCACACACTCTATTTCCAGTTCATCTACCGTGCCCCTACCCAAGCAGACACAACCAACACCTAATACCATAGCCCAACCCACTCCCCCTCTTGCAAAGAATCTTCCTATATAGTCAGCCACACCTATACCTAAACCCACATTCACCTCCCATTGTGATCCACTAGCGAGATCCTATGCCAAAATCTTAACCAATCTCCTCGAAACTTTTGTCATCACATTACCACCTCTTAGATCGTATGAACCACTCAAACCCAAACCAAAAGGGTTTGGCAAAGACAAAATTTACACCTACCATCATGTGCCAGGACACTATGTAGAGAATTGTAAGGCTTTAAAATCCGCTCTTGTCTATTTGTTTCCTCCGAGGAAAAATTTGATGATGATGATATTATCGATGAGGACCCCATTTCACCAGCACCAATTTCCACAGTTCTTCCTCATTACCTACTCAGCGACCAAAATCTCCACCCCCACAACTCTTAGAGCCATCCCGAGAATTGATATTAACATGGTTCATATCGAGAACTCGCCAAACCTCCATCCAAATATCGGTGTGCCGAACTCATTTCACAAGGATCCTTCCCACCTCTTGGCTTCTACCCTTCCTATCATTACACCTTTCATGTCTCACCTCAAATCAACATGATCCACGTTGCTACCCGCGCTCAGAAGGACAAAGGAAAGGAAAAGGAAACTAACCCACCAACCAACCCTATACCCAACATACCATCTATACCCACACCTAAAGTCACTATCCGCGGCCCCACATATCCTATTTATAATGGGGTTACACATCGCGCGATGCTCAAACAATTACACCAATCCTCCCTCAAAATGTCCCTATATGACCTCATCCAAACCTCTGAATCCCATTGTCAAGCTCTCATGGAGGTTCTTCAATCTATTGAGGTTTTACCCAATGACCCTACACCCATAGCCTCCATTATCACACCTCATCATGTAGCCTCTCTCACCAAATTACCATCTTCTTCTACACCTTCACCTACTCACCAAGTAGCCACCCTCAACTTCTCAGATGAAGAGATCGCACCACACCAAACTGATGACCCTGATCCAACCCTTTTCATCTCCATCCATATTGATAATATACATGTACGACATGTTATGATCGATGGGGGCGCTAGCATTAACATCATATCCTCCCATGCATTCAACCAAATACATGTACCCGACAAATTACATGCATAAACATCCCATCATGTTGCGTTCATTTAATGACGCTATCACTTCTACACTTGGCACTATCATCCTCCATGTTCGTGTGGGCCCCGTACTATTCTAGAGTTATTTTACGTCTTAGAGGGGGAATTTCAATATAACTTGTTACTTAGCAGACCACGGATTCATGTTGTGGGTTGTGTTCCTTCCACTTCACATTGTTATGTGAAGTTTGAGCATGAAGGACACGCCTATACCATTCAAGCTAACCCATCACCTTTCAAAACTTGCAACATTCTTTACCGACGCAATGATGTGCTTGTACCCATTAAGGTGTATACATCCATGACCACTTCCTCTTCACCTACACCTCCATTCACCAAAGCCTCCTCCGCTACCTCAACCACACCTAAATCCTCTATTCCTACTACTTCCATGACCTCCACGGTTGACCCATTAGCCTACCAATTAGCTAGCTCCACCTCTGATCCAATCTCTAACACATAATCTATCTTAGCTACCCACATATCGACCACCGATCCTTGGAGGGCATTTGTGAATGCCTCACTGGGGAGTATCACCTATATAATTTCAACAAATTCCTTACTCCACAAGAGCATGGAATCCTTCACCAACACCCTCACTACGATCACCAAATAGAGAGGGTCTCCTTTATGGTCCTCCCCACATTCGCACCAATCTCACCCGTGGGGACTTGATACTTCCACTTATACACTTGAACCACCATCACAAACCCACCACCCCTTTTCTACCGACCTCCAGTAACTCACCAATTGCCATTTCTCCCACACCTTCCTACATTGATCTGCGTGGAAAGGTTTTGGTGTTGAATTTTATGAGCAAGGCCGTCACATTATTATTCCATGTACTACCCACAAACATAACAATCGTAGTGGTATCAGCTTTGCTGAACTACCTACCAAGAAAGACCACATTGAACTCATTAAGGATACCGACCCTTCTCCACCTTCTTCACCTACTCCACCTACTTCACCACCTTCACCGACAGAGTTGATGGATTCGAATCCATTCCTCATAAAAAAATTTCATAAACACCATTTCCTTTGGGCTTCGACTTATCAATGCGAGGGCGAGGCCCCCTCTTCTCTTCCCTTCCTGTATCCTGAAATGATCGATGAAGACACACCTTCTATTAACATTGTTCAATGTCAAGATGATGAATCTATACTCACCTATCTTGGTGCAGAAGACTCTTATATTCATCGGTCATTACCATCTGAGATGCAAACCATGTTGAATGAATCAACTATCAAAATCAACATCCATACTCAGGACGACCCGCACATTCTAAAGATCGGCCAATCTTTAGATACTACTAAACAGAAGCCATCACTTCTTTTCTCAAAAATCATAACCATGATTTTGCTTGGTCTTATGCTGACATGCCCGGTATTGACCCCACCATAGTGGTCCACAATATCGTAACCATTCCTAATGCAAAACTCATGAAACAAAAGATGAGGAAAATGCACCCTCGCATTGCTCTTCTAGTCAAAGAAGAACTTTAGTTCCTTCTCTCCATTTCTTTCATCTTACCTATTGATTATCCCCGATGGATTTATAACATTTTCCCTATCACTAAGAGACAAGGGGACTTTACATTTGCATAGATTTCCATGACCTTAACCTAGCTTGCCCCAAAGACAACTTTCCTCTACCCGGTATTGACCAAATTGGTTGACCTTACTACGGTCACGAGATGCTATCAATCACGGATGGGTTCTCAAGATATAACAAAATCTTGCTTTCCCCAGGAGGATCAACACAAAATCGTATTCATCACCCCTTGGGGACCTTCTATCGAGTCATGCCTTTTGGCCTTAAAAACGCTAGTGCCACATATTAGCAGGCTATGACTTACATATTCCATGAAATCATGTACCGTATATTGGAAGATTATGTAGATGATCTCCTTGCCAAATCTAAACACCACTCTGAGCACCTCATCGCATCCTAAAAACCATCTTTGACCGCCTCATTAAGTATTGTGTTTGCCTTCAACCCAAGAAGTGTGTCTTCGTGGTTCTCTCGGGAAAGCTCCTGGGATTTATCGTTTCCTTACGTGGTATAGAGGTCGACCTTGCTAAAGCCAAGGACATTCTCAAAATTCCTCTACCCAATAACATGTGGAAACTCCATATCCTGCAAGGTAAGTTGTAGTCTATTTGCTATTTCATTTTGTAACTTTCCAATCGATGTCATCCATTTCATCATCTTCTCAAAAAGGATGTCTCCTTTAAATGGGATGATGACTGCCATAAATATTTTGATACCTTAAAACAATACCTTCTCCAACCACCCGTACTCATTCCACCTAAAGATGATCAACCCTTATACCTATACATCTCTGCTACTAATCACTCCTTAGGGGCCATGCTTGCTCATTGCAATGAATAACATAAGGAGCAAGCGGTTTATTACATAAGCCGTACTCTCTTTGGATTACAAAAATTGATACACCCATGCTAAAAAAATTTCTTGGCCTTAGTTTTTGTTGCCACCAAGCTCCACCATTACCTACTCAACCACAAAACTTATGTTGTGACCAACAATAACCCCTTACACTTCATATATGTGAAACCTTGTCAAAACAAACGGGCTACACACACGGCTCATGCTTCGACCGATCTTGACCTTGAATTTATCCATAAAAAGTCCATCAAGGGCCAAGTTATCACCGACCAATTGACCGATGCACCTATTTACGGGGATCAACCATCTAACTTTGAATTTCTAGATGAGTCAATTCCTACCCTTTCCCTCGACCCGCTTTACCAAATGATGCTCTTCTTCGATGGTTCCAAGTGTCAATGTGGGGGTGGGGTTGGTTTTATCCTCATCTCGCTTGATGGTGAACCCATACATTTGTCTTTCAAACTTGATTTTGATTGTACAAACAATATTGCTGAATACGAAGCACTCGTATTGGGTCTCCAGTGCTTTATGCCTTAGATATCAAGTCAATCAACATCTTTGGTGATTCTCAATTGGTCATAAACCAAGTCAATGGTATATACCAGTGTCATAATGAGATACTTCAAAAGTATAAGCATCATGTGGACATACTTTTAACCACCTTTGACCGTTACGCCCTTCAAACCATCCCACATTCTACCAACAAATTTGTAGATACCATGGCCTGCTTGGCTTCTTAGATACCCACTTCGCCCGCCGACTCTAAAAACTTTTCACCGTACAAAGACTTCAATCACCCTCTTATTTACCTCATGAAGTTTACTCTATTAGAGCCATTGCTCCTGACCCGAGTGACCTTTGGTATAAACAATACTTATACTATCTTTCCCTCTCCATCTTACCTCCCAACCTCACTCATAATGGACAACGTGCCTTTCTTAGAAGGGTCTCTCGTTACGTCATCATGGGTTGCCTCCTCTATAAGCACGGCTTTGATGGTATTCTCTTACGATGCCTTGTAACTTCTGAAATGTCCTATATCGTTAAGTTAGATCATGATGGCATATGTGGAGGTCACTTCAGTGGGCTTGCAGTTACTAAGCGTATTCTCAGCCTAGGCTATTATTGGTCGACCCTTAACCATGATTTTTACAACTATGTTAATCATTGTGTAAAATGCCAACAACACGCCAACCTTCATCATACACCCACCATGCCTTACAGGTCTCTTGTGACCTTTCGCCCTTCTCTCAATGGGGTTTGGATCTTGTCGGAGAGATCAATCCCCATTCTTCCTAGAGACATCAATGGATCATCATTGCTACCAAATATTACACCAAATTGGTTGAAGCCATACCTCTAATCTCCACGAAAGCCGAGAAAATATGTGAGTTCATCAATCATCACATTATCTATCGCATTGGCGTTCCACATCACCTCATCACTGATAATGGATTTTTTTATTTTAAAAAACCTTACAAAAACTTTGTGACACCTTTGGTATTCAACTAATTTTCTCGCCGCCTTATTACCCACAAACCAATGACTAAGCTTCGAATCCACTAATAAAATCCTGAAAACAATTCTTATGAAAGTGGTTAACGATCTTTGGGAAAGAATGGCATATGCACATTCCTTTCGCTCTGTGGGCATACCATACTATTATTTGCACTTCCACTACTGTCACTCCTTTTTCTCTAGTCTGCATGCACAGAGGTTGTTCGCCCTCAAATTCTAGATTCCATCTCTTTGTATTTCTCTCCATGACATGCTCAATGATGATGACTTTTTCCAGGACCTTTTAGCACAACTTGAGTTATTAGAAGAACTCCATCTTCATGCTCTTGATCACCTCCAAGTTTACCAAAAATGTATCAAACGTGCCTATGACAAACGTGTTCATGAACAAACATTCCAAGTCGGTGACCTCATCCTGAAGGAAAATCAACATGTAGCCAAAGCATAAAAAGTAAATGAGGCAAATTTGATCCTAATTGGCTTGGACCATGCATCGTGACTCATGCCTATGGATCAAGTGCTTATCGTTTATCTTCACTCGATGGTAAACCCAAACTTGAACCCCTTAATTCCTTGCATATTCAACTATTCTACTATTGACTTTCAGTCCTACCTCACCTTCTCGCCACTTTTCATGTGTGTCCCTTGAGTGCTATTCACTTATCTCCTTTCACTATACCATCCCCAATGATTAAACAAGAATCATGTGCATACCCATCATTCTTTTAACCTCTCTTAAATATGTGTACCATGGATTTGCACATGACATGATTCTCATGGATACTTTTCATCTTCTTTTAGATGAGATCCCATGGTCATTTCACCTTGCTTTCTGAACAAGAATCCAATTCTTCACCCTAGTATTTTCCATGACTTAAAATCCCTCACATAATTTCCACATGGGATCCAACTCCTTGAGTCAAACTTCCAATAAAAAGATGACTCCCTCAAAAAGGACATCTTTCTCTCTACATTGCTGCTATAAATAGACTACTCCCTCGAAGGACAGCTATGTAAAGCTTGTTAAAAAAGAAACCGAAGCTTCCCGCATCGATCAACTTCACGAAGACCTCAAGGAGTTAATTTCCTCATCCCATATAGACTTCCTGCATCGATCAGTCTATCTCAAATACAATTCAAAACAGAAAACATTTTTTTATGGACTTGCTCATTGTGATCTTGGATCTCTTGCCAAAAGGCATGCTACCTAATACCATAAAACCTAACCATTTTTCACCTTCTCACCATTTGCACCTTCATTTCCTACCGGCTCAAGGGACCTGTTGGAACCATGACATTTGGTGATCATGTGACTATTCTTCACCTTTAGGATAATCAATCATGCAATGTCTTGAGGGTCTTACATTCACCAGCCTATCTAAGGTATGATACACCCGTTATGATCCTCACCAATTAGGTGGCTCTCTTTCCTCCTCTCATCTTTGAACTTATTCATTACGTATTGATCATCCTATACAGGACTAGACCCTCGATGCTTATCTCTAGGAAATTTTCCTCTTTCACCACATTCAACTTAAAATCACCCATGCCAATTTTCCCACAATTCAACCATACATAAAAAAACCCGACTCAATCATGCCTATAACCTACCAACCCATTTGCATACCTCCTCGCATCTTTCCCTCGCTTATGGGAGAACTACATCGGCCTAAGGTCCCTAATTGCTGGGACTATGTAGGTAGTACTTTGAGGGCATGGGGTCCTTGGAGGTTAGCTTGGCCACTCTTGACCCTAACCAATTCCCTCTCCCTCTTTCCGAGTCACATTTTACCCTAGTTAGTTTCCTTTTTATATCAATAATTGGAAATTAAACCAAAAAAACAACAATTTCTTCACATATTTACCATCATCACTCATACATTCATTATGTCTACCATTTCTTTACCATTATCATGCATTTTACTACAAAACATCTTAATGTGACCCATATCATCATTAATTGCACAAATTAATGAATTACAAACTCAACCAATCTCAACTCAACCATACCTAAACCAACCTAAACTTCATCATACCTAAGTCAACTTGACTCAATCCATGCCTAAACCAACAACCTGACTCAATCCATACCTATGACCTGACTCAATCCATGCCTATGACTTGACTCAATCCATGCCTAACCTGACTTAATCCATGCCTATGACCTGACTCGATCCATGCCTATGACCTGACTCGATCCATGCCTATACTACTTGGTTTCCATCACATATACAAATCAAAATAGAAATCTATACACAACCATATATACATCATGCCCTAATCACCATCATCTCTATAAATAAATCATCCAAATATGTGTACCCATATACATGAATCTCAAATATCTTTGTACACGCAGACGATATATATAACAAAATTTCAAAAAATCTCATGTACATCCTCACTATCTTTGGCACGCATGCTGGTATATATGTCAAAAATATGATGAAAAAAATAAAATAATCATACATGGAGCTCAATCATCTCCCCATCTGATATCCAAGCTTTTCTCATTTGTCTCCTCCTCCACTCCTCTAGCCAACATCCGGCTAACCTCCCTTCACCTCATCATGGTTTTTCCCCTAATGGTCCTACCTCTAGAGATGGCCTCCGTGCACTAGTGGCCTCACCTTGACCTAGCCCCTAGGCTCACTAGCCCTTGTACTCTCCACACTATGTGTGTAGGATCTGCTCCTCTCACTCGAGGCCTGCTGTGCTTTGTGCTCGATATATGATAGGACATATATCCCCACTTTGTCATCAAGTGATCCTAGTAGTATCTCACCTCACCCTAGACATCTCTCAACCTAGTTGTAGGTACTTTCGTAGTGGTGTCATTAGCCTCTAATCCCGCCCTACTCCTTCTCGGATATTGGGACCCTGTCCCTACCCCTGTGGTGGTGCCATTCGCCCTGCACTCGCACCTATACCTAGGCTCAAGGGCCGCTTATCTCGTGTTTATACAGCCGCCAACGGCCCTCAAAACTGTAACTTATCCCTATGTTTTGGCCAATTGGCAATGAAAACCTATCACCTACACCTGTAGGGTGGCTACTGCACCCCATATCTATCTCCACCCTCTCCCTCTCCCCGATGTGGGTACTGGTCCTGTACTCCCCGTGCTCAAACGTGGCCACCTCTCGCCTATAGAGTCGCATGAACATGTGCCTTGGCCCTCTATCGATGTCCATGTACTATTCCTAATTGGGTCACCAGGGGTAGACACATGTCCTCAGTAGGGCATCTCTTTTAAGTGTGATGGTGGCTAAATTCAATGCCTCGACCTTGGTGGTACTGCTCGTAGCTATGCATCCCACCACTATCTATACCTATCTCTCACTCACTCGGCATCATCTATCTATAGATTGATGCTTCTCCTCCTTCCCCGGTTGGCATCAGTAGGTCATGGTGGAGACATAGGCATCTCCACATCATCTCTCCTATACTTGTGGGAAGGGTGGGGGTATATCATGCGATAACACAATCGTCATCTCGACTGCCCATGGGTATCATCTCATGCTCCCCGCCCGCCACCCTCTATCCACCTATCAATCAAATCCATCCAACTCCACCACTATTTTATTGTATGAAGGGAAGCCCACAAATGGCCTCTACATGATTTCCATGTTGGAAAACCCCTCCAATAATCACCTGTAATAAGCTACATCATGTGTAGCTCTCACCGCCGCGGTGCTCTCCCATAACCGACACCCATCACCCAGTAGCCCACTCAAACAAATCCTCGGCTCGAATTCATCGCAGGGCATACCAATTGGGCACACACACACAATGTGCTCATAGGCCCAACAATGTAATAGGAATGTGTAGTACAAGTTGAATCACCGTAGTCACCCATAAGCCCACATCTCCTTGTATAGCTATACTAAGAATGTAGGTGCCCATGCAAACCGAGTCCTGTGCTCCACCATGTCGTGTAGAACCCCCATCAGTGACCGTGGGAACCTCCCACCCTTTGCATCTGGTAGTGAAAAATAGTAGATTACCTCCATCAGAAGCACTACCAACCTCATCTCCTCGAGGTAGGCTCGGTACATCACCCCGTAGCTCATACTGGCACTGTGGAATCCTAACAATGTCATCCCCTCTCCAAACACTGTAACAGTAACTCCTCGGATGCCTCTAAGGAGATCAAGTAAACTTGTGTACCTACTATAGGTAGTCGTAGGATCCTATAAACATCCTCTAGGGTGATCATGATCTCACCCATCGAGAAAATGGAATGTATTGGTTGCCGAATCCCATCTATCGATGAGGGAAACCATCAAACTTACCTCTCGGACTACATGTCGATAGCATCTGACCCCAATCAGGCCCACATCTACAACATGGCTCCACTCCTTGCGTGTCGTACTCCCTTGTATCTCCACGAGAAAGGGAGGTACCCTATCCCTCATCTATAGCTACTCCCTGGCTTGCATACAACCAATCATATTATTAGCACTTGACCATACCTGCATGCAACCTTGCCACCCCCACTATACCGCTTACCCTAACTAAATCAACCTTTCACCTATATCTAGGCCCTAAATCAACACTACCTATCTACCCACACCTCGGACCCTCACCTATTTTCATTTTACACATCTACCCCCACCGCGAACCCTTACCTATTTTTAATTTTTCCCCTCTCACCTATCTTTGTTATTCACTCCCTACCCATACCCATACCTCTTCCCCTCTACCGACTCTCCCTACCCCTACCTATCTATCTCAGAACTGTCTATTTTAGCTCCCTATGGGCCTACCTCTCTAGCCTACTAACCAAAGATCGGTCATCATTGACCGACCACGGTCCAACAATAACCGACATCGGTCACCACATCTATGACCGATACCGGTCCTTACCCACCAATGTTAGCTAAGAGTGATCGATTACTCCTGGTCACTATCGCGTGACAAACCCGGACGCCCTTCCCTATTTATACCCACACTTCTCCTTTCTACCCATTTTCCCCACCAATGTCTACCCAATACCTATTCCCACCCCTCATTTACCTAAATCTACCCTCCCTTATTCTCCTCCTCTCATTACATTCCCCACATTCAAATTTTAATACTTGCCCCCCCGCAAACCTACTTTCCTCCTACTTGATTTCTATCCTCCACCTACTCACAACAAACAACAATCGAAATGGGCTCTTACGTCATCATGCTACTATTAGCATGGTGGCACCTTGAGCCACTATGTAGGTCCACCCGATCCCTCTCCTACCTCTACCATCACCGATTGCCCGCTAGCTCAATTGAATCAAATCAATCACCCAATCAAATCACCGCACTCGTAGACCTACCTATCAACCAATGATCACTCACTTTGTAGCTCGCCAACTCATCTCTCCATGTCGTTTGGTCACTTTCCACCTTTCTCTCTCTCTCTTGTCATTTTCTCCTATGTGGCAAATGACAAATGATTTTTAAAAATGTGGCACTTTTTCTTTTTATAGCCTTCCCGACTGATGGTGATAGTTTCACCTTGACCGACATCAGTCCTATGCCCTATCCTACCGTGGTCGGTCCATGGCGACCAACATCGGTTAATTATGACCATTGTCGGTTATCCTGCTTAGTCTTATTACTACCCATTACCCCTAATTTTTGGCCTAAATCCTTTCTACCTTACCCACACCTAACTTGGACATTTCCCTTTACCCTCCTAACCTCATCATTTACCACCTAACCTCTTCATCATTTGGGGACTCGTTATTTTACCCATACCTCGGCCCTACCCATGTTGTGACCTAGCTACTTAGACCTAGAACATTGCTAGTGACATGTGACCTCATGTGCTCGTTATACCTTGCGACACTGTTACCCATGTTGTTTGACCTAATGACCTTATCTTACCTTTTATCATGACCATTTATCCTAACCCAACCTCGGTGTGTGCTAGAACATACCTAAATATTCTACACTTGACCTACATCGTGTTTCCTGACCATATCCTATACCTTGGATACCGGAATCACCTCATCCTTGTTTGGCTAAACCTATCAACCTTATAAAATGTAGAGTTTGCCTACTCTTCAACCTAGTATTGTCTTTGTAGTTTATACATATGTGTGCATTTGACTATTACTACCTTTGACCCGGACCCATTATCTGGATTACTCGATTGGACCTTTACCCCTTTATCCTCATCATCCACCTTCCTCTTCATCACATTCACCTTTTATCAAACCACTCACTGATTCTATCTTCTGCCTCATCAGTTCCTGATTTGAGGGGGATCACCTTCACCCACACATGGGGCATCTACATTTTATTTTTGTTAGCGTCGCTTACCAATACAAGCTACATAACAAAAATGAGCAAAATGTAGACACCAAAATTGGGTCACACTCCCCTTGGTCCCTCGTCAAATAACCACCTCGAACACACTCACCTAACCACGACCCCTTACACCCCACACTAATATTAATTTAATTAATTTGATTAAATTAATCCATGTCCTCATAATATTTATTATTTAATTATCCTAATCAAGATAATTCTCACACCACCACCTCACCTAGCCACCTCACCCTAAGACTATTCTTAGTATGTTTCCATAACTAACTAAGACCCAAATAAACCCTAAAAATCAAAGCCTACATTCCCTCTAACCACATTCCCACCCATTAGAAAAGAATATTCCATTCTTATCCACAAAAAGAAACTAATTGGATCCAAGAAAGTAAGTAGATTTGCCCATATTAGTAAACCTAGGAAATCCTACCCTAACCAACGCTGGTCAACCCAGGAACCATTGTCGGTTACCTTTTAATTTCCTTTGGTAACCTTGTTTTGAGGTTGGCACTTTTTTGAGAGAAAGAAATGAGACCAAAGCTTCATGCATGCAGAACTAGCATTCACACACACATCCAAACATCCACAACCAGCATTAGAAGCAACAACAGAGCCATTTTGCATTCACGGAACATCCTGAGAAGTGCCATCACCACACCAAACTCCATCCCTTTCATCAACTGCCATTTCCATCCTACCATCAAGCTCATATAGCTGTAAGTATACCTCCACCAACTTGGCCTAATACACTATAATCACTTCTATTATTTTTGTTATCGATCGGGTTGTTGCATCTCGATTTCTTCATTTCTTATCGGTTTGTAATTGGGCCATTTCCATTATTTACAATATTAGATCACCCATCCTCGCTTGTTGTTCATCCTTGACCACTTTTGAGACCTTTGCAACCTCAAACCTACCCCACCACCTACATCAAATCCCGTGTCAAGCCCTCTAATTATTTTCTTTTGAGTTTTCCTTTACCTCGACATTACGGATGCCAGCTACCCATAACCATCACCGGTTTCATTTAAACCGACATTGGCCATACTAGACCAACGTCGGTCTCTATGTTTTACCCCGGACCAAGAACAAAGCCTAAATCCCCACCAAAAACCTAAAACAACCCAAAACCAAACCACCCGTCCAAAGTACTCGACAAAGACCTCTCCCTTCGATTCAATCATAGCTTAGCCTGTTGTGAACGAATTTTCTTATTGTAGTCGAATGAGATACCTAAATCATTTTAACTACAGTAGGATTTCATTTATTGTTAATATTAAATTGTTTTAAACGGTGGATTGACAACCTTCTAGGAGTATCACACTTCCCAGAAACTAGCATACGCTAGGTAGTCCACCACATATGCTATTTAATCTCTTTTGGTGGCCTTGTTGTTCATTTTAGGTAGTTCCTCCTAGCCAAAAGGAAGCTCTCACAATTAGCTATGGATCGAAGTCATACGCATGCAAAAATTTCAACCAAACTTTTCAATGGTATTCCTCCTAGCCCTTTTACCCTTATCTGTTTTGTCACATTCCAAGAAATGCTCCAAGAATCTAAGGTTTCTCATGGAAAAGATGTCAATGAGCATAGATTTGAGAAACAAAGTAACTCAAAATATTCAAGAAGTTTGAATGAAAATCAGCTTCAAGGAAGTGATGAGATGCTCAATGAAGAATAAACTATGTGGATAAACACGAAGGTGACTAGAACTATGAAACCGATTTCAAAGAGCATGAAGGAAATGTAATTTCTAACTGAAGGCCTGAACATCATGAAGCTCATGTAGACTCACTTCTACCAAGTACACAAACGATCATGAAAGCACCAGGCTTTCATAATCAATTAAGGAGAGGAGGATACTTTCTCAAACTGGTTAATAGCTTCACTAACAACATCACTCGTTGTTTCCCACTCAGCAGTAACCTTTAAGAAGAGAAAAATGCTTCAATAAAATTGGGTTATCCACGAACTTGTACCATAGAAGATTTCTAGGTGTGTTTTCCTTTATGTTGTGTGTGCCATTTCTTTTCCATGTGTGTTGTGTGTTTCTTTTCATGGTTTTTGCTCTCTCTCTCTCTCTCACTCTCTCTCTCATCAGTAAGTATTACATGACTTCGTAGAGACCAATGGATAGGGCACTCGGTCAATGGATTATATGGTCTAAGGTTGAGATTCTGGATTCTCCATGTCATGTGTTTTCTTCCCTCATTCCACCCAAGTTAGATCCATTGTTGTCATGTAAATGTGCAACAAGGAAATTGACGATTTCCAAGCATGACAATTATACCCCTATGTCAAAATTTCAATTTTTACCCTTCCAAGACACACACAGGTCTACCCAATAGGTCTAGTGACTTCCTAATTGATGTTAACCCATCCCTTAGGTGATTTAAGAAAGTCAATTCAAAACCCCTAGGTGATTTTAGGAGTTCATTGAAAGATGTAAACTTCAGGAAGCTGTGGGAATAACAAATTTTAGACCGGAGAAACCCCATGTAGCGAAAAAAAAAAGAGACATCTAATTGAATCAAAGGCCTTGGAGAATCATGGAATTGATTTAGGAAGATTCAGGAAGGATTCGAGAATTTGGGATAGTTTCACAAAATCGGGGTTCACGAGGCCTGCGGTGCACGGACCAAAAATGGTAGTTGAGCTTCGGAAGGTGATTTCAAGAGCTCTAGATTGAGTTAGGTGTAATAAAATACATCTTCAGAAATGAACTTACAATCACTAGAATATGGTGAATTTTTTTCACAACGCTTTGGCGTAATGGGTCCGTAAGAAGGTTTTCTCATGCACATGTGGAGTACCAGATCAAAAATCCACTTTTTCTAGGATAAAATGAATAAATAAAGACATGATAACCCCACCATTATATTTGTAAGACCATTTTCAGTAAATATAATATAAATTTTCATCAAAACTTTCGTCGAGAGCTTTATATATCGTCATTTCAAGTTTCCCTCTAGGAGTGAGTTCGAGAGTTAACCAATTTTTAACAAGACACGTGTCAACTCCAGAGCTGGAGAAATTTCATGTCCCTTACATCCCTCAAGAAAAGATACATCAAGGTCACACAAATTTTCCATCCCCTATAAGCCCTCTCGGATCCTCATGCGACCTCTTGGACCGTCGGTTCAACTCCTGGGAGCCTGGTGAAGTCTTCATCCTTGTCGTCGGATCAAGTGCCACGTGTCATGACTAGCTAGCAGTGTATATAATTTGATGTACATCTCATCCCTTTTTCATGAGGGACATCAAGGTCTGAAAAATGTTCCTATCCCCTCTAGGAAGCTTCATGGTTCCTCATGCGACCACTTCTCAACTCCCTTAGTGTTTTAAAGCTACTTTTAAGCCTTCATCCTGTGCTTAAGTCGGATCTCCGCCACATGTTTCAATCATGTGCCACGTATAATTTGATGTCCCTAACCTCACTTAATTCTTAAGGGACATCAATGACATGAAATTTTCCCTCATCCCTGCTCAGCTTCATTTAAAATTTTTAAAACCCCTCATGTTTCCCGCTTCTAACTTCTAACTTCTCTATAATTTGCAAATTCCTCTCAGTAACTTCTTTCTTTCACTCCACCATTGATGAAATAAAAACCAGCTTAAATACACCAATGAAATCCTCTACCCCATGGTAATATGTAGGTCTTAGAAGGAATATTGATCAAATGAAGAACAAGAAGAAACAAAGAAATTATCCATGGCCTTGAAATTGAAATTTGGAGAGATCTTGCAAACCACTACATGGAATGACAAACCATTTTTTCTACTCATTCCTCTCACAAAACCATCAAAACCTCACCTTCAAACCCTCCTTTTATAGCACAAAATGTTCGCAGTGAAGAAATCCATCTCTTTGCACAACGGGGGAAAAAGCTCTATTTCCCATCAAACCAAAGAAATTGAATCAAGAAAACTTTCACCGATGCAGAATAAGAAGAAAAAAAAACAACAAAAATGAAAATTTTGTCAGCAAATGTAAATAAAAACCAGACCTGCAATTTTTGAGGTCTATTAAAGGTTGCCACGTTTAAAAGCATTGTCAGTCAAAATTTTAAAACTTTAAAATCTCCCAAACTATCGAGCGGATAGGTCCAAGATTTCAAAGGGGTGATATTGGGAAAAAACCCATATTACAAAAAAAAATCATAGTGATCCGACCACCAGAGGTTCACTTTCCAAAAATAGTAGGTCTTTTACATGAGGGATACCATTTCGGAAAGTCATCAATTAAAGAAACTGTGAAAGAGGCATTAAACACAAAAGATGTATTGCAAGGAGAGATTGTCAAAATGGTCATCTTGGTCCAAAATTTACACTTACTAAAAATAGTAAGTGGTCCCATGAGCACCTGCCAAAAATAGAAAATTGATCTAGAAGGTGAGAGGAATGTAGGGAGATAGGGAAATTTGAGTTGCAACATCCAGTTGAGGTTCGAGGCAATGATTTTTTTATACTTACTAAAAATAGTAAGTTGTTTTTTCTGAAGAAATCATGAAGCATAAATGGACAGGCGTAAGTTGACACAACCTTTCACTTTTGAGTAAGAGATGGAAAAAGTGCAATCTCTATAATCATATTATGCAAAGTATGTGATGTTGAAGATGTCAATAGTCTCCTTCAACACTCATTTCATGCTTCCATTGGTATGCGGGAGGTGGAATTTGTTGTCGAAACCATCAGATCATTCATAAGATGATTCATCAAGATCATGTCCGAATTAGCGGAGTAGTGTGACATCATTATAGGGAGTCAGGACAAGATTCATTCTAAGGATCTAATCCCTTCAGAGGAGGATCTTCACGAGTGATACTCATGGCCACCGAATGAGTCATTTGACAATGTTTTTAAACACTTAGTTCATGGTGTTCACATGTCATCCAAAGGAAGTTTCTCAGTGTGCACAAGATTTCAAAGATTCAAAGTTCATCACATTGGAGCACTTCATCGAGTCATCTAGAAGGATCAACAAGCTTTATCAGAGGTGAAATTTGTCATCATTGACATCATTCTTCCTTCTCTCTCTCTCTCTCTCTCTCTCTCTCTCTCTCTCTCTCTCTCTCTCTCTCTCTCTCTTCTCTCCCCCTAACTTTATCTCTCCTCAATATTCTAATCTTGTGTTGGGGTTGCACTTTTCGTATGTCTTAATGTTTCTAATGTAATAAGTCACCTTTATGTTATAAAAAGGGACTTAATTTTTTCCTAGGAAGGTGAAGAGTCTTAAGTCATGTCGAGACATATGAAGAGTCATTGGGGAGTATGTGAAAATTCATTTCTCTTCCTATAAATTGTAAAGCCATTCCCATTTCAAAGGGTTGGTGATTGATTTTGTAAACTCAAGAGTGCATTGAGAGAACAAAGGAGATAGACAAATTATTCCTTTCCCTCATTCCCAAATTTCCTCCATTTCTCCACTATGCATAACTTTTGTTTGAGCAATCAATACAAGGAATTTCTATCTTTCTTTGACTAAGGAATTTCTTGATACTTTGTGCTCATTAAATTCTATTTGGTCTTATTGCTACTTGTAGAGTTGTTTCCTCTTAATTTTAGTGCATGTGATGAAACTTATAACTAGTGTGTGTAGGAATCTAATGTTCTACCTGTAACATTAGTTATGGACTACCTATTTTCTCGCTCCCTTTCCCTCTCTTTAGACAAAGTCTTCCCTAGCAAGAGATTGCTATATTTTCGAGCAGGGTCGGTGGAGTGCCCCTGTTGGATCCCTTACCACAAGGCCACCAAGAAAATCCCCCTTTTCACTCACGCATGCATATATGGAAGTTTCATTGGTTAAGTAGAGGGACTTAGATTCCCATAGAGTTGGCAATAAACCCACAGTTTGTCCCTCGATAAATTTTCTCACAAACAGCTTTTAAATTCCAAAACTTTATTAACTGGAATGTGCAAATAAGGGTTAGGGTTTTATTGCCTTATCCATTATTCTTAACTTTTATAATCACTCTTCGAGAAGGTTTAAAATTTCAAAACATAACACTTAGTCTTCTGACCTTTTTTTATTATGAATCAACTTACAGGTGATAGGTTATAGGATATTTTGCAAAAATATTCCAATATGTGTTTATTGTCACGACATGTCTCTTTATGGTATGTGCTTGATCTTTTCAATGGTATAAGAGTTTATTTCTTGATAAATTAGAGGAGGGATAAATTTTCAACAAATGATAAATGTTACTTATCATTGATAATATGATGTATATGTTTATAAGTACTTATTGGACTTCTTTTTCCTAGTGCAAATTCAAAATAACAACATGATGGTGTTGTGGCATTGCACTCTCTAACAAAGAGGGCCACTACTCAATATCTAGTAGATGTTTCCCTTTACCTCCAACTCCTCATATTTTTTTAAATAGGGTCATTTCCTAGTAGCCATGTTCAATCACTTGTAATTATTTGTGAGCTACTAGATTGTAAATAGATCAAGATTGTAGCTATACTGAACAAAATTTTAGATGTTTAAAATGGTTTTGGGTAGTATTTTTTAAAAATGCACCTATGAGCCGTTATGTTCCATTTGAGTAGTATTTTTACATATCATGAAGTTGAGTAATATTCTAATTCTTGATGTATAGGAAGCTACATGACGCTCCATATTCGTTGGCCATGATGTTTGATTTTTTAGAATATGGTGGATACTAATCACCTTAATGCTTCAGATCCTTACATGAATTATTATAATACAATTAGATAGTAATTTTCCTTTTATGGAGTATAATCATTGAATCATGTGTTTTAGCCATTTATTGTACCATTCTATGTTAACTTGGTAATGACAAGCTTAGGAATCATTTTAATTTATTTACTCATTTCAATATTAATAAAATTCGTGTGAACTCACTTGTCGGTATAAGATTAAGCATAGATTGTTTATGTGATTTTTTTATAATACTAATCACAAGCTCACTTTGGTTTCATTGACGATAAATTAAAATAATGAGGCTATGAAGCTATATTGTCTCTAACACTATAATCAAACACCAAAATCAATTATATATAAATAGATAACAACAAATGTGTATAATACTAAATAATTAACACTAATAAAACACTAAAATTCAGGCATAAACATCAATTTTTGATTCAACAATGTTAGTGTTAGTTGTGTGGTAGTTGTTGTGTAACACTAAAATCTAACACCGAAATTGCATATGACATATAACACTATATATAACACCAAATTTGGTGTTATATCATAACAAATTTTGGTGTTGTTGGATTTTGGTGTTATCCAAAAACTACCACAAAACTAACACCAGTACTATTGAATCACAAATTGGTGTTATATGCCTAAATTTTAGTGTTTTTTTAGTGTTATATTATCTAAAATTCTTGTACCCATGATAAGTGGGTGTTGAAATATTGTTAACTTGATAGTCTTTCCATTAACATAAAATACTTTCTAACTTGATAGAATTTTCAATGACATGTGATAATCTTGTTAACTCGATAGCCTTAACAACAACATGAACAACTTGCTAACTATTTACACCCTAATTAATTTATGTCATGGAAAGTGCACAACAATAAATAGGATGTAAGGGTTTGTAACATGATATTATTTTGATCTAATCAATTTACAATTAACCATTCATAACCAGAATAATGCATTAATACTTGCAACAATTGATAAATGATAAACAATAACTCAAATACATAAGAGGAGATGAAGACTTAGTTGTATAGGTTAGAGAAAAGAAGATATAAATGTGCGGATAAGCAAAATATATATATCAAAGATTGGGGATGCTTCATTATCAATTCTTGGACTAGAAACTAAATTGGGGTAGGACCGTAGAAACGCGTTGTGTGGTACAAACCTAGAGTTATATGGTCATAACTATATTTTTACAGTCTTGGAACCTTTGATAGTTGGAATCTACAACTTTATGCATACTTATCTTACTTATAAATTCACTTTGTTGTATGTCACTCGTATTTGCACAACCTCAAGATGAACTGTAATCACTTTTAACAAAGTAGAAAACCTAGAAACCTATTATAGTTTTCATCAAAGAATTATAAAACCAAAAGGAGAAATCATGTGTGTGGTTAGTTTAGACTACCCTTGGTGGTTGATCTAACCAAATGAATCCAAGTGTTGCAATACATGACCTAGTGCATGATCAAGCCTCATGTAGTTATCCTAGGTGCTTTTGTAAGTGTGAGTGTGGTTTAAGCCAACCCGTTATGGGTTCCCTTTTATCTCTTAAAAAAATAATAACAAGATAAATATAGAGTATAAAATGTATCCAACATGGTAGTGGTGTGATGTGGTGTACTTCAAATGTATGACCCAACCATTTTTTCATGGAAACCATTTGACAATGTTTGGAGTGACTTTTCTCTTATTAAGGCATGGCTCTAGGACCTTTGAATTCTATGAAATAGAGGAACCTAGACTCTTTGACTAACTTGAGTGCTCTATAGCTATAGTATTCGATTATCTAATTGACGTGCAACTAATTTAGGGAGATTTTAGAGAACCTTGAGTAATTTTGGAATTATTTTAGACACCAATTTTGGTATGCTTTTCCTCCATCCCATGTTTGATCCACTTCATCATCATCTCACACATTCATACATATCTTCCTATTTAAATTTCTATTTCCCCTACATCAAATTTTCCTATAATATTCATTTTTCCTATCCTAATCCCATCTTAATACTATCATTATTTATCTTCCCTAATCCACCTCTAATTGTATTTAATCACCCCTAAAACATATTCATTTTCTTAATATTACCTATAAACACCCTCATTTATTGTCCCTAGGATTCCACCTCCCCTCATTCAATGCCCTCTTATCCTCCCACCACCTTTTATTCTCCCCATGCAACCTTAACCCACCTAAATGACTAAACCCCTAATTTTAGCCTCTTTAAGACCCCCTTTATCGAGATAAACATCACCTCCACCACCAAAGTGGACAGCTTCCACAATTTCCAAAGACCCATTCAAGTCACCGTCAACCCTATAAATATGCCTCTACCCCTCCTCTCCTCAGGATGAATTTTTTGAGTATGTTCATATCTTGCGAGCTTGGTTTGTTTTCTCTCCTTCTCGTGATAAAAATTCTTCAACTTAGAGCCTTCTTAGAATTTTGCATGCCGAGTCATGGAGATTTTAATATTTAGAGCTTACTTGGAGTCCTTCCATTGTTTTATCACCTCTTTCTTACATGTCTCTTTGCTTCCTCATAGCTTTATTGTTGCATCTATCATCAATGATCCTTCTTCACAACTCTTTTCCCATCCATTTAACCCCATCAAACACTAGATCCACGTCCGGTAATTGTCGACCTGCCCTAGTTACCGTCAACTTGATTTGTCTTACCCCGTATTATATCTCCATCATCATCTGTCATCTATCCTACAACTCCCTCATTATTCAAGGCCCTTTTTTCTCGCCACCCATCTCCTTGATAACCCCGATCGGGGATCATTTTTGATATCAAAATTTCCCTAAACATCCCTAAATTGTGTCAGTCTGCTGAAGATGTTTTTGAGAGTTTTCCATCAACTATGAGAATGTGACAAATGTACATTGGAGCTCTAGTTATGTCAAGTAAAAGTTCAGTCAACGAGAAAGTCAACTTTGGTCAATAGTGGACCAATCACACTGCGACATGTGGCTAAAGGGCATTGGCAAAAATTGGAGAGGTTTTCACCTTGCCGGTCTTTAATGATCATAAAATGGTATAGCTTGGCGGAACAAGAGGCTCAAATTTTTTAAACGGAGAGGATCTTGACTGCTATGAGGATGATTATATCATTACCAATGTGGTGGGTCCTCAAGCCACCACGTGGCTTACCACCACTTAGCCATATTTCATTTTGAATATCATAGTATTATATGGTCAAATTTTATATTATTCACCATGTTACTATGTTATTTCAATTTGCAATGTTTTGAGAATTGACCGAGTTTATTATCCTTGCTCGGTATTATTTCCACTAGCTCGGAGAGCTTATCACACCGAGTTGATCACATAGAGTTCGCCACATGGCTCGGTTTGATATACCATATGATTTGGCCAACATGGGTGGACATCAATGATGGAACGATAACAATGTATAGCCCATGACTTAGACTTCAAACAAACTCAGTGGCATACCCAACCACCACAGTCCACAAACACAGCGGATACTACACCACATGGCTTGGCCACACCAACCAACACAAACCACCAACTTGCCACATAGTGGCTTCACCACTTACCACAACAAATGAGGGAAGGTATGACCAAAGTCATAGAATGCATGGGTAGTTGAGCCCATTAAAAACCAATACCCCCCTTCACGTGGACCATGTGGGATTTGACCCACCGAACCTGT
This sequence comes from Taxus wallichiana var. yunnanensis, assembly GCA_018340775.1. Taxonomy (NCBI): domain Eukaryota; kingdom Viridiplantae; phylum Streptophyta; class Pinopsida; order Cupressales; family Taxaceae; genus Taxus; species Taxus wallichiana. Next base: position 897,532,367 of record CM031239.1, read on the forward strand.
GTAGCAAAAAAAGGAGGAGGTTTGAACCCATGATCTCAGCGGGGATAATGAACGACCCAACAAACTCAGCTAGCGAGTTGGTTAGGGCGTAAGTTGGCCAATAAGGCCTTTATAAAAGAATTTTGGGTCCATTTGGGCTATAATAGGCTGACCCTCTCCATTGTAAAGATACTTGAGACACTAAGCTTATTATTTTTTAAGCATAGTTGTGGGATTTGGGAGAAATCGTAATAAGATCATTTTAATATAGCTATGGAAAATATTGTTTATTGTCCTATTATTTTTTAGGTAATAGTAGATGAAATATTTGTGATTGGGAGTATTACACTACCCAATAGGCCCATTGAGCCATAATATGTTTCACTTGCAACGCCTGGAGTATCGACTAGAGTGCCAAAGGATGTAAGGAAGCATTGGGAAGGCCGATCGAGTTCCGAAGGAGATTATGCATCAGGAAGGTAAAGAATGATTTGACTGATCATCGTAATTTCTTTGAAATATTGGCGCATACGAGGCAAGTGGAAATTTCCATTAGTTTTTATTGTAAAAAATAACATTTTACTTACAATTTTTACTATTGGAACGGTTCGAAATAACCCGGAGACGTAGGATTTTGCTAAACTTTGTAATCAATCATTGTGTAATTTTTCATTATATGTTTGCATTAATTTTAAATTGATTACTTAAAATGAGCAACTTATCAGAAAATATTTAAAGCCTACAATTGTCTAAGATCAGTAGATAAAAACTTGATCATTTTCGGATCAAGTTGGTATTAGAGCTGGTTTCACGAGTTGGTTTTGCATAAATGGATCTATACCTCTTCTTCTAGTTACCGGTTATGCTTGCGTTATTGGGCACCATGGTTTGAGTGATGATGACTCGACACTAAGAACATGATCACCAAATCATGGAGTTACAAACCCACCTGGCTACTATTTGAGAGCGTCAACGCCATCAGTAATAGTGCATTACACAGTTACAGAGGAGCCTAGATGCTCCACTTGGGAAGGTGGCTGAATCAAGTCAGCTTTGAAAGCACCACTTAGAGAGGAAACCTTCACTAGACTCGGTCATGTGTCATCATTGTGGCAAAGGGCATGACACCAAGCAATGCTAGAAATTGTATCCAGACAAGAGGCCTAAGTGGATGCAGAAGAAAGGCAAGGATATTACAAGACCCAAGATCAAGTTAGTTAGTGGCACCATTGGCACGGAGCAGTAGTGGAACGCCCAAATATTATACTTGTGACATGTGAGTGCCTCAAGATAGTGGATTCTGGTAGTAACACGAGGACAATTAGTCACTCGATTTTTATTGGACTATCAGAGTAGGATACGTGACTATCAATTTGGTGTGCCGACTAGGACTTACCATGACACCACTTCCTCATACCAAGATAGTAGGTATAAAATATGGTACTCTGTATGGAGTTTCTACCATTTATTACATTATGAGCTTCATAGTTGGGAGACGAGTTTCTGACAATATCACTCTGACATCATCCCTTTGGAGATGGATGAAATGGTATTAGGAAACTTCTACCTAACTTCTCGTTAAGGTTATATGACTAATGACATGATCGGAGTGGAGCTTCACATTGGCACAACTGGAGGATTGAATTCACGATGATTCATGTTGTTCATCTTGCACAAGGTGAAGACAGTGAGCCTTCATACTCATATGTACTCGAGGATCATGCAGATCCTAGTGCAGAGTCAAACTCATATGTCCCTGCTAATCAGCTAGATCGTGACACTAAGATCACATACATTCCAGCAGACCATGAGGATCCATATGCAGAGGAGTGAGAGTCAAGGATCCATAGGACACCTATTGAGGTATCCTAGATAGACACCGAGGATTCTACATTTGGTAAGAAATCTAAGGTGCAAATAAAGTTGACTTTGTTCAGCTATTGTATTGGTTTTTCTGAGCATTATTTATTTATCTATTGTTATAAAACCATAAACTTTTGTGTTAGGTAGAATGTATGAATAAGACCCATGTGTGGTCAATTTTTTTATACATCTAACCGATCAGACACACTAGTAAAAGACCCAATTCTTGGGAATGTTTGTACTCTTTTATACTTGCATTAGTAAGACCCCTTAGAGGGAAATTATTTTGGTAAATTTCTAATACCAGGAGATGCAATATGTTTTGGTCCTTGTTGAGTTATTTGTCTAGCAGGAAGAGACAAATGAGGTCAATCCATGATTGCGATGCAATGGAGAAGACCAAGTACAAAAGCCACCAAGTAGGAGAAATTTTCATGATAGGTTATCATGTGAAAATTATTTTCCTATAAATTGGTAACTAAGCTTATTATACCAAGACTCCAAAAAGGAGCATTTTTTTACAACTAATTTGCATGATGTATTAGGATATAATTTCCTACACTTGTATTTGGAAGTTGTAAAAGACCCTTTTAAGGGCACATATCTCCTAATCAAATATTGAGTGACCATTATAGTTGATTACTCATATCTATGAGCTTGGAGATTGGTCAGCCATTTGTGTAGACACTAGAGTTTGCAACTATTAACTCGGAACTTCATTCTATGTAGAGGCATTATGACCATGCGGTGGAATGGTAATTTAATCACCATTGGCATTGATGTCGGTCAAAAATTCATTCTGTGAAGATTCCATCATGGGCATCTAACGAGAATGGCACCTGATATTGTTTTTCAACAAAAGGATCTCTCAAAGGATCATCTCGGAATTTCATTCTGTGTAGAGGCATTGTGACCGTGCAGCAAAATGGTAGCTGAACATCATTGGCATTTGACAATAGGTCAGAACTTCATTTTGTGTAGAGGCATTGTGACCATGTAGCATAATGGTACCTGATAGTCATCATCAACATGAGGCTTTTTATGATAGAGAGGCATCGATCGTGCATGGTGGGGATGGAGTCACCATTTTTGAGCTTGTGAGAAATCAGCTCAAAACATCATTCGTCAAGGAATTGTGACCGCACATTAGAATGGTAGTTGATCATCAGACTTAGCATCATGCATTGGAGGCTCGAGGTCTTGAAAGAGGCTTAGCATCATGCATTGGAGGCATTGAAGTCTGGAAAGGGACATGACATCAGGTCGGAACTTCATTTTGTGTAGAGTCTCTTATGAGCCTATAACAAGATGGTACCTGACAAGTCATTACCCATCACCGACATCGGATCAATCATAGTTCTACGTAACATGGAATTCCTTCAAACCAGTTTGGATTATGTAGAATCAACTTGGAACCAGGGTGTTGTGTTATAGAGTCAAAGAATATCCTTGTTGTTAGATATCTGGAAGTGTAGCACCGCACAATAGAGGCGTTGAAGTCTTCTTTAGATATCAGAGTGGCACAACAGAAGCATGTGTGGGCCCATAACCCACAGGTCTAGGATCAAAACAAAGTTGTTAAAATGAGAGGGTTGCGAGAGGAAGAGACTAAAGGGTCTACTACAATAGCACTTTTGAGGTGGCAGAGTTGCAGATTAAGGACAGGATGTCAAAATGTTCCAATATAACCTTTTTGGGACAAAAATCCTTTCCTATTGGGGAGTTGTTGTGATCGGGGATTGTTTTTATATCAAAAGTTCCCTAAACATTCCTAAATTGTGTCGAGTCTAAAGATATTTTCGAGAGTTTTCCATCGACTATGAGAAAACAAAAAAATGGACATTGGAGCTCTAATTATGTCTAGTCAAAGTTCAATAAACAGGAAAGTCAACTCTAGTCAATAGGTCAATAGTGGACCAATTGCACTACGACACGTGGCAAAAGGGCATTGGCAAAAAGTGGAGAGGTTTTCACTTCCGATCTTCAACAATCGAAAATTGGTATAGCTCGATGGAATAAGAGGCTCAACATTTTTTAACGGAGGGGAGCCCAGTCGCCGTGAAGATAATTATATCATTATCAACATGGTGGGTCCTCAAGCCACCACATGGCTTGCCACCACTTAGCCATATTTCATTTTGAATATCATAGTATTATATGGTCAAATTTTATATTATTCACCATGTTACTATGTTATTTCAATTTGTAATGTTTTGAGAATTGACAAAGTTTATTATCCTTGCTCAATATTATTTTCTCTAGCTTGGAGAGCTTATCACACCAAGTTGATCGTATAGAGTTTTCCACATGGCTTGGTTTGATATAACATCGGTGGACATCAAAGATAGAAAGATAAAAAGGTATAGCCAATGAATCGAGCTTCAAACAAACTCGGTGGCATACCCAACCACCATAGTCTACAAACACAAAGTGGATACTACACCCACATGGCTCACCTATACCAACTAACACAAGCCACCAGCTCACCACGTAGTGGCTTCACCACTTGCCACAACAAATAACAAGGTAAGGCATGATCAAAGTCACGGAGAATGCATGGGTGGATGAGCCCATTAAAACCAACACCCCCTTTGCATGGACCATGTGGGATTTGACCCACTGAACCAGTGTAGCGAAAAAAAGAGGAGGTTTGAACCCGTGAGCTCGGCAAGGATAATGAGCGACCAAACCAACTCAACCAGTGAGTTGGTTAGGGGTGAGTTGGCCGATAAGGCCTTTATACAAGAATTTCAGTCTATTTGGGCTATAAAATCTTACCCCTCTCCATTGTAAAGATACCTGAGACACAAAAGCTTATTAATTTTTAATCAGAGTTGTGGGATTTGGGAGAAATAGTAATAGGATAATTTTAATATAGTTTGTGGGAACTATATTAAAATCCTAAAATTACTATAGGTAAATATTGTTTATTGGCCTATTATTTTTTAGGCAATAGTAGATGAAATATTTGTGATTGGGAGTATTACACTACTCAATAGGCCCATTAAGCCATAATATTTTTTAGTTGCAATGCTTAGAGTGTCGACCAGAGTGCTGAAGGATGTAGGGAAGCGTTTAGAAGGCCGATCGAGTTCTAAAGGAGGTTGTGCATCAGGAAGGTGAATAATGATTTGAATGATCATTGGATGTTCTTCGAAGAATTGGCACTACTAGGCAAGTGGAAATTCCATTAGGTTTTATTATAAGAAATAACATTGTACTTACAAATTTTACTAGTGGAACGGTTTGAAAGAACCCGAGACGTAGGATATTACCAAACTCCGTAATCAATCATTGTGTAATTTTTCATTATATGATTGCATTAATTTTAAATTGATTACTTAAAAGGAGAAACTTATCAAAGAAATATTTAAATCCTATAAGGGTCCGAGATTAGGTAGATAAAAACTTGATCATTTTTGGGTCAGAACTATATTAAAATCCTAAATGTACTATAAGAAAATATTATTTATTGGCGTATAATTTTTTAGGCAATAGTAGATGAAATATTTGTGTTTGGGAACATTATACTACCCAATAGGCCCATTGAGCCACAATATTTTACACTTGCGATGCAGGAGTATAAACCGAGTGACGAAGGACGCATGAAAGCATTGGGAAGGTTGATCGAGTTACGAAGAGGTTTTGCTTCGGGAAGGTGAATAATGATTTGACTGATCATCAAAAGTTCTTCGAAGGACTGGCGTACTACTAGGCAAGTGGAAATTCCATTAGGTTTTATTGTAAGAAATAACATTGTACTTACAATTTTTACTAGTGGAATGGTTTGAAAGAACCAGAGACGTAGGATATTTCCAAACTCTGTAATCAATCATTGTGCAATTTTTCATTATATGCTTGCATTAATTTTAAATTGATTACTTAAAAGGATAAACTTATCTGCAAATATTTAAAGCCTACAAGGGTCCGAGATTAGGTAGATAAAAACTTGATCATTTTCATATCAAGCCCACATCCTAATTTTTGGCCTTTTCATTGTCGAATAACCCATATTTTCCCTCGGTTGCTTAAACCTATTTGAATTTATCGATATGTCTTTTTTTCTTATACCTTTATGTCCATAATTCTTCTCGCAACATGTCAGGGACATCCTCAATGCTACAACATCAATTCTAGATTTTTTTATGCATATCTTTTTGGTTTACTCTATTGTAGTCATCGTCAACTATACCAATCGGTCTTGGGTTGCTTTTGACTTAAACAACAGTTTGACTTTATTTATTATCATCTTCATTATCATATATTTGTCCTAGCATCTCTAAAGCATATCTCGGATATTTGTTTTAATTTTTAGTTGCATCCTATTTATTCATTATCGTTTATTGATATTTTTATTAAATTGGCTTAACATCCTTCCCTAGAAGTCATCACTTCTCGGGATCGGCCTAGTGAGGCAACCCGCCGGCTTGACATTTTCTTACTTAGCTTCTCTTTTTGTGTAGTTTATCGAGCTCACCACGAAGAGGCTCTCTTGTGCCCGTATATCCATCATCATCATTATCGCATATCAGGAGGTAGCCTTAAACCCTCCCATATTTTTTGAGTTTCTTGATTTCTTGTATCCTTTCCATTAACTTGTAACAAGAGTGGGAAATATCGTTAAACATTATGGCATGCCTGGTGGGACTCACCCTTCTTCCTTGGTGAGTCCTTTCTTTATTTACATTTTTTATATTCCTTTCTATTTCTCCCTTCCTACTAATTCTACATGTAGAAGCTTATTTTCTTGCATGCTTTGCATATCATAGTTACTTGGACCAACAACGTGTATGCTTAAAATTTAAAAACAAATAAAAACAAAAACAAAAAAGGAAAATAACGTTATCTAGGTATTCCTCATTTTGTCCTTATTTTCTCTTTTTGCATATCTCTCCCTCCTTTGTTTGTGTGATCTCATCAAATTTCACTTTTCATTTGGACTTTAAAAAACACCTTCATGCTTGCTTGCTCACATAGTCTAACTAGGAGGTAATATTTTACATTCACACTTCTTTCACACACATCCAAACTCACAAATCAATTAACACATCTAAAACATCTCCTACCAGGTGGAATTATTGGGATTTCATCACCCAATAAGGAAGTCACCACGATGTTCTGTTTACGTAAAAAAAAATTGACTATCGGTATATCAGGTTAAGCACTCGACACCCTTATCGTTGCGATGTGTGAAGTGCGGGGTAGGCCCCAATACCAAGCCACATACTAGTAGTCATCACATATTTTTACCTCATGTATCTTTGGGTATATCAAGGATTCCAACCTAAACAAACCTAGAACCATCCTTGGATTGGTAATTTATTAGGGTCCCTTTGAGCATTTCCTAAATTCTTATTCACACTTTTCTAAATAAACAAGATACTTGACGTTGCTTCTTGATTTTCTTGTCGTATTAATAACCAACATAAGTTCTTGGTGTCTTTTTCATGCCTATTCTCACTCATTCCCAGGACTAAAAAATGGAACATACAACCTCATCCAACAACACCCCCATCTCTAAGAATCTTTCTCAACAAACATATGTTTTTGCCATCATTTCTTCCACTCCTTTGATCACTTTATCTTTAGTTCCCCAACCTATCGTTTCTACTATCCCTTTTAGTGAGCCTCGTATGGTTCAAACAAATAACCATTTTAAAACCAATCATTTCACCTACCATCATTCTATCCCCTCGACCAACTTATCATTTCTATTATCCCTCTAGCGATCCCCTATGATTCAAAAATCTCCATGTTAAAATCAATTCTTTCATTTACCATCATTATATCCCCTCTCAACCAGCTTAAGTCCCCCATATTATGCTTCCTTAAAGACCTTTGGGCTTCCCACTATCCCTCGTAGATGCTTGGAGTTTTAATAACTCCTTGACATTGATCTTATTTCTCTTCACGACTATCTTATCTATAAATCCACCAATCTTCCCATCGATGGACCTCCCCTTAAACAATTGTATGTTTATCACTCTCAACCCAAATCCACCCAAGTCCTCACTTCTCAACTTGTTGTATTCTTCCCTAGAGCCATGAATGAGCTTTCCATAGCCCAACATGAACATGGCTCTCATGAGTCTTCTACTGTGATCCCCCAAACTCATCAATCCACTCAATTTGTGGTTCCTATTCCACCCAATCTACCTTACATTAACACCATCCCTACATCTTCTCTCCCCATTCCATCCTAATATAATTTTATCATCAACACTCCATTAAAAATATTTAGGAATCTCAATTATTCCCTCCACCACCCGAGCAGCACATTCAAAGCTCGACACTTATCTTCACTTCCTAAGTCCGGGCCAATATTATTACCTAACTACCCCACCCTTCATATTCAATCCAAACCAATCAACCTCCACTCCAAGTCACCTTCCAACACATGTTTCCTAATCACCCCATCCAAAAATCTCAACCACCTCATCTAACACATCCCCAATCTAATCTCCCTATCATCCAACAATAGCCTCCTCAATCACACCCACTCATCTACATCCCTTCCCAACATCCTAGCTCCCAACCTATTTAATCACAACCTTTCAATTATCTTCCTCCTTATCAACTACCCCCACAAAATCTCATCCTAACCCATCCACTTCTTACAATCCATAACCTCATCCATCAGCTTCTCATCCCCATACCTCTAATGACCCCATGCAATCTTTCATAAGTAGGTTAGCGAACTTGGAAGCCACCACCTTAGGTCCTAAAAGGTCATTCACTTACAAACAAATTTTTAATCAGCCCATCAATCCATCTATCCCCATCAAACCATATCCTCCCCATTGGGAACTCCCTAAATTTTCAAAATTCAACAATAAGGATGACCCTCAAAACACCTTCATGCCTTTAGGAACACATGTTATCTCATCAACCAAAACCAAGATCTCATACTTCAAAATTTCCCTATGTTGTTTTTCAAACTCTGCTTTGACCGGTATAATGCCATTCCTCAACATTATCTTTTATCTTTCACCCAACTTGTGTAACTCTTCTTAGAACACTTCTCCATTAATATAGCACCTAATAACAACATTACCGACCTCTATCACCATCAAACAATTTGATGAGTAATTAATCACATATTTAGTCATTAGGTGGCATGGTATCATCAATCAATTATCCTTTTCTCTTCCCCAAATTGAGCACATCAAAATATTTTCTCGATCATTTGCAAAACATATCTCATCTACTCTTCAAATCTAATATTTTCATAGCTTTAAGGAAGCCTTCACCATGGCTCGCAAACTAGAACTATGAGTCCTTGAGAAAGAACAGTCAAACTTCTCCAACAATCCCAAATCTGAATTCACCAAATCATCCTTCCCTCATAATGAAAAATCCAAAAATGTGGCAAGTGTCATTGTCATTAAATCCTCTTCCACATCCACATCTCATGTTGAACCTCCACAGATAGCTCCTTGACCAACTCATAACTATACTCCCTCGAAGAATCTTAAAGATCCATCTTCAACAAACTTATGGCTACAAACATTATTCAAGCTCCCCTATCTCGGCCCGTTGATGATTCGTCTCCCAAACCAACATGGTATCGCACGACCACTATTGCAAGCATCATCAATTCTACGGTCATGATATTAAAATGTTTCATACCTTGCAGGACCTAGTACAATGGCTTATCTATCAATGGGACCTTCAAGTAAATAATCCCAATGCCCTCCTAAGTTCTTAGTGGCGAATATTCGTAATTTGGTGAATGTTCCATTTTAGGAAAATTTGAAAAGGAAAATTTTTCAGAGCAGGTCAGTGACCTTTTCACCTAAAATTTACAATATATATTTTTTAGGGGTCTACTTCACCTACTTTTGAAAAAATATCCTATAAAAACCTAGGTGATTCATAAGGTAATATACTACTAACTTACTACTACTTTACCAAGGTACCAACATATAAAGTAATGTGAACTTGCAGGGTAAGTTTTGATGCACAACAGGAGGTTTTATATGCATGGAAGGAAGTTTTTGATGCACAAAGTAATATGTTGTTGACACATGATAGGAGGGTAGAGGCTTCAGATGCATGATAGGATATTTTCATTCATACAACAGCAATGTTATTTTCATGTGACAAAAAAACTCCTATCGTGTGACAGTAAGGTTGTTGTCATGAGACAACAAACTTGGTGTCGTGTGATAATAACCTTCTTGTCTTTGTTGTCGCATGACAATAAGGTTTGTTGTACAAATGAAAATTTCTTGTCGTGCATCTGAAGCCTCTACCCTCCTATCATGTGTTAACAACATAGGACTTTTGCGCATCAATAACATCTGTAATGCATCAAAAACTTTCGTCCTTGCATAAAAACATCTTGTCACGCATCAATAACTTACCCTGCAAGTTCACAAGATCTTTGTATATGTTGGTACTTTATATGTTTTTTATGCATGGAAGGAAGTTTTTGATGCATGATAGGAGGTTATTGATGCACAAAATCCTATGTTGTTGACACATGATAGGAGGGTAGAGGCTTAAGATGCACGACATGATATTTGCATTCATACGACGAAAAGGTTATTGTTGTGCGACAACAAATCTCTTGTCGTATGACAATAAAGTTGTTTTCATGCGATAACAAACTTGGTGTCACACAACAATAAGCTTGTTATCATACTTTAGTGAGGTTTTTGTGATGCACAATAGGAGGGCAGAGGTTGCGGATGCATGATAGAAGATTTATAGTTGTACGACTGTAGTAAGGTTGTTGTGACAAGACACCAACCTTGCTATCATATGAGTGCAAATCTCACGTCATGCATTTGTAGCCTTTCTATCGCACAAATTGAAAATGAAAGCTTCTTTTGGGAGAAAAATTTGCACACAAACCCCATAAAATTTTCCATGTTCGCAAAATTGGTTTTGGGGATATTCACTAGGAATATTCCACCTTCGATTTCCTATACATCTCTTAAAATGAACCTGTTCCTAACCAGTCTTCAAGAAACCTTTCCCTAATCATCCACCAAATAACAAATCTACTCCTCCTACATCCCAAGTGCCTAACACCCTCTCATCATCATCTCTACTACTACATGACACCCACACCCATACCCACTTCCACATCTATCCCAACATCCACTCCTACTTCCACACCCATATTTGCATCTATCATACCCACATCTATCACGTCTACCTCTATCTCAACAACTCCATCTATATCCATACCTATACCTATATCCACATCTGAATCTGTGCCATCTCTCATCTCTACCAAACAAACATCTCCCATTGACTCTACTGTAAGTAGTGTCCCTATCCCATCCTTATCTTCTACAAATTTAACCACTTCTATACCAACACCTCCAACTATCACACAATCTCTTCTCATCCTATCAATCACGCTATCCAAAACCATATCCATTCCCAATCCTTATGTATACAACACCATCTATAGCTACATCATCCACACCTACCTTCAAAGGTAACTCCTCCATTGAAATCATCATGATCCCCTGCTAAGGGTAAAACCTCACAACAAAACCTAAGAACTAGGTGCTCCCATCCAAAAATCCCTCACTCACCCGCATAAGAACTTAGAGATTCCTACCTCAAATTCCCATTAATATAAGCCATACAACATCCAAAATCTATCTTAGGGCCTCCACCTTCTATTTTGGGACTATTTGCTTTATACCAAAACATCCATCACTACCTAAACTCAATCTAAATCATTTATCCCTCTTCCAAATCTGTATTAAAATCATCTATTCCTTCTTCCAAATCTAAATCAAAATCATCCATCCCTCCTCCTAAGTATAAATCAAAAGAATTCAAAGTGAAATATAAATCTAAGGCCCCTATAAAGCCTCACAAGAGTAAGGCACCTCTCTTGCCTTCATCATCCTCCCCAAACCAAATCCACCCAAAGTCCATAAGACTTCATCTTCACAAACCCCCATCGGATCTTATACTTTGAAATGCTTCGGTGTCTCCAAAATCACCCTTCCCCTATCAATACCTTTGACCCACGTGGTCAAAACCCACATGGTTTTATTTCAACACCATATGTTCATACCATTGTGTCCCTAGATATGACACAAGGCCTTATAGGGTTCTTTGAACCCTCATTGAGAAACTCATAAAAGAGGATGATCTTCTCATTGAAGAATACTACCCTCTCCCATTTTTCAACCCAGCCACATCTAAGCCCCATCCTCCAATCAATTATATAACCTCTAAAACTTCTAAATCTACTTCCCCATCTATGTCTTTCATCACCATACCACCATCAATGTCTACCTCTCCTAATGATGGTCCTTCTCTTTATATAGATGTCATTCATATCACCACTCATTATTTCCCTCATGTGGCTTAACCATATACCCAATTCAAAAACAAATTGTCATTTTTCTCCTTCTAATGAGCCAACTCCATCCTCTTCTTCATCCAATGAAAATGTGTCTATTCTAGCCGCACCGCAAAACCAAAATCCTTTCACCATTAAAAATCATCAGAAAACAACTACATCATGCTCCCGTTAAGATGTCTCTCTATGAGCTCATCCAAAACTCCCCTAACCATTAACAAGCTCTCAACAAAGTCTTGTTGCATATCCCAATCTCATACGATGAGTCCCAACTTTTTGAGGACCTTGTTTGAGCTCTCTCAACTTCTTTCACCATCTCGTTCGATGATTATGAGATTCCCGACATCCTACCCGAAGACCATGATCTCCCTCTTTTAGTCACTTTGTTCACATCAATAACACCTTCATGATGATTGATAATGGTTTCAACATCAATATCATCTCATCCCATACTTTCAACCAACTTAAGCTTCCCAACACCATTGTCACCTAATCACTCATTTGTCCTCCGAGCCTTCAATGATGTTGTCGCCCTACCTTGGGAATAATTATCCTCCCCATCCGTGTCGGTGAAAAAATCCTCCATGAAATCTTCTACATTATTGAGGGGGAGTTTTAATATAACATCTTTCTTGGATGCCCATGGATTCATGCCATGTGTTATGTCCCATCTACTCTTCATTATTGTATTAAGTATGAGCATGAGGGGAAAATCCATACACTCCCCATTGATCTTCCTCCATTCAAGGCATGTCATATGACCTATCAACCAAATGACATTCTCATCCATAATCCGCATTCATCTTCTACGAATCCACTAGTTATTTTGTACTTTCATTCAAATTACCTAATGACGAATCTCTCGATAATGTGATACGTCGTCTCTCTCTAGGGAGTATCAACTCCTCGCTCTCAATTCTCTTCTCTCACTCAATCAACTTAGTAGAACCGAAAAAGCTCTTATGTATCAACCTAATTTTGGGGATATCATTTCATTCGGTCCACCTCATCTGAAAACTAATCTTGTATATGGTGGCATCAATTACCCTTATTCTCAAACCAATGATCAACCTCACACCAAGCCATACACCAATGGCTTTGAATTCCTCTATAACAAATCCTTCACCTATATGTATCTCCACAATTTTTTTCTTGGATGGGATTTTGTCTTGGGCGTTATGAGAAATGAATACATGATCTTGTCTTTGACCAATCCCAAAACCATGTGATAAGTTCAGGTTGGGATTCAAAGAACACCCCATCACTTATTCTAACTCCCCATCAACATCAAACTAGAGATGTGGTGAAAATTTTTCCTTCCTCCTGAATTTTTAATCTCCAATATCACTCTAAGACCAGCTTACCTATTAGGTGGGAGTGAAAAATTTCCTTCCTCTCAAATTCCTGAGATGATAGAGGAGGATTCCCCTACCATCGACATTCTCCAATGCAACGATGATGACTCCATTCTTTCCTACATGGGGGCAGAAGATTCTCATCTTCATAAGGCCTTACCTCCTAACACATCCACCCTTCTCAAAAAATCCACCATCGACATCAATTTTGGGACTTCGCATGAGTCCTACATCCTCAAAGTTGGCCAATCTCTTAATCCATAAGAAATTGAGGCCTTCACCTCTTTCCTATCCAATAATATCTAGTCCTTCACATGCTATTACATTGACATGTCGGACTTGATCCTAAAATCTTATTCCACAACATCATCACATTCCCTAACATAAAATCATTCAATAAAAAGTTGTGTCGTATGCACCCTTATGTAGCTCACCTCATGAAATAAGAATTACAATGTCTTCTTTTTGACAAGTTCATCCAACTTATCAATTATCCACAATGGGTTTCTAACATTGTACTTATTAACAAAGCCTCTAGAAAGCTATGCATCTCGTATAGAATTTTGAGATTTAAATCTAGCTTTCCCTAAATATTACTTTCCCCTTCTTAACATTGATCATCTAGTCAACTTAACAACCGACCATGAAATTATTTCTCTTATGTATAGTTTCTCTAGTTACAATCATATTCTCATCACACTAGAAGACTAACATAAGACATATTTCATCACCCCTTTGGGAACCTTCTTCTACCCCTTTGTACCCTTCGGTTTGAATGTGGGCCACATATCAATGTGTCATGACCTACATCTTCCATGATCATATCCACAAAATTTTAGAGGATTATTTTGATGATCTCTTGGGTAAATATAAGTGTTGGCAGGACCATCTTACCGTCCTTGAGATCCTCTTCACATGCCTTATCTATTTCTTCCTCTGTCTTAATCCCGCCAAGTGTGTTTTGGAGTTTTAACTGCAAAAATCCTTGGCTTCATCATTTTTATTAGGGGTATTAAAGTTTAACATGCCAAGATTAAAGACATCCTTGAGATGCCCCCTCCTTCTAATCTAAAGCAACTTTGTAGTCTCTAAGGACAACTTTAATCAGGTATGTCATTTCATCTCACAACTTTATGATCATTTCTGACCTTTTCATCGTCTCATTCACAAATACACCTAGTTCAAGTGGGATGTCAATTTTCAAAATTCCTTCGACGAGCTCAAGCACTATCTTCTACCACCACCTATACTCACACCTCCACGTGAGGGGGATTTATATCTCTACATCTCTACCTTTGATCATGCTCTTGGTGTCATGTTGGTGCACCACGATGAGTAAGGAAGGGATCAAGCTGTCTATTATATCATCTGCACTCTTCACGATTATGAAACCTGCTACACTGAAGCTGAAAAGTTGTGTTTCACTCTTTTCTTTGCCACATCTAAAATTTTCCATTATCTTCTTAATCATAAAACTTATGTCATCGCTTAGCTTCAATATCCTCAAAATCATACATTTTAAATCTTATCACAATGATCATATCACTTGATGGCTCATGCTTGTGACTAATTTTGACCTATAGTTCATCTCCCAAAAATCAATCAAGGGGTATGATATCCCATATCAAATTTTTGAAGCCCCTCTTCCTAACAATCAACTTCCTCATGAATAATTCCCTAATGAATCTATCTATACCATCAATCATATGTATTCCCCCTCAAAATGACACTCTTATTTGATGGATTTAAGTGTTAATGAGGAGGAATTGTTAGCGTCATCATCATTCCTCTTTGGGAAACTCCTATTCCCATTGCCTACAAGCTTAAATTTAAGTGTACTAACAATATGACTGAGTATGAAGCCCTCACCTTAGGCCTTCAAACCACTATCATGCTCAACGTTAAAATTATTTATATTTATGGTGATTCTCAACTCGTCGTCAATTAAATAAAGGGAATCCATCAATGTAAAAACAAGGTCCTTCAAAAATAAAATGACATCGTCAACTTTCTTCTCAAGGATTTTGATCGGTACACCATCCAAACTATCCCTCATTCATCTAATCATTTCGTAGACACTATGGTGATTCATGAATCTCTCATCTCTTTTAAAACTAAAGAATCCAAACTTTTCATTGCTGTTCACCATATCGATCAACCATCTCATATCCATGAGCTTCTTCATGTCAATCTTGTTGAAACTAACCAATCTAATATCGTGTACACTCATATATTTGACTATCTATCTCAATCCTAAATTCCCTCTAACCTATCTAAAAATGCTAGGAGATATTTTCTTAAATGCGCTAACTATTATGTCATCCTTGGCGATATTCTTTACAAAAGTGGGTTTGATGGTATTTTACTACAATGCCTTAAGTTCCATGAATCCATCTCGCACTATGCAAGAAGTCCACGGTGACATCTATGGTGGACACTTTAGCTATTTGGCCATCTCCAAGTGCATTCTTAGGATTGGATATTATTGGCCCACCCTTAATCAAGACTATTGTTAATACGTTACTATTGCATAAAATGTCAGTAGCATTCTAAGTTCATATATATCATGCATAAAAATCAAAATTAACAAGAAGAGCCAAAAAAGAAGAAAGAATCAAAGTTTGGTAAGCTTGGCTCTCAATTATGGGATTGAGAAAATTCCTTTGCTGGTTAAGCCTTTAGAGGAGGTAAAGGTTTAAGAACAAGTGGTGGCCAAGACTGATTTTGTTGCAGTAGAAGAAGAGTAAAAAGAAGAAGTAGATCAGCAATCAACTTGCTCAGAATGTAGTGTCCATGTTGGCACTCTACTTGAAGGAAATGTTGATCCAATTCAAGTTGCACAATCAGCCATGGAAGAGGAAAGCTCTAAAAGAGATCTTGCAGCCCCAACTTGTCCTCTAGAGCAGAAGATTAAAGAGTTTGATTTGTCAAACTTCATGCTAGAGGAAGATGTCATTCAAGAGAAAGATGGTCTTCAAGCAATAGAGGAAGAACAAGCTGCTCAAAATCCAAAAGAAGAGGAGCACATTCCAGCCGTGGGGAGAAAAGTGCAGATCCAAAAGCCTTAAGCACAAAACAAACTATAGAATAACCTTCAGTTCTTCTTTCCACTTCATCTCTCTCAAGTTCTAGTGTTAAGGAAGAGTTTGATCTCTCAAACTCAATGTTGGAGGATGAAATAAACCATGGTGATCAATTTTCAGATCAAGAGAACACCATGGGAGAGGTTGAACATTTAAATCGTCAGAGGTTTACCTATCTAATTTGGAGGACTGCTTTTGATGAAGAAGACCGGTTGAAATCACACCATTTTCTCTTCCTTCATCCACCTTCCAAACATAAGAACCTCGCTGTCATGAAGAAGAACTTTCATTTGTAGCAGCTTTTATCTTATAGCAGCTCTTTGGAATCAAGATTGGAAGATTTAAATCTTCCATGTTCTTCATTGGAGGAAGAAGGAAAATAGCATAAGAGTTTCACCACTTCTTCCACACCATCCATTCAAGAAGGTCTACAAGAAGAATCCATTTTTGGAGTTGAAAATCAGAGCAATGGGCATATCAAATGGATCATACCTTGCCCAATCAGGTATTTGGCTTCATTGGAGCCAAAGGAGAAGTCAAAACCAGTCATGCTTGCTTCTAAGCATGAGGATGAGCTACAAAGTACCAAGGATCAGCTGCAATACCTCTTCAATCTAAATGCAGAGCAACTAAAAGAGGTATTCAATTTGTTTTCAGCTTGACACCTTGCTAATATGGGTAGAATACCCTGACTTCTTTTTGATTTTCCACTCATCCAAGCAGCCATACTCAACTCTAAATCATTTGGATGGCTGCCAATTTTGAAGAAAGGAAGCTATTTTGCACAACCAGTTACTGAGGTTTGTTTAGCTTACATTTGCTTCTAGTTAGAGTAGAGTAGGTAGGTTTGCTTTCAGCAGAAGAAGTTCTTGTGCACACTCTGCATGTTCCATTTGGAGCATGTATGATTTTTAGTTTTGTACATAGTTGTTTGGTGTTGTTTTGGTTGCTCTTGCAGTTCATTTCAGTGGCTTTTGGTGAAGATAAACTCCAAGTTTCAGTGGGTTTCTAAGTGGCTCAGAGGTCATATTTTCATAGTTCATATCAGAATTGGTTATCAGGCTTCACTCCATGCCCAATGGATGCTTCAAAGACCATTGATCATTCATCTAGCAGCAGATGACCCCTCTGAGTCACCAAAATTGTTATCCAAAATGAGCCCCCTGCTTATTTTGGCTAACTTACCTTCATTCTTCCTTCCTTGTGCTTAAAATTCAATTTTCACACATTTCAAGCACTCAAAGGTTTCTAGAAATGGCTTCATCAAATAGGATTTTTCTTCCCTTTCCAGAAAGGTAAAATTTTCCTCCTAACTCCTTGTAATTTTTGAGTTATGGCTCGATAGGAGTTTTTTGGGGAAATTTTCCCAGGATAGGCCCGCATCCAATGAAATGGTGCCATGTGGTAGAGGAGGTTGGGACGGTAGAGTAGAGATGGAAAATTTGCCAAGAATTTTGGCGGAGGCACAAAGGGAAAATCAGCCCGCGGAGGATGGAGAAAATTTGCAAAGGGTCCGCCGAGCAATGAGGTGGCACCACATGTCCAGTCGGTGGTGGGAGTCAAGGTGGCATAAAGATTTGGTGAAATTTTCCAAAGTGGTCAAGAAAACAAAAGGAAAATGTTGGGCCACACCTCTCGTGTCGAACTGAAGCTGACATGTGTCACTGGAGAGTGGAGTGTAGGGAAATTTTGGGAAATTTTCCCAATGAAAAATCAAAGGAAAAAGGCAAATTTTGAGCCCGTGAGTCCATCAGTGAATTGGGAAGTGACACGTGTCCTAGATCGGTAGAGGTGCAGAGATTTTTGGGAAAATTTTCAAGTTTCGGCCCACAAACCTGATTTTTGCCCTAAATCTTTATAGGGGCATAACTTTTGATCCCGAGCTCAGATTTTTACATTCTTTATTTAAATGGAAAGTCATTGAGATCCTATACATGATGAAATATTAAATTTTATATTTTGATGGATATTTGTGGGATAAAATGGGAAAACATCCATGGCATGTAAAAAACATAGAAAACACCCCTAACTACCAAAATTAATGAAGTATGGGTCTCTTTCTTGCTCTGCAGATCAATGTACTTTGGCGTATGGGTTTGTCCATGAAGCCCATCACTTTGTAGGTGAGATTGAAGGGATTTTTTAGTGGTTGGATTTTCAAATCAGATCTGCCCACGTTTTTTCCTTTCTTTGATTCTGCTTCATGGTCAAAAGCCGCTTTTGGCTCATTTGTAAAAGTTGTTCATTGTTTCTGCTCTTCCCTCCTTTTTTCTTCCCGGGGTTGAAAATGGAGTTATAACCTCCTCCCATGATCTGTAATGGTGTTTTTTTCCTCTTACCCATGAAATGATGTTTTGTGCAAACTTCTGGAGCAACAAAAACGTGTTTTGTGATGCATATGTCCATCCTTGCTCATTTTTGCTTGTTTTGTTCTTGCCTCTCTTCATTGCAGGTATTTGTGCATGTTTGAATGTTCATTATAGGTTTTGGAGATATGTTCATGGAGTTTTGGAAAAAAAATTGTGTGAAATCCATCCTTGGTTTTGTGATGCACTTGTCCATCCTTTCCATTGCTCACCTCTTCTTGTTCCATGGTAGTTTTGATAGATGTTCAGCATTTTCCTTCTCTGGTGTATCATTGTTTTAGTGTAAGCTCTGTTTTTCTAGTTTTCCTTCTCTCCCTATCTCCTTGGAATTTATATTAGGATTAGATTAGCTTGCCTACACTGGAATAGCTTGTGGCAAGTAGTTTAGGAAGAGGAACCAACCTTCTCTAGAGATCTTTCCCCATTTGCAAAGGTCCCACACTTTGGGAAATCTCAATGTTATGCATTCACACCAAATGACATTGCCTTAGAAAATTAGATCCATAGGTCATTTTGGGGTGTTGTGAATTTGCACTAACACAACTAATCCAAACCCTCTCATCATCACCTCTACTAAATCACATCCATTCTAATTTAATAAAATCAAAGTATACTTATCACATCCATCATATCATTTGTCATTAAATCCATCATATTTTTACATCTTATCATTTCAAGACCATCTACATCCACTTCAACACATTTTTATAATCTCAATCACGTCACATTTATCACATCATAATATATTTTCATCCATGCATAATCTAAATCAATATCCATAATCTAATCAAACATCATTTCCTATCTTCAAATCAATATCAACATCTCATCCATACATCATATTAAATATCTACATCACATCATCTCGTATCTAATCCAATGTCTTAATCCCATCCATCATATCTATCGCATCTATTGTAATTACATCTAATATAAATCCATCTAAATTCATACACCATAATCATATCTAAATCACTACCAAATATCTACATCATCATATCTAATCCATCACATCACATATAACATCTAATCAATATCCATATTCTAATCAAATGTCTACATCCATAACAACATATAAATCATCACATTTATATAATATTCTCACCTCAACACATGGAAACATGACAAAATCATCATATATTAAATCAAAATGTCTATACATCCATGATAGGCCTCGATTGGGATCTATCTCAAAATATATATATCAAAATCAATGTCAAAATTTGTATACAATGTTCACCCATTAGGTGGTGAACTCAATCTCAAACACTCTAAGTCTGAACCATGTGCTCCCGGTGTAGGGGCTTGTCCTCCTCCCTCTCCTTTATGTTTGGAAATCATCTAGTCTATGATCCCAACTTAGGTGCTTTACTTTAGTCATGCTCCCCAATGTAACCTTTTAAGATAATCACCCCGATCTCATCTCTCTAGCTAAGTATGTTGCATAACACATCACATTAGGTAGTCTCGTAGTAACTATGCTCACATAATAACACACCTCCTCACCTAGTGCCTGGTACTACTCCAATGATATTATACTATGTAGAGCCATCTCGACTAGATCCTCGTGTGGCTTCCTAAGCCTCTCCCAGGTCACCTTAGATGAGGTACCTAGAGATCCATATTTGTCCCAATAGGCCTCTCATTATCGCCAGTACTAATCTCTCACTTGTATGGGCATTTCCCTCTCTTGGTGCATCCCCACTAGCTCCTGACATGATGTATCCCTCTCCATGCAAGTAACACCTAGTTATTCCTATAATCTGGTTATCTCTACAAACATACCTCCATCTCCACCCTCTTCACCCGTAGGTAATATTTCCTCTCCTCATCCAAGCACCGCCACCTCTCCTCCTACCTATGTAGCCTCCTCATTGGCCTTGGCCACCCACCGTTGTGTCTACCACTCTACACATCCCTCTTCAACTCCCACATCATCATCATCAGTATCCCATGGCTCCCCTCCTCTATCAATGGGTCCATAATCATAGGGTTGGGAAATTCCCTCTCTGCTCGTCCCTCTTGTATATAATAGGTGATCTAGCCATTGTATACACTACTCCAAACTATCTCATAACTCATGTAAACTGGACTTCCTCTATCATCTCAAACCTCCTCCCCTTCACTATATAATTCTCCTCACACATGTCAACTAGATATATGTGCTAGGTCATGAAGGGAAGCCTCTATATGGCCTCAATCTCACATTATTGACCTCCAAAGTCCCCAACCTCTCCACATACCAGTCCTCTTCATGTTCGCCCCTATCTCCATAACCCTAGTTGGTTTGTCATCTCAAAAATAAAATTGAAAGCTCAATATGGTCTCATGTGGCCCAAGGAAGCCTTGACAACCTCACCACATCTATGTGCTCATAATCCCGTGAGTGTAGAAAGAAGCCCACATCCATGTCTGACCACCTCCCGATATGTACATCCAGAGCTCATAGTACACTGTGCTTTAGAGCGTTGCTCCAAAAGTTAAAATTTTCTTGTTCTTGACTATATATGCCACTACCCCTACTAATGCCCGTAGAAATTGGGCTCCACTTGAGTCTAGAAATTCATAGCACAAAATTACCATCATAATCAAACAAATCAGTCATCTCCTAGGTGTTTCTAGCTGATATTGTGTCTTAATATGGAATGCTCATGATATAAAGGTACTCTACGAGGCATCCGCTCCAAATAGTTGTTTTGATGTTTCCATCCTTCACTCTACCGTAATAGGTACTATCGATGCCCCTTGGATTGGAAGTATCAAAATACAATACACGTCCTCTAACATGATCATCATCTCTTTGGTCCTGAACTAGAAGGTACTCATCCTAGGATCCCATCTATCTATCAAGGCTATAATCAGCCATGTATCCTTAGGTATATATCAAGGCTATGATCAACCATGTATCCCTAGTAACCCTCTTATAATGTCGAATCTTCCCAATATGACTACCCCTAATAATTCATGCTCTGCATTGGTCACATCCTCTCATAATCCCCAACAAGGTCGGGACTGGACTGTTTCTCGATCAATGTGTCTCTCGTCCTACAAAAATCACGCAAATAGGCACCCGTCGGTCTCAAACCATCAAAAATCATCAATACATCTACTTCTAGCCCAGTCAACATCCAACCCTATCTGGTCAATGCCAATTTTCTCCCGATTAATGATGACCATACCAGGTCTCCACCGACCAAACCTTGGCGCTGTCAAAATAAATAAAAATAAAAAATCAAACAAAAATTGAAACTAAGCTAGGTGTTTAGACTTACCTCCTCCTTGACCTCTAACACTTTCTCCCTCCTCTATTGGACTCCAAATCACTCAAATGTCAAGATTTTATGCCTCTCGAGCTCATAGTCATCAAAATTATGATGTGTAAATGAGTTTAGTCAGTGACTCTACCGCTTATATAGGTGCATTAACCCAATCACCGTCAACCCACCCAAATGTTATTGACCCAAGTCAAGTTTTCGTCAACCCTAACCGACGTCATTGAACTAACATATTTTTTCATGCCTCATATTTTTTCATCCAATATCCTTATCAAATTATCTTTTCTTCCAATTTTGACTTGTTTGTTATTCATAACACACCTTTATTTGTCCCGCTTGGTGCAATTGGCTATCTTTTTTCTTATCTATCTATCTCATTAGGTATCTTTCATCACATCCAATAGCCCACTCTATGGCCATCCTTGTGTTCCCTTTTGGGACACCATCTATTATCTTAATCCCACCATTATGGCCATATTTTCCATCTTCGTCCCACTCAGACACATATTTTCAATTCCTCATGTATGAAGGGTATCGCATCCACTTTTTCTCCCGACATTTTTTAAGACCATTGTCTTGACCATCCTCACATTTTTTGTGCATATTTTTGATATCTACCTTTAAACCATGGGTTCCTCAACTTGTGCATCCATCCAAGTGGATTCCCATTGGATTCCCTCCATCTTATAATGATCTTTGTTAATTCACAGTGCATGCAGCACATTGTTGTCATCTCCATTGAGGTTGTACTTTGTTCCCTACCGATGTGTTTCTAATGTTCTTGAAGTCCTTATTTCATCTATCCAAGTGGATTTTCATGGGATTTCGTCCATCTTACAGGTATTTTCACTAACTCAAACATTTGTAGGACATTGTTGTCATCTCTATTAAGGTCATACTTTGTTTCTTACCGATGTGTTTCCAAGGTTCTTGCCATCCTTATTTCATCCATTCGAGTGGATTCCCCTTATATTCCATCCATCTTACAGTGGTTTTAACCTACTCACGAGTCCATAAGACATTGTTATCATCTCCATTGAGGTTGTACTTTCTTTACATGATCAAGTGATTCCAAAATGACCGCCTTATTTTTATTTATTTTTGGGTTTTTTTATCCTTATCTTCATCGCAATGGTCATCTCATTCTCTTCTTAGGTCATCTTTTATCATCCCTTCCATCCTCCATATATTTAACCCCATGATTAATTCTTCTTCGTGTCATCAATCCCTAGTTTGAGGGGAGCACCTCAACCATCATCTTTCATCACTTCTAGTTTTTGTCTTGCGGTTTTCTTAACACAAACCACTTAACAAAAAGAGGCAAATGTAGACACAAATTTTTGGTATGTTTTCCCCATCTTTTGTTCACTCCCCTTCTTCATCATCTCACACATTCATACCTCTCTTCCTATTTAAATTTATATTTCCCTCCTACATCCCATTTTCCTCTAATCCCCATTTTTCCTATCCTAATCCCATCTTAATACTATCATTATTTATCTTCCCTAATCCACCTCTAATTGTATTTAATTCCCCTAAAACCTATCCATTTTCCTAATATTACCTATAAAAACCCCCATTTATTGTCCTTGGGATTCCACCTACCCTTATTCAATTCCTCTTATCCTCCTACCACCTTTTATTATCCCCACGTAACCTTAACCCACCTAAATGACTAAACCCCTAATTTTAGCCTCTATAAGGCCCCCTTTATCGAGATAAACATCACCTCCACCACCAGTGGATGGTCTACCACATTTTCCAGTGACCCATTTGGGTCACCTTCAACCTTATAAATATGCCTCTACCCATCCTCTCTTTAGGATGAAATTTTTGAGTATTTTGCTATCTTGCGAGCTTGGTATGTTTTCTCCCCTTTTTGTGATCAAAAATATCCAACTTAGAGTTGTCTTAGAACCTTTACATGTCATCCATGGAGATTTTAAGATTTAGAGCCTAGTTAGAGTCCTTCCATTGTTTCATTGCCTCTTTTTTTGTAGGTCTATTGATTGCCTTAGAGCTCTTTGTTGTTGCATCTACCATCACACATGCTTCTTCACATCTCTTTTCCCATTTTTTTAACCCAATCAAACACTAGATCCACTTATGGTCATCGGCCTAGCCTAGTCATCATCGACCTGATATGTATTACCCTATTTTATGTCTCCGTCATCATCATGTCATCCGTCACATAGCTCCCTCATTATTTAGGACCCTCTATTTCTTCCATCCATCTTCCGATAGCCCACATCTTGATTTATGGACCCGGGAATCGTTGACCAGCCTAGATATTACCTTAGTCACCATTGAGCCTCTTTAAACTTATCATATATGTCTAATTTTATTGCACCCTTTATGCTCCTAATACTTTTGTAATACATTAGGACATCCTCAACTCTTCAAAGACCAGTTCCATAACTTTTTTATACACATCTTTTGGTTTCTTGTTGCATTCACTATCGACTATACCAATTAATCTCGAGCCTCCATTGACCCGACCAGGTTTGAATTATTTTATTATCATCTACATTATCAGATATTTGTCCAAACATATCTCGATATTTATTTTACTTTGTCAGTTGCATCCTATTTATTCATTATCATTTATCAATATTTTTATCAAAATTGGTTGACATCTACCCCTAGGAAGTCATCACTTCTGGGAATGACCTAGTCAAGCAACCCACCATATTATCTAATAATCATTTTATTTCTTAGCTTCTCTTTATTGTGCAGGTTATCAAGCTAACCACGAAGAGGCTCTCTTATGCTCATATCTCCATTATCATCATTATCACATATAAGGAGGTAGCCTTAAACCTCCCATATTTTCCATGTTTCTTGATTTCTTGTATCATTTTCATTAACTTGTAGCAGATCCGGAAATCTCATTAAAAAAATGATATTTGTAAGGTTAGCTTGTAAGAAAACTATGTGAGTTATGATTTGATATTTACTTTCTTACATAGTCTTCTATAAGTGAAATATTATGATAAGGCTGACCCTAGGTAGGTGAAATGACAAACTAAAGATATTCAAATTGGAAACAAAATAAGAGAATATCAAATATCATGACCATACAAGTTGCCCATAACTTTATTTCACATCCTCAACAAATTGTGTGATCCATGACATGAGAGATGTGATATAAAATAGAAATTTGTAGTATGATGCACATGTATAGTTTAATTATTTGATTAATTAATATTTCCTGAATTTGGATATAGTAGAGCGTAAAGATGATTAATTTAGGAAAGAGCTAGAAAGATGTATAGGCCGGACTTATGATGTGAGCATGTATTAACAAGGAAACATAGTCAAACTTGTTTTAGTAAAAGGAAAAGTTACAAAATTTTAGTGTCTACATTCCCCACCCCTTTAATTGTGTTATTAGAAAGTGCATGCTTAAAGCAAAAACATACATAAGTGTGCACACACACTTTTTCTTCACTTGGTAGTTGCTCTTTGATATGTTGGTGTTATCATACTCCATGAAGAAACTTACAACATAGAGTGTAGTCAACACCTATTATATAACTGAATTACAACTCAAAGTATAGATAATGCATCCTCCTCTGTTGATGATGTATTGTTGTTTTTAACCACTTTCTATTTTTTAGCAGGTATTTTTTCTAAACCTGTTATTTTGGGAAAATTGACCAAAAAGGTCTTAAAATTATGGGTTTTATTCCAAGATTTCATGTTACAAATTTTGGGTGATTTATTCATCTAGAAAAGTGTGAAAATATATTTTTCATCGGAGGGGAAGAATACTAATAAAAAAATATGTCCTCTATATCTTGAAAAACCAATGAGTTCAACACATAAAAACTAGTTTAAATGAAACTATATTTTTGAAGACCCTTCCCTCCGAATTTAAGATCATTTATCTTTTTATATATTTGGGAATTTGAATATGGAATAATTCTGATGAAAAATTCAGTCCTCCATATCCCTAAAAATAGGGACTTCATGGCACACAAACTAGTTCACGCAAAACTAGATTTTTTGGTGATCGTTTCCTCCAATTTTCACATGATTTCGACCACTAGAACCTCAAGAAGTGAATATGAGGTTAGCTTACCTTTCTCTGCTATGTTTTGGAATAAATTAATGGATTATTAGATCATTAAAAATGATACAAATCATAGAGATGCTCTAGAGAAGAGCACTTATCTCAAATCCTTATTACTGATTGATTTCTTTATTCGCAGCGGTGAAAAATCTTCATTCTCGCAACCATAGATGCTTTGAGAGAAACTTGATGGAGTATCTAATGGATTTATAGGTTTAATGGAGGTTTTTAGTAGTGTTCATGGAGCCATGGTGGAAAAATGAGTTGATAAAAGCTTCTTAAAACTTTCCAGCAGCCTTTCTGGTTCATGGAAGATGAAGAAATGAGAAGCGGTGAGTAATAAGACTTAGAAAATTTTTGGATTGCAAAGCATGAGTCGGTGGGTAAAATTTTTGTGTCCTAAATATCTCATCTATCCTATATAGTTGGAACAATAAGTGTGAATAAAGTATCCCCAGTGTCTAGGCTTGACAAGTGGAGGGAGATGAGTGGCTAGTTGGGAAGAGTAGAGAGGACGATTTGAGCACCGAGATCTAGAACGTAAGTCACATGAAGAACTAGAGAAGGGGTTGTGGGTGAGGAAAAAATTTTGTCCCAATATCCTAGACAATTGGGATAATTGGAATAGTCGAGTGAAAAATCCCACTCTAGGCTTGGGAGGCTCAATACTTAGTCAAATTTGCACATGAGAAACTTTAACACTCTTTTTGGTAGGATCAAGGTCACATGAAGATCCAAGGGATCCATTAGGTGGGTGGGGAAGCATTTTTATCCTAGGTATCCCAATTTTCCCCACTTTCCTAGATATTTCGTATAATTGGGACAATCGAGTGAAAAACCCCGCTATTCATCCAAACTAGAAAAATGACTAACTGTTGGAATGATGAAACCAACTTTCCTGGAGTTGTAGACACTCTTTTTTGGAAATTTTTTTATTATTTTGACTCCCAAGGAATTTCTTAGATCAATGGGATGGTCTTCAAGACTTGATTCTTCTTCCTTATCTAAAAGCGATGATTTTTCATTATGGACCATAGGGTGAATCTGATGAAATTGGTCTACATAGAGAAGTACTTGGGTCTTGTGAAAATTTTGAAAAATCCATCATGGAGAGGATCTTATAATATTTCAAACTATATCTTGTTTTCCTCTTGACTCATCTTAGAGATCCTGAAATCTTCAATTAAATTTCAAGTTCTTTTTGCACTACTAATTCTTGGCTTCAAAAACCTCTCAAACTTTCCTAAATCTTCTTAAATGTGTTCCATTGCATTTCATGATCCTCCATGACATCTTTGGATGATTTTATGCCTTTTGAAAAATTCGTAGGAGGCACACCTATCACGAAAGACTAAGGAATAGCCTTTCTAAACTTAGTACATATTTCATCTTTTCACAACATTGCACTGAATGGACTAAAATACTTAGTGATAAAATTTAAGACACTTAGGAAGGATTTTAATCACATTGTGAAGGTTTTAAATATGTGGAATGATCATGAAACAAAGGTGGGCTGATCCAAAGGATGTTTTCGGATGGGCTTTTAAAAATATTTTTAACACTAGGGTATAGTTGTCATGATTTTAACTTGAATTTTTCCTTTGCAAAAACACTTGACAACAGTTGGATCTAGCTTGAGAACATGTTATGGATTAAGCATAGTGAGAATAGAGCATGCAAGACCTCCAATCTCAATATAGAACATTGACCAATTTCTTATCCATTGGGTTTACGGAGTCATCACAAATATATGCAACACACCTTCCTTTATTGAACACACACACACGACAAGAAAAAACACACAAGACGAGAAGGAGAAAAACACAAGAAAAAAGGAAACAAAATAAATCACTTATGTACATGTAGGGGAGAACCCGCTTTCATTGAAGCACAAATTTGAACTATGTGCTTACCCATAAACTATTATCACCAAATGCCTTTCTTTCGAAAATCCATTGATGGGTTCACTAAAGTATGAACCCCTCCTAATATTCTTGAGAAAACTAGCATTTTTATAGTGTAATTGATGACCCATCTGTTTAATTCATTTCCTTTTTCACTTTTGAACTTCCTTTCTAGCCTCTTCTTGGTTCTCTCGGTTCATTCATTCCATTTGCTGATTTTTGTCACTACCATGAAGATGATTCTTGATTACACTTGACTTATCATTTGTATACCATGATAATTGTTCTCCACATGTCATATAATTTTTACCACCATTTCCAAAGGTTGATTCTCATAGGATGTCTCTTAAACTTTGAAATTATTACCCACTTCTTGATTTTCTTTGTTTCTCAATTGTTCCAAGAAGTCATCTTTCTCATGTTCTAGATCTTTCACAACATGCTTCCTTACATAGTATGTCACATGCATTGCATCATCCTCTTGGAAATAGAATGAACTCAAGGTTGGGTATGCAACATGGAAATTTCCATCTTCCTCATTATGTTCATCTTGAGCTTCAACATCAATCTTGTTGAGGACATCCTTGTCTTGGGAGAAATGAACATTGAAAGGTTGAATTTTATTGAGAATGTTTCCATTTTGAGTGAAATCAGCCATTTGAACAACCAACAATCCATTTTCCATTGAGAATGTTTCCATCCTCATGAAAAGGAAATGAGCACAACATTGGAGCTGAAATGTTGTCATTATCATTTTCCCATTCTTGGTCACCAAGAACCAAGAAATCCATTTCCGCGATGAAATCATCATCTCCTTGAGTATGTTCAAGTTCAAGAGGTGGAAACATGTTGCCATTCTTACATTTCTTGTCATCTTATTCCAATGAGAAAGAGAATATTTCAAGTTCACCAACATACTCATCACATGGAAACTCATACTTGAGCCTTAAGAACATGATTAGAAATATTAAAGTTACCTGTCAAGAAATTGTTGAGCATCATTCCTTCTTCTTGATCTGCATTTCTCTTCACTTCAATATTGTTTTGTTGTAAGTCAAGGATCTCATCACTGTCATTAGCATCCAATGGAATGACTTTATTTATACTCTCATCCCATGAGAAGTACACCTTCTCAAACTCCAATTTCATCAAACCATCATGATTTTCTTTGATCAACTATGTGATGCTCAAACATTCCTCCACCAAAATGGGCAGCTCAAGATCATCCTCAAAGGTCATGAAAATTTTGTAATATTTAGAATTTTGACATGGGATATCTATTATTAGGTCACCTAGTTTTTGCAGAGTGTCCTTTATTTTTCTTATGGGAAGTATTTTCTTTGTTTTCACATTGATTGGGATAGTGGTATGCAACCAATCTAGTTGCATATCTCCACCAAAATCTTGACATAAGCTTTGGCCCAATAACATACCATTTGAGGCGGCATGTCTGCTACAAGGATTCTCATTATGATTTTATTGTCAAGGAAATCCACCAATGTTACCTCAACATATTTGATCTGACCCATAAGAGGGACTTCTTTCATTTCCATGGAGGGAAACTATCCAAAGGTATGGGAAAGAGAGAGGTTTAGGGATTTAGAAAATTTTACAGGCATCACATTTTCCAAGGCACCGATTCAATGATGCAATTGTTTAGTTTATACTCATTGACTAACAAGGCTATGTAGAAAGGTTCTACCTTCCTAGAGGTGGAGGGTGTGGAGGAAAGATAGTTTAGAGATGGAGTGGATTGAGATACATGAGGTGGTTCTTTGGTGGTGGCATCTTTATAAATAGAAATACTTCCTTTGATATGTTGCACAAGTTTCTCAAGTTGCTTGGGATGAGTTCTCAAGTACTCAAATTCAGAAATTTGGAATTTTTATTTTTGAAATGGTCAATGATATCAAAGGATGAAGAGGTGGTAGGAACATCAGGGGTTGTGGAAGCTTTGACATGGATGTTCTTAGGATTTGCAAAAATTTATTTTTCAAGAGAAGTTAAAGGATGCTTACTTAAAGAGGTAGAATTATTCTTGGTTAAAGTGATCTCATGCTTCTTCTCAGCCTAGCCCTATTAAAGAGGACTTCGATAATCCTCCTTTCGTTGTTTTTTTATTCTCGATTTTCCATTTTAGGATTCAATTTCTTAGCTTTGGTAACAAAATAATGACCTTCTTTCTCCTTTTATGATTGATTGAACACCGTATATGAGTGACTATCCATGGATTCTTCATCATCAATTGTGCACTCACAAAAACCAATCTGAGCATATTCTTCTTCTCCTTCATCTTCAACTTTTGATTCAAAAATATCTCCATCTCCATTGATCTCACATATTGCGTTGACTGGAATAGCCTCTAAGGCAATCCTTTGGGGTGCTCTTGCAATATAGTTCATGTTCTATTTTGGATGAGGCATTCATTGAGAAACCTCCCTTTTCAACATTTTTAATTCATTTTCTACCTTATGCAACATTAGATCAGTCCTCTCGCTTTTGTAACCTTGAGACCTATCCTTCATTAAAGGATTATTGATCTTACTTGACAAGATGAGGTCATCTTCTACCTCAACTATAATTTCTTGAGCATTATTCAAGTCTTTAGGTTGAACTCTCTGCAATATGAAGTGTACTTAAGGAAATTTAACATTCACAAATAACATCTTCAAGTTATCTACAGTGGGAAGAGAAACAACAAGAATTTTGTTGATTATCTTATTGAATTTTTGTACGAAGTCTCTCATGGACTTGCGCTTCTTTCTTCATCCGAGTAAGCTAAGTGAGGAGAGCATGAGAATATACATTGGTCTTGAATCTCTCTTTAAACTTATTTTCCATACCACCCCAATTATTGATTGAGCGTGAAGGTAAATAGCATAACAAGTGTTCTATGGCATCTTACAATGTTTCATAAAAAACCACAACTACAACATCTTCATGTTTCACTCCAAGGATGCCACAGGATATGATGAATGATGTGATATGATCTTTAGGAATTTTATTTCCATCTCCATATAATTTCAGTAAGTTCTTTCTTGATCCTTTTTGAAGCTCGTGGAGTGGTGGAGCCAAAGCCAATGGAATAGTGTTATGTCCCCATGGTACAAGTTCTTGTGTTGCCATTTCTTCCTCCTCTCTTTCTTCTTCCAGTTATTCCTCTCTTTCTTCTTCTTCTCTTGGGAATTCAAAATTCAAAGGTGGGTGGAAGATAGGATAATTTGTAGGAGTTTTAGTAGGATTTTGAATAGGGTTACTAGAGGTACTACTCAATGAATCAGATGGGGATGAATCTTGAGATAAGTAGTATGGATTATCTATGCTTTGTTCTTGCTGATTTTACAAAGCATGAAAATTAGGATCAATGATTCCTCTCAACCTATTCAATTTGGTGTTTATTCCTTTAGCCAGGTTTTATCAAGAGGCTTGGAAAAAGGATTTTGATCATTTAATTACTTTTTTGTTTGTATTTTTGGATTTTTATGTATTTTTCATAGATATTTTCGAGTGCACGAGGTCCGATATTTCCCCTGTGGAGCAGTCAAAACTGTTGGTGAAATAATTTTTCGATATGGAAAATTATGTATTTCCACTAATGCTCATGGGGTTATGCCCTATGTATTGAATGGTGCAACTCCCATTATTGAATGTAAACTAATATACTCCTATATAATGTTGTGGGTTAGCGAAATGGGTCAGGGATCACATAAGAACACTCAACTAATCCTATGGAAAAATGATTGTACATGGGTACAAAGGAAGAAAATTGCAGCGATGAGGGTGAAGGAGATAAATTAGACAAAGGAAGGTTATTATTGTGAGTAGGCACAAGAAGAATTCACACCCAATAACTAGAGTAGTTTGACATTTAATTTAGAGAAAAGAAATGATGTGTAGACATTAAATCACACACTTTGGGTATCTATATAGTCCCGATCACATACTATTATTCCTAAGCAATAAAATTATTGATTAACCCATGTCTTTGGCCATATTTGTTTTCTTTTTATTGTTACTTCTAATCTTATACTCTTGATTTCCCAGTCTATCTTTTTATACTTAGACATTTCTTATCCTAGACACCAATGCATAACTAGGATGCTAATGTCGAGCACCCCGACCTCTTTATACTTTGTTCACATATTTTGGGTCATTTCTAGTTGTTTGGGCATCTTATCTTTTTGGTAGCCATCCTTTTCAGGGTTTATTACGAAATTAAGGTAATGGAATCATATAAATATAAAGTTATGTGATCATAATAAAGGACCAAGCACTAAACATTAGTTATCACCACCTAAGGTTGCATTCAAAGGCCATTATCAAGAGCATTCAAGCATCCATATAACATCCACACACAAGGGAAAGGGAATGATACTTTTGCATACATGCATAGGAGGGAAGTTCATTATTTCATACACACATCTATTTACATTTCTTACATCTAGCTACTTGCTTGCTATCAAGTGTGACATGGAAAAGAGCCACCTAAAGCAAAATTCTACACACACACACATAACTACATTGGGTCTTAGATGTAGTGCAACACTCAGTCATAAAATCACTTATTTTACAATTGAGGATGTATTGACCCCTAATTTGCATTATTTTATTTTTGGGATTTGATGCACTTTAGGTTTTATAGGTCATTTATTCATGACAGTTACAGAGTGACATTTATAGGCTTGGTGCGACATACTAGAGACAAGAAGTGAAGGACAACGAACATCTCGTGACCCAGCAAAACTAGTTTTTAGATCTTTTGCACAATCACAAGAGCCCAAAATAGGTCTACATTTCCCCTAACCCTCTATAGGTGCCCCAATCTAGCATATTCTAGCACCTATGTATTTTTCTCGAGTTTTATTATGACAATCTGTAATTCATATTTTCTAGTTACGCACACCTTTGGGATCTCTGTGAATTAGCTAAGTCATTTTACCTCTTCATCTACACTTAGGGTTTTAAATCTTAATTTCTTATTTATTTGGGTCAATTATGTACTTCATTTCTTATTCATTTACTACTACATTGCATTTGGAATTAGGAATTTATATTTATTCAATATTTTCTTAATCATTTGGTGAACCCATCACTCGAACACACTTTGCTTCTAGGGATTTTATCTTCTTTTTCATTATGGCTCAATCCTATGGTGAATTCACTGAAGCCCATCTCCAAGAGCTTAATGATCATCTTATTGTGCATCCTCAAGATCTAGACCTGCTTTTATTCATTGCTCATGAGGAGGCCACCAATCTTGTGGAGCTTAATGCTTCTACCACCATCCCCACCTCCATTTTTACTCAACCACCCGCTTCCACTCTTCCACCTTCTATTGTTCTTGTTTTTATCCCTACTCCCACAAATCATTTCACTCCGCCTCTTGTTTCTCATACACGGCAAGTTTCTTCTTTGGAACTCAAGATTTAGCCTCTCTTTATCAAGACCTTCAAGTTTAGATCCATCAATTACAACATGCTACTTTGTGTGCATCTCCATATTTGGATTCCACATTTTTGCTTCATTCCCCTTTTACACCCACCATTTCCACTTACGTATTTCCACATAATTGCATCACTCCCAAGATACCAATTTTTAATGGTCATGTGTGAACCCCAAGAATATCTCTAAGAATTTCATGTGGCATGTCTAGATTTTTAGGATGACCATACTCTATTAGCTAAGATAATTCCTCACAACCTTCATGATTATGTGATGCAATGGTTCTATAATCCTACCAATCCATTTGGTAATATCTTTTATGCATCTTTTCGATGATTTTATTTCTCACTTCTCTATCAATATCATCTCTAAGATATCATATGCTCAACTCACACAACTTAAACAAAGATCTAACGAACATTTAGTGAATTATGTCTTGTGATATAAAAATAACTTAGCTAAGATGTCTAATGTGCTTGTGGACTCTAAGCTTCAAGATTTATTCATGCATAGTCTATTGTTGCCTCTCTCAGAGAGTATCATCTTTGATACTTATCCTTAATTTAATCATTTGTATCATACTCTTAAGCTACGTGAAACTAAACTCTTATCTATAGGAAAGCTTAAGTATCAGGAATAGGCTTCCTCCTCTACATGCTTTTAAAGAAAAACAAATTTCAAGCCATCAGTGAAACCAGCTAAAGCTAAATCCACTATCAACGTTGTATCTAATACTAAAGAGCTTCAATAACAATGACTTAAGCATACATATACAAAATTGACTGTAAATCCACATCCTCTATTTCCAAAACTTGTTGATATCAATCTAATTACTCTTCCTCCTCCACTCAATTTGGATCCATCTCATCCTAAGGGTCATAACTACAATGAAAATTTCATATGCAACTATCATCATTGTGTTGGAAATTCTACAAATCATTGTTTTAAACTTCATAATCGCATTCAAGATATGATCGATAATAATGAAATTGAGATTCCTGAGCCTATGGCTTTGACACCTATCAATGAAAATATTTAGCTCAATATCTTTAACAATCCTCTTTTGAAACATGATAAGCAAGTGGTTGATTCCTTAACCAATCATACATATCGCGCAATGCCTCTTCCTGCATCGGGGGCTCTTTATTTTCTAGTTGTTCATATTGAGACATTCCCACCGATTATTACTTTCTCTGATCATGAATATTATGCTAAATTATCTTTTGATCACTTGCACATTAGTGCTTCTATTGGATCAAATTCTATCAATAACACTATGGTCGATCCTTCCTTTCACATTAGTGCATGTTCTATTGCACTTCTTATTATTATTGGCTATCCACTCATGCAGATTTCATATCCAGTTCGTAATTTATATGGATATGTTAAGCTTTCAGTAATAGTTGTTCCTTTTACCCTTCTTGTGCCTTTTCTTATAACAAGTTCCTTTCCTTTTCTTCCTCACGTTGTTCCATCTTCCCTCTTCCCTTCCTTTCCTTTTCTTCTTTGTTCCATCTTCTTGAACATGTATTCTCAGATTTCACTCCTTCTAGCACATAATCACACATCATCATTGTAATGGTTGCTCCTTGACCATGTGTTCTCTCTCTCTCACCGTTTTCCTCATTTCCTCTGTGCACGCGCGTGTGTTTCCTCTACACCTTCCTCTATTTTCTTCCACGCCCTTTCCTTCCTCACCCTCCTTTGCCCTATGTGTTAGGTCATCTTCTAAAATACTTGAGTATGCCACATGCAACAAGCCAAAGCATGCGCCAATAGGGCACCGAATCATTGCAACAAATCAGTGACTGACATGTGGCAAAAATGATAAACATTTTACACAGTTGGCCATTCTTTTAGCCAAATCCACACGCGTGTCATGTGTCTTGCATGCACAGATGGACCTGAGACATCCTCTATAGTCATATCTTTTACTATAAATCTCGATTGGCATGTTCCTAGACTTATCAAAGAGCTACTAACATCAGCCACAGTGCTAGACATTCAAATTCAAATTTTGGTGGATTTGGTAGGTGAGAAATGGAAAACATCTTTCTGAGCATTAATGAAGTAGATCTGATTACTTCAACCACCTAATTTGATATGATCTTCCCCTCCTTCCTCATCCAACATGCCAAAATAGACCTAGGAAGTGCATTCAATAGATTCTTAGGTGGATTTGTAGGCATTGAATGCTTTTTGTTGGTGGTTGTATTTCAAATTCAGTTTTCCCTCCTTCTTCTCCTTCTATAGATTCATCTATAAATGTAAGAGATGGGCTCATTATTAATGTTGGATACTCTGAATCCTTACGCATTTTTTATAAGGACTTCATCTTTTCTATATTCGAGTTTTAGGACCTCTAGATCTGGCTCATGCATGTGGATATCAGCCTCTTTCACCATTGTAACATTTGTGCATTTCTGAAGTAATAGAAACATCATTTTGTGACTATTCTCTATCCTAACGTGTTTTCATTTCTTCTTCTTTCCTTTCTTTTACATTGTGTGTTTGTTGTGCCACTTCATGTCCCTTGCAGTTCCTTATTTAGTTGTGTTCCATGAGAATGATCTGGTAAATGTTTTTAGTTGTGCTTACTCATGCCTAGCCTCCTTTCATGCATTTCCCTTTTCATTCCCTCTCAGAATAGATAGTATTCATCCCTCTTTTTCTGGTGTTATCACCTTTTAGTGTAGTTCATTTTCATGTTATCCTTCTATCCCTGGTCCCTTGGCATTTATTAGCTTAGTTTCCCCTTTCAGCACTAGGAGTAGCAATAGTAGCAGTAGAAATAGATAGAGGAACCGACCTTCTCTGGAGATCCATCTCAAGCATGCAAGGTCCCACAACTTGGAGATGGTTCCATTGTGATCTCAAATAGCTCAACTCTTCCAGATCCAAGATGTGGGTGCAAGTTTGAAGACCAATTTTTTTAGCACACTTTGGGTGGGACCAAAAATGAAAGCTTACATTTCATATTACTAAGTTCTAGTGTGTGGACTTAGTGTTTCAGCCTTTGGAGGCTTATTTCAACACATCTGGTGACTCCCAACATTTCCAGATCTCTATTTTAGTAGTCTTGAGTGCCTTTCATGAGAAGAGTGCATACAAGAAGAAGTGTAATAGCTGAATATTCTTTCAAGTACCTCTAGTTATCCCCAAGAAGAGTCTATTCCAGAAAGTCCATGCACATCTCTCTATCTCTAGTGCGTCGTGCCCATTCAACTCCTCCTCAAAGAAGACAACCTGCACACCCTGATGGCACATCAACCACCTCCTCCCTAAGAAACTTTTCCAACTTCATAGGAGGAAGTTGGTGTTAGGTGTATGCAAAAATGACATGCCAAATGGTGCTAAAAAAGTATTCCATACTTTACTAGTGAGAATCAAGTCACCCCTCAGGAGCATATCTAGGATGTAGCAAATGTGTGTTCACTCTATTTGATCACACATGATGATGTAGCAGTAAGGTTACTTGCAACCTCTTTCAAAGGTAAAGTGCTTCAATGGTACTGAGGCTTAAGACTTGGATCTATTACCACCTGGGATGAGCTGGGAACAACTCTTTGTAATTACTTTGAAGATAAGTCAAATCACCTATCTCTGGTGGAGCAATGAAACAACAAAAAGGGTGCCCAATGAGTAGATGACTGATTTCAACATCATATTTCAGAAGACTTGGGATAGAATCCCTCTTGTGGTAAGACCTATAGCCCAACACACTTTTCTATATTATCTAAAGGTGTTGAATAGTGATATCTCAGTCATGATTCAATCTATGGGAGGTAGGACCTTACTAACTACTTATAGTATTGCAGTAAGGGAAAAATAGTCTTATTCAGGTGGGAAAGATAGCTCCTAGACCACCTATGCCCTTGTTCCCAGAAATTTCACAAGTGCCCCAACCTTCTGTGGCCCTATTCTTGTTCTGAGAAAATCACACAACCAATTGCATCTACATCCTACTCTTTAGTGTAGCAAAAAGGAGGATGAAGAATTAAAGGCTCTGATCAGAAATTTATCAAACAAATTCATATCATTAGAAAATCAACAAGTGCAAAGCCTATAGAGGTAAATTCTAATCAGGTGCATAGCCATAACAATCAACCTTGGTGGAATCAATATGGAAACCAAAGATACATGCCCAACCAAAAATGATAGATGGCATGCTAACACATCTTCCCTTGCAAGTTTTTCTCCATGCCCTCTCTTCTAGTACCTAGTACAAGTCAGGTGCTCTGTTCTAGTTTAGAATAATTTGGCACAAGATTCAAAATGGTGCTTCCCTTGTAATATGCCTCATAGTCAAAATCATTGTGTGAATGTTGCATGCGCTGCCCAAGCCTACATGATCCAGAATGCTTCATCCTATGAGCCTTCAACAAGTGCCTCTAAGCAGAAAACCAAGAAAGACCACAAGCTCCTCCAGAGGAAAATTTGATGTTCTTTGGCACTGAGGACTTTTGTAATCAACCAAGTGAAATGATACAAGTAGACCACATGCCCAAGTTGCGGACAACACAAGATATAAGAAGAGAATGTTAGAGTCAGGGCACGTAGGTCACACTCCCAACAACATGCTGACCCCCTCAAAAGTAAAAAAGAAGTAGCCAAGGCATCCAGTAGTAAGAGTGCTCAAGTCCCTACACAAGAGGCCCCACGTAAGGCTCCTAAAATAGTGTGCACCCCTCCTTTGGTAGGTCAATCTCTACTTCCTAAAACTGCTTCTTCACAATAAAAAAAGGGATGTTGTTCCCCAAATGCACAAGTCAGTGGGTCTTCCATTCAACATTGTTGACCAGATGAAGAAGACAAATATAAATGTCACAATGTGGGATGCCTTGACTATTCCATCTCAGCGGGATCTGTTGCATGAAGCTCTGGCACAACTCCACACATGTTGATCCAACCATACCATATAGAAGTCCACGTGTTTCTATTAACATCTGCCAAGAGAGAGAAAAAGTAAGTAAGGTGGTTAAAACCCCACCCTTCTATATGTCCTTGATCATAGGAAAACATCTTGTCCATAATTACATGATAGACTCGGGCTAGTACCTCTGTTATGCCCAAGAAGATAGTTGATGTCCTAGGTCTTAGGTATAGCCCCTTATCTAAAGGAGTCCTACAACTTGATGGCTCAAACTATCAATACCTTAGGAGTCATTAAGGATCTTGAGTTGACCCTTCATGCATGTCCAAGTTTAACAATTACTCAAGATGTGTCAATCATTGACTTACCTCCTTTGTTTTCCCTATGTCTATCAAGAGATTTCACTGCTCAAGTGGGTGGTTACTTGTCTTCTGATTGGTCTCATATGTTACTCAAGACAAGGTATGGTACCCGGTTTACCATACAAGTGAGCCTATATTTTCTTATCATGTAGAGTCATATGTCCCATCCCCTCTCCAAGCCAACTATTTAATCCAAGAACAAGCTTCATTCTGAAGAGAAACCTCTTCCACCCTCTTTCTGACCTAGTACTACTTGATGAATGGGTGAAAGGCACCATAAATTTGATCCATATGCTAAAGAAATGGAAGCTTATGAAACTAGGCTTGGTACTTACTACATTCTTGAAGAAGAAGTTGTGTTTTGCACACACTTAAGAAAGACCAAGTTGAACCTAGCCTATGGAAGTTATACTTTGATGGTTCCAGAAGTAGGAATGGCGTAGGAGTAGGAGTTGTTCTCATTTCTCCCAAGAATGAGAAATTATTCTTCACGCATAGGCTGCAGTTTACATGCTCCAACAATGTGGTAGAATATGAGGCGTTGGTGCATGGTCTATTGATTGCTGAAAAGAAGAAGATTAAGGCACTACAAATATTTGGGGATACAGAGTTGGTCATCCATCAAGTTACCAACAAGTTCTTAACAAATAATAAGCTTCTCAAAGCTTATAAGCACAGAGTTTGGGACCTCCTTGAGAGCTTTGATGCTCTAAACCTAGTGGTGTGCCACCATGTAAAATGAATAAGGAGGCTGACCAAATGGCCACTCTTGGTTCACAATTCTCTCCCATAGAACTTTGTCAAAGGAAACACTCAACACATTAAGATGGTGATCAGGCCATCCATTCTAGACAACAATACCAGTTGGAAAGTGTTTGATACAATGCACGAGATCATCCAGTTCATCCAAAATGAAGTTGAGTTCTCATCAAGCATGCAAGATGACTTGCATGAAAACTATGGTGACCAAGTAATACAGCTAAAGACAAACAAGTTTCCTAAAGGGTTGGTCACCTTAGAGAAAAATTTTAGCCCTAATGATGAGTTCAAGGGTGAAGAAAAATGTATATGTGTCGCATAAGAAGACTACTCCCCAGTATCACTATTACACGTGGAAAGGAGTTGCTGCTCAACAAGGCTTGCGCATGATGATGAAAGGTGCCTTCATCTCTCTGTGTCAAAAATACAATGATATATTCTCATGGGAGTATGAAGACCTCAAAGGTTTTGATCCAAGTGTTTCTCAACACTCCATTGATCTTGATCTTGGTATCAAGCCCATTAGACAAAAAGCAATGGCCAATCAATCCAAAGATAGAGCCCCTCATGAGAAAGGAGTTATCTAAACTCATTGAGGAAAGATTATTTTTCCCATCAAATACTCTACTTGGGTCACAAATTTAGTTCCAGTGCACAAAAAGAATGGTGAAATCAGACTTTGTGTTGATTTCAGAGATTTGAATAAGGCATCTCTAAAGGATCATTATCCTTTGCCTTTCATGGATAAAATTCTACAGACTGTGACCAATGCATAGAGATTCTCAATGTTAGATGGGTATTTGGGTTTCAATCAGATCTTG
The DNA here is from genome assembly GCA_018340775.1 of Taxus wallichiana var. yunnanensis. Lineage (NCBI taxonomy): Eukaryota > Viridiplantae > Streptophyta > Pinopsida > Cupressales > Taxaceae > Taxus > Taxus wallichiana. The sequence continues at coordinate 897,572,863 of CM031239.1, forward strand.
TCAAGGAAGAGGATCAATTCAAAACATGTTTACAACCAAGTGGGGAACATATGCATATCAAAAAATGCCCTTTGGTCTGTCAAATGCAGGTGCAACATTTCAGCGTGCATGGACATTGCCTTCAAAGGTTACATCAATGAGTTCATCTTGGTTTACCTTGATGACATAATAGTCTTCTCAAAGTAGAGCATGATCATATGGCACACCTAGAGAAAGTCTTTGAGAGATGTAAAAAATATGGGGTGTCTCTTAACCCCAAGAAGTGCAATTTTGTGGTGGTGTAGGGGAAATCTCTTGGGCCATGTGGTTTCAAAGGATGGTATCACAATTGATCTTGAGCATGTTTCAGCCATCCTAGCTCTTTCCTTGCCAGTGCACAAAAAAAAGCCTTGCAGTCCTTCCTTGGTAAGATCAACTTTGTTAGGCATTTTATCCCTAACTTTGTAGACTAGTTCAGCCCATCACCTTGATGCTCAAGAAGACATAGCCTTTAGATGGACAATAAAAGGAAGAGAAAAATCTTCAAAAAATCAAGCAAGAAATTTCTTGTGTGCCAACACTCATCAACCATTATTCCAAGGATTTCATCCTTTATGCTTATGGAGTTATACTAGTGTTGTTGTTGTCCTAACACAAGAAAATGAACAAGAGCTGGAACAACTAGTGGCTTTCTTCAGCCAGACGCTTTGAAGGATTATGAATTAAGATACAGTCACATGGAGAAGTAGGTCTTTTCCATCATGTGTGCGCATGCTCAAGAAATTCAAAAGTATGCTCACCACAAATCATATCAAGGTATTAGTCTCCCACTCTTCTGTTAGAGACTTCATCATGGGAGTAGAGATCAGTGAAAAGAGAGCATGATGGGTGACCAAAATCATGGAGTATGATGTGACTATCAAAGCCACAAAACTAGTAAGAGGTAGCATGCTTTGTAGGAGATTGCTTGAGAATGTGCATAATGAATCTAGACTTCATTATTTCTAGATGAAGGTCTTCCATGCACAGAGCTTGAGCAAGAATATAGATCTTGGCATGCATGTGATGGATGAAGGATATGATCACATTCCTTTCGAGGGTGCATACCCTCCTGGTTTGAACAAGGAAAAGAGAATACATCTAAGGTTACAATCTATCCCTTATGTTTTGGTTGATGGACTTCTCTTCAAGAAAATCTTGATGGCATGTTGTTAAGATGTATCAATGGTGCGTGGACTGAAAAAGTGTTAGCAGAATTTCATGATGGATTCTCTGGTGGACACTTTTCTGCCAAAACTACAACAATGAAAATCATAATGGTAGGTATCTTCTGCCTACCCTATTTTCAGATGCACACAAGTGGGTCACAAAATGTAGAGAGTGCACTTTCTTTGCAGGAAAGAAAAAATTGGCAAGTGCTTCCCCTCTGACCAATCCAAGTGGATCAGCCTTTTGCACAATGGGGTCTTGACTTCATAGGTATGATCAATCCACCTTCAAGCACTAGACACAAGTGGGTGCTGATAAGCTATGGACTATTTCACCAGATGGATAGAAGTTTCATGCTCAAGGAATCAACCGAGTTAGTCATCCTTGACTTTCTCAAAGGTATAGTCACAAGGTTGTGTCCCTCAAACCATTATCTCTGATAATGCAAAATCCTTCCTTGGTACTAAAATCACTTGATTGGGCACTAAATCTTGAACATCTACCTAAAGAATTCTTCCAACTATTACCCTCGGGAAATGGTTTGGTAGAGTCAACAAACAAGAACTTGATCAAAATCATGAAGCGCACAATGAACATCAGCCAAAGACAGTGGCATACAAAGGTCTCATGCACACTCTGGGTAAGATAGAATCATAGTCAAAAGAGCAATAGGAACTTCACCTTACAAGCTTGTCTATGGTAAGGAGGCTACCCTTCCTTTGACACTAGAGTTGAACTCATTAGCACTTTCCCAACAACTAGAATTTGAAGGCGCAGACCAAAGAGAAATCAAAATGGCAAGAGCTGGTTGATCTTGAAGAACTAAGGAACTCTACCATGATCAAGCTAGAACAACATCAACAAGAAAAAAAAATGGTTTGACAAAAGGCTAGGCCCCAAGCTTTCAAAGTTGGGGACTTAGTCTTAAAATGGGATGTTGACAGAGCTAAACCAGGGCACCATTCAAAGTTTGATGCACTTTGGAGTGGCCCTTATATCATCAATTCATGCAAAGAGGCTAACTCTTTTGAGTTAACTCATCTTGATGGAAGCACGCTTGCAAATCCCAATAAATGGGATCTATCTCAAACCCTTCCATTAAGTTTTTTTGCATCATTTTGTATATATTAGAGTAGTTTCAATTCCTCTAAGTGTGTTGCACACATTGTTTTTTTGTACATAGTTCTTTCCTTTCATGTGCTTCCTTGCGCATGCTCTTCTTTTGCTTCCAAAATGTAGATCTTCTTTCAGTGATTGCAAGATTTAGAATCAAGTCAAGAATGATCCTTCAAGTGACTTCAGGGGAGTTCTCAAATAATCACATAATAGACTCCATGCCCAATGGATGCTTTAGGCTACTGATCTTCTTCATCTAGTAGGCAGATGGCCCCGAAAAGTCACCAAAATTGTTATCCAAATAACTCTCCTAGTGATTTGGATAACTTGTATACATCTTCTGGCTCTGAGCTCTTCATTGCAAGGTTGCGCACACTCAAGTTCCCTTGGCACATTCCCTTCTTTTCCTCACGTGCCCTTGCACTTCCTTCCCCCCTTCTTCCCTTCCTTTCCTTTTTTTCTTTGTTCCATCTTCCTCTTCCCATTCTGTGCACATCTTCTACGCATTCTCCCTCTTTTTGGAAGATTTTCACCCTCACACGCACCCACACATCATCTTGTAATGGTTGCACCTTGACCATGTGTTCTCTCTGCTCACCATTTTCCTCATTTCCCCATGTGCATCATGCACGTGTTCCTTTATGCACCTTCCTCTATTTTTCCTGCTTCCTGCCCTTCCCTCATGCCCTCCTTTGCCCTTTTATGCCAGGTCATCTTCTGACATGCTTGAGTATGCCACACATAACCAAACAAAGCATGCACCAATAGGGTGCCAAATCATTGCAACAAATCAATGAGTGACATGTGGTAGAAATGAAAAACATTTTGCACAGTTGGCCATTCTTTCAACCAAATCATGTGCACCATGTGTCTTTGTGTGCGCAGAGACCCTCGACATCCTTCTAACAGCCATATCTTTTTCTATAGAGATCTGATCGGTTCATGCCTAGACTTTTCAGAGAGAGCTTTACATCAAACCACAATGATAGACATTCAAATTCAAATTTTGGTGGATCTAGTAGGTGAGAAATGGAAAATGTCTTTATGAGCATTAATGAAGTAGATCTGATTGCTTCAACCACCCATTTGATATGATCCACCCTCCTTCCTCATCCAACATGCCAAAAAAATAGACCTAGGGAAGTGCATTCGATAGATTCTTAGGTGGATTTGTAGGCATTGAATGCTTCTTGTTGGTGGTTGTATTTCAAATTTGGGTTTTCCCTCCTTCTCTTCTCCTTCTACATGATTCATCTATAAATGTAAGATTTGGGCTCATTATTAATGTTGGATACTCTAAATCCTTACGTGTTTTTTTTTGCTAAGGAATTCATATTTTATGTATTTTGAGTTGCAGACCTCTAGATCTGGCTCATGCATGTGGATATCGGCCTCTTTCACCATTGTAACAACTCTGTGCATTTCTAGAAGTAATAAAACATCATTTTGTGACTATTCTCTTGTCCTAACATGTTTGCATTTCTTCTTCTTTCTTTTCTTTTACATTGCATGTTTGTTGTGCCACTTCACATCCCTTGCAGTTCCTTATTTAGTTGTGTTCCATGAGAATGATCTGGTAAAATGCATTTTCAGTTGTGCTTTACTCATGCCTAGCCTCCTTTCACACATTTCCCTTTTCATTCCCTCTCAGAATAGATAGTATTCATCCCTCTTTTTCTGGTGTTATCACCTTTTAGTGTAGTTCATTTTCATGTTATCCTTCTATCCCTAGTCCCTTGGCATTTATTATCTTAGTTTCCCCTTTCAACACTAGGAGTAGCAGTAGTAGCATAGAAATAGATAGAGGAACCGGCCTTCTCTGGAGATCCATCTCAAGTGCACAAGGTCCCATAACTTGGAGATGGTTCCATTGTGATCTCAAATAGCTCAGCTCTTCTAGATCCAAGAAGTGGGTGCAAGTTTGAAGACCCATTTACCTACACAATGTCTATCTCATACACCACCAATCTTAGAGCATGGTCACATGCCTTTATCTCCACAAGCATCGGATGGAGGACCCTCATCTTTCAATTTCATCGAGATAACACTTTCATTAGCATTCACTTAGGAGCATCATGCTTATTCTCCCCCTCCTCTAGCACTACACTTCACATCTTGTCTTTCACATACATTACACATGTCTTGATACACTCAAGTATCATCATTACCCGATGGCACACTCTCGTGTTATGGTTCACACTTGAATTTTTAGGGCATCCTATACGCATGAACCTCAAAAACTACACATTATATTACACACTTCACTACACATTACACACTTCACATTTTTTGCATTCATCTCTTCCTACACAACATCTATTGTACACATTCATGACATATCTTTCTGGCATCTACTTCTACATGTTGTTGTCATTACCCTATGATGCACTCTAGTTCCATGGTCCCTACTCAATTAATTAGCATCTACATATCAGATGGACCTCACCACACTCATACGTTCACTCATACACTCGCGCATTCACTCACTCAAGTGCTTTATATGTTATACACTTTATCAAACACATATTTATAGCGCACACATTCAAACCATTTCCCGATGACGCACTCTGTTATATGATTCATTCTTGAATTGTGAGGGGACATGTATAAATGAACCTCATCACTTGCATACTCATTCACATTCACTCAGGGGGAAAGTTTCCCCTATCACATTCACTTTACATCTCACTTCGCCTCATCCACAACATATTTCATATCTTGGTAGCATTTACTCTTGCTTTCTTATGCTTACATGTACACTTTTTGTAAATGCTAGACAGATATTTTTATGTCATTATCTTATCATATACACATGTGTGTTCACTTGCTTTCTAGTTGTGATCACATATTCTATAGATCCACACATGCAGCATGGATGTTTGGCACAATACATCTTATCAATCCCACAACGGCTCCTATGGGCATCCAATTTCATACACTACAGGTGTTATTGTTTCATTTTGCATAGCACACTACTATATCAATTATATACATTTTAACATAATTTATATATTTCTAACATGTTAATCCTATCATTTGTATTGCAGGCCTACTAGTTTCCATGGTTGTCTATAACTATTTGTTTTCTTCTACTTGTCATTATGTACCATTGTTTTTTGATATTTTCCCTATGTATTTGTTGTTCTTTGATTTCTTGCAGCCACTACAGCCTTGGTTTTCTTGCGACATTATGAGCGATGTCCCGTGTTTAAAACCCACTTTTCACAGTCTAATTTATCTTCTTGTGTCTTCGCTTACACATTATCTGCTTGTTTTCTAGCTTACACATCGTCTTCTATATGTGTGTTTACCTTGTTTGTACTAACACTTGTTTCCTAGCCATTTTGTTTGTGTGTGCCTTGGTTTCTACCAAAAAAACTCCCCTATAAGGTACAATTTCAGCATAGTGTTCGGTCCTCCTTTAGGCCACATACTCCTAAGCAACGTTGTATACACCCCAAACAAGGGGGAATCGTTTGGGTGAATCAATCACCCTATACAATAGTTCATAGTTACCACACATCATATTTTAGTACTTGTACAATATAGTTATCGATCACGCAATGACCCGAGATCCTAACTAGGGTCCTTACCACAAAGACATACACCAACGCATTGCACCCGCATGCGAGTAGTGCACTGGGCACCCCGACCCTTCCTGACACTTGTGACTCGGGGGTAGTTACACTAAATTTTTCATTTCAGCATTGTCTATAGTACTTCACACAAGAGCTTTTATAAGACAAAAATCCTTCAAAGACTTGGCATGCATGCACTACACAACTTTTTCTACTTTCACGTTAGATCAAAACTCTTTGAAACAGATCATATTTCTACACACCATCTACAAAGTGGTGTCCACATTGAGGGAAGTAGTTAAGGCTTTGAGGATGAAACCAATTTTTCTCCCTACACTTCTTTCATGTCTTAGCCTCGAGATCACCCAAAAACTTACACACAACAGTAACTAGCATGAGATGGCTCAAAAACTCATTATTCTACATCATCTGTAAGATCCTTTCTACAGCTTTTTTCTCATCACAGATCAAGTGCACATGTTCCTTTTTGCATTTTCACATATTTATTACATACTTTTTACTCATATACTCACGTATTTGACTACTTGATCATTCTTCTCTTTTATAGGTTTGTCCTTATGGGAAGAGGTAGTCACATCAATCAATCAAAACATCAATCATCAACACTAACAAAAGGTATAATTGTGACATATACACATATGTTATTTCCCTAGAACGTAATCATCACTTTTCACTTCCTCTTCTCTAGCTTCCATGCTTCACATTTTTATCACTCCACACTTTTCCTTGTCACTCGACACACTTTTCACCATCAATCTACATGGTTATTCGGTGTGCATATTATCTCTCTTTATGTTATTAAGCTTTCACTCAACAATATAAAGTGGGGAAAATGTAGAAACTAAATTACAAACTTTGGGTATCTATCTAGTCCCGATCACATACTAATATTCTTATGATTCCTAAGCAATAAAGTTATTGATTAACCCATGTCTTTAGCCATCTTTGTTTTCTTTCTATTGCTACTTTTTATTTTACACTCCTCATTGCCCAGCTTTTCTTTTTATACTTCGGCATTTCTTACCTGTAGACACTAGCGTCAAAGCCGGACGCTAGCACCATGTGCCCCCATCCTCTCGGGTGCCCCCGGGCATCTTATCTTTTTGTAGTTGGCCTTTTCGGGTTAATTAAAAATTCAAGGAAGAGAATCATATAAATATAAATTTTTATGATCATAATAAAGGACCAAGAACTAATCATTAGCTATCACTACCTAAGGTTACATTTAAAGGCCATTATCAAGATCATTCAAGCATCCATCTAGAATGCACACATAACGGAAAGTGGTGATACTTCTACATACACGCATAGGAGGGGAATTTCATTCTTTCATGGACACATCTATTTACATTTATTACATTTAGATACTTGTTTGCTATAACATACGACACACACAAGGGCCACCTAAGGAGCAATTCCGCAGACACACACACATAGAACTATATTGGGTATGATATGTAGTGCAACGCTCAGTCCTAAGATCACTTGTTTGAAAGCTAAGGATAGTCGACCCTCATTTGAAATTTTTTTGGGATTTGATGCACTTTAGGGTTTTTCGTAGATCATTTCTTCATTGTAAGTTACATGTGACATCTATGGGCTTGGTGAGACATACTAAGCTGACAAAAAAGTGAAGGAAAACGAACATCTCACGACTAAGTGAAACTAGTTTTCGAGCTTCGCATCCACGGTACCCGCATAGGTCTACAACACACCAAGTGCCCCAATCCCTCCATAGGTGCCCCAATACAACATATTCTAGCACCTCTACATTTTTCTAAGTTTTATTACAAAAATCTACACTTCAAATTTTATAAATCATCTAAGTTATTTTATCTCCTCATTTGCACTTAGGGTTTTAAATCTTAACTTTTTATCTTCTTGGTTCAATTTTGTACTTAATTACTTATTCATTTACAACTACATTGCAATTAGATTTAGGCATTTATATTTATTCAATATTTACTTAATCACGATGAAGCTATCTAGTGAGAAGAATAAACCCAGAACACAATTCTTAGATTCATTTATCAAAAATACACAACTCTTTCTTGATAATTATGTTTGCAAAGTGAATAAAGAGAGAAATAGAAGAACACATAGGAAAAGAGGAATGGAAGAAATGTAGCTTTTATTCCTTTTGTAGTGATGAAATACAAAGCATCAATCAATCTACCACAATTCCCAATTCTACCAAGAACTAATTTTTTTGGATTTTCAAGATCCTTTGAAATGGAGAAGCCATTTCAATTTATAGCAATGTGAAATGAAATTTCATCAACCCCCAAATGAATCTTCATGTCCTCATTAATTCATTACAAATTGTGACTTTTCATCTTCCTAGGACGTAGGAAATCAAGTTTCCTTTTTAAAAATCAAAGGGACTTTTACAATTCAAATTTATAAAGTCACTTTAATGAATAAGACAAACTATCATGATTACACATAACAAATAATTAGAAGAGGGAGATAAGAAAGGGAGAATGAGATAAGGAAAAAGAGGAGTTTACGTATCTAATGAAGAAGCTCCCGTGATGAATAACTTTGTTGATTCATGAACATGATATCCTCCTTATCCATGATGCATAGATACCTCAAAGTTATCTCGAATGAGTGTTTGAAACACTATGGAGAGATCCCCGATGTGATTTTAATTTATATGTTTAATCTATGGGATAATTCTATAACCATGTGAAGAGTTCAAAAAGCTAAAAAATGAATGAAAATGGAGCCATCTATAACTTTATGCATCTAAAACAGAGAATTTCTATTTTTAGCAGGCAGGACCAAGACCTACTATTTTTGGACATATCACCTGTTTTTCTAAAATTTTACCTTATGAACATTTTGGCACATTCCAATCCTCCTCTTTTGATGATGCATTTTTGTTTTTAGCCACTTTCTATTTTTAGCAAATGCCTTTTCCAAACCTGTTATTTTGGGAAAATTCATCATTTTACATCGCTTACCATTCTACATCGTTTATGACCTGTCTAGGTGATCTAAAATTACAAATAGGGGGACTTAATATTTTTAGCATGTGAAGGGGCATGCCATATGCTATTTTTAGTAAGTGCATTGTGAATGTTAAATTGCGCAAAAAAGGTCTTGAAATTATGGGTTTTATTCCCATATTTCATGTTCCAAATTTTGGATGATTTCTTCATCTGGAAAAGCGGGAAAATATATTTTTCATTAGAGGGGGAAGAATAATGATAAAAATTCAGTCCTCTATATCTTAAAAAATCATCCACTTCAACGCATAAAACTAGTTGAAATGAAACTAGATTTTTTGAAGACCTTTCCCTCTGAAGGGAATAATTTTGATGAAAAACATAGTCCTTTGTATCCATAAAAAATAGGGACTTCATGTCATGAAAAATGATTCATGCAAAACTAGATTTTTCAGGTGATCATTTTCTCCAATTTTCACACAATTCCAAACACCGAAACCTCGGGAAGTGAAGATGATGCTTGATGTCCTTTCATTGTTGCATCATGGCAGCCATTAATGGAGTATCAAATATTTTATAGTGATAAAAATCACATATATGCTCTGGAAAAGAGGACTTAACTCAAACCCTTGGTATGGTTGATTTTGTTGTTAAATCGACAAGAAAAAAAAATCATTATCACAACCATGAATTCTCTGAGAGTAACTTGATGGAGTATCTGATGGATTTTTAGGTTTAATGGAGGTTTTTTAGAATTTTTCATGGAGTCATGGAGAGAAAATCAAGTGAGAAAAGCTTCTTAACACCTTTCGGTAACCCTTCTAGTTCACGGAAGATGAAGAAATGAGAAGTGATGAGTAAAAATACTAACCCAAAGTTTGGCTAGAAAAACATGAGTGGGTGGGGAAAATTTTGGTCCCAAATGTCCCAGATATCTAGGAAAATCGGGATAGTAGTCATGAAAAAATTACCCCATGCTTCGGCATGACGAGTGGCGGAGATGAGTGGCTTACTAAGAAGAAGAGGAGGAAAATTTATGCACCCGAGAGCTAGAATGGAGGTCACATGAAGAACCGATAAGGGGTTGTGGGTGGGGTGTAGTTTTTGTCCCAATTATTCCAAATTTCTTGGAAATTTGGGAGATTCTAAGTGAAAAAACCCCATTTTAGGCTTGGGAGGCTCAACACTTTGTCAAATTTGCACATGAGGAACTTTAACACTCTTCCGGGAAGGATCAGGGTCACATGAGGGTCCAAGGGATACATCAAGTGGGTGGGGAAGCATTTTATGTCCCAAGTGTCCCAACTATCCCACTATCCTATATATTTTGGATAGTTGGGATAGTTGGAGTGAAAACTCCCCGCTACCCATCCAAACTAGAAAAATGACTACTGTTGGAATGATGAAACCAACTTTCCTAGAGTTGTAAACACTTGTTTTTGGAAAAACATTATATGATTTTGACTCCTAAGGAAATTTTTAAATCAATGGGATGTATTTCAAGACTTTATTCTACCTCCTTATCCAAAACTACTTCTTTTTCATTTTGGACCTGAGGGTGAGTCTGCTTAAATTGGTCTATATAGATAAGCGCTTGGGTCTTGTGAGAAATGTGAAAAATAAAAAATGTAGAGGATATTATAATATTTCTGATGGTATCTTATTTTCCTCTTGACTCATCCTATATCTCCCATAATCTCCAGTTGAAGTTCAGGTGCTTTTTTATACTGCTAGTTCCTCAAGCCTCCAAAAACCACTTTCACTATCATGGCTCCAAAACCTCTTAAACTTTCCTAAATCTTCCAAAAATTGTTCCATTGCATTTCAATCTCCTATATGACATCTCAAAGTTATTTTAGGCCTTTTTAAAAAATTTATAGGAGGCACACCTGTCATAGAAATACTAAGGAATAGCCTTTCTAAGCTTAGTATAGATTTCATCTTTTCAAAACATATCACTGAATGGACTAAAAGAATTAGTGATCATATTTGAGACACTTGGGAAGAATTTCCATCACAATATGAATTTTTTCACTATGTGGAATGATAATGAGACAAAGGTGGTGTGATCTAGAGGATGCTTTCGAAGGGGATTTTAGACAACTTTTTAACACTCGGATATAGTTGTCATGCTTTCACCTTAAATTGTTCCTTTGCAAAAACACATGACAACAAGATATTATATGTAAATAATGTGTTCGAATTTTTTTGAAGTATACCAAAATTTTCAAAGTGCACATACTCCCCCAAATAATAAATTAAAATTCTTTGGGTATGTAATTTTATACCACTACCACGTATAAATAAAGATAGAATAAGTTTCTCCAAGACATTGAAGACATGGAAGAGGAGATTAGTGCAAAGAAGGACAAGATCAATAAATTCATGGGAGAGTTGAGGAAACAAACTTCTAAGGAAGAAACTTGGTGGTGAAAATTATGGAATAGAACACATTTTAGATCTTGCAAACTAAGGCCCAAGATCCTCGAGAAAATTGTAAAAGCCATGAAATATCGAGTTGCACACATTGACAAATTAGGCCCTCTCCTATAAATGATCTTGGATAATTAGAACGTGCATGAATATCAACTCGAGGAAGGAGGTGCCTAAATTTTTTTGAAGAAGCCAAAAAAATTACCGAAGGGTGGGAACTTGGTTTAGTGTGGGGTAATGTTGAGCCCCAATTTTGTATAAGGATATATATAAATTTTGGCTAAGTCTTGAGAAGACACCAATTTTGGAGTGTGTGTGCCTTCTCAGAAAGTTTTGATAAATATTCAAGCCCCTATTTTGAACTAAGGGCATATACCCATGTACACAAAGATATGAATACTTGTATTGTGACGTGTGGGGATTTGATAAAAGAGAGAGCACATGCAATATTTTGAACACACGTAGAAGTGGTATGTAATTAGAAAATCAATGCACAAAAATAATTGGCATATAAATATAGTTAACTATTGTTTGAATTCCTTGCATGGCAAGGTGAAACTAGTAGCATACACAATAGTAGTGTAAGATTCATTGAATATCAATTTTAAGCCCCCAAAGTGGTAAGGATTTCATACATAGTGATAAAATCTTCCATGCAAGACACAAGAACAAGATGTGGTGTTAAGTGGTATGCACACCACCTATTTTGTATCGCTTAAACTATTATAAATTGAACTCAAGGGCAAATATGACTCTTATTTAAACTAATGAAGAAAAATACCTCATTTGTCTAAATACCCCCTTAATGGATGAATGTAAGACACACAGATACAAGGATAGAGAGATAGAGATATTTTTGAAATATATGTTTTATAAATGAATAGAAAATGATTTTGGATTCAATGTGGTATTCTTGTGCATGAGTATTTTTTTACTAATGGTGCTTATTTTTCCATAGTCTAACTAATTTCTCCTATAGTCTATTTGTCTCACAAATATGAAGAAACATGGTATTTAAACACTTCATGTCCAAATCAAAAATGATGGAAAACAAAATTCTATTGTGCCTCGAATAAGTTTTCTAAGGTGTTGCATTAGTGTGATAGGAGAGCACGAGGTGGTGTATTTTATCTCTGTTTAGTAAGAAATTAAATTGGGCTCAATCTATGTTAGAAATTTCAAATCTTATTAACCTTAGGAAAATGACCGAAACCATCATATGTACCATGCATTCATTACATTATATGAACTGATCCATGAAGTATTTTAGGGTCTAGGGATATACAAAGTAAAATATAATTGGTGGTAGTATTAACAAACATAAAACTAGACTTGTTCTTAAAGGTTTCACTTAGAAACCTGGTATTGATTATGTTGAGACATTTCCTATAGCTAAAATGAGTACTGTTAGGGCCTTATTTGCAATCGGCGCTCAATTTGGGTGGGAAATCCATCAAATAGATAAGAAAAATAATTTTTTAATTACAATTTAAAAGAAGAACTTTATATGTTTCAACCTAACGGATTTGAATAAATTGGTAAAGAAAAATATGTTTATAAGTTGAAAAATCCTTGTATAGTTTAAAACAAGCTCTTAGAGCTTGGTATGTGAAAATTATTTCCTTATTTAAACTGTTAGGTTTTGTTAATTGTTTTTCTAACAATGATATATTAATCAAGTAATAAGACTCACATATTATCATTATATATGTTGATGATTTGCTTATGTCTAGTGACAATTCTAATTTAATTCATAGGATTAAAGAGAAATTGAAGTAGTACTTTGAAATGAATGAGTTAGGTCTCTCACATCATGTTATTTGTATGATTGTATTTCATTCTATTATTATTTTTCAAAACACAATATGCAACCATTGTATTGAATTTTTTTCTTATGATTGATTGTAAACTATTTTCTACTTCAATGGAAGTTGGAATAAATATTGATCCTAAATCTACATATGAAAAAGGTTGATCCTATTTTATATACGTTGTTAGTTGATAGTTTGATTTATCTAACTATAACTAGATCATATATTTCTATACAAAGGGGAATTACTTCAAGATTTATGCATGAACCTTTTTTAGAGATCATTAAAATCTTGCAAAAAGAATTTTTAGATATTTGAAAGGAACAATCAATTATGGGTTGTAGTATAATAAGAATGAAAATGCTATCTTATATGGATTTTGTGATTCTAACCATAATTATATTGTGTTATAAAATATACTGGATATGTGTTTATATTTTTGGTGTAGGAACCATTACTTGGAACAAAAAATACAATCAACAATCTCTATTTCTTCTACTGAGGAAGAGAAGTACAATGAAAAAGTAAAGAAGTCATATGGCTGCAACGGATGTTGGTAGAGATACACATGGAAGCTAAAAGAAGTATTTATCTTCTATGTGGTGGTCAAAGTTGTATTACTCTTGATTAAGAATCTAGTTCAACATCAGAGGATGAAGAACATTAAGATACATATACGCTTCACCCATGAGAAGGTGTAAAGTGATGAGATAAATCTCAAGTTCATGTTGACTAAAGAGTAAGTTGCTAACATCTTCACAAAGTCCCTGAGTGCTATGCAAAGTTTTGTCACTTTCATGAAAAGCTTGGATTTTCAGAGTTGCCATTGAGGGGGAGTGTGCATGACAATGTCACCTCCTAATGGAACTTAGTTTTTATAAAAAATCTTTCGGGCATTTGTAAAAGACCTTGAGACAAGTTGAAAAAACTTTTGGGCAATGTATACCTCCTCGGCTTCTTTTTTAGAAAGAAGTGTAGAAAGATCTTAAAGGTGATCTTAAGTAAACTCTTAGTACTATTGAGTTTACTAGTAAACATCCAGACAAGCATATTGTTAAGGAGGTCCTTAGTTGTAAAAGACTCCTATATGCTTAGGTTCAATAACTTTTTATGAGAACTTGTGAGAACATGTAAAACTCACAAATCATACTTAGCCACCGATCATGGGATGATCTTTGGGACTCCAAATCTTTTTGTACCAAAATGTAAATTGAATATGATAAAGGTGTTATAATTCTTTCAAATCGGTATGCTAGCCTAAAACCTTTATGATTTAAGGATTGTAAATCTTGTAGTGTACCACGGTATGTAATCTATTGGCATATGTTATGTTATCCCACTTAACATTAAGGGGAGTGTTGGAATATAATGATTAAGTGGTCCACCAACCCTTAATGTATATGATTCCACCATCGATATATAGGTTAATATTTAATAATATGAAATATTTATATTTCTATTATTAAATATGCTAACCCCATATATACTTTAGGTTAAATATTTAATATAATGAAATGATTATATTTCTAATATTAAATATTATAAACCTAGGTGTATGTGTCAACTATTTAAGATTGAAAATATGGTTCGAAAGACATACTCGATCACCTTTTATAAAAAGGACTTTAGGTGCTCATTTGAAGGTGTGTAAATCAAGTGATTTGATTTTACCCTTGTAAAGAGGATTTCAAAGGAGGAGGTGATCTTACTTGAATGTACACTAAGTTCTCTAAAGTAAAAATTTATTTTCAAAGTAATTTTTACCCTATTGGGGTTTTCCACTATAAATATTGTGTCACTGTGTTATTTATTTCTGTAATGTAATCTTTATTTAAATATTTATTGTAACATTATGTAATATGTAAGTTGATTAAATCCGTATTTATTAGAATCCTCAAATTCTAACATGATAACAGAGCGATGTAAATTAAATAAATTAAAATTAAAAAATTTGTATTTTATTTATTTAATTTCTATAAGTTTTTTCAACTAACCCAAAAGGGTATTTAAAAGTATCGTGTCCCCTTCTTTTTCTCCAATTTATTTTGGCATTACATTTGTGTAATTAAAATTTCAATAAAAATTTTATGGTTTTTAATTTTAAATTCCTAATTTTTGAGGGGGAGATGTAATAGATATGATTCTTACTTTCATTTACATTTTGTAAATTATACGGAATTAATATTTATTTGGAGATTGATGTGTGCACAGTGAAAGGGGCTTCAAATATTTACCTACATGAAAATCACATCCAGAAAAGGAAAAGATTTATTACTATATGAAATAATTTTTATGTTTTCTATAATTTCAAATATTTGCGAGTTAAATATTTCAAAAGTTAAATTTATACTCATGTTCTTTTGTCCCCTCTGAAAGGATTCGATTTGAAAAATTATAATTTATAGTTAATTTTTATCTATATACTATATAATTTGAAAACTATAATATTTTTTTAAATATATATAATATAGAATAAGGTTTATATAATAATTTATATAAACATCATATTAAAATTTATATAGTTTTGAAAAAAACTATATATTAAAAGTCTTAAACTATATTAAAATTACATGGAATTGAGGGAAGAGTCAATAGACCATATTTTAAGCCTAAGTTTAAATCATATTTAAACTTAACTTATAAATCTATGCATATATAGTTTTTTTAAAAGAAACAAATCTAAGTTTGAATCATGTTTTATATATGGTTAGTTTAAATTACTTAAAATATAGATTTTACTATATTTGGTTTATATATGTTTTTACAAAACACCTAAATGCTTACTTTTTTAAAGTGGGGTCCGTGTTTATTGCTTGACCATGAATGGATTACTTTTTAAATTTTAATACTTGTTAAATAAAACCTAACATGTGTCCCTAACCATTTATATTATCCATGTAAGAGGGCAGCCTCATTCATTTATATCTTATAGTTTATAAATACTATATAAATAAACTTATTTAAAAGCTTTCTTTTATATAAGAGTGTTAGTGGAGAATAAAATGAGATAATATCTCACGTATAAATGTGGAACTCTCAAGTATAAATAAAGAATTTAAAAAGGGACTAGTTTATTATGACCCACGTGAAGTGTGGTAAATATTTATTAAAATATTGGTAGTTATAGCCATATAAAAGTTTTAAAGTTTTTAGCTTACAGAGAATTATATAAAATATTTTGTAATATTTTATAGTTTTAAATGTGTGCAGGTAAAATTAAAAGTAAATGAAGGGAGGAGACAAGGTTCATGAAACTAGGGATTTCAATTTATTTCGTTGGTCGGATGAAATTACTTGTCCCCTCTCGTAAAATATACGAGGTAATCTATACTCTCATAAATCTACTTGTACTGTAAAATTCTTTTGACCTTGTCTATGTCATTTAAACCCTTTTAATAAGAGTTATGTGTTTTTATATAAAAACAATATACTAGAGTTTATAATTTTTATGAATTATATGTTGTTTTTATTTATATTCTATAAATTATATACATTTTTAATTAAAAAGTGTATATATGTTTACATTATAAATTATAAGGTATTATAATGTGTTAAAATATAATCTCCTAATATAATACAAAAGAAGAAATTATGGAATTTCACATTCTGAAAATACACAACAAGTTTTGACTTCATTAAATTTGACGGTCAAATGACCGTCATAGTAGACCAAACATAAAACAATATGATGGTCATTTAGATGTCAAATTTAAGCTCGTAGGTTTTAGGAAACTTTAACTGTGTTAAAATTGATGGTAAAATGACCGTCACGATAGACCAAAAAATAAGTCATTATGACTGTCATTTAAACGTCAAATTTAAGTTGGCGGATTTTTGTCTACATTAATTTTTTTCAAAAATTTGAAGTCGTTATGTATTCTTAGGGGTCTCTTCTTCACTTCTATTTAGTCGAAAATATTTTTTAATAAATCTGGGTATAATGCAGAGCCCTTTATATTGTGAGTTATTATTTTGATCATGGGAGGTTAATTAGTATGCATTGTAATGACTTAATTAGTTATGATCAAATTATTTCTTTAGATATGATTCTATTAAAAGTGTTGTTTTTATTATCGATAAATATGTATCTAACTCTATGGTACATTGTATATTATAATGAGGTGTGTTTTATAAGTTTAGGAAAATAATGGCATCCAACTATTTCTGTCTTCACAAAACCTAAATGTTAAATGAAACCAACTACAACATTTAGGTCAAATAAAATTTATGGCGAGGAAACTGTGGATGATTTTTTTGATCTAAGGTTACTCCCACTAGTGTCAAAAACTATAGATAACATGAATACATTCTTGCAACGAATATAAGATGCTCTTTCTATGATTCTATGTAATGTGAACAATGAGTACCTTCTACACATTGGTAATATCGAACATCCAAAAGAGGCATGAACACAACTAGAATTCATGCACGAAAGGATACTTGGTATATCAAGGATAGTAATGAGAGTATAATACCTGAAGGAATTTAAAAAATAGTCTATATAGTTTTGATAATTTCTCTTATGCATCTTAAAAAGTTAAAAGTTCAAATCCTATTAATCTTAGGAAAATGACCGAGAAATGATCATGTGTACCATGCATAATTACATTATATGAACTTTGATTCGTGAAGTATTATAGGGTCTAAGTGAATATACAAAGTAAAATATAATGGTGGTGGTAGTATTAACAAATATAAAGCTAGACTTATTGCTAGAGGTTTCACTTAAAAATCTGGTATTGATTATGTTGAGACATTTCCTATAGCTAAAATGAGTTTTGTTATGGCCTTATTTGCAATCACCGATCAATTAGGTAGAAAATCCACCAAATGGATAAGAAAAATGATTTTTAATTACAATTTAAAATAAGAACTTTATATGTTTCAACCTAAAGAATTTGAATAAATTGGTAAAGAAAACTATGTTTGTAAGTTGAGAAATTCTTATATGATCTAAAACAAGTTCTTAGAGCTTGGTATGCGAAAATTATTTCCTTCTTTAAACTGTTAGGTTTTGTTAATTGTTCTTCTAACAATGATATATTCATTAAGCAATAAAGCTCACATATTATCATTATATGTATATATTGGTGATTTACTTATGTCTATTAAAAATTTTGATTTAATTCATAGGATCGAAGAGAAATTGAGGCGGTATTTTAAAATGAATGAGTTAAGTCTCTCACATCATGTTATTTTATGACTATATTTCATTCTATTGTTATTTTTCAAAACACAATATACAACCATTGTATTGAAAAATTTTCTCATGATTGATTGTAAACCATTTTCTACTTGATGGAAGTTGGAATAAATATTGATCCTAAATTTGCATATGAAAAAAGTTGATCATATTTTATATACATTGTTAGTTGATAGTTTGATTTATCTAACTATAACTAGAACATATATTTTCTATACGTAGGAATTACTTCAAGGTTTATGCAGAACATTTTTAGAGATCATTGGAATCTTGTAAAAAGAATTTTTAGATATTTGAAAAGAACAATCAATTATGGGTTACATTATAATAAGAATGAAAATGCTATCTTATATGGATTTTGTGATTCTAACCATATTAATATTGTGTTATAAAATATATTGGATATGTGTTCATATTTTTGGTATAGAAACCATTACTTGGAACAATAAATACAATCAATGCCTCAATTTCTTCTACTTGAGGTAGAGAAGTACAATGGAAGAAGTAAAGAAGCCATGTGGTAGAATGGGTGGTAATGGTAGAGATACACATGGAAGCTAAAGGAAGTATTTATCTTCTATGTAGTTATCAGAGTTGTATTACTCTTGATTAAGAATCTAGTTCAACATCAGAGGATGAAGAACATTGAGATATATACGCTTCACCCGTGAGAAGGTGCAAAGTGATGAGATAAATCTTAAGTTCATGTTGATGAAGAGCAAATTGCTGACATCTTCACAAAGTCCGTAAGTACTGCAAAGTTTTGTCACTTTCATGAAAAGCTTGGATTGTCAGAGTTGCCATTGAGGGGAAGTGTGCATGACAATGTTGCCTCCTAATGGAACTTTGTTTTTGTAAAAATACCTTTCGAGCATTTGCAAAATACCTTGACAAGTGTAAAAATACATTTGGACAAGTGTAAAAAGACCTTCGGGCATGTATACCTCCTTGGCTTCTTTTTTTTAAAATAAGTGTAGAAAGATCTTAAAGTGATCTTCAATAAACTTTTTAGTGTTATTAATTTTTGGTAAACATCCAAAGACAAGCATATTGTAAACGAGGTCCTTGGTTGTAAAAAAATCATATATGCTTGGGTTCATAACCTTTTATGAGAATTTGTGATAACATGTAAAACTCACAAATCATATTTAGCCACTAATCATGGGATGATCTTTGGAATTCCAAATCCTTTTATACCCAAAGGTAAATTAAGTATGATAAAGGTGTTTAATTCCTTCAGATCGATATGCTTTGGCCTAAAACCTTTATGGTTTAAGGATTGTAAATCTGTAGTGTACCACAGCAGGTAATCTATTGGCATATGTTATGTTATCCCACTTAACATTAAGAGGGAGTGTTGGAATATAATGATTAAGTGGTCTGCCAACCCTTAATGTCTATGGATCTATCACTAATATAAGTTAATATTTAATAATATGAAATATTTATATTTCTATTATTAATATGCTAACTTGGGTATATACTTTAGGTTAAATATTTAATATCATGAAATGATTTATTTATAATATTAAATATTATAAACCTAGGTGTATGTGTCAACCATTTAAGGTTGAAAAGGTGAGTCGAAATACATACCCGATCACCTAATATAAAAAGGACTTTAGGTCCTCATTTGGTATATTCGAGAAATATATCAAAGGTGTGTAAATCAAGTGATTTGGTTTTACCCTTGGTAAATAGGGTTTCAAAGGAGGGGGTGATCTTCTGGATGTAAAATAAGTTCTCTAAAGTAAAAGGTTATTTTCAAAGTAGTTTTTACCCTATTGGGGTTTTCTACTATAAATACTATGTCACATGTGTTATTTATTTCCTGTAAGTATTTCTTTATTTACTTATGTTATGATGTAATTTTACTTAAATATTTATTGTAACATTATGCAATATGTAAGTTGATTAAATGTGTATTTATTAGAATCCTCAACTTCTAACACGGTAATGAGTGAAGTAAATTAAATAAATTAAGATTAAATATTGTGTATTTTATTTATTTAATTTATATAGGTTTTTTCAACCAAATTAAAAGGGTATTTAAAAGTATGAAGTCTCCTTCTTTTTTCTCAATTTATTTTGGCATTACATTTGTGCAATTAAACTCGTTGTAAAAATTTTACGATTTGTCTATTTTAAATCCCTAATTTTTGGGGGATGTAATACGATATGATTCTTATTTTCATTTATATTTTGTACATATATGAAATTAATGTTTGTTTAGATATTGATGTGTGCACAGTGAAAGGGGCTTCAAATATTTACATGTGTGAAAATCACATACGAAAAAAAAAAGAAAGGATTTATTACTAAATGAAATAATTTTCATATTTTTAATAATTTCAAATGTTTGCAGGTTAAATATTTTAAAAGGTAAATTCATACCGTGTTCTTTGGTCCTCTCTAAAATAATTCAATTTAAGAAAATATAGTTTATAGTTAATCTATAACTATATCCTACATAATTTGAAAACGATATTATTATTTTTAAATAAATATATATATATAATATAGAATAAGGTTTATATAATAATTTATATAAACATCATATTAAAATTTATATAGTTTTGGAAAAAAAACTATATATTAAAAATTTTAACCATATTAAAATTACATGGGATTGAGGGAAGAGTCAATGAGACCATATTCTAAGTCTAAGTTTAAATCATATTTTATATATATGGTTAGTTTAAACCGCTTGAGATATAAATTTTATTAGATTTTGTTTATATGTTTAAAAACCTAAGTGCTTACTTTTTTTGGAAAGGGGTGTCGTGTTTATTGTTTGACCATGAAGGGATTACTTTTTAAATCTCAATACTTATTAAATAAAACCTAACATATGTCCCTAACCATTTATATTATCCATGTAAGGGGGTGGCCCCATTCATTTATATCTTATAGTTTATAAAACTATATAAATAAACCTATTTGAAGGTTTTCTTTTATATAAGAGTGGGAGTGGAGAATAAAATGAAATAATATCTCGAGATATAAATGTGGAACTCAAAGTATAAATGAAGAATTAAAAATAAGCTAGTTTATTGGTGGCCCACGTGAAGTGTGGTAAATATTTATTAAAATATTTGTAGTTATAGTCACATAAAAGTTTTTAAAAAATTAGCTTGTAAGAATTCTATAAAATATTTTACAATATTTCCATGATTTTAAATGTGTGTAGGGTAAAATTAAGATTAAATGAAGGGCAGAGACAAAATTCATGAAAATAGAAATTTTAATTTATTTCATGGTCAAGTGAAATTATTTGTCTCCTCTCACAAATATACAGTTAATATATACTCTCATAAATCTACTTGCACCCTAGGTAAAATTCTTTTAACCTGGTCTATGTCCTTTAAACCCCTTTAATAAGGGTTATGTATTTTTATATAAAAAATATACTGTAGTTTATAATTTTATGAACTATATGTTATTTTTATTTACATTCTATAAACTATATACCTTTTTTTTAAAAGTGTATATTTTTATATTATAAATTATAATAGGTGATTATAATGTGTTAAAATATAACCTCCTAATATTATACAAAAGAAGAAATTCTAGAATTTCACATTCTGAAATACACGAATTTTGGCTTTATTAAATTTTACTCAAATGACTATCACGGTCGACCAAACATAAGACAATATGATGGTAATTTAGACGTCAAATTTAAGCTCGTAGATTCCAGAAAACTTTCACTTGTGTTAAAATTGATGGTCAAATGACCGCCACGAAAGACCAAAAATAAGTCATTTAGACGTCAAATTTAAGTGGCCAGATTTTTATCTACATTTATTTTTTTAGAAATTTGAAGTTATGCATTATTGGGTCTCTTCTTTACTTTTATATGGTCGAAATATTTTTATATAAATCGAGGTATAGTGTAGAGCCCTTTATATTGTGAGTTATTATTTTTATTATGGGAGGTTATTTAGTATGTATTGTAATAACGAAAATTAGTTATGATCGGTTAGTTTTTTTAGATCTATAAAATTTAGATTTAATTATATTAAAAGTGTCATTTTTATTATCGATAAATATGTATATAACTTTATGGTACATTGTATATTATAATGAGGTGTGTTTTATAAGTTTAGGAAAACAATGGCATCCAACTATTTTTGTCTTGACAAAACTCAAATCCTAAATAAAACCAACTACAACATTTGGGTCAAAATAAAATTTATGGCAAAAACACTAGACGATTGTTTATGGATCGAGGTTGCTTCCACCGGTTGTCAAAAATAGTAGATAATATGAATACATTCTTAGAATGAATGCGGGAGGTTCTTTCTATGATTCTACACAGTGTTAACAACGATTATCTTCTACACATTGGTAAATATCGAACATCTAAAAGAGGTATGGACACAACTAGAATCCATACATGAAGGATACTAGGTATATCAAGGATAGTAATGAGAGTAAAATAGTTAAAAAATTCAAATAAAAATTCTCGTATATTTTTAGTGATTTCTTTTGTGCATCTTATTTTATATCTCAAAGTTTGAATAATTAAAAACTATGGCATGAAATGTTAGAACATGTTAATTATCAAAGCTTATACCAAATGTCTAGATATAATCTAGTGAAAATTTTACATGTGTTGTCTTCTTCTCTTGAAGTTACTTTATTAAATACTTCTAAATGATGGTTTTGATTATGATTTAGTAAATGGTTATGATGATGTTTTGATGCTATAGATATTTCAAACTCTTATCTTCTTAGATAATAAATTAAATTAGGCTCAATCTCTGTTAGAAATTTCAAATCCTATTAACCTTAGGAAAATGACTAGAAACCATCATATGTACTTGTTAGGTTATGAGCCTGTTTTCTTGTGTGAAAGTGTTAAAGACTGTACACTAAGAGTACTGTACACTTTTCATGTTTTTAGGCGTAAAATTTTTTGGCCTCGAAAAATACACCTAACATATCAGGAAACGTGCTTTTCTCATATGGGCGACTTTTACCCATGGTTTTGATACCCACGGTTTTGTAAAACTGCTTAAGCAATTTTCTATTTATATGGTCTTATGCATATGATAAAAAACAAGTAAATGTATTACAGATGTGTTTTGAATTCGGCTGTGAATTCTGTAGAGTTTGTTGAGCATAGCTCCAAATGGATCTGGGTATTGTATTGAGAGAGCAGTGGCTTGTAATAAAATCTGAGTAAGTGATTCTTGGTGGATGTAGCCCAAATTGGGTGAACCACGTTAAATATTGTCTCTTTGTGTTGTGTTATTTTATTCTATAATTTTATTTGAGATCTGTAATAATTTCTGCATATTAGTTTCTATTGTTGCGATTCTGTAAGGGATTATTCCACATATTTTATCCCTTATTTCCTAACAATTGGTATCAGAGCCTGGTTTGGTTTTCTGAAGTGTTGAATCGCAGGGAAATTTTTTAGCTTGAGTGGGAGCTATGGTAGATGAAGGAAGATCTAGGGTTGATAAATTCAATGGGCAGAATTTCAGTCTTTGGAAGATGCAGATGGAAGATTACCTTTATACAAAGGATCTTTATACTCTGTTGTCTGAGAAGGTGAACAAAACCTCGAGTATGACAGATGCGGAATGGGATTTGCTGGATAGGAAGGCACTTGGGACAATCCGGCTGTGTCTTGCATCTTCGGTATTATTTAATGTTTCAAAGGAAAAGACTACAAAAGATCTATGGATGTATAGGAAGTTGTATGAAAATCCCTCTACCTCTAACAAGATATTTTTAATGAAAAATTTGTTTAATATGAAGATGTCTGAGAATAGTTCAGTAGTAGAGCATTTAAATGATTTCAATACGGTTGTGAATATGTTAGCTTCGGTTATAATAGAATTTGATGAAGAAGTTAGGGCTTTATTAATTGTGCTCTTTAGTGAGAGTTGGAATACCCGTAATGGTGGTAAGTAACTCGGTTCCAGCTAACTTGAAGTTGAAGTTTGAGGATGTTGTAGGGGTGATTCTAAGCGAGGAAATGTGAAGAAAAAGCTCTGGGAATCTTCTACTTCAGGGAATGCTTTGACAGTGGAAACTAGAGGGAGACAGAAGAATAGAGGAAACCGTGGAAAATCAAAAGATCGGGCAAGGTCAAAATCCAAGAACAAGATTGTATGCTAGAATTGTGGAAAGCCTGGGCATGCAAAGAAGGACTGTTGGGAGCTTCGGGATAAGAAGAAACAACAAGAAAACAAGGAGGAAAATGTGGCAACGGGTAATGTATGTCAGGATGCTTTGATTCTTTCTTTGCACAATATTATTGAATCTTGGGTTTTAGATTCAGGGGCTTCTTTCCATGCTTCTCCACATAGGCATTATTTTGTTGATTATGTCCAAGGAGATTTTAGACATGTTTTTCTTGGTGATGATGAGCCTTGCAAAGATAGTTAGAAAAGGTTCTGTTCATGTTAAGATGCGAGAATGGGAAATACTTGGCTATTGAAGGATGTCAGACATGTGCCTACATTAAGACGAAATTTGATATCGGCAGGGCAGTTGGGAAGTGATGGTTGTACTGTGATATTTACAACAGACTCTTGGAAGGTTACCAAGGGTGCTCTTGTGGTGGCAAGAGGTAAGAAGGTTAGAACCTTGTATTTAACCACTGATAGTACTAATGATTGTAATCTTGTGGCTTCAGATGCAGATATAACATTATGGCACTATAGGCTCGGTCATATGAGCCATAAGGGCATGAACATCATAAAGAAGAATTTGACTGGATATACAGAAACAGGTTTCGATTTCTATGAGAACTGCATATATGGGAAATAGAAGTGAGTAAGGTTTCTCAAGGTTGGATCTACAAAGAAAGAGAGTAAGTTAGAGCTGGTGCATTCTGATGTGTGGGGGCCAATTCAGGTATCATCTCTTGGGGGTTCAAATTATTATGTTACTTTTATTGATGATGCAACAAGAAAAGTTTGGGTTTATTGTATTAGAAACAAATCTGATGTATTTGACACTTTTGTTAAATGGAAAGCCTTGGTAGAGAATGAAACAGGTCTTAAGCTAAAATGTCTCAGGTCAGATAATGGAGGGAAGTATTGTTGCAATGAATTTGATGATTACTGTTCTAAGAATGGAATCCGCAGGCAAAAGACGGTTCCAGGAACTCCACAGCAGAATGGGGTATCAGAAAGGATGAACAGAACAATAATGGAACGTGCTAGGAGCATGAGGTTACATGCAGGACTGCCTCTTTCTTTTTGGGCAGAAGCGGTGAGCACAGCTATGTACTTGATAAACAGAGGACCCTCAAGTGCTTTAGATGGAGGCATACCTGAGGAGGCTTGGTATGGTAAGAAAGTTGATTATTTATTTCTTAGAGTCTTTGGATGTGAGGTGTTTGTTCACGTAGACAAGGATGATAGGACTAAGCTAGAGGCTAAATCGGAAAAATATACTTTCATTGGTTATGGTGGTGATGACTTTGAATATAAATGTTGGAGTATTAAGGACAAGAAAATCATTCAATCTAGGGATGTGGTCTTTAATGAGAAAGTCATGTATAAGCAGTAGTTACGGGAAAACAGGAAGAATCCAAGAAATAATATGCAGCGGTAGAGGATCTTCCGGATGGGAAAGTGACACATGAATCAGTTCAGGAACCCCCTCAACAGGAACCCCAAACTCTTATATTGAGGAGGTCTTCTAGGGTAAGAAGAGAACTCAACATTTTTCTCCTCTTTTATTATTTATTACTCACCGATAGTGGAGAACCAAAGAGCTTTGATGAAGCAATGTAGGTAGATGCCAGGAAGAAGTGGGAGCAATCCATGGATGAGGAGCATCAGGTTCTCATGGAGAACCGGACATGGGATTTGGTGCAGCTACTCAAAGGAAAAAGAGTATTACGAGAATAAGTGGGTGTTTAGAGTCAAAGAGGAAGAACAGGTAAGAAAAGATACAAGGCTCGGTTGGTGGTCAAGGGTTTGCACATACAAAAAAAGGTATAGATTTTGATGAGATTTTTTCTCCTGTAGTAAAAATGACTTCTCTAAGCTGAACTTGGAATAGTGGCAGCAGAAGACTTGCACTTAGAACAGTTAGATGTAAAGACCGCATTTTCCATGGCGATTTGGAGGAGGAGCTATATATGCAGCAGCCGAGAAGGATATGAAGTCAAAGGTAAAGAGGAGATGGTGTGCAAAAAAAGAAGAGCTTGTATGGCCCAAACAAGCTCCACGTCAATGGTATAAGAAATTTGATAGCTTTATGATGGAGCAAGGTTATATCGGATGTCATTTTGACCATTGTGTGTATATGAAGAAATTTGAAGATGGAAGTTATATTATCCTGTGTTTGTATGTTGATGACATGTTGGTTGCAGGTAAAAACATGCAGGAAATAAAAGTACTCAAGAAGGAGCTAAGTGAATCATTTACTATGAAGGATTTGGGTGCAGCCAAACAAATCCTTAGTATGAGGATATCTCGGGATAGGAAGGAACGGAAGCTGACTTTATCTCAAGAAGAGTACATTAAGAAGGTCTTGGAGAGGTTTAATATGTAGGATGCTAAACCGGTTAGGACTCCTTTGGCAGGCCATTTTAAGTTATCAAAGGAGCAGTGTCCCAAGACAGAGCAGGAAAGAAACCAGATGTCCAAGGTATCTTACTCATCGGTAGTTGGCGCTTTGATGTATGCTATGGTGTGCATTAGGCCTGATATTGCCCATGCGTGGGAGCTGTGAGTAGATTTATAAGTGATCCGGTAGAGAGCATTGGCAAGCAGTAAAGTGGATCCTTCAATATTTGAGAGGGACCATGGGGACAATTTTGTGCTACAGTGGATCAAACACCACTTTACGTGGTTATGTAGATTTAGATATGGCTAGAGATGTAGACAACAGGAGGAGCACGATAGGTTATATTTACACTGTAGGTGGGACAGCAGTAAGTTGGATTTCATGACTACAGAAGCTGGTGGCTTTGTCAACCACAGAGGCTGAGTATGTTGCTGCCACAGAGGTAAGCAAAGAGATGATTTGGTTACAACAATTACTTGAGGAGTTGGGGCATAAGCAGGAGGAATGTAAGCTACATAGTGATAGTTAGAGTGCTATACACCTAGCTAAGAACTCTGCTTTCCACTCTAGGACAAAGCATATATAGTTAAGGTACCATTTCATCAGGACAACTTTAGAGGAAGAGAAGTTGAAGTTGGAGAAGATTCATACCAATCAAAATCCTACAGACATAATGACCAAGGTGGTCATAAGGTAAAAACTAAAGTTGTGTTCAGCTTTGGTTGGTCTTCACGAAAACTAGTGAAGGGTTGAGAAGCTTGCTTAGAGGAAAACTAGTCTCTAAGTGGGAGATTGTTAGGTTGTGGAGCCTGTTTTCATGTGTGAAAGTGTTGAAAACTGTACACTAAGAGTACTATACACTTTTCATATATCCTCGCCGGTGTTCGGGGCCAGTGGCCCCAGCGGGTCTGGGGCGGCTCTGCCCAGCAGAGTTCGGAGGTGTAGCCCCGAGAAGCGGGGTTTGGGGTGTAGCCCCCAAAAAAAAAAAAATTTAGGCGTAAAATTTTTGGCCTTGAAAAATGCACCCGACATATTGGAAAACGTGTTTTTCTCATATGACGAAGTTTTTGACCCATAGGTTTATGGTACGGGTTTTGCCCATGGTTTTGATACCCACGGTTTTGTAAAACTGCTTAAACAATTGTCTATTTATATGGTCTTATGCATATGATAGAAAAACAAGAAAATGTATTACAGATGTGTTTTGAATTGGCTATGAATTACGTAGAGTTTGTTGAGCATAGCTCCAAACGGATCTCGGTATTGTATTGAGAGAGCGGTGGCTTGTAATAAAATCTGAGCAAGTGATTCTTGGTGGACATAGCCCAAATTGGGTGAACCACGTTAAATACTGTCTCTTTGTGTTGTGTTATTTTATTTGAGATCTGTAATAATTTTGCATATTAGTTTCTACTGTTGCGATTCTGTAAGGGATTATTCCGCATATTTTATCCCTTATTTCCTAACAGTACTATGCATTAATTACCTTGTATGAACATGACCCATGAAGTATTATAGGGTGTAAGTAGATATACAAAGTAAAATATAATTATGATGGTAGTATTAACAAACATAAAGCTAGATTTATTGCTAGATGTTTCACTCGAAACCCGGTAGTGATTATGTTGAGATATTTCTTGTAGCTAAAATGAGTACTATTATGGCCTTATTTACAATTGTCACTCAATTTGGGTGGAAAATCCACCAAATGGATAAGAAAAATATTTTTTTGAATTGCAATTTAAAGAAGGACTTTACATGTTTCAAATTAGAGGATTTGAAAAAAGCTGGTAAAGAAAACTATGTTTGTAAGTTGAGAAATCCTTGTATGATTTAAAAAAGCTCTTAGAGCTTGGTATGCGAAAATTATTTCCTTCTTTAAACTGTTACATTTTGTTAATTGCTCTTCTAATAATGATATATTCATTAAGCAATAAGGCTCACATATTATCATTATATGCATATATGTTGGTGATTTAATTATGTCTGTAACAATTCTGATTTAATTCATAGGATCAAAGAGAAATTGAAGTAGTACTTTGAAATGAATGAATTAGGTCTCTCACATCATGTTATTTTTATGACTATATTTCATTCTATTGTTATTTTTCAAAATACAATATACAACCATTGTATTGAAAAAATTTCTTATGATTGATTGTAAACCATTTTCTACTTCAATAGAAGTTGGAATAAATATTGATCCTAAATCAGTATATGAAAAAAGTTGATCATATTTTATATACGTTGTTAGTTGATAGTTTTATTTATTTAACTATAACTATATCATATATTTCTTATACGAGAGGAATTACTTCAAGGTTTATGTAAAAAAATTTAGAGATCATTGGAATCTTGCAAAAGAATTTTTAAATATTTGAAAGGAATAATCAATTATGGGTTGCATTATAATAAGAATGAAAATACTATCTTATATGGATTTTGTGATTCTAACCATATTGATGTTGTGTTATAAAATATATTGGATGTGTTTAAGTTTTGGTATAAGAACCATTACTTGGAATAACAAATATAATAAGTAGTCTATTTCTTCTACCGAGGCAGAGAAGTACAATGGAAGAAGTAAAGAAGCCATGTGGCTGCAAAATTTGTTAGAGATACACATGAAGGTTAAAGGAAGTATTTCTCTTCTATGTGGTGGTCATAGTTGTATTACTCTTGATTAAGAATTCAGTTCAACATCGAGGACGAAGAATACTTGAGATACATATATGTTTCACCCGTGAGAAGGTGTAAAGTGATGAGATAAATCTCAAGTTCATGTTAACTAAAGAGCAAAGTTGTGACATCTTCACAAAGTCCCTGAGTGCTACAAAGTTTTGTCACTTTCATGAAAAACTTGTATTGTTGGAGTTACCATTGAGGGGGAGTGTGCATGACAATGTCACCTCCTAATGGAACTTGGTTTTTGTAAAAATACCTTCAGAAATATGTAAAAGACCTTCGGGTAAGTGTAAAAAAATACCTTCAGGCAAGTGTAAAAAGACCTTCGAGCATGTATACCTCCTTGGATTCTTTTTTAGAAATAAGTGTAGAAAGATCTTAAAGGCGATCTTCAGTAAACTCTTTAGTGTTATTGAGTTTATTGGTAAACATCTAGTACAAGCATATTGTTAAGGAGGTCCTTGGTTATAAAAGGATCCTATATGCTTGGGTTCAATAACATTTTATGAGAACATGTAAAACTCACAAATCATACTTAGCCACTGATCATGGGATGATCTTTGGGATTCCAAATATTTTTGTACCAAAAGGTAATTTGAGTATGATGAAGGTGTTATAATTCCTTCAACCGATATGCTAGCCTAAAACCTTTATGGTTTAAGGATTGTAAATCCTGTAGTGTACCACGGACAAGTAATCTATTGGCATATGTTATGTTATCCCACTTAACATTAAGGGGAGTGTTGGAACATAATGATTAAGTGGTCCACCAACTCTTAATGTATATGGGTCCATCATCGATATATAGGTTAATATTTAATAATATGAAATATTTATATTTCTATTATTAAATATGTTAACCTAGGTATATACTTTAGGTTAAATATTTAATATCATGAAATGATTATATTTCTATTATTAAATATTATAAACTTAATTGTATGTGTCAACCATTTAAGGCTGAAAATGTGGGTAGAGAGACATACCCGATCACCTTATATAAAAATGACTTTAGGTCCTCATTTGACATATTCGGAAATATATCAAAGGTGTGCAAATCAAGTGATTTAGTTTTACCCTTGGTAAATAGGGTTTCAAAGGAGGAGGTGATCTTCTTGGATGTAAAATAAGTTCTCGAAATAAAAGATTATTTTCAAAGTGGTTTTTACCATATTGGGATTTTTCACTATAAATAATGTGTCACATGTGTTATTTATTTCTGTAAGTATTTCTTTATTTACTTATGTTATGATGTAATCTTTATTTAAATATTTATTGTAACATTATGTAATATATAAGTTGATTTAATCCGTATTTATTATAATCCTCAAATTCCAACAGAATGAATGTAAGACACACAGACACAAGGATAGAGAGATAGAGATGTATGAAATATAAGTTTTATGAATGAATAGCAAATGATTTTGGATTCAATGTGGTATTCTTGTGCATGAGTATTTTTACTAATGGTGCTTATTTTTCCATAGTCTAAATATTTTTTCCTATAGTCTATTTGTCTCACAAATAAGAAGAAACATGGTATTTAAACACTTCATGTCCAGTCTAAACATAACACAAAATGAAATTCTTTTGTGCCTCGAATGAGTTTTCTAAGGTGTTACATTAGTGTGATAGGAGAGCACGAGGTGGTGTATTTTCTCTCTATTTAGTACGATGGTGTAGTATCTCACACTCAATAATTTAGAGAGTGGTAAACTAGATGTGTAACAATCATGCCCCCTTGAATCATGTTATGAACTAATTAATCTATGTCTAAAATTGTATAATAAACATGTGAATAGCTGATATAATTTTTGTATTTTTCTAAGAAACGGTATGTGTTCAAGAACGTATATTGTGGTCAAGGCTATACCATGGTATTGACTAAATTGTATTGTTTTTACTTGTTTTGAATTCTACTACTTTTTATTACTTTAACAAATTTATGAGGATATGGACCATATAAAAACTTGTTCACATGTCCTATATTTTTTATGTAGATGTAGGATATATATTAATGAATTCCCCCTCTTTTTATGAACTTTTGATAAATTATTTGAATTCAGGACTTAAAATAATAGATATGTATACATGTGTAATAAGTTATCTAATTTTTGTAGGATCACATAGAAGGATGGAATGGTGGCCACTATTGGGAACCTACACCTGCAAAGGGGATGTGCATGGTGGAAACCATGGCGTGGAGAAAATAACTCATAACACACAAGTAATGGTACATGTATAGAAGAAGGAACACCACTATAGAAATATTTAATCATGTCATAATCTGGAGTAACAATAACATATGAATAGAAACAATAGTGTAGAGACAAGTAATTAATAGTATATAAACATAATGACATGAAGGCATATAACTGTAAACATAAGACACACATGGTATCACAAGACAAACACAATATAAGGAATTATAGGCCACATACAAAGAAACAAGTGGATATACACAAGATAAGGATATAACTACAAACATGGGACACCCATAGTGTCACAAGGCAATCAAGGAAATCAATCCATATAGAGTAATAAATTATAGCATTGTAATAAAAATAGTCTATTATAATCAAGGATTCAAATAACATAACCAAATAAGGAAATAATTCATATAAGAAAGTAGTGAGTGTAATGTATCGTGCAAGTATAACAAACACCGATAGTAAAATAACGATAAGTTATCACTACATAAGACACATGAGTTAATCCTATTAGCTCAAAAGATAGCATATACACTATGTATATATCAAACATGATGAGGAAGTGTGAAGGAATCATAATGAAATATAATCACTTGTATAGTGTGGGAGATGCCCCCAAAGAGTAGTGTCAATAGGAAGGAACCAAGATAATATATGTCTTCATATATCGACATGTGTTTCCTACATCAAACTCAATATAACTTGTGAACATATGTGTGTAAATGGTATATAGAAAATATATGTTATCTATCAAACCAACATGAAAAATAACATGTATAAAGTAACAAGATAGCTGATAAAAACATGTCTCGCTTTTATATTTTACAAATATTTGAATGCTTTTGTATTATGTGATTAATTGATTTTGAAAATATATATGTATAGGAAAAGGGGGTAGAATAATATATAACCAATAAGATATTCATAAAGAGGACATCACACTCAAAGGTTAAATGATACTTAAGTACCACAAGTTTCAAAAGAGATGAATGGTGCTTGTTTATAATCTGGTATAAACCATGGCATGTGTCATAGAAGGCATATGGTGGAAATACCTTTGATGAGTAATATGTGTAGAGAGTGATATATTCATAGGCATAGGAGATAGTTTTCTACAAGGAGTCGTATATGACCTGAATTACTAGGAAGAGGTCTAAATAGATCGTGGTTTTCTAGTATTAGCATGTGAAATATAATACCTATTCATAAATGAACTAGATGGGAGTGTCCTAATAGACACAACATGAAAATCAAGGCCGACATGTAGATGCACTAGGACTATTAGTAAGAATTGTATGTATTGAGCCAAGATGTTGAGATATAGGGTCCTCAAATAGTTAACCCCTAGTTATAAATATTGTTTATTATGAATGAACTTAACACATTTGTGCAATAGTGAAGGGATAGCTGTGAAAGTATTGAACCAAAAGAAGCCTAAACTCATGTCACATAAGCTAAGAGAATATGCTACCAAGAATGGAATATCAAAAGTAAATGAACCAAATATGAGAGGGAGAATAATATGCCCTATGTTTATCTTAGGATCGAATGCTATTTGATTTTTATTATATTCAAGAGAATGTAGTAACTTAAATGTGCACATATTATATGGAGTAGTACTTTCAATCAAACAATTATATATAGTATGTTGATCAACCAAAACACGAATGTAAAGTGTATCAAATACAAATATGTGAGCCAAATTAATGTCATCAAAAGTAAAAACCAATTAACATTATGAGGATCACCTTCACCAAAATAAACACAACCAAATGTACTGTGAAGAAACATATTATTATAAAATAAGGAAGGGAGATAATCATATACCCCTAAGTATTTAAAAAGGGGATATTCTTTAGTGAACTCATCTAATGATTGAATATAGGGTGATGCACCGGCATCAATAAGGTCAAGGTATATAAATTTATAAGGTTGACTGTGATTAACAAACATCTTATGAATGTATTCTTGAGGTAGTAAGGAACATCGAAACCAATGATGGAATAGTATAGCCGAGACCTTTTCGAGAGGGTTGTGCATGAGGTGATATAGGCTCTTAAGTCACCTAACCATAATGGCTAATCCCTTTTCCAATAAAACCATGTCACAATAAGTAATTATAACCCATTCCATAGTTATGATAAGTAGAAGATGGATTTGGAGTGGATTTTATTAATTATGCGAGGTGAGATTCATATGTGAGGATTAAGTGATCATATTAGCATTGACACAAAATTTAAAAGGAGCTTGTTTAGTGAGAGTGTATACACAATTATTGGATGAGAATGTTTTTATAGATAATTAGAGTCGAATGAGAATCATGCATAGCATGTATCCAAGGGCATCCTAAGAATATGTTATAACTAAGATCGTTAGGCATGACTTGAAAAATATTATCAATAGTACCCTCACCCATTTTAATTTGTAACGTAATTTACCGAAGCACATGTCGTGGTATATTATCAAATCCATGGATATTCATAGTAAAATAGGTAATATATTCAATAGAGATACCCACCTTATGTAAAAAAAAATATTACATATATTAAAGTCTCACCCATTATCAATAAGAACACACTTAACCGCAATATTATGTATTTTCCTTGAACATATAGATGAAGGAAATTATAAATGATATATTTTAGCAGAGGATCAATAGGAATAAGGATATATTTTCCTCGATGAACCTCATATTATTGAGAATATATGCCACATAGTCGAAAATTGTATTATAATGGATTCATGTACACCAAAAGCCCTTACAAATAATATCCTTACATGTGGGATGAATTCAAGGTACTTATTGAAAGATAAGGTGAGATCATCTAAAGAAAGCATGATTTCTCAAAAATAAGACAAAAATCACTAATTAAAGGAGAAACTAAATACTAAGTGGAAAATGTAAATCCAACATTCAAGATACCATAGAGGATATGACCTAAAAGTGATGTTGTGTTGTAAAAGTGATTGCCATTAAATTAGTAAAATGACCATTTATGAAAATAAAAAGTTAATTCAACAAGAAAATGTGGTATTACTCAAACCATATATGTGGAAAAAAAAACCTCCAAGGAATTTTTTTAAAAGTGTATATTTTTCTAATTATGCCCCTATTACTAAAAATAAAAATTTTGAGTTTCAAAAATTATGCTAATAATTAAGTTAAAAAAATTGTTTTTGTTTAATGTAAAAAATAAAGAAAAAAATCCAAGGAATTTCAAATTTGATTCATTATTGTATAAATATTTCTCAAAAGAAACGGAATCCCAAGAGTGATGTGTAGCAAAAAGTGAAGGTCATTAAATCAATAAAAATGACTATTTATAAATATAGATAGCTAATTTTATGAAACCAAAAGATATATTTTAAGATTGAAACATTAGTGTTGTAAAAATAATTTTCACGAAGGAAAATTAGGGATTTTTACCAACACTTCGGGACTAGGTCCCTCCTCTTGGGAATACGGAGGCTCCCATTTATTGAATGTGGGAAAATTAAAAATTTTGGTGGCTTTTAGGTTGGGGATCACATGGAATACTCCACTAAACCTATGGCAAATTGCTTGTATAGAATATAAGGGAGGAATTTTCTTGGAGAGAGGTGAAGGGGAGATAAGAATATAGGGAGAGAGGGTTAAGGTAGTGAATAAGCACTTGCAAAATTCATTGACATTAACCATAATAGGTCCACATCTAATAGGAAGAAAACAACCGTGTAAGAAATAACAAGATTAACAAATCAAAGACACAAAGTTCAATTGATTTATTCCTCAAAGATATAAATCTCTTTCTTGGTTATTCAAGATTACAATTCTTGTAAAGTTGAAAGTAGGAAATAGAAGAACATAGACAAGAAAATAGAAGAAATAGATTCTTTCTTGTAGTAGGAGAACAAAAGCTATCAACCCCTTGGAATGGAGAAGTCATCCCAATATATAGCTTTACAATATGTCTCTTCATCTCCCCCACATGAATTTTCACATTCCTATCACTTGTGACCTTTCATATTCCTATAGGAATAAAGATGAGTATTTTTATTATTAATGAAAAAGAATCCTTATTATGAAAAATTAAAGGCCACTTAAATTAATAAGATGAAATAATCAAAATTTTCATTCCCAATGAAGAATTAGAACATAGAGAGAGGGAAGAAGAGAGTGATCAATTTGAGGATGGGGAAGCTTCTGATGATGACAAGCTATCTCTTCGAGAACATTGAGGAAATTCTCCTAGAATGAACTCCTTTCCTTTCACTTCCTTACTGAAATGAGTTGTTGCAAGTGCCACCTCTCTTCTTGTGGAATGCAAACACAACCCAAAGAACTGATCCAAGTCTCGGGAATACCACCAATGGTATTGCATTGTGTGAACCAAACTTGATGATCTCTTTCAATATTAGATATTGAGCCTCTAATTTCCATGAGGGATTCCAAAGTATCTTCATTGAAAGAGAAAGGATCCCTTGCCTAGTTTTGGACCAAATATTGGAAAGACTTTAGGAGCTCTTCTAATGATAAATGTTCACCGATTGGAGGTGATCCAAGCTTCGCGCACATTGTTTATGATATCTTCCAATATTTCAGATGCATGTTCTCCACAAGACTCAAGTTCTAAGATAACATCATTTATCATATCACACCTAACACTCATTGTGTGTGACCACACAGAGAAAAATTATCTGAGATAGATGTGAATACATTCTTACTCAATAAGGAGTGAGAATCAAAAGACCTCATCTCAAAACCAATGGGAACACATTATCTCAATGGGCATTTTCTTTCTCAATATTTTCATTGGTCATTTTTACTTTAGAAACAATGTAAAGGGAAATATTTAATAAAGAGAGAACCTCAAATAATAATACCTTTCAATTTTCCATAATATACTCCACCCATTGTTCATTGGCTCTCTCTTGCATGGTGCACCCTCGATCTCTCTTGATCACTTGAGGATAAAAACTATGAATGGGATATATATAATCTATTGGAGGAAGGGTGTTACATTGGGTTCCACAAATGATTTTACATAGGTGGTGAAATTTATCAAATGATCTTCCAATTGCTCCATAGTCTATTTGTTTTCTTCATTTCTTGCAAGCAATCGGGCTTCATATTCTTTGAATAGTTGCACATTTCCCTCGTAAGTGGCCTTCCCCAAGGAAATACTAGTTATCTCATAATCACCTTACGTCATTTCTCTTATGGGTTTAACAAATTTCATACGTGAAACTTCCACATACCGAGATCCGAATCCTCTGAAGAAATGAGAAGTTGTATATGCTTTCTTAGTACGTTTGGTTTTGATGTACTTTGATATGGCCTCAACTTCAGTGTTGTTTCCTATTGCACCATTCTCAACTCTCCTCTAATAAAATACTTTACCCATGGGAATGTCTCTACTGGTGTGGACAAAAATTTAGACATAGGGGAACTCTTAGGAACTTAATAAGTAACTAATACTTTCTCGAGATGAGATGATTCAAGAGCCAAGGAGGAGACACTTTGATTGTGGGGATGATGGATCAATTCCCTAATTAAAGGGGCTTAACCGAATATTATTTGATTTTTTCTTTCTTGTGAAGCCTCCTATGGGAGAAAATTTAGAGCACTCCATTTCCACAAGCTTCCTCATGGAACATTCCTTTGAATGAGCAGACCCGTGTTGATCGGAGTTTCTTTCTTCTATCTAGATTATTGTATGAGAAATCAATAAACATAAAACAATGTCCAATATGCAAAGGCTTAGTACCTTGGATATGGTGATGACCGATATCTGTGCAAAGGAGATGATGAACTCTTCGTTATGATCTCAAAAAACCTGCAACTCAAAGACACTAAAGAAGATTGCTTATATATTTTATGTCGAGGCTGCCCGAAAAAGTGGATCCAAGAAGAGTTAACTTCCTTAGTGGCTTTCAACACCCATGTGATAAAGAATAATGATAAAATGTAAGATAAACAGATAAACTCAAGCTGATGAACAAAGGAACCTCATGATGATGGTATGTAGATGGTGCTACGATCCGATCCAAACACAACGTGCAACATGAACCATGCTTTGTTAGGAAATAAGGGATAAAATATGTGGAATAATCCCTCACAGAATTGCAACAATAGAAACTAATATGCAGAAATTATTACAGATCTCAAATAAAATTGAAGAATAAAATAACACAACACAAAGAGACAAAATTTAACGTGGTTCACCCAATTTGGGCTATGTCCACCAAGAATCACTTGCTCAGATTTTATTACAAGCCACCGCTCTCTCAATACAATACCCAGATCCATTTGGAGCTATGCTCAACAAACTCTACAGAATTCACACCCGAATTCAAAACACATCTGCAATACATTTTCTTGTACATCTATCATATGCATAAGACCATATAAATAGACAACTGCTTAAGCAGTTTTACAAAACCGTGGGTATCAAAACCATGGGAAAACCCGTCCCATAAACCTATGGGTCAAAAAACTCACCCATATGAGAAAAGCACGTTTCTCGATATGTTGGGTGCATTTTTCGAGGCCAAAAATTTTATGCCTAAAAAAAAAAATTCGGGGGCTGCACCCCCGAACCCCGGCGAGGATACATGAAAAGTGTACAGTACTCTTAGTGTACAGTCTTCAACACTTTCACACATGAAAACAGGCTCCACAACCTAACACATGCTACATAAACTAATAAATCATGAGCATATTATTGTGGGGATTCCGGTGTCATTACATGGACATCATGAGGATACTATGATAAAAAAGAGGCTTAAAATTCAAAAAAACATTTTCCCAAATTTTTCCACTTATTCTTCTGAGGGGGAAGGCTCATCTTTATAGCCTAGAGGTGAGGTTAGACTATGGGTTATTAGGTAACTAGGGTTGGGTAAAGTAACCCTGATTAAAAGAGGTGATGTGATTCAATGAGGCTCATAATTTGACTTATAAGGTTAAAAAGATAAAGATGTGAAATGGAGTGGGGAGTATGATTGACATAGTTAGGTGAAATAATACATCCCATTTTTAATTTAAGAGTGGGATATCGATGCATATATTATTGCCCATAGATTGAATAATTTTGGGATATGTGAGATAATGCCAAATTTTAATTATTAAATGGGTTTATATGGATCCCATTAATTAATTAAAATTTGGGTGAGTAAATGGATGGAATTTATTCAAATTTAGGAAAAATAAGAGTGGAGGGAAATTTGAATGGATGTGATATGACGGAGGGGATTACACTAAAATCTGGTGTCTACATTTGCCCCTTTTTGTTGAGTGGTTTGCGATAGCAAGCCACGAGACAAAAACAAAAAGGGTTAGATGAAATATGTGTCCATAAAAGGGATGGGGATGAATAAAAACATGACCAAAGGCAAGATGCCCTAGGTAAAAAAGGATCACAATAACAATGAAAAATATGGCAATGACTCTAATATCACATCGGAGAGGATAATTGGGGTCTCAAAAGAGACATGCGAAAAACATTCTACGAGACAGGTGAGTGGGTGAAGACCACTGCAGCATGGACATAAACTGTGATGGCCAATGGGTCATAAGAATACATCAAAATATGTGCAACTGAATGCAAAAGGTATGTGAAATTATTTGTCTACAATTAATTGAGTGAAAAATCATGTGTCCACAAAAGGGATGAGGATGAAAGTAATGACACCCCAGCACGGGGCATGAGGAGGACAAAAAGTGAGTTATATGCATCGACAAGTACAAGGATGAAAAGGTGCCCCAACATATGACACAAAAATGACATAATGGGAGATGGATGTTGAAATAAAATATCCCAGGGGGAACGAGTATGGCCACAAATGTGGATATGAAGAACATATCGAGATAAAATTCCCCAAGAGGGTGTTAAATAAGATGTTGAATACATGTTTCTTAAGAAAGTTTTGCAGTTGAAGGTAGATGAATAATGGGGCGAAGAAAAAGGAAAGCAATCTCGCTTCTTTGACAAATAGGAAAAGGAGTCAAGCTACTTTTGTAAAAAAGTAGAACAAACATTCATGGAAGAGAACAAGATCAGATAGGTGATGGCCATTATGGTATCCTCCAAGAAAAAAATTTCAAAGGAAGATGGGATGAGGGATGTAGATGATAGATGATAGAGATAAGAGGAAGAGGACATTGACTGGAGTAGAGTGGACGTGGTGGAGGAGGGAAAGAAAATGAAAGAGGATAAAGGGGATGAGGTGTAATAGGACAAAGAAACCATTGTCTATAGATGATGAGGAGTGTGAATTGTGCTTGATTGTGATGGAAAGAAGAGGAAGAGAATAATAGAGAAGGACGATAAGAGAGGTGAGAAGATAGATGAAAGCACAAAAGAGAGAGAATGATAGTTAATATGAAGGTAGTGGGAAAAGATAAGGGGGAAATAAATAGAGAAGGTGTGATGGACCTGGAGAAAAATAAAATAGAGAAAGAGAATAGGAGAAGAAGGGAAGGAGGAAGAACAAACAAGAAGAAGATGAGATGAGAAGAGAGAGGAGATTAGAGGAGATAGTGAATGTACAGAGATGTGCCATAGTAAAGAAGCAACAGATATAATAAAGAGGAGAGATGGTGGGAGAAATAAATGACATAAGAGAGGGTGAAAGGGAGATGGAGATCAAAAATAAAGGGAGAGAAAGAATGGATCACGAAAGAGATGACAAAGCTGAGAAAAAGAAGAGGTGAAGAATATTAGAGAAGGATGATAGGAGAGATGAATAATAAGACGTGATGAGGGTAGGGGATAACATCAAGAAAAGGAAGAGAAGGATGGAAATATGAAGGGGATGAAGAAGATGAAGAAGTTAAAGAAGATGAGAGAGGAGGTAGAATAGAGAAGAGAAAGAAAGGAACAATGAGGAGCCAGGAGGTTGTAGAGGAGATGAGAGAATGGAAAAGAAATTAATATATAATGATGGAATAAGGTAGGGGTGGTAGAGAAAGAGGTTTGGTAATGGGAAGGTGGAAATAAGAGGGAAAGAAGAGATGATAGAGCAGAAATGGGAAGGGAATTGAACCAAGGTGTTAGGAGTAAGACCTAGGTAAAGAATATGAAACAAACCGCATGGAAATGCATGTGGAGAATGGGACGATAAAAAGATGGGACAATGTTAGTGAGCCAGGTTATCAATGGAGAAGTAAGATGAAAGTGCAAGGGGAAGAGGGGATGAAGATGATACATAGGAAGTGAAAGAAAACTAGGAGTAGAAAGGAGGAGAGGACAACAGAGAAAATGATGCAAAAGGGAGGAAACCAAAATGGGAGATAAGAAGTGAAGAGTGAGCATTATAAGGCATGTAAAGAGAAGTTGGAGGGGAGGAATGACACATATTGGAAAATATGTGGAATTGACAATGAGAAAATAGGGAGAGGGTGTATGATGAAGACAATAGAGATATTGAAGAAGGTGAAGGGAAGATGGAAAGGAAATGTCAGTAGATGGATGTTAGGAGAAATACTTTGATAATGATCGAGAGGGCACATAAGAAAAAGAAAGGAAAAGAAAATGGAGGTAAAAAGGAGTGAACAAGGATGTGTAGAATGGGGATAAATGAATTTTAGGAGAATTCCACCAATAATTATTAACGCAAAAATGGAAGATGATGATGAAAGAATGTAAGAGGAATATCCGTTGTAGTGGAAAGAGTAAAGAAAGGAGGGATAACGATTTGTGTGGAGATGATGATGAGGAGAGGATGTAATGGATGAGGATGTGGATGAAGATAAAGGAAGTAAATATGAAGGAATGAGACATAGTAAGAAATGGTATGAAGTGGTTAAGTCAGATTTCCAAATGAGGGATGATGGGGATGATATTTGGGGAAGTCTGAGATATTTTGTGCGAGGAAGAAAGAGGAGGGAAGAGGATGTGTTTATGGGGAATGAAGAGAAAATGTGGATGGTGGGAATGTGGAGTGAAGGGGAAAGGCAAGGAGACAGATCATCCCTAAGAGAGACTCTTAAGTAAGATCGTCATGCCGTAGGAATGGTTAAGTAGGATCGCCAAGCCAAAGAAGAAGAAGAATGATGAAAAGAAGTGGATGGTTGGAAAGATTGATGGTAAGAGTGTATGAAAAAATGGACTGAAGGGGAACCCTCAAGTATATTTTCATACTATGAAAGTGCATAAGTAAAGTGATTGAGGAGAAAATGGATATTAAGATGATAATAAGGAAAGAAGGAAACAAAGGAGTGTAACATAAATGGATGGAGGAATGTATGCGGTGTAGGATGGAGAGTGTGAGGGGAATCCTTAATTAGGATGCCCATGTTGTGAGAGTGATGATACCAAAGTGTTAAGTAGAAGTTATGGAGTGGGAAGACATTTCTAGTGATGATTTTCATTCAATGGAATAGAAAATGGTGGAGGATTTTCTATAGCGGCAGGATCTTAGGAAAAGATATATTGCAATTAAGAAGCCTGCATGAAATGGGTGGTTAAGTAAGATCGTCAATCCAAAAGAAGAATGGAATGATAAAATAGATTCTGTAAAATGATACTAGGGGAAAACACAAAAATATCTAGGTGGAGGACGGGTGAAGGATCGAAGAAATAACGGAGAAGGACAAAGTGGGTGAGAAGAGTAGCGGAGAATGAGATGGGGTGAATTTTAGGAGAAATTTGGGTTAACAAAGGATACTAGGAGGAAGGAATGGTCAATGACATGATTATGAATTAGACCTTATCCGAGAATGATAGGTCTACTTCGAGTAGGATTTTTGTGCTACATGGGTAGTTACATAGACATGCCAAGCTGGGGATGAAAATCCTAGAATGGTGAAGAAGATGATGTCTGCACTAAGTGATAGACATGAATAAGAGCGATGAGAAGGGTAATGGGTGGATAATTGGCGAGAAGAGAAGGATGATGTGAGAGGATGGATGGAGAAAGGTCACATTGGTCATGGTGGG
Organism: Taxus wallichiana var. yunnanensis; assembly: GCA_018340775.1. Lineage (NCBI taxonomy): Eukaryota > Viridiplantae > Streptophyta > Pinopsida > Cupressales > Taxaceae > Taxus > Taxus wallichiana. Next base: position 897,615,528 of record CM031239.1, read on the forward strand.
GGATGAGGAGTTGTTGGATAATGAATGCTACTTGAGAGATATTCTCAAGTAGAATTCACAAACTACAATGGAGATCAAGTAGAATTCCCAAACCAAATAGTGTATCAAAGAGAGTGTGTAGAAATAGTAACTAATTTCATGATTTTATGGATGACACTAATAGGGGACATCCTTAGGAGTAAATATATGGATGCATATTTATGATTTGAAATTTGATTTTGAAGAATGTGATTATGATAAAAGATGACTTTGATGAGATGAGTGTCACATGACCGTAATAAGGGGCATGCAAGAAAACCATGCTTCAAACTAGATAGGAGGTAAAAAATAAGGTACCACTCAAGGCATTGCACTTGCAGCCAATAGCAGGTGTTAACACATAACCAATGATATTTAGTTATACCAAAAGACCATGAGGGAAATATGGATGAAATATTCTCATAAACCTAATATTGACATGACTAGGGATTTGAGATGTAACTTGTATGCGGGAAGAAGGTTCTCCAAAGGTGGTGTTCCTTAAGTCTATACCCTAGCTCTAGGAAAGGGAAAGAACCATAATAGAAGAAATCTAATCAATGCGGGAAGCTTTACTGGGAATGTATATAAAAAGAAGGCTAATCAAAGTGGAAAGTCTTCCGAATGCAATAACAAAAGAGTAGCCATCCTTCAAGGGTATGGTCTACTATATACATAATATGGATGGCAAGAATAATATATATGATAGTCATCCTTTGAGGGATCGGTCTATTTCTTATGATTTTCGTTTGACTTTGATTTGCATGCTTTTATTTTTATTTTCCTTTTTCTCTCTTTTTTTTTCATGAACAGTTGTCCTTGAGGATCAATCTATTTTTAATAACTTTGATTTTACTTTTTGCATGCATGAATTTTAGCTTTACATGGGGGAGAGCTGGGAATAGCTAAGTAGACCACTTAGGAGGGGATGATGTGTACAAGAGACACCCCTAGACCCTTTACATGACTGCAATAGGAGAATGAGAGGGTGATGGATGTAATGATTATGGGGTTCTCACCAAATGGGAGAATTTATCCATAATGAATATGTTATGAGTAGAGCCATGGTACTCATATTCAAGGTCATATCAAAGTAGTGATGGTAGACCACATAATTCATATCATTACCATGATAGACGGAAGGGGCTAATGGTGGAGGAGTGATCTAAGGATATAACTAAGTGCTCATTGGTAGATATGCTAATGATAAAGCTGTTCATAGTCTGCAATGCATTAAGAGGTTATGTCTTTGGTTTACCACCAAGAGAGGGAAGACATTAAGTTGTGATAGGATGAGATGATAGTTTGCAAAGGATTAGATGTGATAGACAAGTGAGAAATAAAACTATGTCCTTAAGGAAGCAAAAATATGACCACGACGGTGGATTTTGATGAAAATAAATGATGCCCCGAGAGAGACACAAATATGGTAGGAAAAAAATGGCCACAAATGTGGACTTGATGAAATAGATGGTGCCCTAAAAGAGACACAAATATGGCCACAATGGTGGACTTCGATAAGCAAATAACAAAAATGGTCCCTCACAGAAGGACAAAAATGGCCACAATGGTGGACTTCGAATGAGATGAGGATTTGGGTAGAATCAGTTTAGATTGCATAAATTTGGAGAAGGTAAACAAAATAATGTCAAGGAATGAAGACCCTAGTGTTAAGGGAGTTGTATGAATTGGATGATATGCTCAAAGGTGTAGGAAGGCTGCTCCCACAATGAAAGATATTATATCACTATAGAAAAATTAGATGTGGATAGGTGAAAGAAATTAGATGATGATAACCTTAGATTTGGATTAGGTAGATGAGTTGGGGATCATAGGAAAATAGTGTTGATGAATAAGGGAGGACCTTCTATATGAGGAATATCATGCGAAGGAGAGGTATTAATGGAGGATGGAGGAGAATACTTAGAGACTTCGATACACGTGGAATTAGTTACGGATAAAATGGTAGAGGCACAATCCTTAACAAGGTCATCTCTTTCAATGAGATTTTGGATGACATTATGAAGGGCCTTACAATGCTCAGTGTCATGACACTGGGGGTATGATGGTAGGCACAAATAAGATGGGGATCAAACCATGGCAGATTTTACTATTGGGTTCAAAGGCCTTAATAGACGGAAGTGTGATTGCAGAAGTTTGTAACAAGTGTCGGAATACCTCCATAAATGATTCGACCGAAGTTTTAGGAGGTTCTTTGTCTATGCAAAATATCTTGGTCTTTGGAGAATGAGTGGATGTTTGAGATAATTTGGATGTTGAAGACAAATTTTTAGCACGTTTATGTCTTGATGGCTGGAAGCCAGTCGTGATTTTCATAGTGTTGGATGATTTCAGTTGAAGGGGTGTAGGGTTAGATTGTTTAAAAGAAGGGATATTAATTTCCTGTATAAGGTAATTTTGAGGCAATATTTGTGAGGTTGCGTCCTTGGGAGGAATGACAATAATTTCTACCAGAGAATCGGAGGTGGTACTGATAGAGATGTAGGAAGGAATATTTGTTCATTGGAATCTAATTGATTTGGTTATGCTGATGAGGTAGAAATATTATTTGAATTTGAATCCATTTTAAGTTCTTTCAAAGGTTCTTAAAATGATGTAGGAGGGGAGGACGATGTGGATGTGGTCTTAATGACTGATGTGGTAGGTGCAGAACTGGATTGGATCTATGGTTGGTATTATGGGTAAAGATGGAATAGATGTGGATGATGGAGTGGATGAGGTATATTCAGGTGTGGAATCAATGGTGGATGTGGGTATGGGTATTGAAAGAGGTGCTAGATGTATAGTATTAATTGAATAAGAATCAAAATCGTGTGGTGTGGAAGGTAGAAATGGATTTTCTAATGGTGGATTTGGGTAGGTTTGTTGGAAGATATCTAGGAGTTGAGATCAAATTGGTTGGGAGGTTGTGTAATGTTGGGAAGTAGGGACATAGTGGGATGGATGATATTGTTGAGGTACATGAAGTGTGGTAAATGATGTAGGAGGGGAAGATGATGTGGATGTGGTCTCAATGACTGATGTGGTAGGTGCAGGAACTGGGATTGGATCTATGGTTGGCATTATGGGTAAAGATGGAATAAATGTGGATGATGGAGTGTATGAGGTATATTCAGATGTGGAATCAATGGTGGATGTGGGAAGAGGTGCTAAGGTAGACATATATTGGACCGAGGTTGATATGGGGGTGAGGTTTGATGGATTGAAGAAAGGGGAGCTTCTAGTGAGGTGGATATGGTGGTTGATGAAGAATCTAAATCTATGGATGAAACTAGATTTTTACCAACAGTGTGTATAGTATTTATGGTGTTGGTATTGGAAACTTACGATGTAGAAGCGGTGGTGGTTTAACTTATTGATGTGGGTGTATGGTTTGCAAATGGTTGTTTAAAATATCTAGTGGTTGATAAGGCAAAGAATTTGGATTATCTACTTGAATATCTCCTTGATTGATGAGTCTTTTGATGATATCCTTAAAAGTATGACATCTCTTTATGTTGTGTCCTCAAACTTGATGGTATTTACAGTAATGGTCCTCAAGATACCACATAAGTCTTGGTCTAGATTCGTCAACCCAAGTTGGACGGCGGCGCAGTGTGATCAAATGTGTTGTTATTAATTTGTCAAAAATGGTGTTGTATGATTCTCCCGGAGGAGTATAATTGGGTGTTGGTCGTGTGAATCATTGTTGGGCTACTGTAGTAGATGTAGATGTAGGAGATGATTTGATAATGACAGCGTTGGCCATTGTCTTTGACTTATCATTTGATGTGGATGGTCTAAAAATTCTATTTTGGGATTATTTGACTTTAATTTTAAATTCCCCTATTCAGGGCATGTATCTTGAGCATGCAAGCCATGGTGAAAGATTCTTCAAAAGTTTGAAATGATTGAATTTTCAAAGTTGATGAAATATTATTCGCACAAGAGCGTGCAAAGAGCTTGATTAGGTTAGTTTGAGGAAGAGTGAAATGTAATTGGTTTATAATATTGCGTCATCATGTGACGAAATCATGTGATGGATTCATCTTCAAATTTTTGAATGTTATATAGATCGTTGATGATTACCTTACATGTAATATTAATTGAGAAATGTTCGAGAAATAACTGTGTAAATTGGGAGAAGGAAATTATGGAATATTGGGGAATATTATTATACTAATCTAAGGCAAGACTAGCCAAATACATGGGGAATGTGTGGAGCATCAAATCTTGGTCATGTGCGATAAGATAACACGCATGTTTGAATGCTCGAAGATGTTGTTGTGGGTCCTCTTTACTATTAAATTTGGAAACTCCCAATGTAGAGGATAGGGTTTCATAGGCTCATATGGATGAATGGGTAAATTACATATTTTTTCATAAGATAATGTGACTTTGGATCCTAAAGTAGTGGCCTATAGATTGGCTAACCGACTTACTAAGACCTACATGGGATCATTAGGAATCGCTTGTTGAGAAATAAGAAGTGGTGGTTGAACTGGCAGATGCATGGGTGTCTAAGGAACTTGATATGGGTGAGGGTAAATTTTTGATTGGGGTGGAGGTCGATATAATATTTGTTTTTGTGAAATGGGATCATGATGTGATTGATGGGATTGTGCAGGGTTGTTGTGGTAACTGTTGAGTGGGGATATGGGCATAAATAGGTTGATAGATTGGAGGGGAATGTAGAAGGATATTGAGAAGTAATTATATATACTTGTGATGTGAAAGGAATTTTCTGTTTGGATAAAGGATAGGATACATGGGGAGGTTGGATAAGAGTACTAGTGATAGTTGCGGTTGTAGTGGTGATGGGGATGGTAGTTCTAATGGTTGTGTTGATTTGGGGAAGATTAGGTAGAATGGGTGTGAATATCTGAGTAGTCTAGTGGGTTGGGGGTTGATAGAGGATGAAGCAAAATCACGTATGGTTGTGGATGGAATAATTTCAGAACTAGTATTGTAAGGGTAAACTTTCGTAGTGGAGGGCCATCTAGAGAAATTTATATGTATCTTTTCCAAGATAGTCTTGAGAGCTACGAGATTGATGTCAAGAATTTTTGGAATCTGGATAACCGAGAGGAAATATGAGAGTATCATTAGGTTCTAATCTAATGAAAGGTGGAGTGGCTAGCCTAGATGGGATGGAATGATGGTCTAATACCGAAGTATGACCGAAAGATATTGGATGAGGTATATTGGTGAGAGAATAGGTGGTTGTGAGGGAGGTAGGGAAAGGCATGGATGATGAAGTTGTTGAGGTGGTAATTGGTTAGGATGAAGCACTATGTGAGGTGAGGTTGTGCTCCATTTTTCTAGTGGTGGATCGCGTAATTACGGGCATAAAAAGAAAATTACTGTTATATTAACAAACAAGTGATGCAAACAAAAAAAAATCGTTGTATTTTCTTTTTATTAAGACACGTGTGAAGAAAAATAAAATGACTAGAAGAGGACCTATAAGAAGGTAAACTATGTTTGGTTTCGGGTAAGTTATGGTAGGAAATGTCCTCGAAATGATTTCTTGTTGGGTGATCAAATCCCAATCAATGAACCAGGTGAAAGGAATGTTTCAGTGTGTTGATTAATATGTGAGGTTTTAGGCAGTGTGTGGTAAAATGTGTGATGAAAATATTTAAACCCCTAATTAAGCTATATGAGCAGGTAGGATGCGCAAGGTTTCTTTTAGACCAAATTTGAAATATGAAGTTTGATGCAGAAAATCACCCAGGAAAGGGAAATTACAATGCAAAAAGAAAAAAATATGGTAAAAATGAGGAATACCTGGAGAATGCTTTCCTCCATTATTTGATTGTACTTGATAACGTCATATTTGAAACCAATTATCGGCAGCCGAATTTCTCGGTACTCTATAATTACACCATGCATAATTGCAGAAGAGGTCAGTGAAAGGGATTTATGGCATGTCTATGTTTCAATAATGGGCTTTGACAATGTAATGTTGTGGTCACAATGTTGTGGAATTCACCTAAAAAGAAAATAAGACAATTAGTGGACGTGGTCGACAAAATAAGAAAACAATTTTGAAGTCCTGATGTTGTTATGTGTTAAACAAAGCTTAATTACAAAAATAATAACAAAATAATTATTCTAATTAACTAATAAAAATAACAAAATAATTATTCTAATATAATTATCCTACCTATAATTATCAAATAACAAAATAATTATCCTAATATAATTAACCTAGGTATGAATTATGAGTAACATATCTTAAGCAATAAACTAATTAAAAAAATTAACCTAATATAATTAGTGGATGTGATGTGTTGAAAATGTGGTGTTGTGATATAAGGTGTTTGTGTTAAAAGTCAACTCATGTGTGGTCAAGCTATGTGGAGCTCACATGGGTCGATGTGTATCAAAGTGGAACTTAAAATGAAACATGCGGTGGGATGAAGCATGACAGAGTTCGGGATAGTCGGAAGTAGAGATGGTGAGTGGAGATGTCGTTTGGATCTCTGTGGTGGCGTGGGAGCTTTGAGAGGGATGAATCGGACAAAATAGATATCTCATCTTAGGATTAGTATTGTAATATAATTTTGAAGATTGTGGTGGGGGAAACTCGGCAAGAAGGGATTATTTAATGGCAATGATCTTGGGAGATGAAGAATCTTAGTGGGATGGGATCACGATGAGGTAATTTTAGGGAAAGATGTGTAGAGCTAAAGTTCAGGTTGAGGGATGAATCATTGTTGGAGGAGAATAGGTGCTAACCAAGGTTTGGGGAGATAGGAATGGATTTTCATTCATTAGGAAAGGAAGACGTGAGATTGGTGTGGGTAGATGGTTGGGAGGTACGAGGATGGCTCGGTGTAAGCCAAGTTGGGGAGGCATAGAATAGAGCGGATCAAGATGTGAGGGGGAATGAGGATGGCTTGAGTGGGTCATGGAATGAGTGGTCGATGGACAGAGGGTGAGGTGTGCTAAACGTGGATATCTTGGCTAGTAAGGTGAATCGGGGGAGAAAGGGGGCATGTGTGGACGTGAATGACTTAAGTGTAATGGAGTTTGTTTGAGGGGCTATGGCTCGGCCATGGTGAGGAAGGGAGAGGTGAGTGGAGTCGAGTGGAGTGGTGAGTGGAGGGGTGTTGAGAATAGATCTCGGGAAGAGAATAGAGGTATCTTAGTGGGCCAGGGGGAGTTAGGAGCTCGGTGAAGATGGGGTGAGGCTTAGACAAGGTGTAATGGGATTGGCTTGATTGACGATCCGAAAGAGAGAGGGGGTTTTGTGAAAGGAGATGAATCGAGAGAGTGAGGTGGAATTTTTGTAGCTCGATTGTGGATGGAGGTGTTGAGTCAGTTGGATGGTGAGGTGGGATGTGTTGTGATGGCTCGGGTTTTGGGATTTGGGAGTTCAACATGGGTGAGAGCTTAGAAGTGAAGGAGTTAAATAGGTAGTATTGTGGGGTAACAAAATGACTCGGTTGAGGTGAGGAAGGGAAAAGTGAGTGGATTCATAGTGTAAGGGTGAGTTGAGTGGCTCGGTTGGTGTAGAAGTTGAAGGAGGTGATTAGAAGGAAGATGGTGTGGTGCGAAGGAATTTTGATGACTCGGTCAAGGTGCCAAGTCAAGGGATGTGGAATAAGTCGAGATAGGTGACGGGGAGTGGGCGGTGGAGTTGGAATGGACTCGGTGTGGGTACAGTGGAGAGCTCAATATGTGGGGATGGTAGCTCGGGGGAGTGAAAACGAGATGGGATTATATTATGGAGTGAGGAGTGGCCTAGGAGAGGAGAGAGATGGGTGTGGTGAAGTGGAAAGGATTGGTGTGGAGGTGTGTGTTGGTAGAGGTCGAGGGGAGATGGGAGCTTGGGAGTGATATGGAAGGAAGAGGCGGCAGGTCAGGTAACAAGGTAGGAAGCTCGTGTGGGTCGAGAGGAGTGAGGAAATGGATATGGTAGCTCGGTGGTGAGGGAAGTGAAATGGGATTTGGGTAGAGAGTTTAATGGGGTGATAGGTAGGGGGATGGGTAATTTAGGATAGTTAGGCTTTAAAAAGAAAAATTTTATATTGTTTTTATTATGACTTAATTCAATGTTATTTCATAAAAAAATTGTGTGTTTTTACAGGATATGAAATAAAATCTAAGAACATAATAATACGGAACTAGAAGACAAAATAAAACTAAAACGCAAAACCCCTTACCTCATGATGGAGAAAGACTACCAAATACAAGTAGCACACCAAACTGACAGAGGGAATACTAAATCTTGTAAACAAGTGATCTGAAAATGAAACATTCACACAATTTATCTAAATTGTCAAAAACTATGAAACCGGATAACCGTGATACGTACGACACCTATACAAGTTGGGCAAGAATAAAAGTTACTGAACTTGGGTCCGGTCCCACTAAGCTTGCCAAATTTTGATCATATTTTCTTGCTTCTGTCTAGATTAGTGTACAAGAAATCAATAAACACAAAACAACGTCGAATATGCAAGGGCTTAGTATTTTGGAGATGGTGATGACTAATACGTGCGCAAAGTAAATGATGAGCTCTTCATTACAATCTCAACAAACCTACAACTCAAAGACACTAAAGAAAAATTCTTATATATTTTATGTGGGGGCTTTCTGACAAAACGGATATGAGAAGTGTTAACTTCCTCGGTGGCTATCAACCCCGTGCTATAAAAACAATAATGATAAATGCAAAATAAATAGATAAATGTAAACTGATGAACAAAGGAACCTGATAATGTTGGTATGTAGATGGTGCTACTGATCTTGATCCAAACACTATGTGCAACATGAACCATGCTACGTGAACCAATAAATCATGAGTAGAGTATTGTGGGGATTCCAGTGTCATTACAAGGACATCATGAGGATACTATGATAAACAAGAGGCTTAAAATTCAAAACAACATTTTCCCAAATTTTTCCACTTATTCTTCCAGCAGGCGGCCCATATTTATAGCCTAGGGGTGAGGTTATACTTGTGGTTATTAGGTAACCAGGGTTGGGTAAAGTAACCCTGATTAAAAGAGGTGATGTGATTCAACGGGGCTCACAATTTGACTTATGAGGTTAAAAAGATAAGGATGTGATATGGAGTGGGGAGTATGATTGACATAGTTAGGTGAAATAATACATCCCATTTTTGAATTTAAGAGTGGGATGTTGGATGGGTATATTATTGCCCATGGATTGAATAATTTTGGGATATGTGAGATAATGCCAAATTTTAATTATTAAATGGGTTTATATGGAGCCCATTAATTAATTAAAATTTGGGTGAGTAAATGGATGGAATTTATTCAAATTTAGGAAAAATAAAAGTGAGAGGGAAATTTGAATGAATGTGAGATGATGGAGGGCGTTACACAAAAAGCGGCGTCTACACCTCATGGCACTTTCAGTGCCTTGAGAGAGGAAGTGAGAGACACTTTCCTTGATGGAGATATTAGACCATCAAATTCAATGAAAGAATTCCTCTTTTACTTGAACTAATGTTTTCACCTTTGAATCATTGTAATGGTTCTTTCCTTGATGTCACCAAACTCTCAAATGTTTCATGGGGTATGCGGAAGAGAATAAGATTGCACTTATTTATATTTAGGATCAAATAGGTCTGATCCATCATCCTTCATTCCTTCTACAAACTAGTCAAAATTGAAGTCTCTCATCTAGTCTCATTTCCTAACCTCAAAATAATCAATGAAATTATCCCAATAGTCCTCAATTTTTGTAATATGATGCAAACTTAGGAGTACAAAAGTCTCAAGATTCTTCCTAATGTCAAATTTGTTGAACCCTAGTGCATTGGTGTTGTCAATGATGTCGGGAAGAATTGATGACAAATATGTGAGTGGCGAAGTGACGCTCGGTTTAGAGACATGAATATTGATTAGTAGTCCCTTATCAATGGTGTTTAGTGATCTCAAGATGGTTAATTGAACATTCATGATGGTTTATTGATAATTTAGGATGGTTTCGGTGTGTTGCGGGCTTGGTCAGTGAGGTAGGATCCCACTGAAGGTATGGATATGCTTTGTGTTCTTGGGTTAGGTGTCCCACATTTTAGAAATGATTTTTTTATCATATGCAAGAGTATGTGGGGTGATCATCAGGTCATGAGTTACAAGTCACAAAAGTAAAAACTAGCTCATTTAGGCCTAATTATAGAGTGTAATGGTGTGTAGGGGCACAAAACATGTCATTAAAATAATAGGTAAGCATGTTAGGATCCTAGGAACATTTCTTAGGTCATGTGTGAGCATCCACAAGGCTTACTTTAGCTTCTAGAAGAAAAAATCAAGTTTTCACTCAAATTGCCCTTGAGAACTAACAGTGAAAGATGAGGTAAATGAGATTGATATAGGTTTTACAATAATATTTATGGGTATAAAATCTATTTATAATAAATAGGAATGTGTTTTGGTTCTCTGTTTTGAATTTTGAAATAGATTTTAAAGTTATTCAAGTTTTACTAAAACTGGTTTCTTGAGGAATGCAATCTGAGCACCCTATCTTCTTAGCTTCCAAGGAAAATTATAAATACTCCTTTAGATAAATCATAGAAGGAATTTTTGAATATCACTCCAAGCCTAAACTTTTCCAAAAACATTAGGATCAAAGTTGGAAGAACAAGAAATTTCTTTTGTTTTCCTAAACCTATTCTTATCTCTCCAAGCTTCCTTCTTAAAGTGATAGGCATGAAATGAGTATTTTTGGTTTCAAATCAAGTTTTAAAGGTGTTTAAATTTCTCAATATTTAATAAGGTTATTTCCATGCCAAAATTATGACATTTATGTTCTTCAAGCATATATTTTCTAGTTTAGTCCAACTCAACTCTTGCAAGAGTGTGTTCATACACTTATGAGGTTTGAATAGTACAGTCATGTTGGCGATGTACAAAGATACTTTGAGATTAAATATAATCATTTTCTTATTCCATAGGTAAATATTGTTTTGATGATGCTTCTGGTATGTTCTTCTAATGAAATTTGGTGTCTAATTCTCATTGTCCTTAAACTCTTTACAATATTGCACTTGGTCAAGAATATTGTGGACTGTGATGTGTATGAAATGTTTTCTTCTTCAAGAATTGCACTCAAGAGTGTATAAGGCTATGTAATTTCTCCTTATTACACTCTTTCCCTCTGTTGGTCACATAAGTAAATTTATGGTTGCAATAATCATACAAGCTTTGTATGCCCCATGTTGTTTCAAGAAAACAATGTTTTCTCGGACCTAAATTTCCTCTCACTCAAGTCAAACCTGTGGAGTTAGTGAGTAAAATTGGTGAAGGTTATGTATTGTTTTTTTAATTTTATCTCCCATAGAATGATCATGAAAGATAGTATCGATAGAAATATTTCTTCAAATCTGGGTTATCATGTTAATTTTCATAAAATAAAGAATACAATCTCAAAATGACTCTCATTTATGTCAAAATTTATTTAAGATTGTGATATAATTAATCATGGTGAGAGTAAAAGGTTAAGGGGTCTCCTAAATATGTTTAGATGATTTGAGAGAAATATTTACTTCTTAAATATTGAGTTGAATCAATTGTGACATTCAAGGAAAGTTGTTATGTCCCTAAATCATGAATATTCATGCTCAACTATTGCAAAATGAGACTGAAATCCTATGATGAGAACTCACTGTGAAGAGACCAAGTAGTCTTATTGGCACAAGATGAAGGATGATGTGTTGTACACCTCCAAATGACTGCCTAGGGTTTAAGAGTTGAAACCCTAATTATTCATATCCCTTAAAAACAAGAGACATTTATCTCTCTCAAAGATGTATCGAGGTAGTGAATGGAATGCCATTTTATCACTTGAACATGTCCTTGAGGGTTATTAGACTGAAAGGAGATGCTATGAACACTAAACTCTTCAAATGGAAAGTTTGTGATGATAGTATAGTGGATACTCAGCTTTCAATGCATATTTTATAAAGACTAGTTGCAATATCACATCTTCATAGTTGATCAAAGTGTTTAAATTCCTCCAATCCAATATTCTCAAGCCATGCGTGTTGTCCCTTTATCCTTTCATTCTTGTGACAATGCATAAACTTTAGCAGCTATTTTAGATAAATAGTAGTGTCTTCATTGTTCACAACTATGATCAAACCTATATCTTCTCCTTTGAAAAAAATTCCAAGTCATTGTAATAAAGTGATCAACATGTATGTTCTCACCATATATGATAGAATTTCAGCCCTTAAATATTGTCTCGAAATGCTTCAAGAAAGTAACATGTTCTCGCAAACCAAAGTGAAACTAGGAGTGAAAATGGAGAGAATGAGCCAGTTGAAAGGTTATAGTGGATTTACTAATTTTTGTAACATTTCTTTGGATGGTTATAGTTATAAGAAGCTATTTTAAACTAGATGACAATTCATATTCGGTGACTAAATTTCCAACTTAAGGAGATATGTTACAAGGCCAGTGTGATAAGTAAGAGGTGAAGTTTGTCGCTTAAGGAAAACTGAAAAGGGAGTTCAAGAACTTACATGTGTCACAATTTTGCCTTCACATTGTATGAATAAGCCTGCAAGCCATAGAGTATAACTGAGCTATGTCAAATGCCTTTGATTTATTCTTATGATTGTTACACAAAATTCCTCTCAACTCCTTTGTTCGAGATTTCAAGTATCAAAAATGCAAAGAGTCATATAAGGTGAATAGTAAAAGACATGAAAAGAAATTATTTTGTCTACAAAAAGAAATTTTGAGGATTTAATGTGGTGGTTGAAATATTGAGATTAGGTGAGTACTAAGTTGGTAGCTTGAGAGAGTGACGGAATTCTATGACAACAACATAGATGTATTGAAACCATGTCAAAATAAAGGATGATGACATTAATATAGTGAGATGAAGTTAGTAGAGAAAGACATAAATGTGTGAGAATATGCTAGTGTATATAGGTGTTTAAATGAGATGAAATATTGTTTGCTAATGTAATTAGAAATGGGAGGATTACAAATCAAGAAATCATGGTTGAATTAAGATAGATCAATATATATGATTTGAATATTGTTGAAGCTTGTTGACTAATATGAAAGATTTATGAAGATATTGCAGAGGTAGGTTGAGTTGATATTAATGAATACCCGATAAAATCGATTCGAGAGGATAAACCAAGTGAATAATTATGCCAAGAATACATGCATGAGAGAATCCTTGGACCATGGGGTTTTTCATCATATTGAAAGAATGGAATGTGACCTAAAGTTGTGTATTAAATGAACCTTGTATAACAGAGGATTTTAGCACAAAAACCATGAAAATAATGCACATGAAAAGAGAACAGGAATAGTGAGCTGATTTAGTAGTCACCATCGGTTGTGTGAGTTCCGAGTGACAAAAATATTGAAAAATTCTATGTTTTATCTTAGCAAGAGTGAGTAATTGTTTCCTTATGATTTGAAGCTTGCAAAAGAAACAAGAAGAATCTGGTTGATATTTGGGAGTTGAAACTTACATGAAAATTGAATCTTTTCAAAGATTCGGTAGTAGCTTAGTTGAATCTTGGATTTTTAGCTCCATGTTGAGTTGAAAATCAATGTAACATATACATGACATTTTTTTCCTAAGCTAGTTCTTCGTTTCACTAGGTTTTTCTCCCAGTTTGGGTTTCCCACATTAATGTTAGAAGCACAATGGATTGATACGGGGATGAATAATTCCTTATAAAAACTTCAAATTATATTTCAGATATGAAACTCATAATCTCATAATTATTCAATCACAATATCCACTTATTCAATACTTAATGTGTGCACACCATAAACCATAAATGGATCAAGCAACCATGAAACAAAGAAACAACACAAGAACACAAGATATAAGTGGGAAACCCTTAAGGTGAAGAAAACCCACTAAAACACAATCTTATATTGATATATTTCTGAATTTATTGAGGCACCAACCCTACAAGGAGCACCAACCCCTAATTTTGTGAAGCACCAACTCCACAAGGAGGCTAAAACCCCCAATATGATCAAACACCCACTCAACCACCTTATGATGTTCTTATATCTATTTTTTTCTGCCACAACTAATGGATAACTCTTATTCAACTCACACTTCCTTAATCAAACCCTAATTAATCACACTTCACAAAACTAGCTCTTCAATCACTCTAAAATCATAAAAATATTGATCTCATGTCCTATTATTTTTCTCCACCTTAATCACACTTTAATTAGCCTCAATTTATGTCCAAAAACTTCAAACAACTTCCACCTAGGTTGCTCTACTTGAACACACACAACTAGTTCCAAAAAGCACCCAAAAACATGCTTTTATATGCTTCTCCTCATTTCAAACTTAGACACAAAATTTTCCCTCATTTTGGTTCAAAAAATACATCAAGAAAAAATTTTAAATTTTAAATATAACAATCACAAGTTACCCAATTAGGTATTCATATCTCAAACCATCATTTCATGTGTCAAAAATGGGTCAAACCCCCATGGGCACAATCTTAAAATTGACCTAACATTAGTACCATCCTTTTCATGAAAAAAAAACCCATCACACATAATAAAATATAATTTAAAATTCATAAATGGTCACAATTAATATCAAAAATAAAATTAATTCATTTATTGGGCTCGACCACTTTGTAATTCAAAAAAAAGTTGTTTCCTACACCCTTCTTGGCACCCTCGAAACTTCGTTTCATCACCAAATCACTTTAACATGAGAAAACCATGTCATGTATCCACTTTATATAAATTAAATAACCATTAGAACACTTATAAGTAATTTATGATCCATGAAACACGCATATCTTCAAACCACGAGATACATTTGTCTTCACCAAATCAACTCGCCAAAATTGTTGTTTCCAAAGGTTAGCTCATACAATCATTTTTACATACATTAAAGACTTAAAAATGTAATAATTTGATGCTAAATTAATCCATATTCATATTATAGGTAATAATAAACATCACCCAATCCATATAATTCCTCAAACAACATAAAACTTTCACCAGAACACATGTTATCTTAAACTGCCAAAACTATTTCTGACACAATAATGCCTTGGAAACCCTATCAAATCACCTCATCATGAAAAAAACTCATATCAATGGAAATATATATTAATCCTCTTTCCAACACAACTTGAATATCCTTCAAACTCCGCTTGTAGCTCAAGTTATGCTCATTTTACTAGACCCTGCTATTTGAGACCCCAAAACTGCCCTTTGACCAGTCAACCTATTTGGACCTAAAAACACAATTAACCTACATTAACGTGTCCTGAAACCTCCATTCATACAATAAAAACTCCCAATAATCATGCAACATCAATTTTTCATGCTACTCCTTTGGACCATCTTGTCCTAAAACCTTCTTCTTCAAAAACTACTATTTTTAGGTGGGGCCCACTCATCACCATGACCTCAACAACATGTTTCTGGAAATATAAAATATTCCTCTACAACATTCAATCATCACTTTTTATGAAACAATCAAAACTAGGTCATTATACTTCACTTTCTACAAACTACTCCTAGCTAGGTTTAACTAGGGTTTTAGACCACTTTACCTTCTTAATATTCATTCATAAAATCATGATGATCAAACAACCTAATTATTTTTTGAAACCTTATAAACTCACCATAGAAGCTTCCTTGAAATCAATAAGGTCCCATTTGAAGCACACTATTCACAAGGAGCATCAAAAGATGAACTTGAGCTGGAAACACACTTGATTTTGACCCTATCTCACAAAATCAGTGATATCTAGAAAAATACACATCATGAGGACTTAAAAGTTTTCTCAAAGAATCATAACTCATCCCTCTAACATCTCAAATCATCATAATATCAATTCTATATCTCAATCTCTCCATTCACTAAGATGTTTTGGAGGATGATCCAAAAAGACATGCATAGATCACGTAAGAAGATAATTTACGAAAACATTAACACACAATAATAGTTCATGTTCAATTCATTCAAATTTCATCATTGCATACACTCACATATATAGGTAATATATCCCCTATAAATTAGGAGGTATTTATAACCTATCCAATATTTCTACGTGAGTTTTTCAAACTCGATAACAATATATTTAGTATTAGTTGTTTTATATAACAACTAAATAACAAATCACTAACTTACTAAATAATAATTACCCTAGTAAGTATTATTTACTATTTAACTAACTCACATTCACCAAGATAATAATTACACAAGTAGTTATAATAAACACATATAAACTAATGGAGCACTAAAAAATTAATTTCCTAACATTCCCCCTTAGTGCAAACATGGGGAAAACATGCCTTTGTACTTGCACCTGCTTTCATGAATAGGTGATTTTCACAAGATGATCACAAACCCAACATATGGTTTTACATATGGTTGACCACGAACCGAGAATGGTGGTTTTACAAAGTGGAGTACCACAAACCAAAAGGTGATGGTTTTGCATATGGTTTACCAATAACCAAAAGTGGTGGTTTTACAAAGTGGTTTACCACAAACCAAAAAGTGAAGGTTTTCAAATGGTTTACCTATAACCACATCATGATGTGCTAAGTAATATTAGCATCCCTCGTCACATTCCACTACAGGGAATAACTTAAAAAAATTGAATATTGTTGCTCATACATACATATAAAAATATGACATAAAGTAAATGGAACATTGAATCATGTTCCCCCTCAATGTTAAATTTCCACTTATTGAAAATAGAAACACTACAAACATGAACACTTTGAAACTAGCACTTTGAAAAACACAGTGAAAATCACACAACACAAACTGCAAACACACATGTCACCAAATATTCATGTGGCCTTGTCATTGGTGACTGATAAGAGGTCATTGATTAACCTCCAACCTCAGTTTGCCCCCATCCTCCGGTGTAAGGCTGCTAAATCAGCTTGATTTATCTTTGATGCTCAAGATGTAAAATTTGTCGATTGTGAAACTCTAAATCTGACAAAAAACAACCTCTGATGTTTTAACAATAACTTGAGAACTGTAGCTTCATTTTACAAACCATAAAATACATCAGAAATATGGTTTTAATATCTTTCCATTGATGCAGAGAATCCCTGGTGGTTTCTCTATAATCACTAGCAATTCAGTAAAATCGTTTATGATTTTCTCAATCATTGGCGATCACTGTAAAAATTAAACAGATCTTTCCAAATTTGTTTTTTACACTTGTTCAAAGCTGGTTAACTATAGATTGCAAAAAAATTGAGGAAGCGTGATTGAAATAACTTTGGTTGTGCACAGAGATCCACTCACTCAAACATATTTTACACTTCCCACACCGTTTGTGCTTATGTGTACAACTTGACTACAAAATGGTTGAACGGTAGAGGATTTGTTTGATTGACGGAAAGGTGGACACCAAAGTAACAATTTGAAACAATTCCCAATGTTATTACAACATAGAACCTAGTCAAACTAGGCACAGTCTACATATTTGGTGCTTTGAAATGATCAAATTTATCTCCCAAATGTGGATGACTCAGTGACACAGTCATATATCATATTTGGATGAATGATCTACAAAAATGTTATATCAACTAAAAATACTTTAATCACACCTGAATATCATAGCTCGAGGAAAGAGTAACAAAAATTACCCCTTAACAATCAATACTCCATCTCACATTCAAAAGTAATCCTGCTGCTCTGATACGAAATGTGGAGGATGATCTAAAAAGACTTGCAGATATCACATAAGAAGAAGATAATTTATGAAAAAATTAACTCACAATAATAGTTCATGTTCAATTCATTCGAATTTCATCATTACATACACCCACATATATAGGTAATAGCTCCCCTATAAATTAGGAGGTAGCTATAACCTCTCAAATATATCTACGTGAGTTTGTTGAAACTCACATAACAATATATTTGTTATTAGTTGTTTTATATAAAAAAATAAATAACAAATCACTAACTTACTAAATAATAATTACCCTAGTAATTATTATTTACTATTTTACTAACTCACATTCACCAAGATAATAATTACACATGTAATTATTATTCACACATATAAACTAATGGAGCACTAACAAAGTAATTTCCTAACAAACTTACATGTGGTTGCATGTTAGATCTTCACCGTAGGCTAGGGTCAACTGAAATAAGGAAATAGCTCATCATATAACCTCTACAAATGACCCAAACATACCTGATATGCCATAATACACCTAAATGCATGCTTTTATGGGCTCATATAGCTCTAAATCACATTATCACACCTCCAAGCTACTATATTTGCTCCCAATGTGCACCTATAACATAGTGAACCACATGTACCAGCACTATGTCACTCTTATGAGTACACAGGCACCCTTAAAACATGTTATTCATGATTTCAACATGTTTACCAAGCATCCAAGAAGCTCATACTGTCAAGCTACATCTCTTAGGCACCTGTATAGGCTTGTTAGAGAAAGCACACCTCATTAAATCCCATTGTATCAACTGATATACATATGAAACATCATGTTAGCACCATGAAAAACATCATATGACCTCAATGCAACATTCACTTTGTCATTAATGTGGTTTTGTATCAATGACAACACCTATTAGGACCACATGCCAACAATCTCCCCCTTTGTCATTGATGGAAAACACCCTGAACTTCTCCCCCTTTTTACATTAATGAAAAAGGCATACCTATAGATTATTTTCTTCACCTACCTCAGCTTCATACCATCATTATTTGGTTATAAACATCAACCAAAGGTCTCAAACAAGCTCCATCTCTTGATTTTTGCACAAAACCGATTCTTAGCCTCATTTCAAGTATGCAAAAACCATGCTTCCCTAGAAAAAGTACGTCCATCATCTAAACATAACCAAAAATCATGAAAGAATCATGATATCACCTTGTTAGGATAAAAACAACACTTTCTACCTTCTAGGCATGCAAACAAGCACATTTTCACCTGTTACCTGTTTTGAGCTTCTTGAGGGCACTTGTAGCAGACTTGGAACATGGGCAACACCTTTAGCATGCCAACAATGACATGAATTCCCATGCCATACCAATTCTCCACCTTATTTGACAAAAATCCAACTTATCTAGGCAAAAACCATGCAATACAAGGCATATTCTTACTCTTCATACCAAGAGCAACACTATGAGTCCAAAATTGACTTCTTAGAGCAAATTTGACCAATTTCAACATGCAACCATAGGTCAACCAAGCTTTGACTCAACCAAATAGTACCCCCTAGACACAATACCTCCATTTCTATCTCAAGTGTACAAATTGGAGCTATTATCCTTGTTATCATGCCTTGAAATCAACTTTACAACTTTCTCGAGGTCCAAAACAACATTTTCAGTCTTCCACAGTCATATTTGACTGAGATAAGTATTCACACACCATCAACAACTTAGAAAAATGAGAAAACATCACTTTCTTACCTTAGATGACCTTGAGAACATCATTTCAACTTCTTGGAGGATCAACCAAGCACTCCCCCTGTCAAGGATAACAAAAACACAACCTTTTACCAGCTTAGAGCACTATCTCATAAAGCATTGTAGCACAGTTTCAAGCTTCACTTGGAGGTCAAGAGCCAACATATTGACCCAAAATTGATCATTTCAACCCATTAACATGCTTCTCTCTATATATTCACCATGAATTTCCCATACAAAGAAGTGAAGACATCAGTATCACTTTAATGTTGCTATCAACATATTGAGAATGTGCTCCTACAGGCTTGTAGGATGCTATTTTGGAGAAAAACACAATTTATTGGCCTTGGAAAGCAACAAGACCTTCATCTTACACCACCACATTTCAAACCATAATTATATGAATGATCATACCTTTTCAAATGAGAATAGGATTTTGAAATCATGGCACAACTCTAAAAACATCCTACTCTGCCTCTTTTTATCATCGAAAACTTGTAGGTCTTCATTTTCCTCATGGAGTAACAAGATACTCCCTCAAGCACACACCATCAAATATCATCACCAAATGATCTTCAAAACATTTTTAAACACTTCATCGGTACAACCAAGTCAATAATCACACCAAGGATGAAGAGAAACCATCATTCATATCTCTGACACCATCAACTTTGCCTTTGTACTATAGCATGCAATTTTTGGCACAAATCATGATGAAGAGCAATTAAATATTCTTCAAAACTAGTATTAACCATATGAGACACATTTTATATGCATTAGAACACTCCATGAAACTCATAAACCTCTTAGACTGATGCAAATCATCGTTTCTAATTTGAAGACATGCTTTAGAGACCCAAAACTCTATCATTCATAACTAAAAATATAAACTTACTTAGAGCTCCAAAATTTTGCATCCTTTACCCCCACGAGCCTAGAAAATTTTATCAAAATTTTGGCTTCTAACTCTTTCATCTTCACCTTCAAATGTGAGTTTCCATCTCTACCGCTTAAGAGGACTATGTAAACACAGTCAGAGACAGTGAAGTATCAAATTGACTTGATTTTTGCACTTGTCACATTCAAACTTGCACAAACACCTTGCAAAATCATCTTTAAACATGTTTAGCACCACTTCAATATATACATACATACATACATACATACATACATATATATATATATATATATATATATATATATGTATATATATATATATGTATGTATGTATGTATGTATGTATATGTATATACATACATACATGTATGTATATGTATATATATATATATATATATATATATATATATATATATATATATATATATGTGTGTGTGTGTGTGTGTGTGTGTGTGTGTGTGTGTGTGTGTGTGTGTGTGTGTGTGTGTGTGTGTATGTATATATCAAGAACAACCATCTCTAATACCTTTAGCACCTCAAATTTTCTTGGAGATACACTAAAATTGAGATACATGAGTCAAAGATGGACTTTTTCACTATAATACTGATCAAGTTTACACTTGATCACATCATCTTCAACCTAAGAGCTTCTTTAACTTTTTATGAGAGGTATGGATACCTGTAGACCTCATGACACAAGCCCCCACGAGCCTAGAAAATTTTATCAAAATTTTGGCTTCTAACTCTTCCATCTTGACCTCCAAAAGTGAGTTTCCATCTCTACCACCTAAGAGGACTATGTAAACACAGTCAGAGAAAGTGAAGTATCAAATTGACTTGATTTTTGCACTTGTCACTTTCAAACTTGCACAAACACCTTGCAAAATCATCTTTAAACATGTTTAGCACCACTTCAATGTATATATGTATGTATGTATGTATGTATATATGTATGTATGTATGTATATATGTATATATATATCTACATGTATGTATGTATATATATACATGTATATATATATATACATATATATATATATATATATATATATATATATATCTATGTATATATATATATATATACATAGATATATATATATATATATATGTATATATATACATACATACATATATATATATACATACATACATGTATATATATATATATATACATACATACATACATACATACATATACATATATATATATCAAGAACAACCATCTCTAATACCTTTAGCACCTCAAATTTTCTTGGAGATACACTAAATTTGAGATACATGAGTCACAAATGGACTTTTTCACCATAATACTGATCAAGTTTACACTTGATCACACCATTTTCTACCTCATATCTTCTTCAACCTATTAAGAGAGGTATGGATACCTGTAGACCTCATGACACAATCCCTAAGACACTATTTTACTAAGACAAACTCCTAGACACATGAATTAGAATGCAAGACAACCTTTTTAATGCATTGTACACAATTGAGATTCAACCATATTGATGGAAGTGTTGTACACATGAAAATACCTTACAAGCTTCATGACGAATCCTTATGACATCATGCGACAGCTCGGACATGACTCTACAAACCTCACGAGAATACTAATGAGCAACACACACCGAACAGATGAATATATCTTTTAAGGACTCATGATGAACCTTGACAACAACTTTATACCACTCAAGGACTTCAAACACACTTATCACAATCCATGACAACTCTTGACAATGTATGAGACATCATCGAAAACTCATACTTGTTCCCGGACTTTTCACGCCACACTAACCTTCAATATAGACACAATGACTCATGAGACATGCTTTATAAATTCAAATACCATTTACACATGAAAAATTTACTCAATAATATGTACCACTAACTCACACAAAGAGATTACAGACCTAAAAAAATTCCCTTTCTAGGAGTAGATATAACATTTATTGCTCCCTAAAACACACCTTAGATCATTTAAGGTCTATTAGGAGCTGAGATTACTCCCAACAAGCTTCTCAAGTACTCAAATGTAGGCTTTGGAAGTGGTTTAGTGAGAATGTCAGCCACTTCTTCCTTTGTAGACACATGCTCCAATTTGATACATCCTTTTCTCACAAGATCTCTTAGGTAATGATACTTAATAGGAATGTGTTTTGTCTTGGAATGTAGAACTAGATTCTTTGAGACACTAATTGCACTAGTGCTATCACACAATATAGATGTAGGTCCATCATTCTTGACCTTGTAATCCTCCAAATTTTGTCTCATCCATACAACTTGTGAACAACAGTGAGTAACAACAACATATTCAGCTTCACATGTTGAGAGTGCTATAAGAGATTATTTCTTACTTGACCATGAGACAAGACATATTCCAACAAAGTATGCTCCACCACTAGTACTCTTCCTATCATCCATGTTCCCTGCCCAATCAGCATCAAAATAAGCCTTCAATTCAAATTTTTCACTTTAGGATACCATAAACCATACTCAATTGTACCCTTAAGATATCTAAAAATTATTTCACTACTTGTAGGTGTGATTCTATAGGATCTTCTTGAAACCTTCCAACCAAACTAACAACTTGAAAAATATCAGGTCTAGAAGTAGTAGCATATATTAGGTTTCCTATCATGGATCTATATTCAGTTTGATTTACCTTAGGAGTATCATCTTCCTTGCAAATTTTACATCATGTAACCATAGAGTACCAATAGGCCTACATTCATCCATTTGAAACTTCTTAAGCATTTCCTTGACATATTTGGATTGAGAAATGAATATACCTTTTTCATGTTGACTTACTTGAAGTCCAAGAAAGAAGGAAATTTCTCCCAACATAGACATTTCAAAATCTTTCTTCATAGCTTCAACAAAATTGTGAACCATATGATCACTACCTCCACCAAAGATGATGTCATCCACATAAACTAAAACTATCAATAAATGATCTCCTTCACTTTTGATATACAAGTTAATATCAGCTACACCTCTCTTGAATCCTTATTCAATCAAGTATCTATTAAGTCTTTCATACCAAGCTCTAGGGGATTGTTTTAGGCCATAAAGATCCTTGACATAATCAGATTTATCAGTTAATGAAAAACCATCAAGATGTTCCATATATACTTCTTCATTTAGAAAACCATTCAAGAAGGAATATTTTACATCCATTTGATAAAATTTAAATCCTTTAAAACCAACATATGCCAAGAATAATCTGATTGCTTTCATCCTAGCTACAGGTGCAAATGTCTCATCAAAGTCAATCCCCTCAACTTGAGCATACCCCTTGCAAACAATCTTGCTTTGTTTCTTATGAATTCTCCATTTTCATTTAGTTTGTTTCTAAAAACCCATTTGGATCCAATTACATTCTTACATTTTGGTCTAGGTAAAAGTTCCCAAGTTTTATTCTTTTCAATCTCATCTAACTCTTCATTCAAAGGCTTAACTCAATGCTCATCTTTACTAGCTTCTACCACATTCTTAGGTTCAATTTTTGAAATAAAAATCTAGGTTATCTTGATTTTGAATACTTACCAATCTCCTTCTTATGGTAACTCTAGTATCTTTCTTGTCAAAGATTTTAGTTTCCAGATGATCTCTTCTAACTTGTCTTAATGGAACCTTTATGTCTTTTCTTTATTCCTCATCATCCTATTCTTGATTCTCTTGGACAAATTCATCTTCTTCTTCCTTAGAAATATCCTCATAAGATGTTTCATTAGCTCTAGAAAAATATCTCATAGTGGATGATTCATCAAACTTAACACTAGCACTTTCAACAATATATTTCAACCTCTTGTTATAACATAAGTAAGTTGTGCTTCTTAAAGAATAACCCAAAAATATACCTTCATCAGATCTGGAATCAAACTTACCAAGTTCGTCTTCATTCCTCTTGATGAAACATATACACCCAAATGTTGATTTGTGGAGCTCAATTACTTCATTTTAGCATGTAATTGGAACTTGTTGGAAAACACACTAACCGGCATCGGTTACCTATGTGACGAAGTTTTAATTAACTCTCGGAATTATATCTATTTTTAGCATTAAAATAGATTTATTGATTGTAATTACATGGCTAAGTTCCCTAAGTCTATAAATGACTATATAAGCACAAAAGCTAGGGTTTAGAAGTAATGATAAACAAGAATTAGAAAGAACTTGAAAAAGGTTGGTGAGAGAGAATTCTTGGTGGTAGAGCAAAATCTTGAAGGAAGAAAGTACTTGAACATCTGAGAGGTGTGGAAGATTGTAAATCTTCATTGTATATCTTGTTAAATATTTGGATAATATATTGGCTTGTTTCTTGGTGGACGTAGCCCACATTGGGTGAACCACGTTAAATTTGGTGTTGATTTATGTCTCTTATTTTGTATATTTCTTTTGGTAGAATATCCACTTTTATTTGCATGTATGCTTAGATCTGATATATTGTCTGTATAATCGGTGTGCTAACCCCAACAACTGGTATCAGAGCTTTGTTTGAGGGTTTTGTGTGTTGACAGATTTACTCACAAAGGATTTTCTAATTGAGTGGGAGCTACAACAATGGTATAAGATAATAAATACAAGGTAGAGAAATTTGACGGCTGAAATTATCAATTATGGAAGATACTTGATTGAGGATTATCTATCATCGAGAGATTTATACTTACCGTTGGATGAGAAGTCTATGACTATGAAGAAGACCGATGAAGAATGGAAGATTCTTGATAGAAAGGCTTTGGGATCTATAAGATTGAGCCTAGCAGTATCTGTAGCTTCCAATATTATGAAGCGGTTTTTCTACGATAGACTTAATAAAATATCTTGCTAATTTATATGAAAAACCTAGTGCTTCAAATAAATTTTATTTGATGAAGAAACTATTTAGTTCTAAGATGCATGAAGGTGAATCGCCTCTAGTCATTTGAATCATTTTTGATCTATTGCAAATCGCTTAAAATCGGTTACTATACCATTTGATGATGAAGTAAAAGAACTTTTATTCTTATGTTCGTTGCACGATAATTGGGATAACTTGGTAATGGTTGTTAGTAATATAGCATCTGATAATAATATTTTGAAGTTTGATTATGTGGTTAGTATAATATTGAATGAAGACATTTGTAGGAAGATTACAGAGGAACATCATCTAGAAATGCTTTGATTGTAGAAAGCAGGCGGGAAGGAAGGAGAGATCCAAGAGTAAGAGTAATGGAAAATCAAATTCAAGGGAAAACAGATCTAAATCCATAAGTAAGGGAATTACTTGTTGGAAATGTGGAAAGAAAGGATATGCAAAGAAAGATTGTTGGTCACAAGATAAAGAGAATCAACAACTAGACAAAGGTAAAGAGGTGAATCTTACTTTATCAGAGGTAATGCAAGATGCTCTTATTCTTTCTTTGGATAATAGAATGGAATCATGGGTTTTATATTCATGAGCTTCTTTCCATGTAACCCCTAATAAGGGTTATTTCAGAAATTATGTCTAGGGGAATTTTGGGTGATGACGAACCTTGCAGTATTACTGGTAAAGGGGAAGTTCATCTAAAATTGTAGAATGGAAATACATGGGTATTGAAAGATGTGAGGCATGTGCCAAGCCTCAGGAGGAATCTTATTTCTATAGGGCAACTAGGTGAATTTGGTTGCATGGTTACTTTTACAGGAGACTCTTGGAAAGTCACCAAGGGTGATTTTGTTGTGGCAAGAGGTAAGAAGGTAGGAACATTATATTTATCTACTCTGTATTACTGATTCCTTTTCTATATTATCTAATTTAGATTCATATGCATGCATGTGGCATAATCACTGGGTCATATGAGTCAAAAAGGAATGTAGATCTCAAAGGCTAAGGGTAAGTTATCAGATTTGAAAGATTTAGATCTTGATTTCTATGAGCATTGTATCTTTGGAAAGCAAAAGAGAGTGAGATTTCTCAAAGTTGGGGCAACTAAGGAGTAGAAATTGGAGCTTGTACACTCAAATATGTGGGGACCAAATCGGTAGCTTCTCATGGAGGATCCTAGTATTATGTTACTTTCATTGATGATGCTACAAGAAAGGTATGGTTTTATTGTATTAAATGTAAATATGATGTTTTTGAGACTTTTAAAAGATGGAAAGCCCTTGTTGATAATGAATCAAATTCTAAGTTAAAGTTTCTTAGATCTGAAAATGGTGGTGAATATTATAGCAAGGCTTTCAATGATTATTGTTCAGTGAATGGGATACGTAGAGAAAGAATGATTCCAAGAACACCACAAGAGAATCATGTTACAGAAAGGATGAATAGGACAATCATGGAATGTGCTAGAAGTATGAGGATACATTTTGGATTGCCCTTGCAGTTTTGGGCAGAAGCAATTGATACAATGGTTTATTTGATTAACCGTGGCCCTTCAAGTTCACTAGATGGAGGAATACCAAAGGAAGCTTGGACCGGAAAAGAGGTAGATCTTTATTTTCTTAAATTTTTGGTTCAGAAGCTTTTGTGCATGTTGATAGGGAAAATAGAAAAAAGTTGGATGCAAAATCCAAGAGATGCACTTTCATTGGTTATGGATCTGGTGATTTCAGTTTCCTTTTGGGATTTAGAGAATTCTAAAATTATTAGGAGTCGTGATGTTGAATGGAATGAAAAGAGAATGTACAAGGATCAAATTTTGGTACCCAAGGATGAGAAAATTTAAAAATTTATTGATGAAAATGAACTCTTGGGCTTTAAAGAAACACCTACACGAAATACACAAGAATCGTGGTTGGTTAGTCCCCACAGCATCATTCGGATGAACCACCGATGGTTATAGAGGATCAAACCAACATCGATTAGCGTAACCAACGTTGGTTAGAGGTGACGGCACATCCACACGTCCGAAGTTGATACTAATGTTCAAGAGGCCCAAATAGAGCCTTCGGTACGCCAAACTCCTATGAGAAGGTCGCAAAGGGTAAGTAAACTTCCAGAAAGATTTACACCTTCTCTATTTTATTTATTATTGACTGATAGTGGTGAACCAGAGAGATTTGAAGAAGCAATGCAGGATAAGACTCACGTTCAGTGGGAGCATGGCATGGATGAGGAGATGGAATCCTTGGAACATAACCAAACTTGGGATTTGGTTAAGTTTCCAGCATGTAAGAGGAAATTATAAAACAAGTGGGTTTACAGGATTAAGGAAGAAGAGGGTGGATAGAAAAGGTACAAGGCAAGGCTTGTAGTAAAGGTATTTGCATAGAAAGCAGGTATTGACTTTGGTAAAATATTTTCTCATGTTGTTAAGATGAATTCTATTCATACTGTATTGAGTTTAGTTGCAGTAGAGAAGATTTGCATTTTGAGCAACTAGATGTGAAGATGGATTTCCTTCATGATTTGGATGAAGAAATGCATATGCAGCAGTCATTTGGGTATGAAGTCAAGGGTAAGGAGAAACTAGTGTGTAGGTTGAAAAAGAACCTATATGGGCTCAAGCAAGATCTAAGGAAATGGTACATGAGGTTTGATAGTTTTATGCATGAGCATGGTTACTTGAGATGTGAATTTGACCATTGTGTTTATTTCAAGAAGCTTGAAAATGGGAGCTATATTATTTTGTTATTATATGTGGATGATATGCTTATTGCAAGATCTAGTATGCAGGACATTAGTGAGCTTAAGAGAAAGCTAGCTCACACATTTGCTATGAAGGATTTAGGAGTTGCAAAAAGAATCCTTGGCATGCAAATACATAGAGATAGGAAAAACAAGAAATTGTATTTGTCTCAGGAGGATTATATCTACAAGGTGTTAGAAAGGTTCAACATGCAGAATGTAAAACCTGTTAACACCTATGGATGGACACTTCAAATTGAGCAAAGATCAATGTCCTTCATCACATGAGGAGGTCAAATACATGACACGAGTGCCATATGCTTCAGCAATTGGAAGTCTCATGTACGTTATGGTTTGTACTAGACTAGACATTGCACAGGCAATGGGAGTTGTGAGTAGATATATGGCTAATCCAGGTAAAGAGCGTTAGAAAGTAGTCCAATGGATACTCGGGTATTTAAAAGGGACATCTAGCATGTAGTTATGTTATAGAGGTTCAGATATTTCATTACATGGCTATGTTGATTCGAATATGGCTGGAGATATGGGTGGTAGGAGGAGCACTACTAGATATATTTTCATAGTAGGTGGAATGACAGTTAGCTAAATTTTGAGATTGCTAAAGGTTGTGGATTTGTCTACTACAGAGGCAGAGTATGTTGCAGCTATAGAGACTAGAAAGGAGATGATATGGATGAGTAGGTTCATGAAAAGAGTTAGGAAAGGAGCAAAGTGATTGTAAATTGTTTAGTGACAATCAGTGTAATTCATTTGACAAAGAACTCAAGTGTTTCATTCAAAATGAAACAAATTCAGTTGAGGTATCAATTCATATGGCAGGTATTGAGGATAAACAGGTTGAATGGAAAAGATTCATATGAGAAAGAACCTGCTGCAGATATGCTAATGAAGCCATTAGCAAAGGATAAGTTGAGCTACACTCCACTTCGGTTGGTCTTTGAGTTTGATACTTAAAGAGGAAGAAAAAAAGACAAGGAAGGATCCAAGAATGATGGTGTACAAGTACAGTGTAGTAATTAAACTCCAAGTGGGATATTATTGAGTTGTGGAGCTCAATTACTTTATTTTAGCATGTAATTAGAACTTGCTGGAAAACACAATTAATCAGCATCGGTTACATCATGTATGACGAAGTTTTAATTAACTCTCGAATTATATCTATTTTTAGAATTAAAATAGACTTATTGATTGTAATTGCATGGTTAAGTGCCCTGAGTTTATAAACAACTATATAAGCACAAAAGCTAGGGTTTAGAAGTAATGATAAACAAGAATTAGAAAGAACTTGAAAAAGGTTGGTGAGAGAGAATTCTTGGTGGTAGAGAAAAAGCTTGAAGGAAGAAAGTACTGAACATCTGAGAGGTGTGGAAGATTGTAAATCTTCATTGTATATCTTGTCAAAGCTTTGGATAATAGATTGGCTTGTTTCTTGGTGGACGTAGCCCACACTGGGTGAACCACATTAAATCTGGTGTTGATTTATGTCTCTTATTTTGTATATTTCTTCTAGTAGAATATCTGATTTTATTTGCATGTATGCTTAGATCTGATATATTGTTTGTACAACCAGTGTGCTAACCCCAACACCAAATATTCTAAAATGTTCTACATTGGTTGATCTTCCTTTCCATAGCTCATAAAGAGTCTTGTCACTATTCACTCTTATATAACACTGTTAAGAATATAAACAGTAGTACCTATTACTTCCTTCCAATTACCATCAGGTAATTTAGACTCATTAAGCATGGTCCTTGCCATCTCTTGAACAATCCTATTCTTTCTTTCAACAACTCCATTTTGTTGGGGAGTTCTAGAAGCTGAAAAATTTCTTCTAATGTCATGCATGATCATTACAAAACTCATCAAATGAATTAGACAAAAATTCTTCTCCATTATCAGATCTTATACACTTTATATTTCCATTCTTTTCATTTTTAATGAGAGCCTTAAAGGATCTAAAAAATCTAATGCATCATATTTGTTTCTCAAACATGCCACCCAAGTGTATCTAGTGAAATCATCAATAAGAAGCATGAAATAATAATCACCTAAAGTAATTTCAGTCCTCATAGGCCCACATAGATCAAGTATGAATCAGTTGAAGTGGACTTGTAGTAGACTCATATTCATTAGTCTTGAATCTTCTTATATTTTTTTCCCATGCATACATGCCTTGCATAATGTATCTTCTGGTTTCCTAAGTTTAGGCATGTTTCTCACACAATTGTTAGAGCTGATTTTGACAATATTATCAAAGTTCACATGGCCTAGCCTCCTATTCCATAACCAAAATCATCCATCTTACTCATAAGACATCTTTCATTATTAATTTCCTTAAGAACAAACATGTTACCATCAGTTCTTTTTCCTTTTGCAACTAGTTTACCAGATTCTCCTTTCCTTATCTTACAACCTTTCACATCAAAAGTAAGAACATACCCTTGCTTGACCATTTGACTTACATTGAGTAGATTATGTTTCAAGCCTTCAACATATAGAACATATTTGGTGATAGTTTTTCCATTATCCAAACTCAAGGTACCTCTTCCTAGAATGTTTATGGCGAGTTGTCTCCAAATCTCACTGATCCTAAAGCATGTTTTTGAAGAGACATAAATTTACTCTTATCACCTATCATATGAGTTGAACAACCACTGTCAATGTACCAAATTATATTTTCATCTTGACTATTAAAGGAATTTTATACAAGATTACGTACTTCATTTTGTTGCAAAGAGTATGAAAAAGTTCCATAGATGTCATATCAAATGTCAAAGCCTAATGGCTTCAAATAATATCTCATGTTTACTAATGGAAATATGCCACCTTGATTTTTATAAAACTCCATGGTTGTGCTTCAGAATATCTCCTTCAAGCTGTCAAGATCCTCTAGAAAGGCCTACTCTAATACCAATTGTTAGAAGCACAATGGACTGAGAGGGGGTGAATAATTCCTTATAAAAACTTAAAATTATATTTTAGATCTGAAACTCACAATCTCATAAGTATTTAATCACAATATCAACTTATTCAAGACTTAATGTTTGTATCCCATAGATCACCAATGGAGCAAGCAACCATGAAACAAAGAAACAACTCAAGAACACAAGATATAAGTGTAAAACCTTAAGGGGAATAAAACCCACTAAAATACAATCTTATATTGATATGTTTCTGAATTTATTGAGGCACCAACCCCATAAGGAGCACCAACCCCTATTTTAGTAGAGCACCAACCCTACAAGGAGCACCAACCCCTAATTTTGTGAAGCAAAAACTCCACAAGGAGGCTACAACCCCCAAAATGATAAAGCACCCACTAAACCACCTTGCTATGTTCTAATATCTAATTTTTTTCTGCACAACTAATGGATACCTCTTATTCAGCTCGCACTTCTTCAATCAAACCCTAGGTGATCACACTTCACAAAATAAGCTCTTCAATCACTTTAAAAATCATCAAACTTTTGATATCATGTCCTCTAATTTTTCTCCACTTTAATCACTCTAAATTCATGCCCAAACACCTATAAACAACTTTTACCTAGGTCGCTCCACTTGCACACACACAACTAGTTCCAAAAGCACCCAAAAACATGTTTTATATGTTTTCCTCATTTCAAACTTAGACACAAACTTTTTCCTCCTTTTTTCGACTCATACATCAAGGAAAATTTTAAATATAATAGTCACAAATGACCCAAATAGGCCTTCCTAGCTCAAACCATCATTTCATGTGCCAAAATGGCTCAAAACCCCATGCACACAATCTTAAAATTTCCCAACATTAGTACCATAATTTTTCATGACCCAAAACCAATCACACATGATTAAAATATCATTTAACATTCATAGATGGTTTCAATTAATATCAACCAATAAAATTATTTAATTTATCGGGCCTAGTCCACTTTGCAATTAAAAAAAATTGTTTCCTACGCCCTTCAAAGACTCGAAACTTCATTTGATCACAAAATCACTTTAACAAGAGAAACCATGTCATGTATCTCCTTAATGGAAATTCCAAAACCCTTATAACACTTATAAGTGATTTATAATCCATGAAACATCAATGTCTTCAAACCACAGCTACATTTTCCTTCACAAGATCAACCTGCCAAAAATGTTGTTTCCAAAGGTTAGCTCACACAATCATTTTTACATAAATTCAAGACTTACAAATGGATTAATTAGATACAAAATTCATATATAATCATATTAAAAGTGATATTAAGCATCTCCCAATCCATCTACTACCTCAAACAACATAAAACTTTCACCACAACACATGTTGTCTTGAACTACCAAAAATATTCCTAACCAAATAATGCCCTGAAACCTTGTCCAATGACCTCATTGATGGGTTTCGTTATTCCCTTCATTTAATCAAATTCCTATTGATGTCATATTCAAACCAAGAGTGTATATAGAGCTATATACAACAAAAACGATCATATCGATCTAGTAGTTGACTATAGTTATTTTTGTATTTTCTAGGGGGTCTTTTCAATGTCTTAAGGAATTCTTGGTTAAAACCTTATTTAATTCATACTATGAAAACTTTGCCAAAAGGAAACACACCGAAAGCTTTTCGAAAGGAAACACACTTTGTTGAATGGAAATAAACACGCTTGCTTTTGGAAATAAACACACCGTTGTGGAAGTAAACACACTTGCTTTCGGAAATAAACACACATGACTTAGAATACTTAAAAATGATTGCAAGAAAAATAAGAATCTATCTAGATGCCTGCATGAACAAGTATATAACAAAGTTTAACTAGAAGAATTAAAAGCAATACAAGAATTAATGTAGATCTAAACTACTTTCTTAGGAAATATAAATACCAAATAGATGAATATCTTGGTCCTTGGGGGAGTGGGCCCTTGCTCCTCCTTGAATCAGGATTTAAAAACTTAGAATTCTCTCAAATAGGAATGGTTATTTATTGATAAAACATTTGATATTACAAAACGTACTGAATTTGTGTACTTATTCTATATCTATCTTCTCTATTTTATCTCTCTATATTTTATATATTTATCTATTGTAGAGGTCTACTTATATATACATTTACAATCATAGTTGTCTCTACGATTCTGATGAAATTGAATCATGCCCAGAATAGATGTTGACTCAGATTATGGCTGATCAGACAACTGTAAGATAACTATCCTGGATCTACGTTCAGAAATCTTCTCATCCTTTCCTGATTGAAAGGGTCGTTGATGCAAAATCTCTGGATGTGGTTAGAATAGATAAACTTCCATCGGTTCCGGAACTTCAGAGAAGTTCCAAAACCATAGGAAATTGTTAAGGATCAAAACCGTGAGAGTTCTAGAGCTATACCTAGGAGTTTCGGAACTAAGTCCAAAATTCGGAACTAAATATTGGAGTTCTGGAACTAAGTCCAAAAGTTCCGAACTAGATGATGATTGTGTAATGGAGTTCCAGAACTAGCTTGGAAGTTTCAAACTAAGTTGTATTGGAACAGATGCTACAAAAACATGTTGAATGCTACATACTTCATTTCTTCGACTGATTAGACCTGCTTTATTACAAAACTGAATTTCAAACATACACTTTGTCAGAAATTTCAGATCTTTTAAACATTAGAATCACAATCAATCAAAAGACAGACAATTACATCCTAACTCATATCAGATCAAATAAAAGTCAAAAAATTCAACCAAAATTTTTAAAAAGGAGAGTAAGATGAGATCATATATTATACATTTAACGGGCATATTCTGGCCTCATCATTTCCCCCAAACTTACTTGTTTGTAAGTCCCTTTACAAACTTCATTCTTCAAAAGTGGGGTTATATGTTCTGCATTCCATTTGATTACTCAGATCAAATGGCTGAAACTGAATCTTCCAATGCTTAAACTTAGAGATATTGTACCCTTCTCCTTCTTCTATTTTCCTCTGCCACTCTTCAAATTCAGTATGATCTTGAGGTTCTCTATTTTTCCAAGGAGACATGGGGGTGAGAAGTAGAGGGGGCCTTGTTTGCATTCCCATCCATATTTTCCCGTGGGTCTCATTGATCTGAGGAATTATTGTGCATAATGCTTTTTCTCTTTCTAAACTCTAGATCAGATTTGTAGGGGATATTACTTCCCTTATTATCAAGGAAACCATAAGAATTTCCCACCTTTTTGAGCATCCCTCATAAATATATTCAAAATTCTCCTCATAGGAGGTAAAGGTATCAATACTCTTTTGTAAGCTGGAAAAATAATGTGTCTTAAATCATTCATCAAAGGCATGAGTTCTAAAATGTATGAGGAAGGCAGAAGGTTTACCATAGTGAGCTCTCATGTAGAGACCAGTTGAGCTAGCTTTCAATAAAAACTCATATTCCCTTTCCTTCCATGCAATTTGGTTTTGCAGAATAGAGACAAATGCATTGAGCTAACTTTCCCCCACATACAAATTGATCATAAATCCTGTGTTTTTCTCTAGCATCAAATTACAAAGATAAAATTCACACAGAATATTTTTCTGCTCAGGACTGGCTAAAGAATAAGTTGTCATGAATTCAGATTCATCTTTTAGTTCATGTGGAAGTCCACATGCAATCCTTGACAACTACCAGTGAATGAATTGTTCTTCTAAAAACACACTATATGCAGGAGAGGGCCTCCTGTAGGCAAGTAATTTTTCACTCATAATGCAGACCATATGTATTTTTGCAAGACATTTATATTTGTTTCCTTCTTCCTTATAAAACTTTTCTTCCCATTCTTTTCTTTCCTTCTTTTCTTCTTCCATCTTGGTCTTCAAATCTTCATTTGATGTTTTAGCTTCTCTGAGTTCCCTGCAAGTTTCATTCCATAGTTGTTTGAGTGGAAAATAAGTTAACTCATTCTCATGCAGAGGCCGTGGACACAGATTCTCATTTCTGGAAGTCTGACATTCTTCCTCTTTTTCTATCTATTGTTTCTTAATTACTGTTAATTCCTCAGTCCTAGCTGCAAGCTGATTTGTTAGCTCTCCAATGAGTATTTTCCTTTGTTCTAATTTGAGGTTGAGGAAATCTAATTCCTTGTCCTTTTCTCGATAATGAACTCTGCTATAAACAAGAACAGGGCTTTTTTAACTTGATGTCTTTCTTCTTCCTCTAAAATTACTGGAGGAGTTGATCATTCTTCCTTTATCAAAAGAAATTTACCTTTCCATATCCAGGATGCCAACTCTTCTTCTTCATGTGACAATGTTGATGGTTCAACCAATTCTTAAAAATCCTGCTCCTCAAGTCTCTCATCTCCTTTGTCCATCTCAGCTTGGCTTGGTTCAGGAGGAGTCATGGCCATGCTGCCCAAAATATTAGCAACTTCCTTTTCCATATTTTCCTATTCACTCCTTCCCTCTGGGGTTTCCCTTGACCTCTTATGAATTTTCCTTCTTTGGGGAATTTCAACATGCCCAATGGTGGATTTCCTTCTAGAGATTCTTCTTACTTTTGTTTCTTGCTCCTGCATGGTGAGCTATCACCATCAAAGACAGATATTAGCTCCCATATAGCTGCTTTGCAGAAGAAGGAATTTCCTTCAAAGGCACAAAAGGCTCTGTTGTTTTGATCTTTCTCACAAACCTTCTTATTTTTGGTATATTCTCTCTTCCCACTTCCTTCTGTTCTTCTACAGGGGCATCAATTTCCAAATTAGTTGAAGGAGAAAATGGAGTTGGTATTGTCCTTCTGATAATATTAGGGTTTTTCTTGAACTTGCTAAGAAACTTTTCCCAAATTTCTTCTCCATTTTTCTTTAACAAAAAATGGTGCTAGCATACTAAATGAATTATCCTATGATGCTTGATTGTCCCAACACCCCAAGAATACATCCGGGATATGGTATGGATAAAATCAAAAAGAAACCCCGAAGGTTCATTATGTACTGGTTTTTGGCTTCATATTTCATATATATGAACATTTTTAAGACTTCTTTTCCTATGGATCCAAATTGACCATCACAGGTTAAATATTTCACTATCCAAAATGCTACCCTGTCAAAGGGTTTGGGAAAATTGGCCCTTCTGACCCCTTTTATGATTTTCTTTGTATTGTAAATGTATTGGGGTTCAGTTTCTCCTTCTTGTAGTAAGATTTCAACCAGTTCTTTCAAGGTCCCTTTGGCAGGATGTGGGACATGCACAATTGGCACTCTAGACACATTACTTATTGTATTCACATAAAAAAAGAATAAAAATATTTCTCACCTTTGTCCTAGATTGCTCTAGGTTTATGATGAATTCTCTTACTAATTCGTCATTATACTTTGAAAACTTCTTCAGGAACTCTAGCCATCCTACATGCTCAAAGATAGATGTCACTTCTTCATCCATGAGTAATTGGGAATCATCCTTTGGTTCTAATTTATTTTTAATCCCCATATCAACTCAAGTTTTGTTTCCTTTGATTTTGTGAAAATTGGTTGTAGGGATTCTTGATTAGCTGCGAACCTCTATTCTTGGCTATGGAACCTCTGTTCTTAGCTATGGAACCTCTGTTCTTAGCTACAAAACCTCTATTATTTGTTGTGGAACACAAGCTTAATTCACTGCTTCTCCCTCAAAATCTCTCTGCAACTTATTTCACTTGATTTTGCACTAATGATTACTCATGATAACTATGTTGCCACTTATTCCATCCAAATCATCTTCATGATTACTCACTTGTAATCATAATGTATAAATAGATGACTCATCATACCAACTTTTAAATCAAGTCAAATCACACATGCAAACTTTTAATTTAACCCTAAATAAGTTAAAAGATATAATTACCATCCTTGATGATGTAATCCTTTTGTTATGATGACTCATCATTCCTACAAGTGGAACAAAACACGGTTAGATAAGACAACTAGAATTCCAAAGAATTCCCTTTTATTTGAATTAGCCATAAGAGGAGGTCAACCGCCATTGTTGGTTTTCAATTGACCTTTGAGAGAAAAAAAAATATTTTTTATTTTTATTTATTTGGGGGAAGAAAACACCATTTACTGGTTTTCATTTTCTTCCCTTTATTTTGGATCTATCATCTAGTTATTTGATCATTTTGGAAGAATTGGGTTCTTCCATATGATCAAATTCTTTGTCTGCTTCAATCTTCCTCAAGAATTCATCCTTAGTGGGAGGCTTCCTATAGAGTTTTAGCCTATGTCCATTGACCAAGAGTAATCTTCTGCTTCCATCAATGGGAAGTAACCCGAATAGAACCATT
Source organism: Taxus wallichiana var. yunnanensis (assembly GCA_018340775.1). Taxonomy (NCBI): domain Eukaryota; kingdom Viridiplantae; phylum Streptophyta; class Pinopsida; order Cupressales; family Taxaceae; genus Taxus; species Taxus wallichiana. Next base: position 897,652,718 of record CM031239.1, read on the forward strand.
GTCAAATAGTTGTTCAATTTAATAGGGTCCCAACCATCCGGTTCTCAATTTTCCTTAAATTGTTGGTACTTAGAATCAAACAAAGAATGCCCAGTCTCCTACTTTGAATTGTCTTCCCTTGATATGTGTGTCATGTCATTGCTTTCTTTGATCTTGGATTATCTTTGTCTGCTTAAGTGCTTCCATCCTCAATTCATCCAATTCATTGAGTTGAAGGATTCTTTCTTTTTGAGCTGCATCCAACTCAATACCCACCTTAACTGCTTTCCTCAATGTCTGAAGTTCAAACTCAATGGGCAACAAGGGCTTTTTCCCATAGACTAACTCATATGGTGGAAACCCTGTTGTATTTTTCCAAGTTGTATTATAAGCCCAGAAACTTTAGGTAGTGTCTTTACCCAATCTTTTCTCCCAGCTTCAACTGTTTTGGTAAGGATGTTTTCCAATTCTTTGTTTGTTACTTCATCTTGTCCATTTAACTATGGGTGATAAGGAGATGAATTCCTATGATTGATTTGGTAATACCTTGTGAAATCTTAGATCATATTAGACATAAATTGTGATCCCTGATCTGAAACTATGATCCTTGGTGCTCCAAACTTTACCATAATTATGTTCCAAAGGAAATCAGCAACTACTTCTTCAGTGGCATTTGTCAATGCATGCACTTCTACCCACTTTGTCACATAGTCAATACACACAAGAATATATTCCTTCCCTTGTGAAGGAGTATTAAAGGGACCAACAAAATATAATCCCCATCTCTCAAATGGTTTAATCACTACTTGAGGTTGAAGAGGCATTTCATTGGTGAAATTTGGTTGTCCCATCCTTTGACAAGGATCACACCGCTTGATATATCTCTTTACATCCTTATACAAAGATGGCCAATAATAACCAATGCCAAGTATATTATGATTTGTTCTTTTCACTGAATAGTGTCCTCCACTTGGTTCATCATGACATGCTATGAGGATGTCAAATATTTCATCTTCTCTTACACACTTGCGCAAAACAAAATCAGGACCACATTTAAATAGCATTCCATTTAACCATTTGAATTGTGCACTGGTTTTGATTAACTTCTTTATTTGTTTCTTAGTGAAAGAAGGAGGAAACTTCCCTGTTGCAAGATAATTTTTCATATCAACAAACCATGGTGTACTTGCTGAAATAGTAAATAGTTGTTCATCTGGAAAGTTATCCTTGATTGGATCTTACTCCCCTGTAGTGGTTAGTCTTGACAAAAAATCAGCTACCACATTAGATTTACCTAGATTGTCCACAATGGTAATATCAAATTCTTGCAAAAGTAATAACCATCTAATTATTCTTCCTCCAACCACTGGTTTGTTCATTAAATATTTAATTGTTGAATGATCTATGTGTACAAATATCTTGTACCTGTAATGTAATGTTTGAATTTATTGATTGCATAAATCACAGCAAGAAATTATTTTTCAGTGGTGGTGTAATTCTTTTCAGTGGGAGTAATATTTTTACTAAGATAATAAATAGCATACATTTTTCCTTCTTCATCTTTCTGTCCCAAAACTACACCAATGGAATTATTTGAGGCATCTGTTTGGATATGAAATGGCTTTTCCCAATTAGGTCCTCTCAATATTGGGGTAGTGATTAATTTTTCTTTAATTTCTTCAAAAGCATGCTAACACTTTTCATCCCAAAGAAATTCACAATCCTTGGTTAGCAAATTAAACATGGGGGTAGAAATTTTACTAAAATCTTTAATAAAGCACCTATAGTACCCAACATGTCCTAGAAATGACTTGATATCTATGGGGGTCTGAGGAATAGGTAAATCTAAAATGATCCTAATTTTGTTTTGATCAACTTGAATTCCTCTTTTTGAAATATGGTGTCCTAATACAATCCCCTCATCAACCATCATTAAACACTTTTCATCACTAAGAGACAAATTGTGTTGTTCACATCTTGTTAACACTCTATCCAGATTTCTCAAAGCATCATCAAATGTATCTCCATGTACAGTGAAGTCATCCATATATACCTCAACACAATCATTTGTTAGATCAAAAATATTGCAAGTACATCTTTATGGAAAGTTACAGGAGCATTGCATAAGCCAAATGGTAACACCCTATAGGAAAAGGTACCTATTTTCCAAAATGTACCCCTTGCTCATTTTGTGGCTAACTCCTTTCATTCTTCCCTCTCTTGTTCCTCAATTATAATTTTTTACTTTTCAGGCACTCAAAAATTTCTGGAAATGGCACCATTGGATAGAGCTCTTTCTCATCTTTCCAGAAAGGTAAATTTTTCCTCCTAACAACATGTATTTTTGAAGTTATGGCCCGACGGAGTTTTTGTGGGAAATTTTCCCCTAAAAGGCCCGCAACCAATGAAATGGTGCCACGTGTCCAAGGAAGTGGCGGGGGTGAGGAAAACTTGGTTTTTTTACCAAGTGTTTGGAAAAATTTTCAAAAGGGATATTTTTTCCCGCGGCCCACCGCGAATCAGATTATGCCATGTGTCTAGGAGGAAAAATTGAAAAATCGACTAAGTGTTAGTGCCATGGAAAATTTCAAAAGGAAGGCCCGCCGACCAATCATGTTACGACACGTGTCCTATGGCATCGGACCTTCGGAGGGTGGAGGAAAGATTGGAATTTTGGTGAAGTGTTTTGGTAAAAGGGAATGGAGAAGTTTTGGCCCGCTGCCCCGCCGTCGACCAATCATATTATGCCACATGTCCATGGGCACGCGGGTAGCAGAGCGGGGAGATTGGGATTTTTTCCCAAAAGCTAAAATGAAAAGGAAAATTTTTACCTAGGCCCCGCGTCCAATAAGACGTCGCCATGTGTCCTAGACCGGTGGGAGACGGGGAAATTTGGGAAATTTTCCCAAAGGAAAAAGGAAGGAAATTTCAAAGGAAAAAATCGCCCCTCCGAACACGAACCAATCACATCTTTCCACGTGTCCAGTGGCGGCAAAAGATACAAGACAAGCTTGCATGGAAAATTTGAAGGGAAAGGCCCATAAAAAATGAGGTTTTTCCACGTGTTCGAGTCAAGAAATAGGATCAAACAAAGTGATAGAAAATTCAAAGGAAAGGCCTGCGCCCAATCAGCACGTGCCACGTGTCCTCAGATCATCGGCCCGACGGGGAATTTTTGGAAAATTTGCAAAGGGCAAAACAATGGAAAATGAAGCATTAAAGGCCCACACCAAATCAAAACATGCCACGTGGCACCCAGAATGGCAGAGCACGGGGAATTTTTGGAAAATTTTCCAAATGACCAAAAAGTGGAAAATTTAAAAATTTTGCCCTTATTAATCCGATTTGGCCTTGTTTTGCCCTAAAATTTCAAACGGCCATATCTTTCGATCCAAGGCTTGGTTTTTACATTCTTTATATCAATGGAAAGTGGTGAAATTCTCTACAATATTCTAGGGTCATTGTTGTATTTTGATGGATTTTAGAGAGATAAAATTGAAAAATGCATCTAGCATGTGGTCATGGACGAAATGACGTTTCAACCACCATTTTTAATGAAGAATGGCTCGCATTCTCTCCCAAAGATGGATAAAAATGTCGTGGGATGGGCATGTAAGGATGCCCATGCTATTTTATTGCATTTTTGGTTAGTGTTTGAAGCTCTCCCATGTTTTCCCATGTTTCTCTCTCCTGGGGTCATTTCTGGCATTGTAAAAGCCAGATTTGGCTCATTTTCAAAGGGTTGAACATTTTTTATGTATTGCAGGCTCCCTCTTTCACCAAAAAAATGTGATTTTTGTGGAAAAGTCTAGCCTCTTCCAGATCGCAACATGTTTTCTATCTCCCAGATGCTGTAATGTATGTATTTTGACATTGAAAAATGACAATGCAATCTCTGTGAATGAGTTTCAATCCTCTGCTTATGTTGTTTGCTTTCTTTTTGATATTTCATTACATGTCATCAGTTTGTGATTGAAGTTTAGTTGTATTTCCATGATCTCGTGTTAATCTGCAGAAGCAAAAAAATGCTCACCACTCCTTTGGTGCATCACCCGATTAGCATTAGTTTCAATTTTACATTCTTTATCTCTCGCCCTCTTTGGAATTTAGAGTAGGATTTTGAATTCAAACCCTCTACAACTTGCAAGTAATATTCCTAATCGAGAGAGTTAAGGAACCAACCTCTAATATGGAGATTCCTCTCCCATTTTACAAGTCCCACACTTGGGGAGAGGATTCAATGTTGTGTAATCACACTGGATGTCCAAGATGTCAAACTAGAAGTCTGATCAACATCCCGAGGGTGCCGTTGATTTGTAAAAACTATTTTGGCATGCTTGGTGGGACCTTAGAGGTCTTCATCTTCATTACAACAAATTGATGTGCATTTGTTGCAAGTTTCTTTCTTAAAAGAGCCCTAAATTACACATCTGGTGACTCCAAGGAAGAAGAATCAGCTGGTTTTAGCAGTGTAGACCTGAAAACTCATGAAAAGAATCACCACAAGGTCAAGAGTTGGAGAAGAAGAAGTGATGTTTGAGTATCCATAGTTATCTCCAAGAAGAAGGCAAAGAGGAAGGATAATTCAAAGGCCTCCATCTCCACCAAACAAAACTCTCTCAACTCCTCCACATGGTAGGCCTTTCATTCAATCAACAAGGGTTCTAAGGCCAATCAGAATGGCACAAAACAACCCCTATGTCAATTTCACTAGAAGCAGCCCACTTTCTCTCAATGCACAAAATCCAATCCTAGTTGCAGCATTGAAGAACATTCCATACTTTACTGGAGAGAATCAGACCACTCCTGGTGATCATGTTAAGGATATTGCTAATATTTGTGCAATCCATGAGATCAATGAGATGCAAGTTGCTGTCAAACTACTTGGCATCTTCATTCAAAGGGAAAGCTTTGCAATGGTTCAAGATTCTTGCCTCAGGTTCTATTCAAAATTGGAACCAGCTATGTATAGCCCTCCATGAGTAGTTTGGAGAAAAGGGAGATAACTTGTCCCTTTTGGAACAACTGACAACCATCAAGAGAGCTCCCAATGAGTAGCTGACTGACTTCAACTTCAGATTTCAAATGACTTGGGAGAGGATTCTAGTGGCAGTAAGGCCAACAGCAGAAGGTTCTTTTCTATATTACCTTAAAGCTTTAAATTCTGATATTTCTATGTTGATTCAATCCATGGGAGGCACAACTATCCCTGTTGCTTATAGCATTTCCATTAGAGCTGAAAATTGTTTGATTCAAGCTGGCAAGCTAGCTCCTAGGCCTCCAATGCCATTGTTTCCAAGTTTAGAGAGCCCAAGTACAAATCAAGTGCCTATTTTAGCCCCTATTCCCACTCCAAGAAATCAAAATTCAAGTGAAGCTTCTACTTCATCTCCTAGTGCCTCAAATGAACTTCAAGAAGTCATGAAGCAATTGCAAAATCTAGGTAATGAGCTGGTAATGCTCAAGAGGCAAAGAAGACCAAAGTTTTAGGCATTCTTTCCAACCTCAAGCTCACCTAACAGAAGCCATACCAACCTCACTGACGGACCACCACCCAATCCAACTAAAATTTAAACCAAGCAAGACCTCCCGCCAATGCACCATTTCAGCCCTATAATCCCAATGCTATATCTACCTCTAAGGCATTAGTGCCAATACAAAAGAACATGGCTCAAGAGTATGATTGGTGTTTTCCATGCAATGAACCTCACAACCAGTCTATGTGTTTCAACGGTGCCTTAAATCAAGCATTAATGGTGACTACAATTGGTGTGGAGGGTGAGGGGAGTCAAGGAAATAACCAACAACAAGACACATTCCAACAGCAATCAGCTCCAAATGATACTACACTTGTAAACTGGCAGGCAGAAGATTTTTGTGGCATGAATCAAACAATTCCCCAAAGTGTTGCAGCCAACACAAGGTCAAAAAGGAGAAATTTGGGTGAAGAGCAGCCATTGGCTCCAAGTAATCCACAATCTTCTATCACCCCACCAATTATTGGCAAACAAAATTTAGTTCCAAACACACAAGGGCTGCCTAAAATAGCTCTTAGGCCAACTCAAATGCTAGTTATTGATTCCCATATGCAAGGAATAAATGTGCAGGCCAAGGGACAGCAAAGAGATGTTTCATCTCCATTCAACATCATTGATCAGATGAAGAAGACAAATGTAAACATATCAATGTGGGAATCACTATCTATCCCAGGCCAAAGAGATTTGTTACAAGCTGCCATGAAGGACTGGTCAACTTCAAATCAGAAAGTCCAAATGCAAGAGAAGGTGCTCACAAATGTTGCCCAGCCTAAAGGGAATCATGGAGGATAGCAAGGTAAAATGTTGAAGCCCCCTCCATTCTATGTTTCATTGATCATTGGAAACCAATTAGTACACAATTGCATGATAGATTATGGGGCAAGTAGTTCAGTAATGCCCAAGAAAATAGCTGATCAGTTGGGAATTTAGTATGAAGTCATATCCAAAGGGGTAGTGCAATTGGATGGGACAGCAGTAACAACAATTGGAGTGATAAAAAACTTGAGTCTTACATTACATGCATGCCCCAACGTTGTTGTTTTGCAAGATGTCTCAGTAATAGATCTTCCACCACTCTTTTCCCTATGTCTATCAAGGGATTTCATAGCCAAGATTGGAGGTTACTTATCTACTGATTGGTCACACATGTTGTTCAGGACAAGATATGGAACTAAATCCACAATCAGATCTGAGCCTATTGCAAACTTCCACATTGAGCCTTACACTCCAAGTCATATCAATACCAATTGTTCAACGTTTGATCAAGAGGATTATCCAAGCACTGATGAAGCTGACACCAAGGTTAGAAGCATCCCAGATCTAACTCTTGATGAATGGGCAAATAAGGTGCATGCTTTTGATCCTTATCAAGAAATATAAGAATCTGAGCTAAGATTATATTGCATGCATGAAGAAAATCATCCTATTCCTAAGCATCACTAAACCAAACCACAAGGATGACAATGAGGTATGGTAGTTGTTTTTGATGGATCAAGGAGTAGACAAGGTACAGGAGGGGGAGATATGCTTGTTTCACCTCAAGGAGTTAAGTATTATTTAGATTTTAGATTTAAATTTGCATGCTCTAATAACATTGCTTAATATGAAGCCTTGATACAAGGATTGCATTGGTCAATCAAGAGAGGAATAAAGAACTTGCAAGCCTTTAGTGACAACGAGTTGATTGTCAGCCAAGTTAAGGGGCAGCATGATGTGAAGAATGATCTACTCAAGTGCTACAAAAATAGGGTGTGGGACCTCATTGAATATTTTGAGGGCTTTGGCATAAAATCCATTCCTAGAAAAGAGAACCAAGCTACTGACAGGCTTGCAGCAGTTGGGGCAGCCTTTGACGTTGTTGAAAGCATTCAAAAAGACAAGGTACAGCCAAACATCCATGTGATTGTAAGGCCTTTAGTACCAGACAACAATGTAAGTTGGCAAGTGTTTGAAAATGATCAGCAAATCATCCATTTCTTACAAGAAGAGGCTGAGTTCTCAGCTAAAAATCAGAAAAATTTGGAGCAGCAATGGTGACCAAGTGGTACAGTGAGAACTAAAAACTACCAAAGGTACTTATTACTTTGGAGTCCATTTTCAATCCTAGGAAGGAGAAAGCAAACATCCAAGTCAAGGAGAAGATTCGGTGTCCATATTGGTAGAAGAAGGCAAATCACTCTAGATTGGTAAGATGACAACTAAACAAGAAAGGTATGAGTTCATACAATGTCAAGAATTCCCGATGTGTTTGCTTAGAGCTATGAGGATTTGAAGGGTTTCAATCCCAAGTTAGCTCAACATACCATCAATTGGATCCAAGTACTAAGCCCATCGTGCAAAAACAAAGGCCACCAATCCACACATGGAGCCTCTCATGAGAAAAGAATTAAATAAGTTGATAGAATCAAGAATCATATTCCCTATCAAGCATTCTATTTGGGTGGCCAACTTGGTTCCAATTATAAAGAAGAGTGGGAAATCAGATTTGTTCCAATTATAAAGAAGAGTGGGGAAATCAGATTATGTGTTGACTTCAAAGATTTGAATAGAGCATCTCTCAAGGATCATTATCCACTTCCTTCTATGGAGCAGATTTCACAAGTTGTTGCCACTCTCGAGAGGTTTTCATTACTTGATGGCTAGGTATAATCATATTATGGTGAAAGAAGAGGACCAGTTCAAGACAGCCTTTACAACCAAATGGGGAACTTATGCATACAAGAAAATGCCATTTGGGTTGTCCAACGCTGGAGCTACTTTCTAAAGGGCAATGGACATGGCGTTCAAGGATTTGATTAACAACATGGTGCTGATATATCTTGATGATATCACTATTTTTCCAAAAATGTAGCAGACCATCTCTTTCATTTGAGACAAGTGTTCCAAAGGTGCAAAAGATTTGGAGTATCCTTGAATCCTAAAAAGTGTATTTTTCTAGCTCATGAGGGAAAGCTCCTTGGCCACATTGTCTCCAAAGAAGGATTAGCAATTGATCTAGAAAGAGTTGAAGCCATAAGAGCACTACCATTGCCAAGCCACAAGAAGGCCCTTCAAAGTTTCTTAGGGAGAATAAATTTTGTTCGGAGATTTGTCCCAAATTTTGCAGCCCTAGTCAAGCCTATCACCAAGATGTTAAAGAAAAGCATAGCTTTCAAATGGATAGCTGAAGGCAAAGAAAGTTTTGAAGCAATCAAAGAGGCCATTTCTCAAGCCCTAACTCTTATTAACCTAGATTTCTCCAAGGATTTCATCCTCTATGCATTTGGGGGTGATGATATTATTTCGTAATTTTGCACAGCGAAACAAAGACAATGATGATCACCAATTACTTTATTTAGCCAAAGCCTGGAGGATTATGAGGTGAGATATTCTTTCATTGAGAAGCATGTTCTTATAGTAATCAGGAGCTTGAATAAATTCAAGTATTTAGTTTCAAACAACAAGGTTCAGTTGTTGGTTTCTCATGTGGGAGTTAAAGACTTCCTCCTCAACAAAGACTTGAATGAAAAGAGAGCAGGTTGGATTACTCGTGTCATGGAGTATGACATTGAGATCAAAGTCACCAAGTTGGTCAGAGGAAAAGGATTGTGTGAGCAGCTGATTTTGAGCAAACAAAAGGAAGCATGCAATGAGAAGGAGGTTGTTTTGGCGTTGCAAGACAGCCATGAGCAAGGAAGCACTCAAGAGGATAATGATGGTGTCCTCACTCCTTGCTGGACCCAAGACATAATGCACTTCCTAAACACATGTCTATGCCCTCCAAAGATGAACAAGACCAAAAGAAGACACTTCAGATTGCAGGTTGTCCCATATGCCCTTGTTGATGGTGTTTTGTTCAAAAAGGATGTGAATGGAGTGCTGTTGAGATGCATTGGTACAAATCAGATTCATAGGATGTTGGAAGAGTTCCATGGTGGATCAGCTGGTGGTCATTTTACACCAAGATTGATAGCTCTAAAGATCATGAGGGCTGGCTATTATTGGCCCAATATTTTCAGTGATTGTTATGCATGGATCAAGAGGTGCAAGAATTGTGCATTCTTCACAGGTAAAGAGAGACTAGCTGCCCTTCCATTACATCCAATTTCAGTTGACCAGCCATTCATGCAATGGGGTTTGGACTTCATTGGATTCATTAATCCAAATTCAAGCCAAGGGCACAAGTGGATCCTAACAGCAATAGATTACTTCACCAAATGGATGAAGTAGTAGCACTCAAGGAAGCAAATGAATCTAGCATCCTAGACTTCTATGAGGGAATAGCAACCAGATTTGGCATACCTGCTACAATAATCTCAGATAATGCATTGGCATTCATTGGGTCCAAGGTGACTGAATGGGCTGTCAAGAATGGGATCTACCTAAGCACTTCATCAAATTATTACCCTTGGGGTAATGGCCAGGCTGAATCTATAAATAAGAATTTGTTGAGGATCATTAAGAGGACTCTTGATGAAAACCAAAGATCTTGGCATACTAAGTTGAAATCAGCCTTATGGCCTGATAGGATAACTCCTAAAAGAAAATCTATTATAGGTAACTCCCCATTCAAGCTTGTTTATGGAAGAGAGGTAATTTTGCCCATGTCACTTGAGTCCAACGTTAGAACTCATGAAACAGGTTGGAGTTTGAGCCCATGGAGGTCAGATATGCAGAATTGATGGAGCTCCAAGAAATCAAAAATGAGGCATCCCAAGCAATGGAGAAGGATCAAGCTTTGATCAAGAAGACCTTTGATAGGAAGGCCAAGGATAGATCTTTCCAAGTTGGAGATCTAGTGTTAAAATGGGATGCAGATAGAGAAAAACTGGGAAGGCATTCAAAATTTGATGCCATTTGGAGTGGCCCATACATGGTCACAAAGTGTAAGGACAACAATGCTTTCTAATTGTCTTCATTGAATGGCGAAGAACCGCAGATTCCACCAATGGAATCCATCTAAAGTATCACATCAAAGGGAATTCTCCACCTTGTACATATTAGCTAGGTTTTCATTCCTCCAAGTGCTTATGCACATTGTTTTGTTGTAGATTAGTTTTTCTTTCCCTAAGTGCTCTCGCATGCACAGACTTGTTGTTCCTAGAAATGTGTCTTGTGCCTTGCTCCATCAAGTGATGATGTGTCACCTCCATCTTCCTCCTTGCGCAGTTGTTCTAGTCGGTTGGGGTACCAAACAGAGAATTTAATGACTCTATACCCAATGGATTGCTTTAGGCAACTCGGTAACTTCATCCAAGCAGTGATGACCCTCGAGTTGCAAAATTGTTATCCAAAATGTACCCCTTGCTCATTTTGTGGCTAACTCCTTTCATTCTTCCCTCTCTTGTGCCTCGAGTCATAATTTTTTACTTTTCAGCACTCAAAACTTTCTAAAAATGGCATCATTGGATGGAGCTCTTTCTCGGCTTTCCAGAAGGTAAAGTTTTCCTCCTAACTCCATGTATTTTTGAAGTTATGGCCTAATGGAGTTTTTGGGAAATTTTCCCCTGAAAGGCCCACAACCAATGAAATGGCGCCACGTGTCCAAGGAAGTGGCGGGGGTCGGAGGAAAACTTGGTTTTTTACCAAGTGTTCGGAAAAAATTGGGCCTTTAAAAGGGATATTTTCTCCTGTTCTGAAAAAATTTTAAAAGGGATATTTTCTCCGGGCCCCCGATGAATCGATTATGCCACGTGTCCAGGGGAAAAAATTGAAAAATCAACTAAGTGTTAGTGCCATGAAAATTTCAAAAGGAAGGCCCGCCGACCAATCATGTTACGACACGTGTCCTATGGCATCGGACCTTCGGAGGGCGGAGGAAAGATTGGAATTTTGGCAAAGTGTTTTGGTAAAAGGGAATGGAGAAGTTTTTGCCCGCTACCCCCGCCGACCAATCATATTATGCCACGTGTCCATGGGCACGCGGGGTAGCAGAGCGTGGGGAGATTGGGATTTTTTCCCAAAAGCTAAAATGAAAAGGAAAAATGTTTTCCCAGGCCCCGTCTAGTAAGATGCTCGCCACGTGTCCCGAATCGGCAGGAGATGGGGGAAATTTGGGAAATTTTCCCAAAGGAAAAGGAAGGAAATTTCAAAGGAAAAATTGCCCCCTGGACGCGAACCAATCACATCTTGCCACGTGTCCGGTGGCGGCAAAAGATACAAGACAAGCCCGCATGGAAAATTTGAAGGGAAATTCCGTAATGAATGAGGTTTTTCCACGTGTCTAAGTCAAGAAATAGGATCAAATAGTGACGGAAAATTTAGGAGGACAGGCCCGCGCCCAATCAGCATGTGCCATGTGTCCTCAAATCATCACCACGGGGATTTTTTTGGAAAATTTTGCAAAGGGCAAAACAATGTAAAATGAAGCATTAAAGGCCCGCACCAAATCAAAACATGCCATGTGGCACCCGGAATGGTGGAGTGCGGGGAATTTTTGGAAAATTTTCCAAATGACCAAAAAGTGGAAAATTTAAAAATTTTGCCCGCCAATCTGATTTGGCCCTATTTTGCCCTAAAATTTCAAACGGCCATATCTTTCGATCTAGAGCTCGATTTTTCATGTTCTTTATATCAATGGAAATATGGTGAAATTATCTACAATATTCTAGGGTCATTTTTGTATTTTGATAGAGTTTGGAGAGAGAAAATTGAAAACGCCTCGCACACATGGTCATGGATAGAAATGACGTTTCAAGCACCATTTTTAATGAAGAATGGCTCGCATTCTCTCCCAGCATGGCGAAAAATGTTAGGGGATGGGCCTATAAGGATTCACATGTTGTTTGATTACGTTTTTGGTCAGTGGTTGAATCTCTCCCATGTTTTCACACATTTCTCTCTCCTAGGGTCGTTTCTGGCATTGTAAAAGCCAGATTTGGCTCATTTTCAAAGGGTTGAACATTTTTATGTATTGCAGGCTCCCTCTTTCACCAAAAAAGTGATTTTTGTGGAAAACTCAGGCCTCTTCTAGGACTGCAACATGTTTTTTGTCTCCCAGATGTTGTAATGTATGTATTTTGACATTGAAAAATGACAATGCAAGCTCTGTGAATGAGTTTCAATCCTCTGCTTATGTTGTTTTCTTTCTTTCTGATCTTTCATTACATGTCATCAGTTTGTGCATGAAGTTTTGTTGCATTTCCATGATCTGTGTCAATCTTCGAAGCAAAAAATGCTCACCACTCCTTTGGTGCATCACCTTATTAGCATTAGTTTCAATTTTGCATTCTCTATCTCTGCCCTCTTTGGAATTTAGAGTAGGATTTTGAATTCAAACCCTCTACAACTTGCAAGTAATATACCTAATCAGAGGATTTGAGGAACCAGCCTCTAATCTAGAGATTCCTCTCCCATTTTACAATTCCCACACTTGGAGAGAGGATTCAATGTTGTGCAATCACACTGGATGTCCAAGATGTCAAACTAGAAGTCTTATCAACATTTAGGGGTGCTATCTTGATTTGCAACAATAGTACCCCATGGACATGTAAATGTAGTTTTTTCATAATCTTGAAAGCAACTCTGATTTGATTGTATCCACTAAAACCATCCAAGAAGGAAAATTATTGTTTACCTGAAAGGTTGTCTAGGACTTGATCTATGAATGGTAAGGGAAAATAATCTCTCAGTGTGGCTTTGTTTAATTCCCTATAGTCAACACATATTCTCCATTTTCTGTTCTTTTTAGGAACAATTACAAGAGGAGATACCCACTGACTATCTGAGATAGGGTAGATAAAACCTACTTGTAATAGTTTTTCAATTTCTTATTTGACTATATCCCTTAAGGCTGAGTTAATCCTTCTCTAAGGCTGCCTAACTGGTTTAACATTTTTAGTATAGATGTGATGAGTGCAGATACTTGGGTGAATTCCCTTCATGTCTTTTTAATCCCAAGCAAAAGCTTTAGTATGATTTTTAGAACATCAAACAATTTAGCTTCTTCATCATCCTTCAACAAATTGTTAATGGTCAAAGTATTACCCGGTTGAATCTCAACATGTTTGGTTCCAATGTGTGATGAATTGATTTGTTGAAAGGTTTACATTAAATTATTTAGTGGACATGCATGTGGTAATAACATATGATATGTAGCAACATCTCCAAAATTTCCTTGAGATAGAATACTGGAAAAAGACATTAATGAGAAGTATGATACTTATCTCTTTGTAAGTCAAACTCTTCGTCACTGCTACTTTCCAGAAATTCTTCACCACTCCTTATGTATTTAAAACTGAAGCTACTGATTCTTCCTCTCCCCACAATAAATATCATTCCTCCGGAGTGAAATTATTTCCAATTACGGAGAACCGCTTTGTCATGGGGGGAACTAAATGTGGTAGTTCCGTAACTAAAGTCACAGGTTCCAGAACTAAGTTCACAGGAGTTCAGGAGCGATAGTCACAGGTTCAAGAACTATTTCTAATTTATTTGAGGATAGATGGTGCTCATCCAATGGTGGATTAATCATCTCTTCTACTTCTCTTACATGATCTTACAATGTGATCATAGCCAAAGAAGATAAATTTTATTTATTAGTATCGGAGAATCAACCCACAATTATTCTTTATTGTCAATAAAAGGTCGTGCAGAAGGATATAAGGAAATTTTCTTAGAGTTCTTACCATTCAAGATTGTCATATCACCTGACCTACAATCAATTAAGGCAGCAACTGTAGCTAACCATGGTCTACCCAAAATAATGGGATAACCCAATGTTTTACCTTTTGGATGCAAGTATAAGGAAGTCAACTAGATATTCCCATGACTCCACCATAACCACCACGTCTTCAATAATCCCTTCTGGTTTTTCTACAAACTGGTCTGCCATCTGCAATATGGTATTAGTAGGTTGTATACCCATTAATGGTAATGTTTTCAAAGTATCCACTGTCATTACATTGATAGCCACTCCCAAATCTACCAAAACATTATGTATATCCTTATTTCCTATAGAGATAGAAATAACAAGACTTCCAGGATCTCCATATTTGGGAAGTAAAAGTTTTCCTACTAATAAATCAGTAAGTTTCCCATCTACTTTGATAGTCTTGGGGTATTGTTTCTTCCTTCCAGGATTTTTCAAACATAACATTTTGATTAATTTGTTCAATTCTGGAATGTCCTTAATTGCTTGTAATAGTGGTATCTCAATATTCAATTTCCTTAGTTCCTGTACCAATTTAGACTCCTTGGTTTCTATAGCTTCTTTAAATCTCTCTGGAAATGGAGTCTCAGTAGTGTCGCTATCTGGATCCTTTTCTTTTCTTTTTATATCCTCTTTTGGAACAACAATACTAGGGGTTTCATTTTCTTCTGTCATTTCAGTGATTATAACAGGTGGACTACTAATGATTTTCCCAGATCTAGTTTGAATATCCTTACAATCCATGGCATGTAAATCAACTGATTTTTCTAGTTCTGTTCCATAAATAGGAGTTGTTTGTTTGTTTCTTGGGTTTGCTACTAGCTGTGTTGGTATTTGTGTTTGGACTATATTCTTAGTTTGTGAATTACTATGCGCAGGGGATCCCATGATGGCCTGTTGATTTTGATTTGGATATGTTCTTCCTTGAGCATAATTACTAGGGTTCCATCTAGGTTGTGACCAAGCATAAGGATTTCCTTGACCAGCCCATGGTTGTTGATGTCCCTAAGCATACCAAGCTTGATTTTCCCAATCTTGAGGGTTCCATGTTGGTTGAGGTACCCAAGGTGGTTGTCCCCAATTTTGTGGTACTGTTTGAGCAACCCATGGCATTGTCTAGGGATTAGGAACTGATCTTGGCATAAACTGCCCTTGGTTAGTTTGTCTTTAAACAAAATTCAATTCTTCTATTGTGGATGATGTATTGGTTTGTTTAAGCTGATTCTTTATGACTAGAAGTAGAGAACAAACATCAAGTATCATGTTCTTTAGATTCATAGATAAGACACATTTCTATTTTATACAAAGGATAGTCTCTTATTGCATGTTTCTTCCTGCATCTAGGACAATACATAGCCAATGGTTGGGTTTTGGCATTTGCATTAGCTTGTAATCCATCCATAGTAGAGGTTAATTGAACTAAAATTTCTGTTTTAACATTTTCTAACTCATTCATTTGTTTGTTCATATCTGGATTCAGACTTTTCACTGATTTTCCTTTCCTATGTCCACCCCTTATTCTGGAATAGCTTCTACAAATCTCCTTAATTTCATTCATCCTTAACTGATCAATGTCTCCACCTCCTATCAAGTTAAGGGCTTCCCTAGATTTGTCATCCAAACCTTTAAGAAAAATGGTTTTACTTAACTCCTCTTGAAGTACAAATCCACATCTTTTTCTCACAAAGAGGAATCTATCTAAATAGTCTTATATTTTTATCCTCCTCTTGCTTGATTTTGAAGAATTATTCCTTCCTATTTCTCCCTCTACAATAATCCTTGGTATTTGTCTAGGAAGGTAGTCTCCATTTTTGCCCAAGTGGTAATAGATTTGGATGGTAATCCCATGAACCACCTCATTGCTACATCCTTCAGAGTGGATGGAAACAACTTGATTTTTGATTATCTGTTTTATAGTCATAGGTCTGACATAGTACCTTGAACTCAAATAGAAATTGGTCAAGATATTCATATGACATCCCTCTAAATGTGGGTAAATGTGTAGGTGAGATATTTTTCATTGGTGTATCATCATCACCCAATTGGATTGGATAACTAAAGGTCCTATCAGGTTCTCTTTCAGATCTTGTGTCATTTTTAAAATATTTTCTGAATTTTTCTCCCAATCAATGTGGTATGTGGTATGCCTTGGGGAAGGTGAAAAATTAGGAGTATGAGGTTGACTACTCAATTGAGAATCAAAACTCACCCTAAATGGATCTTGAGTAATAAGCATGTTCCTAGAAGTTCTACTTCATTCAGGTGATTGATCTAAGAATTCCAAAGGTGGAAATTTTGTTTCTTGTATAACAGGGGATAATGGTGCCTCCAATTCTTGATCAATTTCCTTATTTGGACTAGAGGATGTTATGAATTCTTGTGAATATGTTCTTGGGAGGAATCTACCCTTTGAGTCTCTTGGTCTACTCATATATTTTATGATATAGTAGGGAAGATCCTTCAACTACTAGATGTATGATTGTTTCTCTTGCTAACACTTAATTAGAAAATTCCAACTAGTGTGTCCCTGGAAACGGTGCCAAAAATGATGGGTGTCATTATTCCCTTCATTTAATCAACTTCCTGTTGATGTCATATTCAAACCAGGGGTGTGTCTAAAGCTATATGCAACAAGAATAATCTTATCGATCTAGTAGTTGACTGTAGTTATTTTTGTATTTTCTGGGATCTTTTCAATGTCTTAAGGACTTCTTGGTAAAAACCTTATTTAAATCATACTATGAAAACTTTGCTAAAAGGAAACACACTGAAAGCTTTGTTGAAAGGAAACACACTTTGCAGAATGGAAATAAACACACTTGCTTTTGGAAATAAACACACTTTCTTGTGGAAGTAAACACACTTTCTTTTGGAAATAAACACACACGACTTAGAATACTTAAAAATGATTGCAAGAAAAATAAGAATCTATCTAGATGCCTGCAGGAACAAGTACACAACAAAGTTTAACTAGAAGAATTAAAAGAAATATAAAACTAATAGATCTAAACTATTTGCTTAGAAAATATAAATACCAAATAGAATAATATCTTGGTCCTTGGGGGAGTGGGCCCTTCCTCCTCCTTGAATTAGGATTTAACAACTTAGAATTCTCTCAAACAGGAATGGTTATTTATTGATAAAACATTTGGTATTACAAAACGTATTGGATCTGTGTACTTATTCTATATCTATCTTCTCTATTCTATCTCTCTATATTTTATATATTTATCTACTATAGGTCTGCTTATATATACATTTACAATCATAGTTGTCTCTATGATTCTGATGAAATCGAATCATGCCCAAAATAGATGTTGACTCAGATTGTGGCTGATCAGATAGCTATAAGATAACTATCCCTGGATCTGTGTTTAGAAATCTTCTCATCCTTTCCTGATTGAAATGTTCATTGATGTAAAATCTCCGAATGTGGTTAGAATAGATGAACTTCCATCAGTTTTGGAACTTCAGAGAAGTTTCAAAACCATAGGAAATCGTTAAGGATCAAAACCATGAGAGTTTTGGAGCTATATCCAGGAGTTCCAGAACTAAATACTGGAGTTCTAGAACTAATTCTAAAAGTTCCAGAACTAGATGATGACTGTAATGGAGTTTGAACTAGCTTAGAAGTTCCGAACTAAGTTGTATTGGAACAGATGCTACCGAAAACATGTTGAACGCTACATACTTCATTTCTTCGACTGATTAGACCTACTTTATTACAAAACTAAATTTCAAACACACACTTCGTCAGGAATTTTAGATCTTTTAAACATTAGAATCACAATCAATCAAAAGATAGAAAATTACATCCTAACTCATATCAGATCAACTAAAAGTCACAAAATGCAACCAAACTTAATAAAAAGGAGAGTAAGATGAGATCATATATTATACATTTAACGAGCATATTTTGGCCTCATCACTCATCATGAGGTAAAAATCATATAACTATAAATATATATGAATCCTCTTTCCAAAACAACTTTAATCACCTTCAAACTCCACATGTAGCTCAAGTTATGCTCATTTTATTGGACCCTGCTATTTGAGACCCCAAAACTACCCTTTGACCAGTCAACTTGTTTGGACCTCAAAACACAATGAACCTGCATGAATTTTTCCTGAAACCTCCATGGAAATAAATAAAAACTTATAATCATCATGTACCATCAATTTTTCATGCTACTCCTTTGGACCATCTTGTCCTAAAACCTTCTTCTTCATAAAATGTTATTTTTAGGTGGGGCTCACTCATCACCATGACCTAAACCATAAATTTATGGAAATATAATATAGTCCTCTACAACATAAAATCATCACTTTTGATGAACCAATAAAAAATGGGTCACTATACTTCACTTTCTACAAACTGCTCTTAGCTAGGGTTTTAGACCACTTTACCTTCTTAACATTTGTTCATAAAATCCTGACAATAAAAAAACCTCATTATTTTTTAAAAACCTTATAAAATCACCATATAATATTCCCTAAAATTCATAAGGTCCCATATAAATCACATTGTTCACAACGAGCATCTGAAGTTGAACTTCGAGCTAGAAATACACTTGATTTTGACCTTGTCTCACAAAATTAGTCATATCGAAAAACTACACAACAAGGGGACTGGAAATTTTTATCAAAGTATAATCACTCATCTCTATAACATCTAAAATCATCATAATGTCAATTTTGTATATCAATCTCTCCAGTCATTAAGACTTACCTATGCTTACATGTTAGATCCTCATTGTAGAAGCTAGGGTCAACTGAAATAAAACAATAACTCATCATAGAACCTATGAAAAGGACCCAAACATACCTGATATGTCATGATACACCTAAATACATCCTTCCATGGTCTCATATAGCTCTAAAACACACTTTCACACCTCTAAGCTATTATATCGGTTCCCAATGTGCACTGTAACATAGTGAACCATCCGTACCTACACTATGTCACTCACCGTGAGTGCTAAAACGCCCTTAAAACATGCTATTCATGATGTCAAAATTCTTCCAAAACATCCAACAAGCTCATACTTCCAAGCTACATCTCTTAGACACTTGTATAGGCTTGTTAGAGCAAGCACACCTCACTGGATCCCATTGGATCTGCTGATATACATTTGAAACATCATGTTAACACCATGAACAAAATAATATGTCCTTAATGAAACATTCACTTTTTCATTAATGTGGTTTTGCATCAATGACAACACCTATTAGGACCACATGCCAACAATTAGATCTTGTCTTTGTGTACTTTCTTTCATTTGTCACTACTTGTTAATGTTGATTTGGTTTTAACATCACTAATTAATCGAACTGAGTAGTTTTTCAAAGTTTGAATAGACATTGATTCACAACCCCTTTCAGGTTCCTATTTCCAAAAATTGGTATCGATCTTGGTCCTCTTAAACCAAGTTTAACACTTGGAGGTGATCCTGAAGGCATAAGCATGGGTACATTAATGTGGTTTTGCATCAATGACAACACTTGTTAGAACCACATGCCAAAAATTAGATCTTGTCTTTGTGTACTTTCTCTCATTTTCACTACTTATGAATGTTGATTTGGTTTTAGCATCACTAATTAATTGAACTAAATAGTTTTTAAAAGTTTGAATAGACACTGATTCACCCCCCTCTCAATTTTCCTATTTCCAAAAATTGGTATCGATCTTGGTCCTCTTGAATCAAGTGTTGATGCAAAATCACAGCACCCCTGGACGCACATCAGGCTTCTAGGTTGATGTTCAGGCATCCAGTGTGATTGCACAACATGGAAACCTCTCTCCAAGCGTGGGACTTGTGAAACCGAGAGAGGAATCTCCAGAGAAGGCTGGTTCTTGCTCCTAAACTACCTGCCACAAGCTATTCCAGTGCAGGCAAGCTAATCTAATCCTAATCTAACCATGCCAAGGAGACAGAGAGAGAGAGAGAGAAGGGAAAAACAACAAAAGCCTACACTAAAACGGTGATACACCAGAGAAGGAGAATGTTGGACATCTATCAAAACTGCCATGGGACAAAGAGAGGTGAGCAATGGGAAGGATGGACAGATGCATCACAGGCCCAAGGATAGATTTCACACAGAAAGTGTCCCAAAACTCCATGAACACAGCTCCAGATCTGCAGTGAACGTTCAAACATGCACAGATACCTGCAATGAAGAGAGGCAAGAAGAAAACAAGCAAAAACGAGAAAGGATGGACAGATGCATCACAAAACACGTTTTGTTGCTTCAGAAGTTTGCATAGAACATCATTCCATTAGTAAAAGGCAAAAACGCCATTACGGAGCGGGGAGGAGGTTCGAACTCCATTTTCAACCCTAGAGAAGAAAAGAAGGGAGGGCAGAGCAGAAAAGATGAACCACTCCTGCTTTTTATGAGCCAAATCTGGCTTTTACATTGCATGGGTCGAGCCCAGGGGACAGAAAACGTGGGAAAACGTGCAAGCCCATTCCTCATTGACTGCAGATGCATTAAATCAGCATGGAGGATCTTACCAACCCATACCCTATCATTTTGAGCGATTTTGGAGGAGAAAGCAACCCATTTGTATTAATTTGGCCGCTAAAATGTCACTTCGGCCGTCCGTGCCGCGAAGAAGAATGCGACCCATTAGCATTAAAACGGGTTGTTGAAAGGTCGCTTCTGGCCATTACCACACGTCAGAGCCGTTTCTCGATTTTCTCTCTTCATACTGCACCAAAACTCGAGATTGATCCCAGAATCATGTAGAGCATCTCACTAGCTTTCCGTTGATATAAGGAACATGCAAATCCGAGCTCTGGATCAAAAGATACGACGATTTGAAGAAAACAGCAAAAATGGATTTGAAAAGCTTTTCCCGCGCTTCGCCACCTTGATGACACGTGTCATGTGTTGATTGGATGAGCAAGGTCTTCAGCCTGTCGGGTTCGGGATTCTCCTCTGCATTTGCATCGGGTTTGGGAGGTGGCTCGACATATGTTTGATGCTCGTGTTTTCCCGAAACCCGCTTCCGCCAGATTATCCAAATTTTCCTTTGTTGTCGGGCTTTCCGACCCCTCCGACATGTTCTTGCACCATGTTTCTCCGCCGTGTTTTCCCGACTTCGAAACCCGCTTTCCCTTTGCATCGGGTTTTCCAACCCCTCCAACACATTTCTTTGTGAGGACACGTGGCAGCTTCTCGTTGGCTCGGGCTGACCCTTCAAAACTCGCCCTTTGACTTTTAGACTTTTCTCTTGTGAGGACACGTGGCAGCTTCTGATTGGTCCTCGGCTGATTCGGCTCCTTCGCGTACTTCGCCTCCATTTGTCCCGGATGTCCCATTTGATTTTGGGCCCTTTGTGCTCATTTCGGCCGGTTCGGGTATTTCGCGTCCATTTGTCCCAGGAGCGTCCCATTTGATTTTGGACCCTCTGGACTCATTTCGGCCGGCTTCGGCGGCTGGCCCAAGGTCCGATTGTCCCCACAATTTAGCCATTTTTTTCCTCTCGGTCGAACCGGCATTTCGCGTCCACCGCGTACTTTTGTCCCGATGTCCCCTGTTGCTTTGCATGGGCTGTTTATGCTTACTTGGCCGAGCCCAAGTAGGTTCGGGCCTTTTGTCCCAAATGTCCCGACTGCCCCTAGGGCTAGGACTTAGTCATTTTTATGATTTTTTCCTGGATCAACCTACTTGCCTTCTGCAACCCTTTTGCATTTTCTCAGAGCTTGCTCTTTTCCTCTCAGACAGGGGACTTAGAAAATATTTGAGGGGACTCTAGCAACATGATTTTTGGCCCCGAATCAATCAATCTGCCTGGGACTTGAATACTTTGATGCATGTTATCGAAATTTACCCTGGGGGGTGAAATTTGGATAACATCAAGTTTAACACTTGGAGGGTATCCTAAAGGCACAAGCATTGGTACATTAATGTGGTTTTGCATTAATGACAACACCTATTAGGACCACATGCCAACAATTAGATCTTGTCATTGTGTACTTTCTCTCATTTTTCACTACTTGTGAATGTTGATTTGGTTTTAGCATCACTAATTAATTGAATCGAATAGTTTTCCAAGTTTGAATAGACATTAATTCACCCCCTCTCGGTTTCCTATTTCCAATAATGGTATCGATCCTGGTCCTCTTGAATTAAATTTAACAACTTGGAGGTGACCTTGAAGGCACAAGCATGGGTACATTGATGTGGTTTTGCATCAATGAAAACACCTATTAGAACCACATGCTAACAATTACATCTTGTCTTTAGGTGTGTTCTCTCATTTTTCACTACTTGTGAATGTTGATTTGGTTTTAGCATCACTAATTAATTGAACTGAATAGTTTTTAAAATTTTGAATAGACATTGATTCACGCCCCTCTCAGTTTCCTATTTCCAACAATTGGTATCAGATCCTGTCATCTTGAATCAAGTTTAACATCTTAGAGGTGATCCTGAAGGCACAAGCATGGGTACATTAGCATAATCAGTTTTGAAAAATAAGTATGAGATTTCTCAAGCCCTTATAAATGAGTTAAAGACAAAAATCAAGCTCATGGAAGCTAATCATGGCCAAGAACTCAATGAGATGGCATCATTTGTTGAGAATGTGTCAAAATAACTAAGAGACAAAGATAAATCTTTCCTCAACCATGAAGAAGAATTAAAGACCCTAAATAATGAGCTAGAGTAGAGCATAATTAAGTTGATTATCAAATAAGAAAGGAAAGTACAAACAATCTTGAGAAATTGCTAAGAAAACAAAGACATCCAAATGATAAATCAAGTTTGGTTCTTAAAAGTGAAGCAAATCAGTGTGAATTAGAGCATGATTCTAGTCATGAATCATGTCAAGCAAATATCAAAGCCAAAGTTGAAGAATGTGATAAACTAAGTACAGAGCTGAAGACTTTAAGATATGAATTAGAACAAGCAAGACAAACTAAATTGAAGGTTGAATCAAGTCATACTTCATGTCAAGGACATTATGAAACCAATAGGTACATCAAAGAACACAAGAATCTCATCAAGCAGCCAAATGCAAGGAGATTCCCCTGTAAGTTTCATGGAATTTGTTTTTCATGTCATATTTTTGGACATAGAACTAAAGACTATATGAGAAAGAAAAAAAACCTATGGAGAGATTGTAGAACTAAATATAAAAATAATATAGTTTGTTTCAACTACAAAGAAAAGATATCATAGCCAAGTACTTCCTACAAGAACCATTAAATCAATTTTGGGAAGAGGAAAACTCAAGAGGTAAGAACCTTGTTGTATGTTTCAATTTTCATGGGCAAGGGAATTTTTCAAGACACTTTCATGAATCTCCCAGGATAGATACGTTGTTGAATATTGTAGACACTCGATATTCCACTTTTGCAATCTTATTGCCAAACACACACAAATCACTATCACTCTTATCAATTTCATTGTAATTAGTGGTTTCAGCTAATTAACTAATGTTTCTTGCCACTTTGGTCAATTATCAACACTTGGTTGGCTACCAAACCTCTTTCACATTCGGGATGCCACTTTACAAATAATCGTAAGTCAAAATCCTCTTCAAAACAAACAATTAGCAATTATAAGCTAATTAAGCCTATTTTACCCTTGTTTTGGTCAATATGCCCTAGTATTGGCTCAAACCCCTCTTATGACCACTCAAAATCACCCCACTTTCCTCCACAACGTCTCAACAAGCTTCAAAATCTTATCCTAGCCTCCTAGTTGACCCTAAGTGGTTGAGCTCTTCTTTCAAGTCACTAACTTCCTTTTCTAACTTGGAAATTCTGTTGAGAAGTCCTTCCTCCTTTTCAATAGAAAAAGATTCAGTAGGGTTGCTAATATGGAGCAGATTTTTTGCCGATTCAATCTCTTTACTATTGTGAAGGACCCTTTGGGAGGGGAGGGGTTGGGTGATGGGGTAAAGAGGATTTTTGGTTTTGATTTTTCTACGCTCAAGAGTGGTGGTGGGGGTAGTGGAGTCGGGAAAGGGGGGGGGGCAGTTGGGATTGTACGAAGCTGGGAAAGAAAATGAAAATGCAACAATAAAATGAGACCTTGATGGAGGGGGTGGTATGGGTTAAAAGGAATGATAACTAGATAGTACTAATCCAAGAATATAGATGCTAATCAAACACCACGATCAATAAGTTGAAAGTAATTTTCCAGAATAACTTTACACAAACCTTTGCAAACAAATGAGCAGCAATATCATATATTATTATGGAACTCAATGAAATACAATGAGAATGGTCCTTGCTTATATAGGCAAGGAATAACAATCTAAGAACCATTCAAGGTCGTAGATCAAGCCATAAATCATGGAAAGAACTAGTCAAGTCCATAGATTTATGAGAGAACTAGACATCAAGGATCTAGTCAATACCATAGATCTAGGAAAGAACTAGTCAATACCATAGATCAAGGAAAGAACTATACCTAACAACTAGATAATATCTCCTAATATCTAAATAAATAAATAAAAATATCCACACACATAAGTGGGTGAAGATAAATACAATAAAGGTAAATAATGTACCTAGGTGAACATGAGCTAAGGTAAATACCTACTCTAACACCCCCCCTCAAGTGAAGCTAGGGGCCAAAATAGAAGTGGCATGTCCACATTATGAGTCCCGGAAACTAGGCCTGATGAGGTACTCATGTACAATATATCCATGAAGAAATCTCGAACCAAAATAAGGAAAGAATCCTGCTATAAGGAAAGAGAAAGAATAATAAGAAGAAAGATGTTCTCACGAACACCCCCAAGAACAACTTCTAAAACCCCAAGCATTTTATACAACTCAAGGTAGCGAGGTGATGCAAAAGGCTTCGTAAAGATGTCTGTAACCCGCTTTCTTGAGCTAGAAGGTACTCCAAGCAAAGAACTCCATCCCGAATGTGCTACCGAATTAAGTTGATGTGTATCTCGATATTCTTGGTCTGCTGGTGCTCAACTGGGTTGCGAAATGTGAATTGCACTTTGGTTGTCACACCAAAGTACATTCAGTGAATCCTGTGGGAATCCAAACTTTTTCAATAACTCGTAAAGCCAAAGAATCTGTGACTCATTGAATCGCTTTTACCTTGTACTCTGCCTCTGAAGATGAAAGTATAATACCATGTTGCTTTTCACATGCCCAAGCAACTAGAGAAGAACCAGGATAGAAAATATAGTTAGAAGTAGAACGCATGTCATCAATAGAACCTACCCAATCTAAATCATATACCCAACCAACCGTGTGTAGAGCCCCTAGTGTAGTGTAGGCCAAAGTCGGAAGTGCCATGAAAATAACACAAAATCCTTTTAGTAGCCTGCCAGTGACTACTATGAGGAGAATGTGCAAACCGAGATACAAGCCCTACTATAAATGAAATATCAGGGCGAGTATGGGTCAAGTACATGAGACTCCCAACCAAATTTCCTCTACAACATAGGATCACAAAGTGGTGTGGTACATGTGGATGTAAGATTAACCCCAAACTGAAAAGGAGATGGACTTGGCTTGCAATTAGCCATATCAAAGCACCTAAGAAGATCATGGGTGTAATTTTTTTGACTCAAATGAATCCCTAAATCTATCTGAGAAATCTGCAAACCAAGGAAATAATGTAATAGCCCAAGATCTATCATGTCAAACTATATAGAAAGATCCCTCTAAATACTCTGAATGTGGGAAGAAGAGCTGCCAGTAAGTAATAGATCATCAACATACAAGACAAGTATCACAATATCCTCACCAACATGCTTGGAGATACACTATATGATCAAAGTGGCAATGAACAAAACTAGTAGATAGAAGAAAAGAATCCATCTTCTCATACCAAGCCCGAGGGGCTTGTTTGAGACCGTAGAGAGACCTTCGAAGCCGACAAACAAGAGAAGAATCCTGAACAAATCCAGCCACTGCTTCATATATATTTCCTCTTGTAGATCTCCATGTAAGAAGGCACTCTTCACATCCATCTGGTATATAGGCCACCCCTGTGATGCAAAAATAGCAAGTACAAGGTGTACAGAATCCATCTTGGCAACGGGTGCAAAAGTCTCAGAGTAATCAATACCTTCAACTTGTGAAAAAACCTTTGCAACAAGACGAGCCTTATACTTGTCAATGGACCCATTAGCTATGTATTTGGTTCGGTATACCCACTTACACCTAACCATCTTTCTTCCTTTAGGAAGAGATACCAAATCCCAAGTATGATTCTTCATCAAAGAAGAATACTTAGCTATCATCACATCATCCCACTCTTGTATCTAATGAGCGTTTGAAAAATATTGTGGATCCTCATAAACTACCTGACATAAAAGTCCAGAACCGGTAGAATGTGCGTGATGATGCCTAGCGGGTAAAAGATCCTCTATGAAAGGTACTACCTCAGAAACTATAGTATGAGCCTAATTAGGCATAGTGACAACATCAATGGGAATAAGATCCTCAATGGCATCTATAACCTCCTCATCAATCTCCTCAAAGAAAAGATCCTCAAGATGAGATGAAGAAGAAGAAGGAATGGAAGAAGATGAAGAATCATGAGGAGTGAAACGCTCATCAAACTGAACATGTGTTCAAAAAGAACATCATGTGTATCAGGATCTAAAAGACGATAAGCTCTCATGTCCTCACAATACCCTACAAAGATCAAGGGTTTACTCTTCTTATCCAAAGCTTTCATTTTCTTATTTGGCACAAAGGCTCAAGCATGGCTCCCAAAGACTCAAAAAATGATACATCTGGCTTAGTGTTGGACCAAGCTTCCTCTGGAGTCAAATGCTCAAGTGCTCTATGTGGTGTGCGATTCTGAATGTAGTTAGCACAATTAACTACTTCTACCCAATAGATAGGAGGTATATCTCTAGAATGCATCATACAATTAGCCATTTCCTTCAAAGTTCTATTCTTCCTTTCTGCTAATCCATTCTGTTATGGAGTATGAGGAATAGGATGCTGGTGAATAATGCCTTAAGTTGCCAAAAATTCAGAAAACTCATTCTTTGAAGTACTCCCCCATTATCGGTGCAGTGAAGGTTCTTTATCCTACTAGAAGATTGTTTCTCAACCAAATCCTTGAAGACTTTGAAGTGTGAAAAACATCACTTTTGTACTTGAGAAAATAAACCCAAGTATGCCTCAAGAAATTATCAATAAATGTAAGTGCATACTTAGCTCCATTGAAAGATGGGGTAGGAAAAACCATCAAGTCACTATGCACAAGCTCAAGTGGTGAAGAAGCTCTCTTAGACAAATTCTTAGGAGAAGGATCTTGGTGTTGTTTCCCTAATGCATAACCATGACAAACTCCCTCAAGACAAGAAACTCTAGGAAGACCATCTACCATACCATGAGTGCTCAACTCCTTCAAATATCTATAATTGAGATGTCCAAATCTTTCATGCCAAACCTTACTCTCTGAATCTGAATGAGAAACCAATCATGTCCCTATAGAAGAAGTGTCATCAAAACTGTCAAAGTGATATAGTATAGAACTATGATCAACAATATCCTGAGCAACAAGTGAATAAGGCTCTAACAAAGTTCTTACTTCTACCCCATGTGGTGTAAAAGTCAATGTTTTCCCTTGACCAGAATGACAAATTTGATATACATAAAGCAAATTTGTAGTGATGTTAGGAACATATAGTGCATCTTGGATATTGCCACCATCAAATTTTATATCACCTTTTCCCTCAACAGAAAGAAAGGAAGAATCTCTAACCTCAATTTTTGAAGTAGAACTCAAACCTAGAGAAACAAAAGACTCCTTGGAAGAAGTCATGTGATGAGAAGCACCAAAATAAATAACCCAATTGTTTGCAAGTGGTGACTGAGATCTTCCAATAACATTAAGTGCTTTTCCATGTTGATTAGAAGGAGGTGGAGTGGAGATAGAAATTTTGTGTTTCTTGACTGCATCCTCTAAGGCTTGCATTCACTTATAACACCTATTTTCTTCATGATTACTACCCCCACAAAAAGAGCATGAACGGCTAGACTTATTCTTGGATTTAGAAGAATCCTTGGGTTTTGAGTTGTTTTCTCGGGTTTAGGAGAATTTTGAGATGGAGAAGGTATGGATTTGGTTTTACTTGTTTGGTTTTCCATTGCCCTTAGGATTAGATGCAACTAATGCCTTTTGAGTGGTGGAAGACTTAAGGTGACATAATTTGTATTCTTCCCTAGTAAGTCTTTCAAAAAAATTCTAAGTTAGGCATTTTGAAGGTGTCACCTAAGGCATCCATGCTAGAGAAAAAGGTAGAAGCAAAAATTTGGAATGGGCCTCTCAACTTGGATAGAATCAAGTAAACACACTCTTCATCTTTCTTATCTCTTTCACTCCCCTTCAACTATGTCAACAAATGTTTGAATTTGGTAAGATAGTCTATAATTGTTGGAAAATCTTCAGGATTAAGAGAGGTGATCTTAATTTCAAGTTGCATGGCTCTCATATGATCCACCTTACCAAATAAATCCTCTAATTTCTCCCATATTTTGAAAGGTGAGTCACACTTTTCCAAATGAAATAAAAGATTGTCACTGACATAAGTTCCTATCAAACCCAAACACTCATCAAATTTGCACTGGTACTGAAATTTTTCATATTCTCTAGTGAACACTGGTTGTTCTGAAGAAGTTAAAGCTCATAATCCTTTCCGCTTAATTATTGTTTCCATTCTTGGTTTCCATGTGTGGTAATTATGTGTTGTTAATGGCTCAACATGATCTAATGTAGAAGTAGATGCCATCCTCAAAAAATCACCAAAAGAAATGCAAGAACCAAGCAATGCAACAAGACCCCCAAACAATGCAACAAGAGCCCCCATATTTTGGCACTTTATAATGAGTGTGTTACAATATGGCACTTTATAATTATAGTGTGATTCTCAAAATAAATATTTCCAATGGAAATAGCATAAAAAAACCACGTACTTTTGCAAAAAACAACACTCAAAACCGAGTTACCGATCAAAAGATACAAGTTTTTCAATATTATGCTCTACTATTTATTTTAGTTGCCACTAAAAGGAATAAAATGCTCTTGCCTTCACCACACAAATAAAATGAAAGGGGGTTGAAGTTAAGCACCTACTAGTAGGAATCACAAGCTTTAAGCCCTCATATGACCATATCATATCAAGCAAAATCGCTATTTCTCGGATCAGCATGAAAATGACCTTCACCACCGCCCAAAATAGTAGTCTGCGGATTTTCTCGAAATAGCAAAAAGTGCACCATCGTCCATGGACCCCTACTAAAAGAGGAAAGAAATGTATTTTTCGAAAAAGGCCTCCTACGTGTAAACCAAAAATGCTAAGCCGCAATAAAAATACCTAGATCTCGATCTCGTAAAACCTAGCAAAACCTAAAAAAAAATTCTACATTTCCTTTTACGTATGCGGTATGAATCCCGAGGCAAATCCAGTGTGTTTCTCTACATAACAAAAAAACCAAAAAATTGACTCGCGCCAAAAATGGCCGAGTTTACATGATCGATCGAGGGTTTTCCCACCTTCTAGGATCCAATGGTCACCTCTGTTTTGCATAAAACCGCATGCAGCAAAAAAAAATACAGACAAATCCTAAATATATGAATATTTAAAAAATGCTTGCAAAATGAAACTTACAAATGGATGTCAATAGAAATCTCTTGCTCTGATACCATAAAAGGAACGATAACCAGATCGTACCAAGCCAAGAACACAGATGTTAATCAAACACCATGATCAATAAGTCGAAAGCAATTCACCGAATAACTTTACACAAAACCTTTGCAAACAAATGAGCAAAGAATATCATATATTATAATGGAACTCAATGAAATACAATGAGAATGGGCCTTGCTTATATAGGCAAGGAATAACAATCTAAGAACCAGCAAGGTCATAGATCAAGCCATAAATCATGGAAAGAACTAGTCAAGTCCATAGATTTATGAGAGAACTAGACATCAAGGATCTAGTTAATACCACGAGATCTAGGAAAGAACTAGTCAATACCATAGATCAAGGAAAGAACTATACCTAACAACTAGATAATATCTCCTAATATCTAAATAAATAAAAAGAAATATCTACACACATAAGTGGGTGAGAATAAATACAATAAAGGTAAATAATGTACCTAGGTGAACATGAGCTAAGGTAAATACCTACTCTAACATGGGTGTGGTTTTGAAACTCAAGGATAGAATGCTCCAAGGAATTTAAAAGATAATGTGGAAAACTAACCTATAAATTCCTTCTAAAGTGATTCAGGAAAACCTATATGTTTAAGAGGAACCGTCACATATCTGCCTTCCAAAGTTACATACCTGACAATCATCCTTGCAATTTTGTTGAAGGGTTTAGGAATGGAGGCCACTTTTACACCTGCCACAACAAATTCAATATTTTCCCCTTCTGCAAGGAATTTCTTGGCTTCAGATATTCTTGTTAACCCTTTTACTGAAAAATCTAGCCCCATCTAGGCTCGACCTATAACCTCCGCAATAAGTTCTTCAGTAATTTTGATGTTGATCTCCCCATATTCAACCATCCTCTATTTCCATCCAACTGCAAATTTAACAGAGATGTCTTGATCGTGACCTTGCATTTTCTCAATCAGGTTGGATACCCCTCCTATTTGTAAATAATTCCATAAAATCATATCATCCTTCCAAGTGGGTCGAATATGGGTTCCGTTTTACATGGAGGTCCACCCATTTTGCTGTTATTTTTTCTATTGTTTTGGACTGCAATGCCTCTTCTCCAAATCCACTTCTCAACAAATTCTTTGCATACCCAAAAGCATGCAAAATGGTAGTGATATTAATTACCCTACATGCAAAGGAGATAATCACTTTCAAATCGGCGGAGGGGGCTCATTAATGATGATTTTGTATATCATATTTATCCTTAATAATTTCATTGTGTACCATGCTAGGAATAATGTCATCATTAAACCAATTTTGCATGTTATTACTAACACCATAGTTAGCCATACTATCCGCCACTTTGTTTCCTTCACGGTAGGTGTGTATGATTTTAAAGTTTGCAAAGGATTTACAAATCTCAATAGCTTCATAAATGAAGTCCCTAATAGTCCAACTAGGGATTAAACTTGATTTAGGAGGTTGATTATGTTCAAAGAGTCCCCTTCAATTATAATATTGGAAATGTTGCAATCCCTAACAAGCCTTATCCCCCATAATGTTGCTTTAGGGCTTTAGAATAGTGGTTTGTTTGGTGGCCCATTTTACCTGCCAAAGTAGCAACAAGACAACCTCTATGATCCCTGATTATTCCACCTCCTCCTAATGCCCTAGGATTTCCTTTAGAAGCTCCATCAAAATTCAACTTGTACCATAAATTGGGAGGTGAAACCAATGTACTGTCGATCTGTCAATTTTATTTGGATCAGTCCTATGAAGATTACTAGTGTCAATCTTCTAGGAAGCAAGAATATGTTCTTCTACCTTTGGATAAGGTTTATTTTTAGGAGGCCTAAACCTTTCAATGTTATCCTTGACTGCAATAGCAATTTCCTTAAAGATCTTATTACATACATGTCTGTTGTTCCTAAAAATTATATCATTTCTGGTTTTCCACAATCTCCATATGGTATGAGGTAGAACCAAATTCCATAATCTTCTTATCATGCTATGTTTATAAGGTGGATCCCATTGCTCCCAGGTCTACAAGAAGGTGTTAGGAAGAACCCAGTGAAGATTGAAATTTGTAAAGATAAGACTCCAAATCTTTGCAGCATAATCACAATGCAAGAAAATATGTTTGATGTCTTCACCTCTTTTTTTGCACATACAACATCTGTTGGGCATAATGAAACCCTTTTTAATTAGATTATCATTAGTAATAATCTTGCCTTTTAACACAAGCCACGAAAAAAATTTAACTTTAGGAGTTAACTCAGGCATCCAAATTTTACTCCAATTTAAACCAGTTTGATTGCTATCAAAAAGGCATTGTATCTTGATTTAACTGTATAGTCCCCATCAAAAGAATCAACCCAAAGGAGCTCATCTTTGCTATCTTTTTTATTAAGAGGAATGAGAGAAAGTTGTTGTTGTAAAGAGGAGATATCAAGTTGTAGGTTATCAACTTTAAGTTGTTTCCAATCTCTCTTATTACCAGCCTCTTCAATGTAATATTTTACTTTACTACCATATTTCTCACATAGAATGTCTTTGAGGGAACCAAATTTATCACTCATCTTGAAATCAGTCCAATTGTCTTGCCAAAAAGAATATCCTAACCATTTCCCACTTTCCATCTACACCCTTTGACAAGAATATGTTTGATTTGAAGCAGGTTGTTCCAGAAAATGGAACCAGTGGGAAGTTGTTGTTCAAAAAGGAATGAATTCACATTTTTCTAAGCCAAGTATTTAATCCTAATAATTTCAGTCCAAGGTTGTTTTTCCTTAAGAAGTCTCCATCCAAGTTTGGAAATAAGAGAAACATTCATCTTTCTGATATCCTTAATTCCCAGTCCACCAATCTTTTTGGTATACAAACTTGATCCCAAGCCACTAAATGGTATCTAAATATTTCTTTAGTCCCATGCCATAGAAAGTGTTTTTGGATTCTCTCAATGTTGTCCACAATTGCTGCTGGAATGTTGTACATTGACATGATATATATGGGTAAGTTCTGAAGTGTACTTTTGATTAATAAACATTTTCTAGCACTAGAGAGAATAACCCCTTTCCATCCAGCCAATTTCCTATGAAATATATCTAACAGGAATTCCAAATAGTATTAGAGACTCTATTAGTGCCCAATGGTAATCCTAAATAGGTAGTGGGTAAGGAGCTGATTTTACATCCCAAAATGAGTGTAATTATTTTCTTCCTATCATTAGGAGTATTGAAAAAATACACCGAGCTTTTATCAAAGTTGAATTTCTGGCCAGAAGTTGCTTCATAGAATCTGAGGATAGTCTTTATAGATTTTGCCTCTAGAATAGAAGCCATCAGAAGTAGGATTGTGTCATCAGCAAATTGCTGATGCGAAGCTATATGATTGGTGGAGGTTGGTTTGAATCCTTTTAACATGCCATTATTTACAGCCTTAGTTATGGATCTGCTAAGATTGTCAGCCATAATTATAAAAAGTAAGGGGGATATGGGATCCCCTTGTCTTATACCTCTACTGCTGGCAAAGAATCCCACTGGAGTACCATTCACAACTACAGAAAATCTTGAAGTGGAAATGCAGGCCTGAATGATTTTTCTAAATTTACTCTGGAAACCAAATTTTGATAGGACTTTATCTAAAAATTTCCAAGATACTCTATCAAAGGCCTTATGCATGTCTAATTTTATTGCCATACCTATTTTTTTACTTTTATCCATGGAGTGAATAGTTTCATGAACCATGATTACCCCATCCTAAATTATCCTTCCTTTTATGAAGCCACTTTGTTGTTTAGAGATAAGATCAGCTAGTAAAGGTTGTAATCTAGTAGCTATAATTTTGGTAAAAATTCTGTAAACAACATTAACCAGGTTGATAGGTCAAAAATCCTTGAATTCTTTAGCATCCAATTTCTTTGGGGCAAGCACAATGTGAGTATTATTCAGTTCCTTTATAAGATTTCTAGTTCTATAGAATTCATTTACAGCTTTTCAGTAGATCTTTCGAGCATATGTCCCAACATTTTTGAAATAAATTCATAGAAAAACCATCGGCCCTGGGTGCCTTGTCACCTTCAAGTGCAAAAAATGCCTTCTTTAGTTCCTCAATAGAAACAACTTTTGTAAGATTTGTGAATCTCTCTTCAGGGAGATTATTACTTGGGATTGAGTCAAGAAGGAAAGAAGCCACTTCTTCATTACAGACATTACTTTCCATCAACAAATTCTCATAAAATTTAAGAGCTTCTACTTTTATGTCATTTTGATCTTTGGTAACCATACCATTACCTTTGGATACCTCAATGATTCTATTGCAGGCCCTATGTTTAAGGGTGGTCATATGAAATAATTTTGTGTTCCTATCACCAACTTTCAACCATATAGCTCAGGATTTCATTCTCCAAAAGGTTTCTTCTCTACTATTAATGTTATGTAAATCAGAGAGTAATTTATTTTCTAGTTGTTAATCATCATAATTCATACCTTTCATTGAGATTCTCAGTTCAAGCTCTTCAAGCTGTTGTTTTAGCTCTTTTTTCTGTTCAAAAATATTGCCAAAACCTCTTTGTTCCAGGTTTTAACTTGTTGCTTTACATTTTTCAGTTTTTGAATTAATCTAAATTATGTTGTACCTTCTCCATCCCAATGCCACCAATCTTTGATCCTGTCCAAGATGTCATCATGCTCCAGCCACATTTTTTCAAATTTGAAAGAGCTATGTGAAGGCTTAGCCCAGTTGTAAAGATTAAGAGCAATGGGATTATGATCTGAGCCAATCCTAGGTAACGAAGAGAGGTGAAAATCCTGACTCAAAATCCAATTAGCAGAGATAAGAGCTCTGTCTAATCTAACCTATATCAGACTCTCACCAATTCTCCTATTAGACCAAGTAAATTGATTTCCATGAAGTTCAATATCCATGAGGTTAAGAGAAGAAACCAACTCAAAGAAAGTCACCCATACTAACTGAGAAATCAGAGTTACCCCCATATTTTTCTCCAGGGTTTAAAGGGGTGTTAAAATCACCCATGACCAACCAATTATAATCCTTAAAACTATTTCTAAAGAGTTTTAACTCTTCCCATAATTTTCTTCTGCCAGCAGCAGTGTTTGGGGCATATATGTTGGAAAGGATCCAGATTGAGTCATTTTCAACAACATGAAATTTAACAGCTAAATGATTATGAGAAGCTAGAATCACATTACCATTTAGGAATTTTCTGTCTTCATTTTAGCATGCATGTTTAGTTATATTTTGAATTGAATTCATATTAGTAGTAATTGAATATATTAGTAGGCATGTTTAGTTAGATTTTGAATTGAATTCATGTTAGTTAAGCATTCCTTTAAGCTTCTATCTTAATGTCACATTCCTAGACTTAGTGTTTTAGCTATTAGGTGGCAATGGTGTTAACCTTCCTTGATTATATTTGTTATTTACTTTGTAGAGTTTAGGGTGATTTCATTTTGCACTTTGGTTGGAGCATACCCCATTACATTCAATTTTAAAAGCTTTTTAACTTAGTTTCAAAGTTTTTCATTTCAAGTTTTTATATTAGTTTCAAGTTTCCTAGATTATTTTCAAGTTTTATAATTTAATTTCAAGCTTTCTAGAGTACTTTCAAGATTTTTAGATTAATTTAAAAGTTTTAGAGTAATTTTCAAAGTTTTGTAGATCAATTTTCAAGCTAGGTAGTTGTTTCAACTAGATTAGTAGTAGAAGTTGTGTTTTCATGTTATTTGTAGGATATAAAGAGGCGAAGCCCTGTCAAA
Organism: Taxus wallichiana var. yunnanensis; assembly: GCA_018340775.1. Taxonomy (NCBI): domain Eukaryota; kingdom Viridiplantae; phylum Streptophyta; class Pinopsida; order Cupressales; family Taxaceae; genus Taxus; species Taxus wallichiana. The sequence continues at coordinate 897,688,264 of CM031239.1, forward strand.
ATTACCTCAAAATACCAAAGATTGGACCTTTTTCAATAAATCTTCTCAAAAACTCATTTTTTTACCACCTACAGGAAAAAGGCACATGTGCATTATTGTGAGCGCATGTGCATCCGGAGAGAGTGCATGTGCATCTAGAGGAGTGCATGTACATCCGAGAAGAGCACCCTTGCAACACGAGATTTTGGATCTGAGTTTAAAATGTTCTTGTGCATGCAGAAAGGTGTGTTTGCCTCACTAGAAGTGCTATTTATATCTAAATTTGTAAAAGTGAAAGAGGAGCGCATGTGCATTACTCGAGCACATGTGCACTAGTGTAAGTGTCTCATGCATCCAAAGGAACACCCATGCACTAAGAAGGGAACCCATGCACCACGATAAAATTTCCTCAAACTTTAAATTTTCAAATTTTTTGTTTTTGGGATGATTATCATTTCTAAGGGTTTTTAGTTGTTTTAGTCCATTTATTGATTTTAGAGCAATGTTCCTAACAAAATTGCCTTAGGGTTTGATAAGATATTTTTGATTAAATTGGGTTAGGGTTTGATGAATGATTATGTTTTCATGCTTTGAATGAGTTTGGAATAGGGTTGTGTATGCTCTTCTCTTGCACCTAGTGTGATCTTGAGAACCAAAAACACCCCTAAACCACTTTTTTCTTATTAGGAGTAAGTAGGAACAATCATCATCCATTTTGTGTTTAAGGGAACAAACTTGCATTTTTTTACATGTACTTGATCTTTTAGTTTAAGATATTTTTTACTTGATAAATAATCAAGGCTAAAATTTGTGTATACTCTTTCCTTACACCTAGTGTGATCTTGGGAATCAAAAGCAATTTTAGTCTTTCATTAAGAAGCACTTGGATTAATTGGGAATATCCTTACTTTACAAATTTTTATGGTAGTTATTTGATTTACAAGCTTTGCATTTCTATTTAGTTGGATTATTTGTTGTGTATGCTCTTCTCTTACACCTAGTGTGATCTTGAGAAACAAAAACAACACTTAATCCTCTTTCTATGATATTGTGAACCTTTTTGAACTACTAACCATTTGTGTGAAGGACCTAAAATGCTTTTCAAAGAAAGAAACACTCTCTTCAAACCAAAAATCTAACATTCATGTGTGTTGTAGGTTTCCATTGGTGGTCTAAACCAAATTACTTAATCCAAAATATCACACAAATTCAAAACACCATATTTTAGGTTTCGGTTAAGAGCTACGGCTCGTCCGCTTAACTAGGACATAACCCCTTTGGTATAATCCTTAAACTAATACAATGGGGGTGGTCCTATGAACCCTAAAGTAGTTCACGCAAGAGGGAACCTTGTGAACAAAATAGGAAATTACTCCACACTACCGAATTGACTAGTACGCCTTGGTGAGATTAGATTCAAAGTTACTTCCATTGTGACCTTGTGATAATACAACCAACGCACACTAGTTTCTCATTATATTATAAGGGGGTAAAGATAATCTAAGACACTCCTTAGGAAACCTTGGTAAATTGAGCTCACAGAAGTAAACTTGTGACACATAGAGAGAACCACCTAGGAAGTTTTTCGGATTGGAGCCATTGTTTTTCTATTAGTTGTTATACTTGAGAGCTCTCACAAAGTGACAACTTTGTTAGATTCAAACTCTTGTTTCTCAAACAAGGAAAATAATCTCTTAAATTTGAAACCATGTGACATTTCATCATGAAATCTACTTAGTGTCATTTTTTCCTAGTTTTTCACTTGTCCTACTGACAAAAAGCAAAACTCTGCCAAAATAACACTAAGTTTATTTCAACACCACTTGGTCTACACCCTTGTTTTCTTGTTGCCCATTTTTAGACAAAAGGAAACAACAAATACATATACCTCTTGATCATATTACGTGTCAACCACTTTTTTATTCTACTTGTGTGACTAGGTTGCAATGTTGGAGCGTAAGTGTTGAAATTGTGCATGGTACGTACTCACGATCTAGTAGGCCTCCTCATCTCAAAGACCCATATTTGAGACTTATTATCATCATAGTTAGGTGGTTTCATCCTTGTCTTCTTTTGATTTTTATGCTGCCCACATTATAGCAATACAATTGAGATATTTACATCTTGCTTCCATTGCGAAACTGGGCCTAAATCTCTATATTGTATTGTTGCGGTGTTCACGCGCATAAAAATTTCTAGTTATACTTAGACGTAGTTTTTACACCCTAGCCTTGTCTTGAGTTTTTTAAGTGTTGAGGTTACTTTGTTAGCATCGTTATAACGCCATTTTGATACTAAAATCTTACTTTCTCGCAAATTTGGATTACATGTCCAAATAGCATTGTTATGTTGCTCACATTTTTATCCTCCATGTTACAACTCTTAGAATTTATTAGTATTTAGAAAATGGTTTTTAGTATACCTTGTTAGAAGGTCATGTCAACACTTTCTTAGCATTTAGGTCTTGTTTATTACAAACTTGACCTAACTAGTGATATTGTGTTGTCACTATTTGGTTTCCAACCTACCTAGGAAAATCTTAGGGAGTAAACTATTTGGGACCAAATTTTGATTGGTGTACGTCATTGTATTATTCTAGAAAAACTTGTGTCATTTATTACCTTTCTAGGGTATCTTTTTCCTTATTATTTAGTTCATACGTTCGCATTGACCTATTCTATAGTCATCTTGTTTTTACGATTTAGCGTCGTTATGCTACAAAAAAAATTTGACTAAGGTCCCTTTTTAGTAAACCTTAGTGGAAATATTTTGTGTTGTATCTCCTATCTCGAGTATGCCTACTACAAGAATGGGATCCCGAAGATTAGGAGCTGATATATTTGGAGGTGACAACCCTCTTTTAGAGGATAATCTCATGGTTGACCATAGTGGTGGAGAGGAAGATTCTCCTCGTATGAATATAGAGTGTCCTCCTGCCAATTTTGACGATTACATTTTTCAAAACAAACATGAGGTTCTTATGTGTGTTATGGAGCTAAGTTACCTTCCACAATGGACCCTTCTCTCATTTCCATAATGGTTTGAGGAGAAGAAGAAGTAGACTAACCTCATTGTATTGTTAATGAAATATTAAACCCAGGTCATGCCTCTACTTCTACGTGACAGAATAATGAGGAGATACCATTTGAAAATGACAGAGATTATTAGGTACCTATTATTAGAATACATTGTGAAGACTATGAGGAACATGTTCATCATGCACAACCTCCCCCTAACGAAGATCGTAACAAAGTACCTATTCAAGAGGTGATGTTAGAACAACAGGTCCAAGCCCTCACTCACCAATTGGCTAGTTTGGCTTCACATATACAAAAGGAACAACCAAAAGTTGTGAAACAAGCTATACCAAAGGCAAAACCAAAAACTTTGTTTCACGAGTTCCCAATAAACACTCCTCGATGGGAGACACGAAAGGACCCTTATGAAGAATTTCTCACATAGAATAGAGGTGGGAATACACCTAGATTTAACCCTTCGTATAGGCCTATGCCACCCACACAAGATCCCCTCTTCAATAAAGAGTGGTCCACTATGAAGAACGCCCTTCTAACATTACAAGAAGGCAAAACTAGTAACAATAAGAAATACCAATTTGATGAGTTGTGCCCTTATCCATTTGATAGGGCCATGCTACAAGTACCTTTCCCATGACACTTTTATTTTCCAAAATTTGACAAGTATAAGGGAAAAGGTGACCCACGTGACCATATTAAATATTTTATATGGTATGCGAAGAGGTTACGTTTAGTGACAATTATCTTATACACCTCTTTCCACGGATTTTAGGAGGTCATGCATTGAAATGGTTTATACGCATCCCCAGGGATCTATATCCACATGGCCCGAATCAACCGAACATTTTGTATGTCACTTTTATTTTAATATAGAGAGTGGCATTACCATGCTATATCTCTGGAATTAAAAACAACAAAAACTTCACCGTGTGTTTTACAACGATGGAAAGAATTAGCTAGTTGTTTTCCTTGCTCCATACCCAAAAAATAATTGATAATAATTTTTTTCCCAACCTCCATCCAGACATAACGTTCCACTTGCAAATACATTGTGGTAACATGTTCGAAGAGGTAATCGAAAAAAAGGAGTCAAATTGAAAAAGCATTTTTAGCTAGGGGACTTTAAAACCTTTCTCCCGTGATTATAATGATTCCAAGTCTAATGAAAAACCAAATTTTGTTCATAATAAGAACAAAAATGTCATTGGTGATGGGATAGTAGACTCTAAGAGAGTAAAATTTGTTCAGAACCATGCACTTTTGAATCTTATAAATGGAAATCCACCTACAGAGTATAAATTTCATACTTTCACACCTCTATCTGAATCAATATCATCCATACTAAAGCAATTAGAAGTTATTAACATAGTTAAGTACCCTGAAACATAACCCTACAGGGATGAAGCACCTAAACCATCATGGTTTATAGATAATTAATTTTGTATATTTCATGGCATAAAGGGTCACAAAATTGACAAGTGTTTAAAATTAAAACACTACATTCAAGACCTAGTCAGTAGTGGTGTTATAGAAGTAGACTCCACTGACACTGCCAAATCTCCAAACAAAAACTTAGGGATCTTCAAGTAACCTTTTCCCAATCACAAAGAAAATAAAAATCTAGATTGGGGAGAATCATCTTAGAGTAAGTATGCTAACTATGTGTCAAACAAAGACCACTTTGATGCCTTGATAGGTTGTGTTGATCCACTCGTTGAGAAAATCAATATGATTAGAATTAAAACAAGAGAGTGCATCGTGGCAACACGATGGGCTCACCTTGTTATCTTAGAACCTACTCCCCCTCCTCCTCAAAAGATTCATTATGATGTGTTAGATCAACTAGAGAAGACTATAGCTAAGATTTTAATCTTATACCTTCTAAAGATTTAGAACATCCATAAGGATATACTTTGCAAAACCTACAGGGATCAAGAGTATCCATTGATGTTGACCCAACATATTTATAGGCCATGGTAGCACAAATCGTTCCTGCAAGACACATAATCTTCATTCTGACATAATCCTTAACCTAAAATCCCTCCCATAACCTACCCTTACATATTGAGGTAATAATCAAGTGTAAGAAGGTAAAGAGAGTGCTTTTGGATGGTAGATCAGGTCTTAACATTTGTACTCTTAAACTAGTTTGTCAACTAGGCTACACAGAAGCTGATTTGGAGACAAAGTTCATCACCATAAAGGCATATGACAATGAAGAAATAAAATCAATTGGAATGATCACTTTCTCATTAGAAGGTTGTCCCATAACCCATGATATGAAGTTCCATGTCTTGTACTAGGAGCTCCCTTACAACATCTTGCTTAGTCGCCCATGGATTCACATCATTAAGGTCATTCTATCAACATATCATCAATGTCTAAAATTGTAGTATGAAGGACAGCCTTACTATAAAAGGGGATCCCTAACCATTTTCTCATTGCAGAGAATTGTCAGGCTATTTTCCTACCATTTATGAGTGTCCCTCTATGGAGATTGTTGTCCCTATTCAGTCGGAGGCCCTCACTTCATGAGTGGATCCAAACACCCTGACTCCCAGTGACAATAGTGTGTCTACATCGGAATCTCCTTTTGCTACATGGGAGATGAAGGTCATAAACAATAGTTGTGGAGAGTATAATATTCAACAAGCCCTTATGATTCAAAACATTCCACTATCAGCCCAAGCACGTGGTAGACCATGTTATAAATTCCAAAGATCAAGGAGAATTTCCCTTCGACAATTTCATTTCGATGGCTTGCTATAAGATGAAATAATCCTCAATGATATTATATTTCATCCTCAAGATGATGAAATGGCTTTATGTTACAAGTCATCTAGGTATGTTATTCCTAACAAAATCATGCTTACTATGAGATATCAAGGATGTGGTTATGGCCACCAAGAACAAGGTCTATTATAATCTCTTTCAATACCTCATCACATACTAGGTAAATCAGGTATTAGTGTCCATTTGTATGAGTCTCACCCTTCAGATAACAAGTATGCTTCTTCTGAGAGTGAGGATAGTTTGTCCGAAAATGAAAGTGAAATAAATTCCCGATGTAGTCTTTATGAAGACCTCGCCTCTACAAACATATTCTCTAACATGGCTATCCTTACCATAACCCTTGTTACACCCATTGTATCCCCTATAACTCAAACATTAAACCTCATCTACACATCACTCATGAATTGGGATCAACAATAGCACGTACCTATTAACGTGTTTCAAAATGATGAGGCTATTGGTGAGTTCCTAAGCATCAGAGATAACATTCCAAGAAATGATCAAAAGAAAGGCTTCTCCATTCATCTCAACATATGTGCGTACTTCAAAGAGGAGGTAGAATTATGTGGAAACTTAAGTAAAAAAAGTGATCAAGGGAAAGAGTCCAACAGAAAACTTTTATGAGTCTCACCCGTCAGATAACGAGTATGCTTCTTCTGAGAGTGAGGATAGTTTGTCCAAAAATGAAAGTGAAACATATTCCCAATGTAGTCTTTACGAATACCTTGCCTTTATGAACATATTCTCTAACATGGTTATCCTTACCATAACTCCCGTTACACATGTCGTATCCCCTATAACTCAAACATTAAACCTCATCTACCCATCACTCATCAATTGGGATCAACAAAAACATGTGCCTATGGACGTGTTTCAGAATGATGAGGTTATTGGTGAGTTCCTAGGTATCAGAGATAACATTCCAAGAAACAATCACAAGAAAGTCTTCTCCATTTAGCTCAATGGATATGCATACTTCAGAGAGGAGGTAGAATTATGTGGACACTTAAGTAAAAAATTGAGCAAGGGCAAGATTCCTATAGAAAATCCTTGCGGAAAGAAAAAGGGGAAGTCCTATAGCAAAAACCTCTTCAAGGCGCTTGTGGACAAACAAGTAGAACAACCTATGGAAAAGATAGTGTACCCATATAAAGATGAGGACCTCCCTGAACCACCTTTGGTAGAGGAGGATCTCAATCTCCCTCTTGATCCTACACGCATGGGGGATGAGTCAAAGCTACTAGTGGAAGATACAATATATGTTAACATCGGCATGGAGGAGTTTCCTAGAATAGTTAAGTTGGGAGCTTCACTCTTAGCTCAAGAGAATAAAAAAATTTACAAGAATTTTGAGAGAGTATGCAGACATCTTCACTTGGTCTTATGTTGACATGTCAGGACTTGATCTTGCATTAGTGGTGCACAATCTTGTTGTGCACCCGGACGCCAAGCCCATCAAACAAAAGTTACAAAAGATGCATCCTTGCGTCGCCTTACTAGTAAAGGCAGAGCTAGAAAGTTCATTAGAATTAGGCTTCATTAGGAATATCGACTACTCAGTTGGATTTCTAATGTGGTACCAATTTAGAAAAATTCATTCGATGTCGAGTGTGTCTTGATTTGAGTGAGATATTAAAAATATTATCCCAAGATATTAAAAATATTATCCTACAAGGATGAATTTCCTTTCCTAACATTTACATGATCATCTAGTTTGATAATGGACATCCAAAGGTGATTTCTTCTCATATTTCACAACATTGAATCTTTTCCCCAAGTGTGGGACTTGTAAAAATGGGAAAAGAATCTCTAGATTAAAGGTTGGTTCCTTCACTCCTCTGATTAGGTGTATGCATGAACTTTGCAGAGGTTTAATACTAGATCCTACTCTAAATTCCAAGGAGACAGAGATAAAAGATGTAAAGAAATAAAACTAAGTAAAAGTGGTGATACACCAAGGGAGTGGTGAACATCTACTTTGCAAAATTTACACAGATCATAAGAAATACAACACAAAATATGCACAGATTTCTAGAATGTAATGAGAGATCAAAAGACAATGATAAACACATGAAAGGATTGGAAAAATCAATCACAAAACATACATTATCATTCCCAAGTTCAATACAATGCATTACAATGGCTAGGAGGAAAACATGTGTTGTAGTCTATATGAGAGGTATGAAACTCTACAAATCCACCTGCGAGGAAGGAAGAAAAGAGAGCTTGCAGAGAAAAAAATATGTCCAACCCTTTACAAATGAGCCAAATCTGGCTTTTAATGGTCAAGTAAAGAGAGAAAGAAAAAATGTGGGCAAAAATGGATTTATGAATTCAACCACCAACCAGATCCCTCAAATTTCACCTATAAGAGTGATGGGCTTCATGGATGAACCCATACTTAGAAGTACATTGTTCTACAGATCATAAAAAATGACCATACTTCATTAAATTTGGTGGTTGAATGTCAATTCTATGTTTTTTTCATGCTAGGGACGTTTCTTCATTTTCTCCCAAAATTCTTTATCAAAATACAAAATTGAACCCTCCATCATGTAGATAATTTCACCAACTTTCCAATGACACCAAGAACATGAAAATCCGAGCTCTGATCAAAATTTATGCCCTCCTGAAGATTTAGGGCAAAAAAAAGGGCAAAAATGGGTTGGCAGGGATGAAAGTTTAAAATTTTCCCCCTTTTTTGAATTTGGGAAAATTTCCCCAAAAATATCTACCCCCCACCCTCTCGATGCCACGTGGCACATTTCCATTGGTCCACGCATGGCTCATAAGATCATTTTACACTTTTTGGATTTTTTTTCCTTTGTGCCCATTTACTCCCACCGCCTCTGCCACGGTCACTTTTTATGACATGCTTCAATTTTCCATCGACTCCACCATTTCCCTAAATAGGACACATGGCACCTTTCCATTGGCATGGGCCTGAACTCTTTTTTCCTCTCTCGCGGACCCACCTTAAGATTTTTTCCAGCCACATGGACACGTGGCATGCTCTGATTGGTGCGGGCCATCAAGGGCGGAGTTTATTACACCATTTGCCACACTTTGGAAAAATGGAAAATTTTCCCCGCTCCTCCACCTCCCGACCGCTCTGAGGACACGTGGCATGTTTTGATTCATTGGTGGGCCTTTGGGCCGAGATTTTCCATTTGCACCAACTTTGGAAATTTTCCCAACTTCTCCCCGCCGATTTGACCTCCGACCCCCCCTGACATGTGGCCTCTTCCTATTGGTCAAGCGGGCCTTCGGCCAAAAATTTTCCTCCTTGCATGTGCCCCCCAATCCTTGGTGAAAATTTCAAATTTACCTCCACTCCCCACCATTCCACCACATGTGGTGCTCTCTCGATTGGGCGCGACCTCCCTAGGAAAATTTCCTCCCAAAACTCCACGCCATAACTTGCAAAATACAAGGAGTTAGAAGGAAAAATTTACCTTTCTGGAAAGCTGAGAAGATCCTCTATCCAATGAAACCATTTCTAGAAAATTTTGAGTGCCTAAAAAGTAGAAAAATTCATCTGAGGCACAAGGAAGGAAGGAATGAAAGGAAGTTAGCCAAAAATGAGCAAGGGGCTTATTTTGGATAACAATTTTGGTGACTCAGAGGGGGCATCTACCTGCTGGATGAAGTTACCAGTTGCTGAAGCAATCCATTGGGCATGGAGTCATCAAATTAACTACTTGGTACTCCCAACTCATTAGAAAATTTTCAAGAAGGAAAATGTGAGAGTAGAACATCACTTGATCTGGAACATGGCCTGCAAAAATGCATCCTGGGACAACAAAGCTTGTGCCAAAGCACTTAGGGAAATGGAAAACTAAGCTACAACAAAACAATGTGCACAAGCACTTGGAGGAATGAAAATCTAAGCTAATATGTACAAGGTGGAGAGTTTCCTTCTAGTAGCAATGCTTTAGATGGATTCCATTAACTAGAATCTGCAGTTCTTCACCATCCAATGTAGACAATTGGAAGGCATTGTTGTTCTTACATTTTGTGACCATGTAGGGGCCACTCCAAATGGCATCAAACTTTGAATGCCTTCCTGGCTTTGCTTGGTCTGCATCCCATTTCAACACTAAATCTCCAACTTGGAAGGTTCTAGCCTTAGGCTTTCCTATCAAAGGTTCTCTTGATCAAGGCTTGGTCCTTCTCCATTGCTTGGGCTGCATGCTCTCTATTTCTTGAGCTCCATCAATTCTACATATCTAACCTCCATGGGTTCAAACTCCAACAACTCCAATTGCTTCATGAGTTCCAATGTTGGCAACTCAAGTGACATGGGCAAGATTACCTCTCTTCCATAAACAAGTCTGAATGGAGAGTTACCTGTGGATCTCTTGGGAGTTATCCTATCAGCCCACAAGGCTGATTTCAATTTGGTGTGCCAAGTCCTCTGATTTTCATCAAGAGTCCTCTTGATGATCTTTAACAAGTTCTTGTTGGTAGACTCAACTTGGCCATTACCTTGAGGGTAATAATTTGATGAAGTGCTCAGATAAATCCCATTTTTAACAGCCCATTCAGTTACCTTTGATCCTATGAATGCCAAAGCATTATCTGATATTATAGTGGCAGGTATACCAAATCTGGTTACTATCCCTCATAGAAGTCTAGAATGTTAGATTCATTTGCTTCTTTAAGTGCCACCGCCTCAGTCCATTTGGTGAAGTAATCTATTGCTATTAGAATCCACTTGTGTCCTTGGCTTGAGTTTGGGTTAATGACTCCAATGAAGTCCAAACCCCATTGCATGAATGGCTGGTCAACTGAAATTGGGTGCAATGGAAGGGCAGCTAATCTCTCCTTGCCTATGAAGAATGCACAATTTTTACACCTCTTGATCCATGCATAACAATCACCAAAAACCTTGGGCCAATAATAGCCAACCTTCATAATCTTGAGGGCTATCACTCTTGGAGAAAAGTGGCCCCCAGCTGATCCACCATGGAACTCTTCTAACATTCTATTAATTTGGTTTGTCCCAATGCATCTCAGCAGCACTCCATTTACATCCTTCTTGAACAAAACACCATCAACAAGTGCATATGGGACAACCTACAATCTGAAGTGTCTTCTCTTGGTTTTTTTCATCTCTGGAGGGCATAGGCCTATTTGTAGGAAGTGCATTATGTCTTGGGTCCAGCAAGGAGTGAGTACACCATCATTCTCTTCTTGAACACCTCTTTGTTCTTGGTTGTCTTGCAACACCAAAACAACATCCTTCTCATTGCTTGCTTCCATTGATTTGCTCAAGACCAATTGTTCACATAATCCCTTTCCTCGACCAGCTTGGTGACTTTGATCTCAATGTCATACTCCATGACACGAGTAATCCACCCTGCACATTTTTCATTTAGGTCTTTGTTGAGGAGGAAGTCCTTAACTCCCACATGAGAAACCAACAATTGAACCTTGTTATTTGAAACTAGATGCTTAAATTTCTTCAAGCTCCTAATCACTGCAAGAACATGCTTCTCAATGAAAGAATATCTCACCTCATAGTCCTCCAAGCTTTGGCTAAAGAAGGCAATTGGCTGCTCTACATTTTCTTTGTTCTGCTGTACTAAAATTGCAGAGATTGTATCATCACCTCCAAATGCATAAAGGATAAAATCCTTGGAGAAATCTGGGTTAATGAGAGTTGAGCTTGTGAGATAGCCTCTTTGATTGCCTCAAAACTTGCCTTACCTTCAGCTTGTCCATTTGAAAGCCATACTTTTCTTCAACATCATGGTTATTGGCTTGACAAGGGCTAAAAATCTGGGAACAAACCTCTGAACAAAATTGATTCTTCCCAAGAAACTTTGAAGGGCCTTCTTATGACTTGGTAATGGTAGTGCTTTTATTGCTTCAACCCTCTCTGGATCAATTACTAATCCTTCTTTGGAAACAATGTGGCCTAGGAGCTTTCCCTCATGAGCTAGAAAATACATTTCTTGGGATTCAAGGATACCCCAAATCTTCTACATCTTTAGAACACTTGTCTCAAATGAAAGAGATGATCTAGCTGCACTTTTAGAAAATACAATAATATCATCTAGATATATCAACACCATTTTTTGATCAATCCCTTGAACGCCATATCCATTTCCCTTTGGAAGGTAGCTCCAGCGTTGACAACCCAAATGGCATTTTTCTATATGCATAAGTTCCCCATTTGGTGGTGAAGGTAGTTTGAACTGATCATCCTCCTTTACCATGATCTGATTATACCCTGAATAACCATCTAGCAATGAAAACCTCTCAGAGCCAACAACAACTTGCAAAATCTGCTCCATAGAGGGAAGTGGGTAATGATCCTTGAGGGATGCTCTATTCAAATCTCTAAAGTCTACACACAATCTGATTTCCCCACTCTTCTTTCTAACTGGAACCAAGTTTTCTACCCAACTAGAATGCTTGATGGGAAATATGATACTTTCCTCTATTAACTTATTCAATTCCTTCTTCATGAGAGGCTCCATGTGTGGATTGACTAGCCTTTGTTTTTTCCTGATGGGCTTAGCACTTGGATCCAATTCAATTGTATGTTGAGCTAGCTTGGGATTGAAACCTCTCAAGTCTTCATAGCTCCAAGAAAATACATCCGAGAACTCTTGGAAAAGTTTCATGAACTCATACCTTTCTTGCTCGGTTGCCACTTTACCAATTTGAAGTGATTTGCCTTCTCCCACCGAGATGGGCACTGAATCTTCTCCCTTGACTTGGATGTTTGCTTTCTCTTTCCTAAATTGATCATTAGGATTAAAAATGGACTCCAAAGTGACAAGTCCTTTTGGTAGTTTGTTTGTTCTCAGCTGTACCACTTGATCACCATACTGTTGTTCTAACTTTTCCTATTTTTGGCTGAGAACTCAGCTTCTTCTTACAAGAAATTGATGATTTTTTGGTCACTTTCAAACACTTTCCAACTTACATTATTGTCTGCACTGATGGCCTCACAATCACATGAATGCTTGGCTGCACTTTATCTTCCTTGATACTTTCCACAACATCAAAGGCTGCCCCAACTGCTGCAAGTCTATCAGCAGCTTGGTTTTCTTTCCTAGGGATGGAATTGATGCCAAAGCCTTCAAAATCCTCAATGAGGTCCCACACCCTATTCTTATAACACTTGAGTAGGTCATTTTTGGCAGCATGCTGCCCTTTAACTTGATTAACAATCAGCTCACTGTCACCAAAGACTTGTAAGTTTTTGATACCTCTTTTCCTTGACCAATGCAATCCTTGTATCAAAGCTTCATATTCAGCAATGTTGTTAGAACATGCAAACTGAAATCTAAAAGTTGAATAATATTTAATGCCTTGAGGTGAAACAAGCATAGCTCCCCCCTGCACCTTGTCTACTTCTTGATCCATCAAAAATAGTTGCCATACCTCATTATTCATCCTTATGGTCTGGCTTGGTGATGCTAGGAATAGGCTGATTTTCTTCATGCATGCAATAAACTCCTAGTTTAGATTCCTCTATTTCCTTGTAGGGATCAAAATCATGTACCTTGCTTTCCCATTCATCAAGATTCAAATCTGGGATGCTTCCAACTTTGGTGTCAGCTTCATCCATGCTTGGATAATCCTCTTGATCAAATGTTGAACAGTTGGCATTGATTTGGCTTGGAGTATGAGGCTCAATGTGAAAGTTTGCAATAGGTTCAGACCTGATTGTGGCCTTAGTTCCATATCTTGTTCTAAACAACATGTGTGACCAATCAATAGATAAATAGCCTCCAATTCTAGCTATGAAATCCCTTGACAAACATAGGGCAAAAAGTGGTGGTAAATCTATCACTGACACATCTTGCAAAACAGTGACATTGGGCATGCATGCAAAGTAAGGCTCAAATCTTTAATTACTCCCACTATTTACTACTGTCCCATCCAATTGCACCACTCCTTTGATATGATTTCATATTGGAGACCCAGATTGATCAGCTATTTGCTTGGGCATTACAACTACTTGCCCTAGAATCAATCATACAATTGTGTACTAGTTTATCCCCAATGATCAATGAAACATAGAATGGAGGGGGCTTCAAAACTTTACCTTGCTATCCTCCATGATTCCCTTCAGGCTGAGCAACATTTGTGAGTACCTTCTCTTGCATATGAGCTTGTTGATTTGAAGTTGACCAATTCTTCATGGCAGCTTGTAGTAGATCCCTTTGGCCTGGGATGGATAGTGATTCCCACATAGATATATTCACATTTGTCTTCTTCATTTGTTCAATGATGCTAAATGGGGATGAAACATCTCTTTGTTGCCCCTAGCCTACACACTCTTTTCTTGTACATGGGCTGCAATAACTGGTATTTGAGCTGGTCTAGAAGGTGGCTTGGGCTGTCCTTGCATGTTTGGAACTGCATTTTGCTTGCCAACACCTTGGGGAGTGATGGAATGTTGTGGATCACTTGGAGCCAATGACTTCCCTTCACCAATATTCCTCTTCTTTGACCTTGTGTTAGCTACTACATTCTGAGAAATTGCTTGATTCATACCACAAAAATCCTCAGCTTGCCAATTCACAAGTGTAGTCTCATTTGGAGTTGTATTTTGCTGGGATGTTCCTTGTTGTTGGTTTGTTTCTTGGCTCACCTCACCCTCTACGCCAGTTTTTGTCACCATCAAGGCTTGGTTCAAAGCACCATTGAAGCACATGGATTGGTTGTGAGGTTCATTGCATGGGAAACACCACTCATACTCTTGAGCTATATTATTTTGCACTGGCACTAAGGCTTTAGAGGCAGATGCAACATTGGGATTATAGGGCTGAAATGGTCTATTAGTAGGAGGCCTTACTTGATTTTGATTTGTAGCTGATTGGGTGGCCTATTAGGCTGATATGGTTGCCTATTAGGCTGAGCTTGAGACTGATAAGAAGGTCTAAAACTTTGGGCTTGCTGCCTCTTGAGTGTAACCAGCTCATTGCCTAAATTTTGTAATTGTTTCATGACTTCTTGAAGTTCATTTGAGGCACTAGAGGATGAAGTAGAAGTTTCATTTGAACTCTGATTTCTAGGAGTGGGAATAGGAGCTAAAGTAGGTGCTTGACTAGTGCTTGACTTTCCAAGTTTGGATACAAGGGCATGGGAGGCCTAGGAGCCAACTTACCAGCTTGAATCAAATAATTTTCAGCCCTAATGGCAATGCTATAAGCTACATGTATAGTTGTACCTCCCATGGATTGAATTAACATAGAAATATCAGAATTTAAAGCTTTGAGATAGTATAGAAAAATCACCTTCAGCTATTGGCCTTACTACCACTGGGATTCTATCCCATGTCCTTTGAAATCTAAAGTTGAAGTCTGTTAGCTACTCATTGGGAGCTCTCTTGATAGTTGTCAATTGTTCTAGTAGAGACAAATTATCTCCCTTTTCTCCAAACTACTCATGGAGAGCTATGCACAACTGGTTCCAATTTTGGATAGAGCCTGCCCCAAGGCTCTTGAACCATTGCAAGGCTTTCCCTTTGAATGAAGATGCCAACAATTTGACAATAATTTACATCTCAACAATCTCATGGATTGCACAAACATTAGCAATGTCTTTAACATGGTCACCAGGAGTGGTCTATTTTCTCCAGTGAAATATGGAATGTTCTTCAATGCTACAACTGGAACTAGATTTTGTGCATTGAGAGAAAGTGGGCTGCTGCTAGTGAAGTTGACATAAGGGTTGTGTTGTGCCATTCTGATTGGCCTGAGAACCCTTGTTGATTGGGTGAAAGGTCTACCAGGTGGAGGAGTTGATAGAGTCCTGTTTGGTGGAGATGGAGACCTTTGAATTATTCTTCCCCTCTACCTTCTTCTTCCTAGGGATAGCTGTAGATACTCAAACAACCCTTCTTCTCTATCCCTTGACCTTGTGTTGATCCTTCTCATGAATTTTCAGACTTGGACTGCTAAAACTAGTTTATTTTTCCTTTTAGGAGTCACCAGATGTGTAGATCAGGCTCTTTTTCAAGAAAGAAATTACAACAAAAGCACATCAACTTTGTTGCAATGAAGATGAAGACCTCTAAGGTCCCACCGGCATGCCAAAACTATTAGTGCAAATCAGCAGCACCCCCTGATGTTTTCTCATATTTCTAGTTTGATAATGGACATCCAATGTGATTGCACAACATTGAATCTTTTCCCCAAGTGTGGGACTTGCAAAAATGGGAAAAGAATCTCCAGATTAAAGGTTGGTTCCTTCACTCCTCTAATCAGGTGTATGCATGAACTTTGTAGAGGTTTAATACTAGATCCTACTCTAAATTCCAAGGAGACAGAGATAAAAGATGCAGAAGAAATAAAACTAAGTAAAAGTGGTGATACACCAAGGGAGTGGTGAACATCTACTTTGAAAATTTACATAGATCATAAGAAATACAACACAAAATATGCACAGATTTCTAGAATGTAATGAGAGATCAAAAGACAATGATAAACACATGAAAGGATTGGAAAAATCAATCACAGAACATACATTATCATTCCCAAGTTCAATACAATGCATTACAATGGCCAGAGGAAAACATGTGTTGTAGTCTATAGAGAGTAGGTATGAAACTCTACAAATCCACCCCGCTAGGAAGAAAAGAGAGCTTGCACAGAGAAAAAATATGTCCAACCCTTTACAAATGAGCCAAATCTGCTTTTAATGGTCAAGCAAAAAGAGAGAAAGCAAAAACGTGGGCAAAATGGATTTATGAATTCAACCACCAACCAGATCCCTCAAATTTCACCTACAGAGTGATGGGATTCATGGATGAACCCATACTTAGAAGTACATTGTTCTGTAGCAAAAAATGACCATACTTCATTAAATTTGGTGGTTGAATGTCAATTCTACATTTTTTTCGTGCCAAGGACGTTTCTTCATTTTCTCCAAAATTCTCCATCAAAATACAAAATTGAACCCTCCATCATGTAGAGAATTTCACCAGATTTCCAATGACACCAAGAACATGAAAATCCAAGCTCTGGATCAAAATTTATGCCCTCTTGAAGATTTAGGGCAAAAAAGGGGGAAAAATGGGTTGGCAGGATGAAAGTTTAAAATTTTCCCCTTTTTGAAATTTGGGAAAATTTCCCCAAAAATTCTCCACCCCCACCACTCTGATGCCATGTGGCACCCCGATTCCATTCACTCATGAGACGCCTTTACGCCTTTTGGAAAATTTTCATCAAGTTCCGACTCCGCCACGTGTCATCTTTTTATTCGAATTTTCCAGGACACGTGGCCCCAATAGTTACCATTGGTGCAAGCCTCGAACCAACTCTTTTCCTCTTGTGGACCCACCTTAAGATTTTTGCAGCCCACATGGACATGTGGCATGCTTTGATTGGCACGGGCCATCGGGGCAGAGTTTATCTACGCCATTTTCCATACTTTGGCAAAATGGAAAATTTTCCCCGCGCTCCACCTCTCATGCTCCAGGACACGTGCGTGCTTTGATTTGCACTGGGCCTTCGGGCCAAGATTTTCCATTTACGCCAACTTTGGGAAATTTTCCCAACTTCTCCCCACCGGTCCGACCTTCGACAACCCCCATGGACACGTGGCCTCTTCCTATTGGCTAGCGGGCCTTCGAGCCAAAAATTTCCTTTGCTTGCCATGACCAATCCTTGGAAAAATTTCAAATTTACCTCCTGCTCCCACCATTCCTCGACCATGTGGCACTCTCTGATTGGGTGCGGACCTCCCTAGGGAAAATTTCCCTCCCAAACTCCACCGAGCCATAACTTGCAAAATACAAGGAGTTAGAAGGAAAACTTTACCTTTCTGGAAAGCTGAGAGATTCTCTATCCAATGAAACCATTTCCAAAAAAATTTGAGTGCCTAAAAAGTAGAAAAATTCATCTGAGGCACAAGGGAGGAAGGAATGAAAGGAAGTTAGCCAAAAATGAGCAAGGGGCTGAGCAAGGATGGCGATATGAGAACCCTTGTTACTTTACATCTCTACTACACATTTTGCAATTGGGGCATTATTGGCCTAGTATGATAAAGAGCAGAGAGAAAAGGTTATATACTACTTAAAATGACCACGATAAAATATGATCTCAACTATCCGCAAAATTGGGAAGGCTTTCCTAGCCGCAGTGTTTGATTTTCAAAAGCTACACCATTATGTGCTCGATAATAAAATAAATCTCATTTCAAAGGTCAAACCATTAAATTACTTACTGTCAAAACCCACCCTAACTAGAAATATGGATAATTGGATCATCTTATTAATTGAGTATGTGCATCAGAATTCAGTAAAATGACAAGTTCTAGCGAGATCAGCTAGCAAAATCTCCACTACCAGGCACTCGAACCCTTGAGCCTGGAGCTACCAGATGCATCCATCATATACCTTGAGGAATCTATCATTTGGTAACTATAATTTTATGGTTCCTTTACCTTTCATGGTTCAGTGTTGAAGTTGTGCTAATCACTCCTATGGAAGACTTGATTCCCAAGCCTTCCAATGGGATTCCCATACATGAATAATATAGCGGAGTATGAAGCTCTCATTGTAGGGATGAAGCTAGCTATCAAATGGGATATTAGATGAGTTAATTGCATTGGTGATTCAATGCTTATTATCAAATAGGTCATAGATGAATACAAGGTCAAGGATGAAAAACTACTTCCATATAAAAGAATGGTCGATTCCTTGAAGGATTTCTTCGAGCAGATAACATTTGAGAAAATACCAAGAGCAAAAATAGAAGCAGTTGATGTTATGGCTACAGTAGGATCCATGTTGATTATTCTACCAGGGAACAATGATATGTCATTCTTCATAGAAAATCTAAGAATGTCGGCATATGACATACCAGATTCTGTATGGTGTGCGATGTTGTTGGTCCCTTTTCCCCATGGTACGCTGAAATCTTTAATTACCTCCATGATGGAACCTTTCCCACTAACATTTCCCATGCTGAAAATGCACCCTCATCCAGCTTATAGCCCGTTATACCATACTTGGGGGCACCCTCTTCCACCGAGGCTATGACAAGAATCTATTGTGATGTTTAAATTTAGACGAATCTATCCAAGCAATCAAAGAGGTACACGAAGGCATCTGCGGGGTTCATACTAATGGGATCATCCTAGTGAAGAAAATACTTAGAGTAGGCTACTATTGGCCTACCATGGAGCATGATTGTTGTCAACATGTGAAGAAATGCATGGATTTTCAAAAGTACGGAAACTTGATACATGTGTCGGTGCAATCCTTGTAGCCTGTCACAACCCCTTGGTCGTTCTCAAAGTGGGGTCTTGATCTAATAGGGAAACTTAACCTTGTCTCTTCAGACAGTCATAAATTCATCATTATTGTAATTGAGTACTTTACGAAGTGGGTAGAGGTTGTTCCTCTCACCTATGTTGAAGGTTCCTAGATCTCTAAATTTATCATGAACCATATCATTTGTCGATATGGTATCCCCTATGCTATTATCACTGATAATGGTAAACCATTTAAGAATAAAAATATGAAAGCACTTTGCAAACACTTTCAAATCTCCCTCAAGTTCTCGACCCCCTATTATCCTCAAGGTAATGGGCAAGCTGAGGCTTCTAATAAAACCTTAATTTGCATTATGGAGAAGATGGTGAACAAGATAGGTCGTGACTAGAACTTACAAATTCATCTTTCCCTTTGGACATTCAAAAATTCTATCCACACCCCCAAAGGTGTCATTCCATACTCCTTAGTATTTGGAATGAAATGCAAACTACCTTTAGAGATCAAGATCCCTTCTTTGCGTATTGAGCTAAGGGATTACCTGAATGAAGAGGAGGATTACAAAGTAGCTCGACTAGAAGAGTGGGAGTCATTATACAAGAAAAACTTCACACCCTCAATCACCTTAAAGTGTATCTCGAACCGAGTGTGGCAAAGCTACAATAAAAGAGTAATACCTCATCAATTTGAGGTAGGGGATTTGGTGTTAAAAGAACACTAATAAGGACTATGAAAATAAAGGGAAATTTGAACCCAATTGGCTAGGACCATATGTTGTGGTTACCAAGTTCGGTTTAGGTGCCTATAAGCTAGCCCATGCATATGGTCAAGAGATTCGAGAACCCATGAATACAATGCATCTTAAGCACTTCTATGCTTAAGTATGGGGTCTCTAAAATATCGAGAAAAAAAAAAAAAAAAAAAAAGATAAATAAATAGGTGTGTCCAATAGTGAAAACCATGTAATGGTGGCACTTTGGACAAGTCCTTTGGTGAAAACTAGTTTTTGGTGCCAAGGGAGGGTTTGTTGTTCACAAGAATTTCAGGTTTAGGAGTACGAAACATTTGTCCTAAGTTGGTATTTTTGTTCGTATGAGTCCCTTTTGAGCCTATCCCCCTTTTTCTCTAATCGCTAATCTAACCTTTTGAATGTAGAGGATATAACTTTGAATGATCCCATCTTGTGCTAGGGGAAACTTTGCAGTGTCACTTCTGGTACATAACACATGGCATTATTCCCTTTAACATTGGGGCATCCACATTTCTTCATTTCCTTGCATGTTTGCTTCAAAAACTTCTTAGAAAATGTCAAAAACATTCATATAACTTTTTGAAAATCCCAAAACATATAAATATGTTAGTTGAGAAAATCAAAAACATTCAAATACGTTTCGTAAAAAACTCCAAAACAATAAAAAATTGTCTTAAGATAAAACCAAAAATAGAAAAAAAATGTCCCACAAAAACATAGTAGTTTTCTTACTTTTAGTTGTTGGTTTGTATGGTTTTTAGTTGCATTGATTTTTCATATTTTGTACTTTAAGTTGGATTCACTTGTTTGCTTAGATTGAATGTTACTTTAATATGTAGTTCATTGCTCTGAGTTCATTTTATCTTGCATACTTGTAAATAAATGTGTTTCTTTGATTAGATTTGTTTAACTTGTGATTGTTATCTTTACTTGTACATTTTGTTATCACTTCATCATCATATCATATATATCCATCACATCTATACATCATATATCAATAAATGCTAAGTCTACATCATGCATGTATGCTAAAGCTAATCATCAAGTATTGTATCACCAATGGGGTAAGAGGGGTTGTGCATGATCACAAATCTATCCCCCACACCAATATCAAAAATATAAACATGTTTTACTCAAAGTATCTCATTAACATACAATATGATATCAACTAAGGCTATCTCATAATCTAACATGTGATATAAACATAAAGAAACAGATTAAGCATGATATCTCATAAAAACATGTGATACATCAGTAATCCATCTATCATCATATATCATCAAAAATATAAATGTCCATGTACAAAATAGTGTCTCAAAAGTACATCTGATATAATAAGCCATCATGGGCATCTATACAAAAATTACCTTCATCATGAGGCATAATCAAAAAAACACTATATAATGTACATTTGTATAACAAAAATTCTTTCATCATGAGATATGATCAAAAATAGTACATATACATCCATACAAAAGTATTCCTTCATATCAAGGTGATACACCAAAAAATACATCTAGTACATCAATAAGAGATTCAACCATGACTCTCACCCACGCCGGGGCTACCTAGTTCAGTGTACACCGCTACACAAGGGCATCTCGAGGTGTTGAATGTGTACAAGGTGTTGCATCATGTTGAGATGACCCGTGTTGCTCAAGTCAGCTGTCCTAAAGGACCCTCTATGGATCACACTAATCGCAATGGTCCATGGGATCTAAAGTGTGACCTACTACCTATAATCTAACTATACTCAAGAACTCTCTGCTCGGCCTAGAACGGACACGTAAAGCACCGCATCCTGTAATAGTTTGCCTCACCTACTATAGTAGCATTGTCTTTGAATCATCAACTACACCCCTCGAAGATGTGTCTACTTGTATAATTTCATGCTCCACCCTCACGTTAACTAGCTCTATCCGTAATTGATCTATGTCTTCTATAGCTTGATCCCTCTCTTCCTATAGATGTAACCCATCTGTATATCCTAAGCCCGCTCTTCCCGTAGCCGTAACCTATTTTTATATCATCAGCCCACTCTTCATGTAATTGTAAACTATCTGCTATCACCTGGTCTCACTCTATTAGGGCATGTAATCTCTCTGTCTTGGCCTGATCTCACTCTATCACAAGTTGACCCCTTTTACAAGTGCTTGATCTCTCTCTATAATGACATGATCCCTCTCAGATGCCATCTAGAGCTATAAATTTATCACATGCAAGAACTACTACTACAAGGTAGTCACCTTCCCATCATCTTGTATATACAATATATCTTATACATCATGTATATCTAGAACATCATCCTCCATGTCCTCACCAACCCATCCATATACTCCACCTCTTGGTAGACTACATCATGGACTCATGTGAGGGGGTGATGGAGGTTCCTACAATGGTGCTTGTACTAAATACTACACTAGCATTTGTGGTGTCAACACTTATGGATGCACCACTACCCATTGTTGTATTAATATTTGTTGTTATACTAGTACATGTTACACTAGTACCCTCATATATGTGCTGCATGTGTTTGTGCATGTGTCTGTGCCTATGGATCTAGGCCATGTCCCCCTTATGTTTACGAATCCAATACCTCTTATGGTATAGTTAATATACGTGGCAACACTATCGCATACCACACTACATAATCGAGGGTAGTCCCTGGATTTGCTATCTATGCCCATTGTGCCCAAGGATGTGAGGCTAGATGTGAAAATTTCATGCAAGCTCGGCCCAACCTAATCTGAGGTCTCATATGGAATACCTCTTTATATGTGTGTGCATACCACATCTCATCACTAGGAATCCCCTGGATGAGACCAAACTGATGTTAGACCTTGTCCACCATGTACCACTCCAGGACATAGCTCTTGCTCCCAATGATGAAATGATTCATTGCAGCTTTTCCTCAACTTGACTACATCCTGAGGCCACTAGTATAACTTATATGGTTGTCATGTGATCATATGGGGTTATAACTCATCAAAATTTCACTTATAATAGTTTTTGTCCCCCTGTGGCTATGAATATCATCTCCATCTGGAACCCAACCCATGAGGGAAGGCTCTCCAATGACTCAAGATCTTAAAGCTCCTGCAGGGTGACCTATCACAATATGATCCCAGGCCCATATCAATAATAAAGTGGCAGGACTTAATGTCCTATGTCCATGATATAGGCTACCAAGTGTAAATAAAAGTATAAGTGAGCCATTATACACTAACCCCAACAGTACACCCTACCCCAAAGTAAGTCGTGAATCACTCCAATGAGACCTAAAGGGAATCGTGCACCAGTCTTTTCAGGCAGCAACATGCCACTGACGAGATAACAAATATACGGGGACCCATCCTAGCCACGGATCGGCCATGCATCTCCTAACTAAAATGTACATACCCTGGTGGGGGATATATGTCACTCCAAATGTTATAGCTATATAACGCTCAATGCATCCAAGAAGCCATCGTATATAACCAAATGACCCTAAATTGGAACTCGCATGATCCACCAAACATCCTCCAGTATAACACTCATCTCACCAATAGGCAGTCGGAAAGTCTAACTCTCGCTCCACCATCTCTCAACTAAGGTTGTGAGCAGGTTGTGATCAAAGGTAATATGTGGCATACATGCTATGTAGGATAAACCTATCACCTCTAGGGTCATCTCCAAGAAAACCCGGTCCTAACCTCTAAAGGTTGCCTCATAGATCTCAATTCGCTCATGTCACTCTCACGTTGCTAGTGCACCTAATCCCACCCGCAAAGCCAATCAAGTCAATTATTATGATCTTTTTCTTCTATTCTACCATATAATTTCTTCTAAAAATAGTTTATCATGTTATTCTTCTATTCCATCATTAAATTCTTCTATAATTCACCTATTTCTTCCATCTAGGGTTTGCTAAAACCTTAGTTTTTGTCTAAAAGCAATTTAAAATTATCTTTTATGCAACCAAAGACCTTTTTCTCAAAATGGGCACATGCGTGCTCACACACCGAGGTAAAATCAAATAGTAAGCAACCGCATGAAGAATAGGTGCCTAAGCGCCCTTGCATTTGTGCATAAGCACTTTTCTCTAGGCATAGGTTCCTAGGAGCCCTTGCATTTCCTCTTCCATCTGTGCATTAGCACTTTTATCTAGGCATAGGCACCTAGGTGCCCTTGCATTTGGTCTACCAGTTACACATGAGCACTTTTCTACAGGCATAGGCACCTAAGCGCCCTTGTGTTTCATCACCCAATTACGCGTAGGTGCCCTTCTACATACACATATCCCTCGGCTCCCCCACCGCAAACAAAAATTTAAGCATGCTAAAAATGATGCAAATGCATAGGCACCTTGGTAGATGCATAAGTGCCTAAGCATCCAGAAGCCACTAACATAGGTGTCGCCCCGCTTTTCCCTAATTTAGCCTTAAAATGTGTATTTTAGCTAAAAATTCGATGCTTTGAATAACCAGGTAAAAAAATAGTTGTGTACCTATGGTCCATCCACTGGGAGCCTCATGTAGTCCCTCACGTGGTCTACATGGTGCCTCCGATTCACTATCCTCACCATTTCCTTCCATACTTGCAGCTCAAATCAATGGTAAAATGGTAAGTAAATATGGTAAATAAATTTCGTGATGGCTTATATGCCCATTTTTACCTTCCGCGGTTTATTTCTCACTCCCAAGTGCCCCGAGACCATCATATTTCTTATAAAATTCCTATAACACTTGTTGCGGTGATTATTTTTAATAAATAATTATTTATGACACATTTTCAAAATGTTGGGGCATATTTTTGCTTCTCGGTGGCCTTTTCGACTACATGGGGCATTTTTGCCTTACGGTCACTTTTAACATTTCCTTTATTTCTTTTATAATATTTTCTTCTACAGAAATTAAAAAAATCAAAAAATTTGATAAAATCATTAAAAATCTAAAAACAAATTGTAAAAAATTTAAAATTTTACAAAAATGGTAAATGGCATATACACAACTAAATCCTGTGTCAATTGCATTATCCTCGAATGTTGAAATATGTCTTACAAAAGCATATTTCTACGGTCCTTACTTGTCCTAGTCTCAAATGACTTAGGGATCATTGTGATCTACCTCCATTAACAAAAGCTCGGTTACATGCTATGTCGGTACTCCCATGCAATAGTGAGTTGTCAGAGACTGTGTCATAGTGCACATGAAAGCTTTTCCATGGGACTACTTGTGTCCTTCATTATTCCCCTCACATATATCCTTGTTTGGGGCATCGTTTTTAACCCTTCTTGTTATAACACGAACATTCAGGAATTGCAGACTTGATAACAAAAACATTGGTGCAACTGTCTTAAGAATTTTTTTGTTTGAGTGCATGTGATTGTATTGGTTTCTCTATTAGGTTAGCTGGTTTACTTTCTCGTATTGCATTGCATTATGTATGTTGCATTGAGTTAAGTATTGTTTTACTTTCTCGTATTACATTGCATTATGTATGTTGCATGGAGTTACGTAACAATGGACAAATATTAGTAATTTAACTTTTCATGTTATCTTACATTTTTGTTCATTTCAATAAAGGCCGATGATGTAGACCTAGGGGAAAAATGATATAACCAAGTTACTTATTGAAAGGTTGGATGTAAATATTGGGCTTGTCTTATATTCTCCATTCTCATTTCTTCTCCATTATCATTTATTATCATCACTAATTTTTCTTCCAAATCACCTGGGGCCATAAACAACCACGTTTATCCCTATCCTTATTCCTTCTAAATACCCAAGGGTTTCACGTCTGTTCTAACCTATTTTCTTCTATCCATTTCAATCATATTTTTTATCGTTGATTGACTTCTTCTATCACCCCATCGACACTCGAGGTGGCATCCTTCATTCCATTAATTTTTGTTCAAAATTTTACTTTTATGCTTGTCTACTATATTTGAAGATATGTTACTTACTTCACCTCAAACAGGGGCAAATGCAGACACCTATATTCTGCTTTTGCAATCTTATTGCCAAATGCATGCAAATCACTCTCATTCTTGCCAATTCCATTATAATTATTGGTTTTCACTAATTAACTAATTTTTCTTGCCACTTTGGTCAATTAACAGTGCTTGTTTGGTTACCAAACCTCTTTCGCATTTAGGATGCCACTTTATGGTGAATCGTAAGTCAAAATCCTCTTTGAAATAGACAATTAGTGATTATAAGCTAATTAAGCCTATTTTGCCCTTATTTTGGTCAATATTCCCTAAATTTGGCTTAAACCCCTCTTATGACCACTCAAAATCACCCCACTTTCCTCCACAATGTCTCAACAAGCTTCAAAATCTTATCATAGCCTCCTAGTTGACCCTAAGCGGTTGATTAAGGCTCCACACCTCTTAATCACTTGTTAATTCACTAATTATGATTAGCAAAGCTTAATCATGATTAGCAATTCTAATCTAATTTGGGGATTTTAGTCCCACATGCACCAAAATACAAGTTTTTCCCAAAAGGAAAACTATAAAAATAGTTCACCTCTTACCTTAATACTTTACACCATGCTTTGATTTGCATCTCATATAACAAATATGATTTATAGCCAAGCTCAAACCTTGCCTAAAGCCTTCAATGAGGTTAGTAGATGGATATCCAAAATGACCATGTAGTCATTTGGAGAGGCCATTTCACCTTGTTTGGAGTAGCAACCATAACCATTTGATTTCCCTCTTAGGTCTATTTAGGCCCATGTTAGGTAATTGAATATATTATTAGGTATGTTTAGTTAGATTTTGAATTGAATTTGTGTTAGTTAAGCATTCCTTTAAGCTTCTATCTTAATGTTACATTCCTAGACTTAGAGCCTTAGCTATTAGGTGGTAATGGTGTTAATCTTCCTTAATTAGCATTTTTATTTGATTTCTAGAGTTTAGGGTGCTTTCAAATACATTCAAAAGGTAGGACAAAATGCTATTCAAAGTAAAGGAAAACTCTAAAAATGAGACCAAGTCAACCATGGTATAGAGATACATGAAGTCAAGTACATATACAGAGCCAAGGAAACTAACTCTAATCCTAAAAATGAAAATAATGACAAGAAACTATCATGGGCGTGATGATGAAGAGACTCAATTGTCAATGACAAGAGTCATGAGAGAGTCTAGCATAAACAATACAATAGGAAGTGATTATAAAGGAAATAATAAGGAAGACAAGTTTAGTGAAAATCATGAAGAATCTCTACCTCAAGTTGTGTTAGAGTAGGTGTATGAGTTGCAACATGTATGTCTATTAGGCACTCAATCAGAAAGTGAGATCTTGGGTGATGTGGTTTTCACACCAAGGGATGCATCTAATAATATTGACAAGATCATAAGGACTATAAGGGAAATAATTGAGTCATCATGTTGCTTTGATGACTATATCTTATTTTGAAGTGATATCACAAGGTGTTGTGCCTTCTCTAGGATTCTATAACACATGTATCAACTGAAGGAAGCATGTTCTTCTACTCATTGGTCCATCCACCTACCAATCAAATTTTCCTCCATGATAATGTTGAGTGAACAATTCAATGTATGTTCTTGCAGGTAATTTTTTATCGGTGGTTGCTAATTTAAATCCTCATTATGTTTCCAAGGTATGTCAAGTTCAAGATGTGTTTTTTAGCCTACTCCCTGAAATTAGTTCTTGTTAAATTTTTTGAGTGTTCTTATTGTGTATTTATGTAAAGGGAGTATGGTCGAGAGATCTCAAGGTCTATGGTGTCTTATTATATGATGTCATGACTAAGTCATGTTTGAGTCATCCTTTTAGGTTTTTTTCATGCAATAAATATTCTCAAGAGAGTCTAAAACTTCTAGAAAGTTTCTTGTATCATGGTCTAGTGTTCTTATACAAGTTGATCTTATTTAGCCCTCAAATTTTTTCATGGTAAATGATCTCATTCTGTAATAGGTCCGATAAGTCTTAAGAAAATGTTATAAGGAAGAATAAATGTGTGTGTACATGTTCCTCATATTGTTAAGGTTCTATTCTCACTCTTTGATTCTTGAAAGAAGCAATTAATCTTTGTCAAATCCCGACAATCACCAATAGAAAATTGAAGTTGAGTAAGGTGCAGCTATTTATCTTGAAAATGATCAAATATGATGAAGAACTTACAAAATAAAATTTATATTGTTTAAATCTGATTATATTTTTGATGCTCTACTTTGTTGAGGTTCTTCTCATCAAATGTGAAGTATGCAGACTTGAAGGTCTATTTTGAGTTGTACACAGAAGTACAAAGTATAGATGCTCAGCTATGAGGTTGCATGATTAAAAAAAAAGTACAAGAAGAAGCTTGTGATAAAAGATGTCAAAGTTGGTGTGAATCCTAACAATGAAGGTTTCATGCATTATGAGTTTGGTGTAGATTGTAAAGGGTTGAAAGTGATGACCTACAGGTCGAAAGATGTATCTAGGGACAAGAGTAGCTGATTGAAGTCCTCAAGCATATCTTCAAGTCATCAAGGAAGTCAACATGACAAGATTGTCAAAGCAAATTAATAAGGAAAGGAATTTAAATGTTAAATAAGTTCCTTTGAGGTTCTTGATTGAATATCTAGAGAGTTAAGGAGACGTGAGAAAACACATATAACATACATGAAATGTCTTAATGGCAATGATGAGTGTTAAGATCGAGTAAGCATAGACCAAAATGCTTATGGTTAATAGCCAACATGTTGCATAGCATCTTACAATGTAAAGTGGAATAGCATCATAAATGGTGATGGACAACAATAATTAGTTATAGGTTTTAAAGGGTACATTGAAACAAGAAAATGGATGTGAGCATCAAATAGTTACATATGAGATATCCTAACAAAGTGGAAAGTCTAGTAAGGCACACAATAATGAAGGCAAGATTATGCATTTCAAGGTGAAGAAATGCATCATGTTCTTTCAGTATATGAACAAGAAAAGGCAAGAGAGCACTAAAAATTTATTTAGGACTAGCTAGATTTGATTGATTCTCTCTTATGGCTTGAGTGCAAGGTAAAATATTGACTTCTTGCACTTTAAGATAAAGGATGAGGAATTGGGCCCAAAGGGATTTGATTGATCTTATTACATGATGTACATAGATTCTTTGAATGGCCAAAGTTTAAGTAAAAGGCACTGAAAATATGATTCAAGGATCTAAGGTCCAAATAAAAAAATCACTAGCTTAAGGCGAGTTGAGCTTGGTATTGAGCATGGTGAAGTGAGATGGCTGAATATGAATATAATAGGTTCAATGTGAGCTCTGCATCTTTTGGATGAAGAAATTTATGCATCTAGTGATTTTTATTAGATAAAAGAGAAACATCATTCAAGGGGGATATTTTTGAGGTAAGGTCATGTTTTGTCATTGCTTTCTTTCATGTTACTCATAGTGTTGGATGTTTGAACCTTTTTCATAGATGTCAAAGGGGAAGAGTGATATCACAAAAAATATATGAATGTTATGAAGATGATGTGGTTTTTTTCCATCAAAATTGTTTTGGGTTTTTGACATCAATGACAAAGGGGGAGATTGTTGAACCCTAGTGCATTGGTGTTATCATTAATGTCAGGTGGAATTGATGGAAAATGTGTGAGTGGTGAAGTGAGGATTAGTTTAGGGACATGAACGTTGGTTGGTATTTTCTTATCAATGGTGTTTAGTGATCTCAAGATGGTTTATTGAGAATTCATAGTGGTTTATTAAGCATTCGGGATGGTTTCAGTGTGTTGCAGGCTTGGTCAGTGAGGTAGGAGCCCACTGGAAGTATGGATATACTTATTTTTCTTGGGTCAAGTGTCCTATAGGTCAAAAATGGTGTTTATATCATATACAAGAGTGTTTAGGGGGATCATTAGGTCATGATGTGCAAGTAATAGTTGAAACTAACTCATTTAGGCCTAGTTCTAGAGCCTAATGAGGTGTATGGGAACAAATCGGGTCATACAAAGACTAGGTAAGAATGGGAGGAGCCTAGGAACATTTCCTAAGTAATTTATGACCATACACAAGGTTTACTTTAGCTTCTGGAGGTAAAATTCAAGTTTTCAATAAAAGTTCCCTTGAGAACTAGAGTGAAAGTGAAGTTAAATGAGATTGGTATGGGTTTTACAAGAATATTTATGGAAAACCAATCTTTGGATCATGTAGAGTGATGTGTTTTGGTGCTTTGTGTCAAATTTCATCAAATTTTGAAATGGAATTTTAAATTTATTCAAGTTTTACTAAAACTGGTTTCTTGAGGAATACAATCTAAATACCTTGTTTTCTTAGCTTCCAAGAAAAATTATAAATCCTCCTTTAGATAAATCATATAAGGAATTTTTGAATAGCACTCCAATCCTAAATTTTTACAAAACTTTTTAGGACCAAAGGTGGAAGAACAAGAAAGTTCTCTTCGTTTTTCTAACCCTATTCTTCTCTCTCAAAGCTTCCTTCTTGAAGCGATAGGCATGAAATAAATATTTTTGGTTTCAAATCAATTTTTTAAGGTGTTTCAATTGCTCGGGATTTAATAAGGTTATCTCCATGCCAAATGATGACATTTATGGTCTTCAATCATATATTTTCTAGTCTATTCTAACTCATCTCTTGCAAGATTGTGTTGATACAATCATGAGGTCTGAATAAGACAGGTCATTTTGGTGATGTACAAAGCTACTTTGAGATAGAATATACTCCTTATCTTATTCCACAGGTTAAGATAATTTGGATGATGCTTCTATTATTTTCCCTAATGAAATTTGGTATCTAATGCTCTGTGTCCTTAAACTACTACAATATTGCACTTAGTCAAGAATATTGTGGATCATGATGTGTATGCAATATTTTATTCTTCAATCATTGCACTCAAGATTTTATAAGGATATGTAAGTTCTCCCTTGTTGAACTCTTTCCCTCTGTTGGTCACATAAGTAAAGTTATGGTTACAAGAAACATACAATCTTTGTCTTCCCCATGTTGTTTCAATAAAACAATGTTTTCTGGACCTAAATCCCCTCTCACTCAAGTCAAATCTTTGGAGTTAGTGAGTACAACTAGTGAAGGTGATCTATGGGTTTTTTTCTAATTTTCACTCCCATAGAATGATCATGAAAGGTAGTATAGATAGAAATATTTCTTCAAATCTAGGTTGTCATGTTGATCTTCATAAAACAGATGATGATACAGTCTCAAAATGATTGTCATTTATGTCAAAATTTTCTTAAGATTGTGATGGCATAAAGTATGGAAAGAGTAAAATGTTAAACAGTGTCCTAAATATTCTTCAATGTTTTGAGAGAAATATTACTTCTTAAAGAATGAGTTGACTCAATTGTGACAATCGAGGAAAGTTGTTATGTCCCTAAATCATGAAGATTCATGCTCAACCATTGCAAAATGAGACTGAAATATTGTGATGAGAACTCCTTGTGAAGAGACCAAGTATTCCTATTATCATAAGATGGAGAATGATGTGTTATATCTTAAATTTGGTTCAGAATACACAACAAAATATAGAAAAATACTTAGTTCTATTCAGCTTCTTACAAGACAATAATAATTCTCAATTATCTTCATTTGAACATATTACAAATATATAGAAATATGCAACTCCTATAAAATAGGAAGTTGCTCTTAACAATAATCCTATTTAGTTGTGATTGTTACTCACATAACAATACAAAACTCAAATCATATGAGTTGTTAAAACAACTCCAACCAATATATTATTGTTAATATAACAATAATATAATTACTAACATTTGTATTTAATGAATACACAAATATAATGTAAACATTAATATTAATTTCCTAACATTCCCCCCCTTAATGTTTACATGGTAACATTAGAAATTTCACACTTCCTTTGCAGCCTACCGCCTCTGCACACTCATGATCTTGGCACACACTCAAACTGAAGGTAGAATAAGGAACACATCAACTTCTTATCGACCAAGCACTGTTGGGAACACATCTGACCAACGAGGATGGGAACACGCTCAGGAATCATCTGCTTATCAACCAATCACTCTAGGGAACACATCTAACCTAACAATGTGGGAACTCAAGCAGGAACACATATGAACAGCCTTCAATGGTTTTTAGGAGGCTAACCACAAACCTAGGTACGAACAGGAACACATCTAACTAAACTACCTCATCAAGCCTCATGATGCTATGTTTCACTTGTGTTATTTGTTCTACACTATGTTTTTACATTTGGGGAAATAGGAATAGCCACATACTCAACTAAAAACTGAAAATGGAACATTGGATCATGTTGATCATGTTCCCCCCTCAATGTGAACATTTCACTTATTCAACACAAAATAGGAACTCTAAAAAGAATCACACTAGACATCAAATATTGAAAGCACACTCACACCACAAAATGTGCCACCAAATCAGTGAAGCGGCTTGGTCGTTGGCGACTGACGAGAGGTTGCTATCTCGACCTCCAACCTTTGATGCCTCCATCCTCCATTGTCATGTTGCTAACTCAAGAGATGTGAACATGAAGCACATTTGTTTCCACATTGATCTTATTCTTTTCTTCCCTTCTGCAATGTGAAACACTTTATTTTCTAGACATCGGGTAACACCGAAAATGCATCCGTGAGGCAATTTTTTTATAAAAAAATTCTTCACACTATATATGATATTCGGATACATTAAATTTTAGCTAATAAATAGCCATGATAAAAGCTAAATAACCTTCCTAGTAAATAGGAAGGTGTTACAACAATTAACTCGGAATGTTATTCATGGGTATAACAAAATCTATGAATAATATATTATTGAAACAATATATTATAACAATATACATTCAAACCTAATATTTAATATGTAACAATATTAAATATTAACTAACAAACTAGATACAAATAGAATATGACTGCACCTGAAACATATATATATTCTTCTCATCAACAGTGAAATGGAAACATTTTCTGCCCCTCACCAATTCTCATAAGCCCACCTTTCTCGATACCAAATCTTAAATTTGGTCTGTAATACATAGCAGAATATAGAAAATACTTAGTTCTATTCAGCTTCTCACAAGACAATAATAATTCTCAATTATCTTCATTCGAATGCATTACAAATATATAGAAATATGCAACTCCTATAAACTAGGAAGTTGCTCTTAACAATAATCCTATTTAGTTGTGATTGTTACTCACGAATAATATAATTACTAACATTTGTATTTAATGAATACACAAATATAATGTAAACATTAATATTAATTTCCTAACATTATACACTTCCAAATTATTTCTTAGGGTTTAAGATTTGAAACCCTAGTTATTCACACCCTTAAAAACAAGATAATTTTGTCTCTCTCAGCATGTTTCAAGTTAGTGAATAGATCTAGAAGTTTAAATAATGACATTTTATCACTTTAAAATGTCCTTGAGTGTTAGTGGACTGAAATGAGATGTTATGAACACTAAACTCTTCAAATTTCAAGTCTATGATGACAATATAGTGGATACTTAGCTTTCAATGCATATTTTATAAAGACTAGTTGCAATATCACATCTTCCTGGTCAATAAAAGTGTTTAAATTCCTCCAAGTCAATCTTCTCGAGCCATGAATTTTGTCCCTTTATCCTTTCATGCTTGTGAAAATTCATAAATGGTAGTATCTCTCTTAGATACATAACAGCTTTCTTCATTGTTCATAGCTATGATCAAACTTATATCTTCTCCTTTCAAATGGTTTTCAAGTCATTGTAACAGTGATCAACATGTATGTTCTCACCATCTATGATATACTTTCATTCCTTCAATCCTATCTCATAAGTTCTTTAATAAAGTAACAAAGTTGTTCTCAGTAAACCAAAGTGAAGTCGAGAGCTAAAAAGGCAAGATTGGACCTATTGATAGGTTGTAAGGGAGATACTAATTGTTTGTAATGTTTCTTTAAATTGTTACAGTTGTAAGAGTATATTTTAAACTAGATGACAATTCTTATTCGGTGAATGACTTGCTAACTTAAGGAGATACGTTACAAGGTTAGTGTGAGAAGTAAAAGGTAAAGGTTTTCGATTAAGGGAAACTAAAAAGGAGTTCAAGAACTCACATGTGTCACAATTTTTCCTTCACATTGTATGAATAAGCATGTAACCCAGAGAGTGTAATTGAGATATGTCATATGCCTTTGATGTCTTCCTATGAATGCTATACAAAAGTCCTCTCAACTCCTTTTCTCAAGCTTTCAAGTGCCAAAAATGCAAAGAGTCATAGAAGATGAATGGTAAAAGACATGAAAAGAAATTCTTTTTATATACAAAAATAAATTTTTAAGATCTAATGTGGTGGTTGAAAGATTGAGATGAGGTGAGTACTAAGTTGATATCTTGAGAGAGAGAGGGAATTCTATGAGAACAACACATATGTATTGAAACCATTTCAAAATAGAGGATGATGAGACAAATATGGTGAGATGAAGTTAGCAAAGAAATACATAGAGTATGCTAGTGTATATAGGTGTTAAAATGAGATGAAAGATTATTTGTTGATACAATTAGAAATGGGAGTATTACAATTAAGAAATCATGGATGAATGAAGATAGATCATTATATATTATTTTAATATTGTCAAAGCTTGTTGACTGATATGAAATATATATGAAGACATTGCAGAGGTGGGTTGAGTTGATATTGATGAATACCTGAGAAAAGCATTATTCTAAGAGGATAAACCAAGTGAATACTTATGCCAATAATATATGTATGAGAGAATCCTTGGACCATGGGGTTTTGCATCAGATTGAATTAATGGAATGTGACCTGAAGTTGTGTATCAAATGAACCAGATGACAGATTTTTTTAGAACAAAAACTAAGAATATAACGATAATGAAAATAGAACAGGAATATTGAGGTTATTTAGTAGTCACCATCAGTTGTGTGAGATAAAAAAATTGAGTGACAAAAATCTTGAAATTTTCTAATTTTTAGCTTAGCAAGAAGGAGTAGTTACTTCCTTGTGAGTTGAAGCTTGTAGAAGAAATAGGTAGAAGCCTGGTTGATATTTGGGAGTTGAAGCTTCCAGAAATTTGAAGCTTGTCAAAGACTAAGTAGTAGCTTGGTTGAATCTTGGAGTTGCAGCTCCATGTTGAGTTGAATCTCAACTATGAAATCAATGTAACATTTATAAGACATTCTTGTCCTAAGCTAGTTCTTGGTTTCAGTGGGTTTTTCTCCCAGTTTGGGTTTCCCACATTAAATCATGTCTTTGTGTGCTTTCTCTCATTTTTCACTACTTGTGAATGTTGATTTTGTTTTAGCATCACTAATTAAGTGAAATAAATAGTTTTTCAAATTTTGAATAGACACTGATTCACCCCCTATTAGTGTCCTATTTTATAACAAAATTTTGACCGAGATACATAGGAATGTAAGCTAGAGGTTGTAAATGAGTCAATGTTTTTGCATATGTAATATTTTTGCATGACTATATTCCCAAAGAAATTGGAAAGGATACACCTCTCTTTCTTTGCACTCTTGCACATGGTGTGAACATGGGATAATTGCCTGCACAACTCAATTATGATGATATTGTAACTCGTATCTCGGTAGCATGTGGGGTGCAATATCAAATCCTCCAACCCTGAGATAGGTGAAGGTGGGAAAATGAATGAAGTGACTTCCATACTTCTTGATCAACTCAACTACTTGAGATGAGATTCTCCATTTAAGATTTCCTTCAAGTAGCCTTATGACATGCATGGTGAATGCATCATTCACCCTAGAGAAGTGTGAGTTACTTTCCGATAAGTGAGTTGTGGGTATTTTTCATAGGTTGGTGACTTCTATGGCACATTAGGTGCAATGGAGAGACCTCAGAAAGGCCTTGTGTATGTGAGGGCATACACTATATAGGAAGTCATGGTGAACTTACTTGGAGGTAGGAAACTGCAACAACTTCTTATGAATGTTATTGCTTATGATTTGCCCCCAGTCAATCATTTTATCTCCTTCTATGATCACCATAATGAACTAAGCCATCCAATCTTAGAAATCCTTTGTGGTTTCTTCTCCCATCACTCTATTTAGT
This sequence comes from Taxus wallichiana var. yunnanensis, assembly GCA_018340775.1. Classification (NCBI taxonomy): domain Eukaryota; kingdom Viridiplantae; phylum Streptophyta; class Pinopsida; order Cupressales; family Taxaceae; genus Taxus; species Taxus wallichiana. The sequence goes on from CM031239.1 coordinate 897,724,121, forward strand.
ATAAAAATGTATCTCAAGTATGCTTCATGAAATTCACTTTGGGACCAAGTCTTAGGGATCCAAGAGGGCTTCCTTCCCTGTTTAAGCATGGACCAACTATCAAGCCCTATAAGAATTAGTCTATTCTTTCACATTCTTGTGAGAAAAAAATTTGAGTGATGATTACCATGTTATTAAAGGTAGGAAGTTTAGGCATTTATAAATACATTTTAGAGTGAGGACCGAGAATGAAATTATCATCTTCCTAAATTGTTCTGGAATCTAGATCATAGTGTTGTACACAAGCTATGACTAGCTCAAGTGCTTTGAAAAGACAGAGGATGACCACCTTCTATGAATATCTCACTCGAGAAGATATTTTTTTCCACATGTTCATGAGGCTCACCTAACATCCTTGCTTTCATATCTTTCAAGTCTATGTGTGTCACATCATTGTCACCCACATTGGGACATTTAGTGCTCCGTGTGAAAATTGGATACGAGATACATGAATATTTGACTTCTATGATGCTAGGAAGTAGTGAAAGAGGGGGTGTATGAGTGGATATGGATGATCAACCCTAATCCCAAATATTTCTATTTTTAGTAGATCCTATCCTGGGTAGTTATTTTTAGTAAGTATACAAAAATTTCACTTTTTAGTGTTTTTGGCTAACAAGGAGTACGGTGACACTGAAATTTTTCTGTTTCTGAAACTTACTATTTTTAGACTAGGAGGACCTATCACAAATTACTATTTTTAGAAGGTGGACCTCTGAGTGTCGGAATGGAATGAAACTAGTCTCAAAATTTTAGGTTTTTCTTTGGATCCTCGGATCTAATTTTTAGATGTTTTTAATTAGTAGAACTCCGTAGATTTGAGAAAGTGAGTTTAATGGCTAAAATTTTCTTTTGGTTGTTAAATCTTTTTAGAGAATCAATGGATACAAGGTTTGGTGTGTCTCCATTGATTCTATAAAAATGGATATTATACTTACAATTTACAATCCTACTTACAACCATTTAGAAATTTTAGTTCCAACAATTTACAAATGCCAATTATACTTACAATTTTAATTTTAGGCCCATTCACTCTTTTGGCTTAAAGGGGCAGCTGATGTGACATAAACTATCATGGAATATTATGAAGACTTAGACCAAAATTGATATGTCTATCATGTGGAGAATTCAAATAACTTTCCATTTCCCATTTTATTATCTTCCAACTCCTCCTAAAACTCCAAAATCTTCATAAAAGTCCACTTTCTCCATTAAATCTATCATTCCTTGCACCCGCAATGACCTTGCTTTCCTTGAATGACTCCCGACACCAAGTGGCCCTACAAAATTCTTTGAAAATTATTTATATCTCTTAAACACTACTCTTCAAAACTCCTAGATGGGTTGATACCTTGTAATCATCCTCCAGAGGGTATTCCTTTTTCATAAAATGGCTATAATAGATCTTTTTATCCCTCCAGGAACTACTCCACCTTGTATCTCACCAACTTCATGAGTCAAATTAGGTATACTTCCCTACACATGAAACACACTTGAAAAATATGTTAGCACATTCTTATCAACTAGAATGATGGTGACATAGTTAATAGGTTGGCCAAGAAGGGTTTATAATGACCAAGGGAGAAGGTTTTCAAGTGAGGGCTTGGTTGTCATGACCAAAATTTCAAATTTTGCATGTTATACATTTAGCATGACAATAGTTGGCTCTAACTTGGGACATAGACCATAAGGGATAATGAAGGAATTCAAAAATATCATGGAGGAGTAGACCAGTGCCTTATCCATTTTGCAATAGAGTCAACACTTCACCAACCAATACAAGCAAGCAACACAAATGAATAGAAAGAAAGAAAAAACATGACAGAGAAAGAAAACACATAAATTGGGAAGGGAAAAACACAACTAAAATATAATCTATGATACATGGTTAAGGAAAACCAACCTAATTTCTTATTGAGATTAATATGTTTCCCATTGTGAGGTAACTTCAATGGGTCCCATCAATATATGCGAGATAGTATGTGTTCTCTCCATAGAAGTGCCTTATCTTGAAAGGGACAAGTCATAGAAATTCAAACTTACCATGGATTCCTTTGGGTTCCTTCCTTTTGTCCCAAAGAAGGACAAGATATCCAATCTGAAAGTTTCTATTTTGTTCCTTTTGATCAAAAAAATTCTTTACTTTTGATTGGTGTTTTCTAAGTACATCCATTGTTACTTATCTATCTTCATTCAATTTCTCTAAGTAGTATATCCTTTTATCAAGAGCATCTATGTATTCTCCATTTTCTACTGCCTTTACTAGTTGTAAGGTAGGTAACTCTAGTGAAATAGGGATATGAGCTTCAATTTTGTACACTATCTAGAAAGGGGAAGTGTCAATGGCTTTTTTGGCATGATCCAATTAGTCCATAGAGCATAATTTAACCTTTTATGCCATCTCTTTGATTAGCATCTACCAATTTCAAACAATAGTAACAATGTTCTTGTTACTAGAATCCACTTGACCATTTCCTTATGGATAATAATCGAAAAAATTTGACAATGAGATACCGTGATTATAGAAAAAATTAATCAACTCAATATAATAGAAATGAGGATCATTATCGGCTACTATCTTATTTGGAACTCTAAACTGACAATGATATTTTATTTCAAAAAGTTACACATCGTCTCTAAATTGGCATGTTTGGTCAGAATGAATTCCACCCACTTTGTGAAATAGTCTCGTGGAAGTGAGGATGTACATATGACCCACACTGGAGTGTAGATTCAAATCACCTATGAATTCCAAACCCCACTATTGGAAAGGTTCTTCAATGAGCATGGGCCATAGTGGAAAAATAGCTAGCCTTGGCTTTCCTACAAATTGTTGACATGGATAACATTTTCCTACCCATTTTTAGGCATCCTAGAAGAGAATATGACAATAATAACCACCTCTTAGGATCTTTTGTTTTGTTATCAATGCTGAGAAATGCCATCCTTGTGTCTCGATCATGGAATTCCTTGAAAATATTCTTTTGTTGTTCCTCTTCAATACACCTTAAGAAGGTGTCATCCAATCCTTTCTTGTACAATACATTTTCCCAAATGATGTACTTTTCTTATTTCAAGAGAAGAGTATGTCATTTCTTATAATCTAGAAAAGGGGGAAATTACCATAGGTTAGGAAGTATGTAATATTAGAATACCAAGGATTGGTAGTACTCGTAGAGATCACAAGAGGAAGGTCTTTGATCAAACACTCATAGTGGGTTAATTCATCTTCCCATTCTTCTCTAGAAAGGAGATCACACAAACCATTACCTCATACCAATTTAGAAGGTCTAATATCAATATCATACTCATAAACGTTTGATACCCAATTCCCTCTTTTTCACCAAAGACTTGTTGTGTCATAATGGAATTAACATATGGGCTAGGGACCTAGAAAATAGTGTGTGATATCAAGAGATAAAACCTCAAAAAATTTAAATCTCGGACCACTACAATGCATGCTTCTCACATTGTGAATACTTGAGTTCATGTTTTTTTAACGGTAGACTCATAAATGCAATGGGTGACTGAAATTTATCTTCATTCTCTAGAACAAGGGTCGTTGAGATGGTGTTCTCAAAAGTGTATCATTAAATTATGAATTCCTTGTTAAAGTATGGACAAAACAAAGTGTGTGCTTTGTAATAGCACCTTTGATCAATTTAAAAGTTTATTTACCTTATTTTCTCCATTTGAAGGATTATTTGGGCTTCATCATGTTGATAATCTCCTTAGTGAGCTCGAGAAAATTCATGAGCAAACCTTCTCAAGAAATTTACTTTAGCAAAAAAATGAATTTATGTCGGGTTTTCTCGTAGGAAAAGTTAACCTTTAGATGGCTTCAACTCTCTCTAGATCAATTTTTTTAAGCTCGTTGCTCACAATATGACCAAGTATTTATCCTTTTGTTACACCAAATATTGAATTCTTCATATTAAGAGAGATGTGATGTTTTCTACACTAGATCAGTACTTGCTCTATCTATTCTAAATGATCCTCCCTCTTCTTTGAATACATTGTGAGGTCATCCAAATATACCACTATACATTTTCCTCCCATTTCCTTAAAAGCTAAATATTTTTCCCTTTAGAAAGTGGCACCTGCATTGACTAACCCGAAGGGAATACGGTGCTATGCAAAGGTGTATTAAGGGGTGTTGAAGGTAGTTTTTAATTGATCCTCTTTTTCTACCTCTATTTGGTTGTACCCCGAGAATCCATCAAACATGGACATCATTTATAAACTATTGAATACTTATAAGATATGATCCATGACCGGTAAGGGATAGTTATCTTTTAGTGACTCTTTATTCAAATTATGAAAAATCCACTCAAATGTGGATCTCACCATTCTTATTTCTTACCGGCACAATATTGGATATCCATGTTGAGTGATGGATAGGAAAATGATGCAAGAATTGATTAAATTTTCAACCTCTTCTTTAATGGTTTCACCAATTTTAGGATTGTACTACCTTTGCTTCTTCCATAAGGCTTTCACATCGAGCTTACAGGAATAGAGTGTTAAAGGGATTGTAGCTAAAAGGACTTAATATCTTCATACAAATAATAAATCATATTATAACATTTATTCAAAATATTTGAAAAGTTTCTATGTTCCTCAGGTGAACAACATTTTCCAATGTTCACTATCCTTGGCTACTCATTTGTTCTGATAGTTATTTTCTCATATTCAGTAGAAGATATAGGATGATCCTTGGATTTTCCGTGGATGAACCTATCATGTTTATCAAATAATTCCTCTAGTGAAACTAATTCCTTTGGAATTTTATTTCCTTTCAGATGAATCACTCCATCTTCATCAATTTGATCATTCTTGGCACTATCATTACCATTATTAATAAACTCTAATGGGAGGGTGTCACTTCCTTCAAAATGTACAGACCTAAAATCATCAGTTTGTTACAAGAAAGAAATAATATGGCCATTTTCATTGAACACTTGTCAATTATGTAAGTTTTCTCGCACACTCGTATGGAAAACCATTTCTACCGAGTACTTACATTCACCAAAATAAGGATGAGGAATCATTAGAGAGGAGAGATAGTGCCAATGAATATACTCTACAATTTTTATCACAAGGCATTTCCTTGATGTTAAATGCATCAAAATCATCTATACAATCCCATATTTTATTTTGGTAATGGAGGAAATTATTGGGGTTGTAATATTAAGTAAAAATTGACTTAAAAGAAAATCACCAAAGACTAATGGTCATGGCATATAACTTATGTTTAAAACATAAACATGGCAGAATCCACATATTGTGTTAGCAGTGTTTAAATTTAAAATATAAGAGTGACCCAAACATGTCACCCACCTTGATATAAATCAAGGTGGTCTCTTTGAGATTGGACACACACATATACAAGTGGTGTGATATATGAATGAAAATAATGTGATTTTTTATATGTGAGAAAATTGATGATACATGATGCGAATGATGTGAAGATTCATCTCTACACATGAGCGAATGTATATGACAGTTTATAATTCCTCCTTGAAGGTATAGCTACCATGGATTCATGGAAACATTGTGAGTGTTGGGTAAAATAAATATTCTCAATAAAGATAAGTGATTTTTCAATGGGTTTTTTACCGAAAGGTTTTCCCACTTAAATTTTGTGTTTTTTGTTGTGTTGTGTTCACTTGCTTTCATTGTTATTTATCATGCAGTATGTATTCTTCTATCTATAACTAAATCTATGAGTTAATTCATTATAAGTTATTGTAGATTCATAAACTATAATCTTTGGCAATTTACTATGGTGGATCTATAATGTGTGGCATTATTTATCCCCGTAAATTCCTAACATGGTATCGAGATAGATGTTTGTAGTTTTGCAAGATAAATTTGTTTTGTAGGTACAAGATCATCTGTTGATCAATTTGAAGAAGATAGCTTGAAGTTTTCAAAACCCGTGAAACCCTAATTCTGAGCATTCACATATTTTTCAAAGACTACAGGTGCAAAACTCTAATTCCCTATCAACTTAATTGATGTTGGAAGTTTTGAAAGTTCAAATTAAGTGTGGAAGATCAAAATCAAGTGTGTACTTGTGTTCCTTTCTCCCACAACCTTCTAAGTGATTGCAATTGTGTTTTTGTTCATTCGTAGTCTTCCTTAGTGTTTTCGAATATTTCATAGTTTTTTGTTTTGTTACGAGGCCTATTTGTGTGATACGCAACTTATTTTCTTATTACACGGCTTTTTGTGTGTCAGCACGGATTCTTCTTTACTCCGTGGAATTTTCCTTTATTATGTGGAACTATTTTTTCACATCTTCTTGTAAATATCCTTTAGTCCACGATTTTTTCCATGTTCCTTTGTTCTGTGACTTTTTTCTTATTCTTCCATGGAACAATAAAAATTCAAAAACATGTGAAATATTAGTTCTTTGTTCCATGGATCTTGAACTCGGATAAGCTATAACTTTTTGTGTGTTTCCTCACATGTCCTCGCAGAATTATTTTCATGATTCATGGCTTATCCTTAGTCGCTCCATATATTTTTTAAGTATTTTCATCAATATGTAAAAATTCATTTCTTCAAGTCCATGGGTAACTATTTTTCTTGTCTCGTGGGCAATCCTTTGTTCCACATTTTACCTTACTGCTCTGTGGAATATTAAAAGTTTGAGAACCCACAAAACATTGTTTCTTTGTGTATAACCCTAAAATTGATCACCTGTTTCCATGATATCCTAATACACCTGTTATTCACCCATTTGTGATTAATTGATTAAATTGATTAATTCATACACATTGCACCCTTTGGATTAATTAAATTAATCCCTAGTACTTTTTAGCTAAGTTAATTATCATTTATTAATTAAATGATTAATTAATTAAGTGTGCACATTCAACAACCACTTTGGACCCATATGGACTCCACATCCTCTTCTCAGTCAACTGCCACTTAGATTCCCAGTCAACTCCACATACCAATCCTAGTCAACTACACTTCTAGAATCCTAGAAAGGTGGGGGCAATTGAATTGCACATACAACCACCTTTCTGGATGCAACTTCTATAATTAATTCCATTACGGCCCCTAAACTTCCCCTGAATCGCTACAACCTCCTCAAATGTTATTTTTAGCATGTGCATTCAGCCGTGTTTAACCAATTTCTAACTATTTGTGGCTCTATAAAATCCATATGTACACTCGATGAAACCCTCTTGGATTCACAATACAATAACTCTACTAAATTTTCAATCCAAATCTCTTTGTTCGTAGTAATTGCACCCACATTTGGAGGTCATTCAAGAGAAACCACATCCATTCACAAGGTTACACAACTTCTAAGCTCTCACAACCTATTCGAGTTTGTATTATAAGATTGTATGAAAGTTTGCATTGTGTTTGTGTCTCTTCCATTTATTGTTACTTTTCTCTGTTCACATTTTTCCACACCCGGTGGGACCGCACCCATCTTTGTTTGTTTTTTGTGTTTCATTTTTATTCATTTGTTTTATTTGTGTTATTGCATTTGTTTCTTGGTTTTTTTATTTGTGCAACCTTTCGAGGGATTATAAGAGAAGGATTGATCTCTAGATACACAAATCAAAAGATAGAAGTTTTGGCTTTGTTATTTTTAGTGGCAAAATTAACCATTATGTTGTTTTTTACTTGTGTTCTTTTTGGTTTTTATAAGCATAATATTTGTTGTTTTCTACACAACACTCTCTAGTTTTCTTAAAATACTTTGGTTTTCTCTCTATTATTTTCTACGAAAACAAATCAGTCCCTCCATTAGTTCTTTTATTTTCCTTTTAAACACATAGTATATATATTTAAAAATTAAAAATGTGGTTTTTCTTTTCTTGTTATAGCTCGTGCATAAAATACAGAGAAACTCATTAGTTTCAATTGAAAAAAATTGAAAACACTAGTTTTACCTACACCCTTACCTCCACCTCCCTAGTTAGCTCGGCCGAGTTGACCCCCGCCATTCCCCTAACTCTCGGACTACCCACGTCAAACCCTCCTACCCCTCCCTAACACCCCCATCTCTCCTCCTTCCCCGACCATCTCGGTCGAGTTGCCTCCCATGACCTAAGTTCTACCCCCTACCCCTATTGATCCCCATTTCCCCTCACCCCGCCGAGTTACTCAAAACCCCCACTTGTCTCCCTTTTGTTCCACATCCCGACCTCCCAACAACATGCCCAACACCATTGTTAGCCACTACCTGTGACATCCTCATCCCTTCTCGGAGCTACATAACCCGACTCCCCAACAATCTCTCACGCTAACTCCCAATATCCAAAGCCTCTAGTAATCCCTCACTTCAATCCCTCATAGAGCTGAACCCTCTCCAAAGATCCCCTATGTGTCACCGAGCTAACCTGCAGTGCAACATGCCACCGATGTCATCCACGAGCCTCCATTATGCCCCTCATCCTGCTCCACAAAGCCTCCGCTCCAAACGTCGACCTTCCAAAACACAAAACCTGACCATAAAAAATTTAGGTTTATAATTTATTTTTATATTAGGCTTCGGGTATAGTTTTCAACTTAGGGCTTTTATTTTTCTTTATTTTATTTTGTTTATAGTTTTTTTAGTTTAGGTTAAACTTTAGTGTAGTTTATGTTAAACTCTAGTCATTTTTGTTTTCATTGATTTCAAGTGGCTTTGATGGCAAAGGAGTGAATGGTGGAATGAGGATCCTGTAAGACGTATCAAGGTTGATTGGTAGTGCCTTCTCATTGGTTTAGTGAGCAATCATATAGGTTTCATTGTTCTATAAACTTGGTTTGTGAGGTAGGAGTTTACTGCAGGTATGGAAATGGTAGGTATTTTTGGGTTCGAGATGTTCTAAAGGTCATATATGATGATTTTAGCATGGTCAATAATTTATATAGTGTGTTTTAGGTCATTTTTGGAAGTCTTGGTTGAAATTGGCTCGTTTAGGCTTGTTTCTAGAGCCTGATGAGGTGTGAAAGTTTGGTACAAGACATAACAAGAAAATGTGAGCATGGGAAGAGTGTAATAATGTTTTTAGGGAATGTTTGAGCAAAAACAAGGCTTAGTTTAACTCCTAGAGGAAAAATTCAAAAATTCGCGAGAACCAAGGCAGTGGATTTTGAGGTAAATGAGATAGGTTTGAGTTGTACATGAAAACCTATGGCTAACCAACACATGTAATGTGTATAAGGATTCCTTGTAGTGCTTCATGTAAAATTTCATCAAATTTTGAAATGGGGATTTTAAGTTATTCAAGTTTTCCTAAAATTGGTTTGTTAAGGAATGTAATCTGAGAACCCTAGCTTCTTAGCATCCAAAAAAATTATCAAGCCTTCTTTAGATAAATCATAGAATTAATTTTTGAAGAGAACTCTAGGCATGAAATTTTTCAAAAACATTTAGGTAAATTGGCTGAGAAACAAGAAAGTTATGAACGTTTTTCTAACATGTTCATTCTCCTTCTAAACCTCCTTCTTGAAGCAATAGACACATTATGCTTTATTTTGACTCCAAATTACTTGTGAAAGATTGAAAACATCTCAAGAGTATAAAATACTCTCTCTCGAGACAAAATTATGGTATGTGTTCCTTCGGGCATAGGTGTGTAGTACTCATTTGATTTGAATTTGTAGATTTTACATATCCAGGTTGTGCTTGAAGAATTCGGGGTGAACCTACGATGTGGAAGCATAATTTTGAATCCTATTCCATACCTTCAAAGTATTTAAATCACTTTCCTTAGGGATATCGAATCTCATTGTATCTGAACCGCCTGGATGATCTCATCAAGAAGAGTGTACTCTCATTTGTGTTTCATTGTGCAAAGATAACCCCCGCAAAAAGTGATAATTTTGTCCGTGAAAGTGTGTGATATTCACTAAGGTTGATACTGATAAATATAAGTGAGATTAAGTGTGGTTACATTGTTTTTGGTAAAATTCAAGGTTATAATGGTATGGTGACTTTTGAAATCAATCTACCTTGCATCTCAAACTACATTGTGAGTTTGGGTAAAAAGACTAAGATAATTTAACATTGTTCTCAAGGAAGTGGAGATGGTATTGTATCCTTGAATAAATTTTGGCATCATATTTTCTATTTCCAAATCATATTTAAGTGTTTATTGTGGTTGTTTGAAACTCTCTAGTGGATGTACTCAGTTCTGAGCATAGATATGTGATATTACCTCATGTCATGGAGTGTTTCGAGAGCTATCATGCATTACAAAAGAAGGTAAATATTTTATACAATTATTTTGTAACTTGAAGGATAGGTGGAGTTGGTCTTCAAGAAAATAAAACACTAATAATGTTCTTTTGGGCTCACACTATGGGAGGAAACCCTGAACTATGTTTTATCGTAAAAAAATTAATTTTCTCGAAAAGCCACAAATAAAAATTCCCAAAAATTCAAAGCAATATCTATGGGAATGTTATGAATACGTTACAAAAGGAACTAAATATTTTCATATCAAATCATAGGATAATTTCATGACAGTTTCATAAATAGACGTGTGAGGGTAGGAATATATTGAATTTGTCTAATCAAAATTTGCTTTTGACATTCTAATACTTTGTCTTAATTAGCATAACTCCAAGAGGTCTGAAGGAAGCTAATGAAGTCTTTAGATTGATCAAAAGGTAGGTTACATCCTCATTTTTCATGATAGTGGTGCAAATGTGAGAAAATCCTCATGTCTAACAGTCTCAATTTAGTAATAAAATGCAATTTCCTAGTTATGGACAATTCAAATCTTCTTGCAAAGGTCTTAAATGCTATGAAAGAGTTCAAGAGACATCAAAGTGTAATTGTATTGTTTTGAAAGCTCATAAAAATGAGATAATTACAAGGCATGACCTTGGTTGACTGTCTCGATTAGGGGAATGAGTGCAAACTGTTACAAGAAGCTTGTGAAACATTAGAGGTTGATTGCTTGACAACAATGGAAGAGTGATGGACCTCATCTAAAGCTTGTAAAAGTATATGGACAATGAATAGTATGTGAATATTTCCTATCAAATTAAATAATTTCTACATCAATCTTATGAGTGGTAAAATTTTGGTATGCAAAGTCTAAATACTCCAAATGTTACTCGGTGACTTTTGGAAGGCAAATGAATGCATCAAGGATTGTTTGGTCTCCTTGTGAAAATTAAGGTCATGAGTCATGTTGTCTGAATAAGTTAAGTCTTGAAGAATCCCATAGGTTAATGAAGAAGCTCAAGGGATATTGAGTATTTACAAATTATTTTTCTTCCCTCTTCTAGCTCAACCAAGAAGGTGAAGATTTAAGTGTTCTTGGTCAAGGAAAATAAACAAGTCTAAGAAATAAGAAAGTCAATATAAAGAGAATTTGAAAGGTCTATTTTCTATTGAAGACAACTCGAGAAGGTGAATTTAATATCCCTCTCAAGGTTTTGGTTATAGGATATACAATATACAAGATAGAAAATGGTGAGTGCTTGAGTGAAAATAAGATGAAATGTGTAGTGAAATAATATGTAGAATGAGTTGAACAAGAGTTGATAACCTTTTAGTGAGAATGTAGCCGGATATATATGGGTGATATTTCAAATGCAAGAGTTAGAGTGATAGAGGCCAAGAAGTGTGAATGAAATAGAGGAATTGAATAATCCAATATCCGAGTATTCAATCTTGATTAATATCAAACACATATGAACAAAGTATAAAGACTCTTGAAAAATGAAGCACCTTCGATCATATAAAGAAGGGTGAGATAGCAAGAAGTATGAACCAACATAAAGAAAACTTGAGGGTTGTTGATGCGGGTTAGGTGATTGAATATATTGTTCAAATAAAGGAGGGTTATTAAGATAATATCGAAGTGTTGATACAAAATTTGAAATCCCAAGATTAGTGGAGGGCTGAAGTTAGTATAAAAGTGTAGAATTATGACAAGCATGATGAAATTATAGATGATGTAAAGTGAAAAGTAAGATAATGTGATGAATTTCCTCTTGAATGAATTGAGCAATAAGAATGAGAAGGTTATGAAAAACCCGATAATTGAGATGAGAAAATATTGAGCACATTTCGATAAATTACAAAGACCAAATACATGACAGAAGTTTATTGTGATTAGGTGAAGAGAGAAAGAGTTAAAACATAACATGAATATTCTAGTGAGATGAAGGATCCTCTTAGCTTCTTTCCAATGCAGCTCATGTGGTTCCTGCATGAATCTGGACACGATCCCAACAACATAAGATAAATCCCATCAATTTGATTCAAGTAAATCAAGCTCCCCACCAACTTTCGATAAAGGGTACCATCAACCAAGGGAGTAGAGAAATCGAAACCAACTTAACCCCGGAAAGAAAAGGAGTAGGAGAAGACTTGCAATTGGACATCTGAAAATGAGCAAGCAAGTCAAGAGCATACTTAGGTTGCAAAATCAAAATTCTCGAGTCATATTGTGAAATCTGGATCCCAAGAAAGTAATGAAGCAGACCTAAGTTAGTCATGGAAAACCTATTGGCCAAGGTGATCTTCACATAATCAATGATAGAGGAAGAGCTTCCTGTGATCAACAAGTCATCAACATAGAGAACAAGAATGAGTATGGAGTCATCTTGTCATAGAATATAAACATTTGGATCAGAGTGACACCTAGTAAACCCTAATGTAAGTAAAAAGGATTCCATCTTGGCATACCAAGCCCGAGGGGCTTGTTTAAGGCCATAAAGAGACTTATTTAACTTATAAACAAGGGAGGGATCATGGACATAACCCAAAGGTTGTTCCATGTAGATATCTTCCTCTAGGTCACCATGAAGGAAGGCACTCTTAACGTCCATTTGATGGACTTTCCATCTGTTTGTTGTAGCAATGGCTAGGGTCATTCGAATAGAAGTCATCTTCACAACCGGAGAAAAGGTTTCAGTATAATCAACCCCAGCTATCTGGGAGAAACCCTTAGCTACTAATCACACTTTAAAATTTTGACATCTCCATCTACTCCATACTTTTTCAAAACACCCACTTACACCGAACGATTTTTCTTCCTTTCGAAAGAGGGGTGAGATCCCAAGTATCGTTCTTTATGAGAGAGGAATACTCCTCATCCATGGTAGAATCCCACTCAGGAATACCATAAGCCTCCCGAAATACTATGGATTAGAGGTAGAGGCGAAGAAAGAGTGGGGTCCAACAAAATCTAAGCGAGTACGTCTCATATCCAAAGTATCTCCAACTAAATCTCCAGCACTTTGCAAAGTTTTCCTAGCCCAAAGAGGACCAGGAGGATCAGGCTCTAAGTCGAAGATTCATCACTTGAGTGAGAAGGGACATAGTCCTCATCATCACTACTATCAGAATCAGAAGACTCAAGGGTTTGATGGTCGGGAGGATCAGGAAGAGGAGCATGCTCAACAACATCATCATCTGATGAGTCAGAATCCAAATCAACAAGCTGAAGAACCTTAATAGGTAGAGAATTGGAAGTCGAAGAAGAATCATCGAACTTAACACTTCTCTCAATATAAAGCTCATGAGAAGTAGGATTCAACAATCAATATCCCTTCATGCCATCAAGATACCCTACAAAGATACAAGGTTTGGATTGTGGTTCTAATGCCTTGCGTTTCTTCTTGGGAATCCGAGCCATAGCCTTGGATCCGAAGACTCGAAAGTGCTCAACATCAGGCTTGCATCCAAACCAGGATTCAAATGGTTTCATCCCTCTTACTACCTTATGTGGAACACGATTCTAAATTTAATTAGCACAATTCACTACTTCATCCCAATACTGCGGAGGAAGAGACTTCGAGTGAATCATACAAGTGGCCATCTCTTTAAGAGTATGGTTCTTTCTTTCTGCTACTCCATTCTGCGAAGGGCTATAAGCAATTGTATGTTGCAAGGAGATCCCTTTAGAAGTATAGAAATCCATGAACCTATTGTTTACATATTCACCTCCATTTCATTTCAAAGAACCTTAATAGACTGTTCCTTTGTATTTCTCGGCCAAGAGACGTAAAGCCCTAAAAATGTTCAAAGACTTCAAACTTAAGCTTAAGAAAATATACCCAAGTATATCACAAATAGTCATCAATGAAGGTCAGCACATAAAGAGCTCTAGTAAATGAAGGAGATGGAAATGGACTAGAAATATCACTTGTGAACAAGATCCAAAGGACGAGTAGCTCTCCAGGCTTTTCCTTTGTCAAATTTCTTTTCAGGATGCTTTCCAAGGGTACAACCCTCACAAAGACCCTTAGAAAACTTGATGCGGGGTAACCCATTGACCATTTCGTTTTGGCTCAATTGTTTAAGGTAGTGATAATTTAGATGTCCAAAACGCTCATGTCATAGCTTACTAACCTCATTTACATGAGTGAGCAAGGCAGTGGGTGTAGAATCAGAAGTAAAGTGGGAAAAGGTATACAACCGTGAAAATTGATCCACCTTTCAACCATCCACTATAGTTTCATCGTTAAGCTCATGAATAATCACCGAGTTAGGACCAAATTCCACTCATATTCCTTCACCAAGGTGAGTAATTTGGTAAACCGATAAGATATTGGTAGAGAGATCAGGAACACTCAACACTTGGTTGAATGTTCCCCCATCCATCTCTACCGATCCACTACCGGAAACCGACACTGTCGTGTCATTACCCATTGTGATTTGGGACATACCACAAGGCTCGATGTTGGAGAACTCAACATGTGAAGAAGCCATGTGGTGTGAGGCACCGGAATCTATAATCCACGTCAATGAAGGAGAAAATTTGGCTACAAGGGCCTTTCCTTTCTTCTTATCAGATTTAGAACCTTTTGCAGTAGAAGACTCGACCTTCAAAGCATTTTGTTTGATAGACTCAGGAACACCTATTTGATTTTTCTCAAGTAAATGAGTAAGGTGATCAATTTGTTTTCTCATACACATATTCTCTTTATGACCAAGCTTCTTACAATAGGAACACAAATACTTGTCTTTTTGTGCTCTAGGCTCAGAAGTCGAAGTGTTCATGTTAAATTTAGTTTTGGTCTTGGTTTCCTTCTTAGGTTGATCCTTTTTCTTTCTTCTTTTAATTCTTCTTTTCCTTACTAGTACTTACTACAAGGGCATGTGACTTGGACTTGAGAGACCCCATTTGAATGAGTTTGTCCTATTCTCGAATGAGTTGGGATGAAAAATAGTCAAAGGAGGGCATATTCCAATCCTTGCCCAAGGTAGCTTTTGTAGTGTAAAAAGTTAACACAAAGACAAAATATTTAGGACCTAACTTAGAGAGAATCGACAAGATTAGTTGAGAATATTTCTTCTCTACTTGAAATTCTTTTAACAATAATATAGTGTGGAAAAACTTAGAGAAGAATGCTTATAGGTTTTGAAATCACTAGGATTTAACCCTAGTAGTTCGTTTTCCAACTCATGCACTCTCATGTCATCTTGTTGTCCAAACATTCCATCTAACATTTTCCACGTAGAATTAGGTGTTTCAAATGACTCAATGTGGAAGAGAAAGTCAGGAGAAATGGACATGCAAAGAAGACCTAAAGCTTCATCACTATGGTTTAACCACTTAGATTTTTTAGGGTCGTCATCTAGTTCAGTCTCAGTTCCCATGGTGATGCGAATAACCCTTTACCCCTTAGTTTCATAATTATTTTCGATCTCCATTCGAAGAAGTTGAATGGCATAAGAAAAGGAATTGAAAGTGCATCCATAGTGAAGAGAGAGAAAGAATGCAGAAAAGAAACACAAGAATCACAACCACCCAGGACAATATAATAACCCCCTACTTTTGGCACTTTATAGTTTAGTGTGTTGAATACAATCAGGTCCGAGCATGCATCTTGAAACACTTGGTAACTCACCTTACAATCAACGTAATAACGCAGCAAGAGAGGAGACCACAATCATGTTTCGTGGAGCACAGCAAAGTGACACCGTACACAAGCACAATTGCAAAAAAATAGGAAGGAGGTGAAATCAAATCTTGGTTGTGAGAAAAAACATCTCACATCACAAAGGATACCCCCTTGCTGCAAACTATGGTGGATGCACTCACTAGTCACAAGCAATAATAAGGGTAAAATACAATGTTTTAAATGAACTCAAGATGAGTCTGAAAGATCTTCAGAATGCCAAAAAGCACGCAGAAGACAAATAGGTGCTCGAAGTGTAACTGCACACTTGAGCGCATGATTAGTAAAGAAAAATCAACACTAACGCCTAAAAAATTATCGTTTTGGAACACCTAATTTAGCTAATTTTAAAGCTATGGGAGGTTTTTTAAATGACAAATAACATTAATGCAAAGGATGATTTTAAATAATACTAATCGTAAATGAGAGATCGTAATTAATAGAAATAGATTTAATATAATTAAATCTAATTAATTACTGAAAAACTAATTAAGATCTAATACAAATTAAATCCTAATTAAAAATCAAATACTTTCCTTTTTAAAAGAAATCAAATTTAAATTGTTTCCCACTTACAATTTAAAATTTTCGGTTGGATATATTAAGATCTATTAAATCAAATGAGACTAATTTATATTAAGATCTATTAATAGAAATAGATTTAAAAATCTTACCATTATATGTTAAAAAAATACCCACCGAAAAATAATCCCACCAAAAAAGGAATTTAAAAAAATTACCAAAAATGCATTAACCGTGTGTTTGAAATGTCGTTGGAGGAGAGAGGCAGTTCGGGTGGATCCCAAGTTAGGTGCAATCGGGAAAGCCATGGAGAGGGAGGATCTCAAGCTTTGTGAGGATTCCGAGTGGTGGTAAGGTAAAAATCCAAGGGCCGAGGGAAAATGGGAAGCGAGGTCACCATGTGTGGGAGCGAGAAGTGTTGGAGACAGTAGGAGCAAGGAGAAAACATGGGTGAGTAGGTGTCATGGCCATGGCAGGAAGTAGCTCACGAGAGGCGTAGAGCATACAATCTGGTTTGGCCATGACTCGGAAGCAACGACAAAAAAATCTCAACCGGTAGAACAAACCACAAATCACATAAACCCACGAGCGAACGTAGAATCGGATCACCGGGGAAGAACGAGCTAGAAAATGAGTTTCTTGGCAAGTTGAGAAAAGACCAAACTTCCCAGGTCAAACAATAAACCCACAAAGGAAATAAAACTCACCGATTTTGGTCTGAGGAGTTGTATCTCGCAGGTGTTGGTGGTGAAGGAACTTGGTCGTACAAGGTTGTAGCTCGGTTATAGGGTTACATAGGAGCTCGGTGGAGAGAAGAAAGCTCGTGGCAAGATGAATGAGCTTGGTGGAGAGCAGAGGAGCCTAGTGGTGAATGGAGAGAGCTCGGGGCTCAATAAAAACACCAAACACTAAAACCTATAATTTTGAACCTAAATCTCTGTAAAAACCATGCAAACACATAGAACACAGAGAGAAAAAAAGCTAGAAATTTTTAAAAAACCACTTGCAGTTCAATAAAATTAATTAAAAACTAGAATAAAATGCCCTTCGTTTTAAATTGATCTGCTAGATTTAGTTGTAGTTAGCTAAATGTAGTTGTAAAACCCTTGAAAACTCAAGGAGATCTGCACATGCACGAAGAACACAACAAAACCAAAACTTTCCAAGAACAACTTGTTAAGAATGTTAGCAATAAATTTCCAAAATCTAATGATCGAAAAAACTTGCACGAGGAGTAAAAAAATGAAACCAAGAGTAATCACAACTCAAATGATGAATGCACGTTTACCCGATCTCATCTCTGATACCATGAAAGAGTTGGTAAGAATCGTATCAAAAACTATGCACCACGATGAAGTTGCACTCCAAAGGAAACATAATAGCTCCAGCGTAATCACAAGGAGGAATCGATCAATCAATGGAAGAACTTGCATAATAGAACAAATCTTGCACATAGAGAAAGACAGTGGAGTGTCTTGGCATACTCATAAATGTCAAATGAAGGGATACATATAGGGTGTTGAGTAACCCTAGTGCATGACACACAAGCAAACCCTAAACCTAACCCATGTGAGATGACCCTCCATATGTGAGTGGAGGACATATAGGATCCCACACACCAACAGATATCATAAGTGTTGATACAAAATTTGAAAGCCCAAGATTCGTGGAGGGATGAAGTTGGTATAAAAGTGCAGAATTATGACAAGCATGATGAAAGTATAGTTGATGTAAAGTGAAAAGAAAGATAATGTGATGAATTTCCTCTTTAGTGAATTGAGCAATAAGAATGATAAGGTTATGAAAAACCGATAATTGAGATGAGAAAATATTGAACACATTTCGATAAATTGCAGGCGAGACCAAATACATGACAGAAGTTGATTGTGATTAGGTGAAGAGAGAAAGAGTTAAAACATGACATGAAGATTCTAGTGAGCCTTGTATGACACAGAATAGATATTGAAATGATGATCAAAAAATAAAGAAGAATCGGGAGAACAAATGAGAAGCGAGAGGAGAAGAAGCAAACTATGATATTCTAGAGGTCATTGTCGGTTGTATAAGATAGTAAACAAATGGTGACCAAAACACAGAATAAGTCTAAGTTGTAGCTTAGCTTATAGGAAGTAGCATCCTCCTTGTAAGTAGTAGCTTACGAGAGATCGGTTGTGGCTAGCTAAATTGCGGGGGTTGAAACTTCTTTGTGAGTTCAAGCTCTCTAAAGGTCAGTTGTTGTTAAACCAAAATTTTGAGTTACATCTCCAGGTTGAGTTGAAGCTCAACCATGAAATCATGTAACATTTAAAGGGCATTTCTATCCTAAGCATAGTTCATGGTTTCAATGGGTTTTTCCTATTTGGGTTTCCCACATTAAATTTTGTGTCTCAATGTACATTCTCCTATAATTTTCTTGTGTGTGGTTTTATATGCTCTTCATAACAAGATTAAGGAAATGAAAATGCTTGTAAAATTTTGATTGGACACTGATTCACCCCCCTCTCAATGTCCTAGCTTCCAGAATTGGTATCAGATCTTGGTCCTCCTGAATTGAGCCTAACAACTTGGAGGTGATCTTAAAGACACAAGCATGGGTACATCAATAGAGTCAATGTTGAAAAAGAGGTATGAAATTGCACAAGCTCTTATAAATGAGTTAAAGATAGAAATTAAACTCAAGGAGGCTAACCATGGTCATGAATTGAATGAGATGTCCTCATATGTTGAAAATGTATCAAATCCTTTGAGATACAAAGGCGAATCTTGTCTCAAACTTGAAGAACAAATAGATACTTTGAAGGTTGAGTTAGAGCAGCTTTCAAGTAAACTCAATGGATTGTTGATCAAACAAACATATCCTAGTGACAAGCCTAGTTTGGAACTAAAAATAAAGCAAGTCAAACTGAAACAAATCATGAGCTCAGTCATGAGTTATGTTAAGCATCCATATAAGCCAAGAGTGAATAATGTGAAATACCAAGTGCAGAAATAAAGACCCTAAAGGAGGAGCTAGAACAAGAAAATCAAAGGTAATTTAGAGTTGAATCAAGTCATACTTCTTGTCAAGGATGTTCTAACTCCAATAAGGATAACAAATATCACAAGAGGATCTTTAGGCAACCAAATGCAAGGAGATTATCAGGTAAGTTTCATGGAATTTATTTTTCATGTTATAGTTTTAGGCATAGAGCTAGGGACTGCATGAGTAAGTTTGACAAAGAACATCCATGGAGATCTTGTAGTACTGAATATGAGAAGAATATAGTGTGTTTCAATTTCAAAGAAAAGGGTCACATAGCCAAGTGTTGCCTAGAAGATCTAGTCAATCAGTTTTGGTAGTAAGGATACTCAAGATCTATCATAGGCAAGGTCATTTTGCCAAACATTGTCTTTAACCACCTAGATTTTTTTACAAGATGATTTTTTTTTAGAGGTAAGAAAAAAGAATATTTATATAAAATACAAACTCTAAGAGAAAGACCAAGTCAGCCATGATTGAAAAAGATGCTAGAAAGAAGAAAGAAAAATGGATATTTAAGGTGAAGAAAGAAAATTTATAAGTTGAGACAATAAAGAATGATAATAAGATAGCAAGAGAATATGTATAAGGGACACAACAGTCTAAAATAGTCGAGGAGAAGCAAGTACAAACAATACATCACTCGATGATGGAAAAATCAAGAAGAAGGAAGAGAACTCCAGTGCAAAATAATTTATTCCTCAAGCGGTGTTAGAATAAGTTCATGAGTTGCAGGCATGTGTGCTTATCGGTACTCAATCAAAATTGAGAACTCAAGTGATGAGGTTGTTTCACCAAGGAAGTCATCTAAGAATACTAATAAGAAGACAAGGACAAGGAAAGAGAAAATTGATTCATCATGTTGTTATGATGACTTTATCTTGTTCTAAGGTAAGATGACAAAATGGTATGCCTTCTCTAGGATTCTAGAAGGTATACACTAGCAGGAGGAATCATGGTTTAGGTGTCATCAGTCTTCCATCCAAGTGTTCTTCATGATAAGTTGGGATGATGATTAAAATAATGTTCCCGAGTCAAAGTTACCAATGTTGCTACCGATTAGAGTCTCCATCATGTTGCTTTAAGGTGTGTAGTCTCTAGGCATGTTCTATCTTGCATCATGTTAAAGGTCTAGTACTTGTTGAAGTCGTTAAGTGTCTTCTTGTGTTTTAATTAAGAGAGAGTGTTGCCAATAGGTCCCAAGGATTGTATTTGTATTCTTAATGGTGTCAAGAGTATTTTCAAGCAAGAAAAGGCTGCAAGAGAATATAGAATTTTAAAGAGAATATATTGAGTAAATATGTATGTTGAAAGTCCGATTATGTCTTGTGAAAAGTTTCTTTTCTTAGTGAAGTGTATAATTAAAAGTTGTGTGTACTAAAGGAATAAAAGTATGTGTATTTGATCCATTGTGTCCAAACTTTGAATCATAAGAAGATTATAAGTAAGCCTATCACAATCCATCTAAGTTGTCAATGCTTGTTGTCAAAAATTCTTGATCGTAGTGTGTGTTTGCCCATATTACTCTCCATGTCTTCCAAGTATAAAGTTTTAAAATGCAAAAATATGTCAATATTGTCAAGTTTATTAATGGATTCAAAGGTTTTACGTTAAATTTCCTGAAGAGATATTTATGCTTGCTTAATCTTGAACAAGAGCTTATGGTATATTCTTGCAAATAATGTATGTACAATTGATTACAAAGTTTGTATTTCCTTATTCTTTGTTGTCAAAATTGAGTCTTTAATCCTATATTTCGCAAAGGTTAAAGAGATATTATGAGGATGATCTTGCACAAAGTGTTCAGTGATTCATGTTGGTCCATGCTAATTATTCAGTCCTCAATTTTATAGTGTTTTAATTAATGTTCATTGGAAAGTCACTCTCGATCTGGTCTTCGGATTGCATGAGTATTAAAGTGGTAGTCTTATTCATTGTGAGAATATGATCTTGTTATTTCACATTTCATGGCAGTTGTAAAAGAATATATATCTTATTTGAGCATCATACAAGAGTTTATGTAAGGAATTCATACAAAATATCATGATTCCCTTGGTATATGTGTAACTCTAATGACAAGGTCATCAACTTCCATGAGGTTTTCAGCCAAGAAAAGATGTCCTTCTCTCGAGTGTCTTGAGTTCATGAACTCAATATATGTGATTGAGTTGTCCTATGCTCACAATAGTCAATTTTAAAGAGTATAAAAAAGTGAATATATGATTACAGTCAAGTGTTGACATGGTTTCATAAACCCTAGACAAAAGATCAATCTAATAGACTTGTCACAAATTAAAGTAGTAAATCCAAAATTCTGAGGTTATACATGAAATAAAGCATAAAAGTGTTGAATACATGCCTTTGTGAAGTTTTTAAAGGTTTATCATCAAGGAATTCACCAAGTCCTATAGTAATCAATCAAGCCCACTATTATGATCTAAAGAAGTAGTTGATCAAGACAAACCTACAAGAAAAGGTCTAAAATTTCTCAAAGATTTCAAGAGGACTATGTGTAAAGTGATTTGAGTGAAATTAAGAAAGAAGAAGCCATGTATAGATGAAGGGAACTAACAGTCAAAATTAAATCTGAAGGTGGACAATTAAGGTGAGGTCAGTGCTCCTCATGGTATATTAGGATTTGGTATTGTCGGACTCAATTGTGAGAATTCGAGCACGGGAAGGATCAAGTATAGTGAAGCACTTTGAAGAAAAATTGGGACAAGATATAGCTAGTGTAGATGAAATCAAGTGAAAATTAAAACATATGATCATATCTTAGTGGGAAATAATAATTCAAGGCTACATGTATATGTGACACTATACAGATTGAAGTTTTCTTTGAAAGTTCTAGATCGTATCATGTCGATGGAAGAGGTTATTGAAGGAGGCTCAATATTTTAGGGAAAATGAGTGTATTTTTGAGCTTCAACAATGAACCACTGATCTAAATCAAGGTTTTAGAAAGGGGGAACTCATCTAGAGGTTTGATGAATGAATAATGTATGGATTCATATACACTATTTTGACTGGCAAGCAAAAAAAAATATTGTGTACATCATAAGTTGTGATCTCATGAAGGAAAGATAGGTATATCACTAAAATTTGTATCAAGACAATGGCATTGATGTTTTTCAAGGCATGTTTTGGTTATTTCCTTTAAGGGCAAGCTTGTTTGATTTAAACTTACAATATCAAATCCAAATATGGCTACATGGACTGAAAAGGACATTTAGGGTAGTCCCAAAGTGGGTGAGTCAATTGCTTAACAAGATTGTGTAAGCCCATGAATGAGGTTAAGGATTGCATTAGCTCAAGGGGAACCTAGTTTAGGTTCATATCAGGTCCAATGGATTAGATTTCTTGATTGATTAGAGTTGGAGAAGATGGAACACAAGCCTAGGGAGAGCTTGTGGATAAGTAAGTTTTTTTCTCATGCATAATTGTCTTTAGTTATCATTATTTCATGTCAAGTGGCCAAGAATCCTTTGTCATAGATGTCAAAGGGGGAGAGAGTGGTGTCAGAAACTAGGAATGGTGATTTGAAGTTGTTGGTTTGCCATCAAAGGTTTCGAGTTGTTGTCATCAATGAAAAAGGGGAGATTGTTGAACCCCAGGTAATTGGTGTTGTCATTGATGTCAAGTGAAATTTATGGAAAAGGAGTGAATGGTGGATTGGGGCTCTGTAAAAATCATGAAGGTTGATTGGTAGTGCCTTCTCAGTGGTTTAGTGAGAAAATCATATTGGTTCCAGTGTTTCTATAGGCTTGGTTTGTGAGGCGGAGATTACTACGGTATGGAAATGGTAGGTATTACTAGGCTCATAGGTTCTACAGGTCAAATATGATGATGTTAGCATGGTCAATAATTCATATAGTATGTTTCGTGTCATTTGGTGGAAGTGTTAGTTGAAACTGGCTCATTTTGGCTTGTTTCTAAAGCCTGATGAGGTGTGAAAGTTTGGTACATGTCATGAAAAGACAATGTGAGAATCAAAGGAGCCTAAGAATTTTTCTAGGGCATGTGTGAGCAACAACAAGGCTTATTTTAGCTCCTAGAGGTAAAATTCAAAAGTTTGCCAAAGTTGGCTTTGAGAACCAACAAAGTGGATTTTGAGGTAAATGAGATAGGTTTGAGCTGTACATGAAAACCTATGGCTAACAAACACATGGAATGTGTATAGGGGTGCCTTGTAGTGCTTCATGGAAAATTTTATCAAATTTTTAAATATGCGATTTTAAGTTATTCAAGTTTTATTAAAATTGGTCTCATTAAAGAATGTAATATGAGCACCCCGACTTATTAGCATCCAAAAAAAATTGTATATCCTTCTTTAGATAAATCATAGAATTAATTTTTAAGAGAAATTCAAGCATGAACTTTTGAAAAATATTTTAGGAAAATTGGCTGAGAAACAAGAAAGTTATGAACATTTTTCTAACAGGTTTCTTCTCCTTCTAGACCTCCTTCTTAAAGCAAGGTAGACACAAAATGCTTTATTTTGACTCCAAATGACTTGTACAAGATTGGAAAACCTCTCATGAGTATAAAATACTCTATCCAAGACAAAATAATGGTATGTTATCCCTTCATACATGGGTGTGTAGTACCTATTTGATCGACTTTGTAGATTTTGCATATCCATGTTGTTCTTGAAGAATTCAGGGTGAACCTCCAAATGTGGAAGCATATTCCATACTTTCAAAGTATTTAAATCACTTTCCTTAGAATTATTGAATCTCGATGTATCTCGAACTGCCATACATCATCTCATCAAGGAGAGTGTACTCTCATTTGTGCTTCACTGTGCAAAGATAACCATGTAAGCAAAAGTGATAATTTTGTCCTTGAAAGTGTGTGATGTTCACTAAGGTTAAGACTGATAAAGATTAGTGAGATAAAGTTTGGTTACATTGTTTTTGGTAAATTTCAGGGTTATAATGGTATGGTGACTTTTGAAATCTATCTACCTTGCATCTCAAACTATGAGTTTGTGTAAGAAGACTAAGATAATTTAACATTGTTCTCAAGGAAGTGGAGACGGTATTGGATCCTTGAATAAAGTTTGGCATCATATTTTCTATTTCCAAATCATATTTAAGTGTCTCATTATGGTTTTTTAAAACTCTACAAAGGTGGATGTACTCGATTCGAGCATAGATATGTGATAATACCTCATGTCATGGAGGGTTTCAAGAGCTATCATGCATTACAAAAGGTAAATATTTATATAATCATTTTGCAAATTGAAGGAGAGGTGGAGGTGGTCTTCAAGAAATTAAAACACTAATAATGTTCTTTTGGGCTCACATTGTGAGAGGAAACCACTGAACTATGTTTTATCGACAAAAAAATCACTTTTCTCAAAAATCCACAAATAAAAAATCCCAAAAATTCAAAGCAATATCTGTGGGAATGTTATGAATACATTACAAAAGGAACTAAAAATTTTCATATCACATCATAGGATAATTTCTTGACAGTTTTCATAAACAATGATCAATCAGCGAATATATTGAATTTGTCTAATCAAAATTTTTCTTTGACATTCTAATACTTTGTCTTCATTAGCATAACTCCAAGAGGTCTGAAGGAAGCTAATAAAGTCTTTAGATTGATCAAAATATAGGTTACATCCTCATTTTTCATGATAGTGGTGCAAATGTGAGAAAATCCTCATGTCCGATGCAGGTCTCAATTCGAACAAAATGCAATTTCCTAGTTATGGACGATTCAAATCTTATTGCAAAGGTCTTAAATGCTATGAAAGAGTTCAAGAGACATCAAAGTGTAATTGTCTTATTTTGAAATCTCGTGACAATGAGATAATTATAAGGCATAACCTTGGTTGACTTTGTCTCGATCGGGGAATGAGTGCAAACTGTTTAGAAGCTTTTGAAACAAGAGAGGTTAATTGTTTGGAAATAATGGAAGAGTGATGGACCTCATCTAAATCTTGTCAAAGTGTATGAACAATGAATAGTGTTTTAAGATTGACTATCAAGTTACTGAAATTGCTACATCAAGCTTATGAGTAGTGAACTATTTGTATACAAAGTCTAAGTACTCCAAATGCTACTCAGTGACTTTTGGAATGTAAATGAATGCATTAAGGATTGTTTGGTCTCCTTGTGAAAATGGAAGGTCATGATTCATCTTTTCTCAAGAAGTTAAGTCTTGAAAAATCCCATAGGTCAACGAATAAGCTCAAGGGCTAATGAAAGTAGCGATTCAAATTCTTTTTCTTCCCTCTTTTAGCATGACCAAGAAGGTGAATATTCAATTGTTCTTGGTCAAATAAAATAAACAAGTCTAAGAAATAAGAAACTCGATATAAAAGATAAGTTGAAAGGTTTGTTTTCTATTGAAGACAACTCAAGAAGGTGAAGTGAATATCTCTCTTAAGGTTTTGGTTCTAGGATATACAAGATACAAGATAGAAAATGGTGAGTTCTTGCATGAAAAGAAGATGAAATGTTTAGTGAAATAATATGTTGAATGATTTGAAAAAGATTTTATAACCTTTTAGTGAGAATGTAGCAGGATATATGTGGGTGATATGTCAAATGCAATAGTAAGATTGACAAAGGCCGAGAAGAAGTGTGAATGAAATAGAGGAATTGAAGAATCCAATATTTCAATATTCAGTCTTGATCAATCTCGAACATAGATGAAAAAAGTATGAATAATCTTGAAAAATGAAGCACCATCTGATCATGTACATAAGGGTGAGTTAAGAAGAAGTATGAACCAACATAAATAAAATTTCAGGGCTGTTGTTACAGGTTTAAGCCCGAAAAGACTACTGTAGGGATAGGTGACTGAATATATTGTTTAAATAAAGGAGGATTATTAAGCTGATATTAGAAGTGTTGATGCAAACCGTGAAAGCCCAAGATCCGTAAAGGTTTGAAGTCGAGTATAAAAGTGTAGAAGTATGACAAGCATGATGAAAGTATAGATGATGTAAAGTGAAAAGTAGGATAACGTGATGAATTTCATCTTGAGTGAATTGAGCAATAAGAATGAGAAGGTTATGAAAAACCCGATAATTGAGGTGAGTAAATAGTGAACACATTTCGATAGATTGTAGCATACCAAATACATGACAAAAATTAATTTTGATTAGGTAAAGAGAGAAAGAGTGAAAACATGACATGAAGATTCTTGTGAGCCTTGTATGACACAAACTAAATATTGAATGATGATTAGAAGAGAAAGAAGAATCGGAGAAGAATTGAGAAGCAGAGAGGAGAAGAAGCAAACTGTGTTAATCTAGATGTCATTATCAATTGTATAAGATAGTAAAATATGGTGGCCAAAACATAGAATAATTCTAAGTTGAATCTTAGCTTATAGGGGATAGCAACCTCCTTGTAAGTAGTAGCTTACGAAGATCGATTATAGCTAGTTAAAAACCCGCATGGGGTCAAAACCTCCTTGTGAGTTAAAGCTCATTAAAGGGAAGTTGTTTCTTAACCAAATTTTGAGTTGCAGCTCTAGGTTGAGTTAAAGCTCAACCATGAAATCATGTACAACATATAAAGAAAATTTCATTCCTAAGCAAAGTTCATGGTTTCAAAGTGGGTTTTTCCCAATTTGGGTTTCTCACATTAAATATTGTGTCTTAGTGTACATTCTCCCGTAATTTTCTTGTGTGTGGTTGTATATGCTCTTCATAACAAAATTAAGGAAATAAAAATGCTTGTAAAAGTTTTATTAGAAACTGATTCACCCCCTCTCGGTGTCCTAGTTTCCAACAATTTAATATATTCATTTCTTAGTTTTTGATTACCTTTTAATTAATTTTTTTACCCTTGTTTAGGTCGTTCATTAATGTAATTCATTGTTTATGACTTTTAGCCAATAATTAGGTCCTTTATAATTAATTTTATTTGTTTTCATTATTTTAGTTGATTAGTCTCATTACTTTCATTAGGCCTTCTACCCTCAACTTGGCGGTTTTTAATTTATTTTTCGTTGTTTTCAGCCAACTAAACTCATCGTGCATCTCATTTTTGTAGGGCTAGTGAGTATTTTTACCTTCCATTCATTTTTTCTCATCTAGAATTTTTGTCAACATTTACTAGCATCGGGCTCCTTTTCACTCACATTTTTAGTCATTTTCTTCCAATTTGACTCATTATAAGTTGCTCATATAGGATTACTAGACATTTCGGTTCACCTTGTTGTCACTTTTTAGCCAATTTTTCACATGATTTAATCTCTATTGTATATTCATTAACGTTTTCTAATGTGTTTTGCATGTTTTTCCTTTGTCGTTTTATTTTTTGTGAGACTAATCATCATGTGATCACATGTATGTTTTTCCCTCACACTTTTCTAATTGATCTTGGGAATCATAAACGTGGTCATTTCTCTTTCTTTTTTTTTGGGAATTCACACATTTTACTTAATCAAAGTCAACCCACACATATTCCCTTTCCTCGTGCTTTTAAGCGACCTTGGAAATCATAAACGTATAAACTTTCTAATCTTGGCTTGTAGGACCCGCTCTCACGAAGGTTAATAAAACACTTAAAACTACTAACTGCAGGTTTCCTTTTCTCGTAAGCTTCAAACTACTAATTCTTATGTGTAGAAAATTGCAGATAAAAAGATAAAGTGAATAATTTTTACACATT
Organism: Taxus wallichiana var. yunnanensis; assembly: GCA_018340775.1. Classification (NCBI taxonomy): domain Eukaryota; kingdom Viridiplantae; phylum Streptophyta; class Pinopsida; order Cupressales; family Taxaceae; genus Taxus; species Taxus wallichiana. The sequence goes on from CM031239.1 coordinate 897,752,231, forward strand.
GTATTTACAGGTTTGGATAAGGGTTAAAACCCATTTGCATAACTGTGGGAAGTTCCTTGGCATAAGCCATAAAACTCTTTTGAGGATTACCACAAGAACCCTAAAGTAGTTAGCACATTGAGGGAATTGGCTGATAAAATGGGCACCTTTTATCCCAACTAAATAGTAAAGCCTTATGAGTTAGAGTCACAGATATCCTTAGTGGTGACCCCAGGTGCGATTCACTCTAAGAAATATCTTTACTTTATCATGGTCAAGCACCCTCCTGATCACCTTGATCTTTCATCATCGTAAATCTTAAGTTTAACACTTACTCTTGTTGAGCTGTATGCATTTCATACCCTTTCATCTTATGTTGTCGCATTTCACATTCACTTTGTTGAATTGACGGCATTATTCTATCTCACTTCCATCACTCTTACATTGTCGCATTTCACATCCACTTTGTTGAATTGATGGCTTCTTCTCTATCTTTCTCCCATCATCTTATGTCGTCATATTACACATTCACTTTTTTAAATTGATGACATTCTTCTATCTCACTTCCATCACTCTTATGTCATTGCACTTTGCAATCACTTTGTTACATTGATGACATCCTCATCATTTCTTCACTTCTCTCTTTAAAGCATTCACTTTGCTTTAATTTGAGATTACTAATACATCACTTTTCCCTTGTCTCTTATCTCCACTTTTGCAAGATTTGGACCTTCTCGTCATCGTTATTTCACTCCTTGTGACAACATTCACTTTGTCAGTCTTTTTATGATCCCATTTCTTTATTGTGTCTCTTATTTCACTGTAATTTTGTTAAGAGTAGATATTTTTCATCATCTTCTTAAGTCTCCCCTTTTAACATCCATCTTGTTAAAAGTCAAGAAAAATCATCATTTTTTCCTAAGTCTCTTCCTTTAACACATTTTTGTTAAGAGTTGAGAATCGTCCATCATGTTTTAGGTATCCTCTTGTCGCACTTACTTTGTCACACATTTAGCACACTAACTTCTTTCTTCTCTCCCCTCTTTACATTCACCTTGTAAACGGTCACAACATCTTTCAAACTTATTCATATTTCTTAACACTCATTTTGTTAAGAATAATCTAAAATAACATTTCAGTCCACCTTCCACCTTAGCATCACTCATTTTTCTAAGTATTGCGAAGTCCCCCTTTTTCATTTCTCTTAACACTCGTCATGTTAGGAGTTAACCTTTTCACATCTCTTTGTCACTCTTATCACTCATTTTGATTAATATTTGTTTGCATTTTCTTTGTTAAAATTGTATTACACCTTAACATCATTCATTTTGTTAAGTGTTGCAAGTCCACCCTCTTGTTGTCTCTTATCATTTCTTTTGTTAAGATTTGATCATCTTCAACTTATTGATTTATCTCCCTTAACATTCATTTTGTTAAGTGTTGAGTTCGTTTAAATTTTCACCCCTTCTTCATTTCTCTTGACACTCATCTTGTTAATATTCCATCTCTTCTTCACTCTTATCACTCATTTTGATAAAGAGTTGATCACGTCCACCTTATCAGGTCTCTCTTCCCTTAACACACATTTTTTTTAACGAGTAGAGAAAATCTAACCTCATCTAGTCCCTTTCCTCTTAACTCTCATTTTGATTAAGATTCGGGCCATCGACTAACCATTTTCACTTCTTCCCTCTTAGCACTCATTTTGCTAAGGGTCTAACTTTTTCATCTTCTTCTCTCTTCCATCTTAGAATTCACTTTTCTAAGGGTTGATTTTTCTATCACACCTCTTCTTGTTCCTCCCCTATTTCAAAAATGGTGGGAACACGACATCGTGATTATAGTCCTTTTCAATGGGAGGAAATAAATCCTTTCCATATCAACTCGATGAAGAGGACGAAGATCAACTTAAAAACCTTTCCATTAATGCCACTTTATAGAAAAACAAGGACCAATTCCTTCTTCGTCTCCTCACAATGGGAGCAATATTTCCCTCGGACTTTGATGAGGATGAATTGAAATCCTTAAAAGCACAACCTAAATCCCCTAAAGGTCCACCATTTGAGTCAAAAACATAACGACGAAGGACCAAATAAAAAAATGCCAATGATAAAGGCAAATCTAATGCTTCGTCCTCTAATCCCAACCAAGCCTTGCTTGATCAAATCAATGCAATGGTGAAACAATTGGCTCATCTATCCTCTACAATCACTAACAACGATACCAAAGGTATCAAACACACAAATAAAAGTGACAACACCTTCAAAAATCATTATGAGACCAATAACAAGAACAACAAACATACAAATGATAAATCACCATTCATCCCACAAAACAATTCACCATTTGCTCAAGAGTGGCAAATGATGAAGGACACTATTTTGGGCATACAAAAACAACGTAAACAATTCAACTTTAATGAATTGTTTCCATGCCCTTCGACATGGACATCTTATGCATACCCTTCCCACACTCTTTCAAGACACCCAAATTTGAAAAATACAAGGGCAAAATTGATCCTAGAGAGCATGTCAAGGAATTTTTCATGGCATGCCAAGAGGTGGCTTACAACAATATATTTCTCTTACGCCTCTTCCCTAAAATTCTAGGAGGAAAAGCTTTGGACTAGTTCTTACACCTTCTAAAGGGATCTATCTCTACCTTCATGGACCTTTTAGAGAAGTTTTTCAAACACTTCTCTTTCAACCTTGACTCTGAAATAACCATGATGGATTTGTGCAATGCAAAACAACGTTCTCACGAGAGCTTTACACAATTTTTTACAACGTTGGTGCAAAATCGCAAGTTAGTTCTCATGTTCAATCCCTAAGAAACAAATGGTTAACATCTTCATCCCTAACCTTAATGACAAGTTTTCCTTTCACATGCAAATGCACTACCTCAACAACTTTGAGGAAGTTATCAAAAAGGGGACTCAAATCGAAAAATCCCTCGTTTCTAAAGGTTTGATCAAGCCTCATTATAAATACAATGGGAACAATCATAATCGTCACAACAATAACAACAAATGCATAGCATCTCTCATGTTAAACCTTGGTATATCAATCACAACCATAACATTGTCAATGATAATTTCATAGATAATCACAACGTGCACAACTTACGAATAATCAATTAAAACAAATTAATTCTAAACCATCTCACCATTCCAAAAAGAGAAAATTTTCCTCCTCCTCGTGATTACAATCGAAGACAATATACGTCTTTGGGGGAATCTCTTTCAAATATCTTAAAATAATTGGCAAGTGCCAATATGGTCACTTATCCTATCACGCAACCCTTCCCTGAAGGTGAAACTGATTTGGGTTATAATAGACCTAACACATATTGTGATTTTCATCGCATAGATGATCATCAAATGGATAAATGAAAACAAATTTGCAACTACATCCAAGACCTTATTGACAATGGAGACATAGTGGTTGGAGACCTACCACCTAACCATGATACAAAGGGAAAATCTCATGAACATGGGGAATCAAAAATGTTGATTATAAATCCATCATATCATGTATTGACAACACTACTATGTGCACCATTGAACATCAATTTACACCTCTCGGAGAGAGTCTATCTAGTGCCTTTCAACAATTAGTAAAGGCTAACATGATTAAATATCCACCTACAATACCCTTTTCTAATGGGGAACTCAATATTACATCATACAATGCATCCGAATATTGTGAATACCATCACATGGATGGTCATTCTACTGATAATTATACACCTCTTCATCATTATGTCCAAGACTTAATTGACAATGGAACCATCTCCATAGAGCTTGACAAAAATATCTCGTAATAACCAATGACATGTCAACTTCCACAACTTCAAATGAAGAGTTGATTTTTATTCCCACTTATATTCATATTTCCATTCCACGAGATCATGACACAAGTCAAGTATCTCCCCCTTCAAACCAATCTATTTCTTCTCTGATTTTCTTCCTTTAGTCCCAACAGACATTGAACTTGTTTTAGACAACAATCTTCTAACACCTAACAAGAGCTTGAATTTTCTCCAAGACTCTCTTTCAACCCTTGACATTGCAAAAGAGGGTCCATCATCAAGCACCATTGAGCTTGATTCTATTCTTTCCATTCCATCTCCTACACCTAACATCTCTAGTCTTTTTGTCAAAAATACAACCACAACAAGCTTGGACACTTGTGACAACGCAGCCTTTTATGTCCATTACACCTCAAATGATCAATCTTGTAGGCATTTCATCAATGATGTTTCCTTCTTGTCATGACATCTACATGAGTACACTCTACAAGGTACATATACCTAGGAATATCCTTGTACAACCTTTTCACACTCTAATTAAAAATATTTTGTCAAATCAATTAATTCACAACCTAGAAGGAGCAACATTGAATATTTCCTCTCTATGGCTTATAAGGAACCTTGGGTATACATCTAGAGATCCATCCTTCTTTCCTCACACTCTTTCACTCACAGGTGAATATGAATCTCAACATATTCCCCACCTTGACAATCTTCTTCTAACATCACATATGTCTCTCGATCTCATCAAAGACTCATCTCATCAAGTATTCCTTGACTTGGAACTGTCCACCCAAGTCTAGTACTTTAGGACCCATCAAATTGTTTGATTCACTCCTTTGACTTGGAATCTATCCGCCTAAGTCTTGTATTGCAAGACTTATCAAATCTTCATATTTCTTCCTTTAATTTGGATTTTTCTGCCCACATATCATATTTCAAGACTTATCGAATCTTTGGATTCCCTCTCTTGACTTGGATTTCTTCCACACAAGTCTTCTTATTTCAGGACTCTTCAACTTCAATAAACATGGACCTCTTTCTTGATGATTCCATTTCAAATCTTCATCCACAAAAATTTAGAAAACTTAAAAATCATAAAAATAAAATCAAACTTTGTATTAGAGCATTGTTTGCAAATCGGAAATGACAAAGTGCGTACAAATAATGTTAAGCATTCCATATATTGGCATATATCTTAATCATACCATTATCATATATTCACCTTATTCACTTATCATGACACAAGTTAACATTGTTCCTCTTGGGCATTGTGTTTCTTATTTTTGTCATGGTTTCTACCATTTCATCTCTTTTCGCCAAAGAATTTTGTCTCGAAGCTTACTAATGGCAACTCCTCCTTTCAAACAAGATCTCTCTTTAACTGAAAGCACTAAACTTCTTTACCTAGTCCTTTTTACCACCCATCTCAATCTACAGTGTTGAACCCTTGTGTCCTACTAGTCGCATGAGGTTGAGACTTGGGGAATAATGTTCCTTCCCACCAAGCACAATATCAACATACAAGGCAAGTTCAATCAATCTAAAAATACAAAAAAACTATAAAATCACTACACCTTTCATCCTTCACAGTCTTAGGTGATAATCCCATACTTCTTACTGGCAAGTATGAGACTAGGAACAGAGAAATCCCTTATTTGAATACATTTTGTCTTCGTGTTGATCCCTTTCCTTTTATTGATGGCATGGGGTAACATGTAGGGGTTCTTCACAAAAATCAAAATCAATTAATCAATAAATCCTTTATGAAATCTTAATCAAAGTGTTTAATCAAAATAATCCCTAGAAGTAATTTATCTTCTCATGTTAAGAGAGACAACAATTCCTTCAACCGGATCTTTCAAATCAGTAGGCCATCAATGGATCTAAGTCAAGTCAAAACCTATAAATTGGAATCATCTTGGAATTGGTCAGATAATCTTGACTAGAGATGAGTTACATTTTTCTCATATGGATCATTATTACACCTTGTGTCGTCGCATCCATTATCTTCACTTTCATATCATTATTCATCTCATTTTCACGTCCTTCTTAGTTCTTGGTGATGATCCCTTGCATCTTCCTAGTTGCATGGAGTCATGAGCGGAGTGAAACACCCTATCATTTTATCATCTACATTTTTATCAATGGAATGGAATGCTTATAATTATTTGCACCTACTTTCAAGTAGTGTACCTCTTTTACCAAGTTGTAAAATACAAAAACATTCAAAAATGTCTTGCAAAATACCAAAAAATATATAAAATTGTTCAAAACTCCTAAAACAATATACAAGTGTCACAATCAAAACATTCAAATAATGTTTGACAAACTTTTAACAACTACATAACACAGTTCAACAATTTCACCTTTTAACGACGCTCCTCATGATTGTTCTAGATCATATTACTTTTTATTTCCCATGGTGTATATCTATGTTCAAGGCAATCATTTACCCTTTTGCAATATAACTTTGTTTGGGGCACATTTTGATTTTACATTTTAATCCAATTACAAATCAAACTTCAATAGGATCCGATAAGAGTATCTTTTGGAGTATCTAAGTATCACTCTGCTCTTTGCCCGATTCAATTCTCTCGTGTTCTAAGCTATCACTATCACTATGTGGAACACATTTAGAGTGTCATTAGACGTTGTTTTTGCATGTTGTGTTGTATTGTTGTAGTTTGTCAACATTGTGATGATGTTTTTTCTTCTTTTAGTTTGTTATTTTGTTGTACTTTTTTCCTTTACTATAGACCAATTACAGGAAATTTACTCGCATCTTAGTTCACATATAACTTTGGTGTGGTTCCTTCCTGTTCATATTGGGTTTGTTTTCAATGCTTGTTTCATGTTTTCTTGTTGCTTGCATGTGTTGTGTTTTCCTCCTGGTTTACTTAAGCCATGGAATGTTTTCCTTTTTGTTGTGTATTCATGTTTGTTTACATTTATTTTCATTTGTATTTCAAACTTTTCAAAACTCCAAAAAACCAAAAAAAATATTTCAAAAATACAAAAAAATTCGAACAAACATTCACTTATCATATAAATCCTACAATTAGAAAACCCTTGAAGTGAATCTTTCAACATCTCAATACAATCTTGATAAATGTCATACCTTTATCTATTACCCTAGTGATCGTTCTAATCTTACAACTATCACTTTCTTCTCTTTGCATGATATGTTAACTCTGCTTGGGGCAAGTCACAAAATTATTTTTCCTTCACGATATAACTTTTCCTGGGAAATTTCAACTTTTATCATTTGCATTATTGAGTTATGGAGCTCAATTACTTTAGATTAGCATGTTATATTAAACTTGTAGGAAATCATAGTAACCGGCATCGGTTAGGGCTAATCAAGCGCCGGTTACACTGCATGGGTGTTTTATTTAACTCATGGGAATTAGATATAATTTTAGCATTAAAACAGATCTATTGATTGTAATTGCATGGATAAATGCCCTAAGTTTATATATGCCTATATAAGCATGAAATATAGGGTTTATAAGTAGAGGATTGTAAGAATTGATGATTATTGTGAGAATAATTGTGAGAGAGAGAATTCTTGGAGAAGAAGGAGAAGCTTGAGAGAAATAAAGTATTGTACATCATGAGAGGTGTGGAAGATTATAAATCTTTATTATATATCTTTTGAAAGCTTTAGATAATAGATTGGCTTGTTTCTTGGTGGATGTAGCCCACACTGGGTGAACCACATTAAATCTGGTGTTGATTTATATCTCTTGTTTTATATATTTCTTCTAGTAGAATATCCGCTTTTATTACATGTATGCTTAAATCTAATATATTATCTGTACAACCTTACGTTAACCCCAACAACTAGTATCAAAACTTTTTTTGAGGGTTTTGAGTGTTGACAGATTTACTCATAGAGGGTTTTCTAATTTAATTGAGTGGGAGCTATAGTAATGGCGAAGAAAATAAATATAAGGCGTAAAAATTTGATGGCTGAAATTATCAATTATGGAAGATGCAGATTGAGGATTATCTATATCAAAGATATTTGTACTTACCCTTGGATGAAAATTCTAGACCTACGAATATTATTAATGAAGAACAGAAGATTCTTGATAGAAAGGCTTTGGGATCTATAAGATTCATCCTGACAAAGATATGTGGCTTCCAATATTACGTAAGTGACATCTACTGTAGAGTTAATGAAATCTATTGCTAATTTATATGAAAAACCTAGTACTTCAAATAAAGTTTATTTGGTGAAGAAACTATTTAGTTCTAAGATGCATGAAGGTGGATCTCGCATCTAATCATTTGAATGATTTCCCATCTATTGCAAATCATTTAAAATCGATTGATATTTTGTTTGATAATGAAGTTAAAGTAAAAGGAATGATAACTAGATTGTACCAAGCCAAGAACTCAGATGCTAATCAAACACCACAATCAATAAGATGAAAGTAATTCACCGAATAAATTTACCAAAACCTTTACAAACAAATAAGTAGCAATATCATATATCATTATGGAACTCAATAAGAAATATGTACATATAGGAGGAGAGAAGTGTAACTACTACCTAAATTAGTGGTAAAGAACTCTCACTAACCAATGTTGGTAGTTAAGTTAACTCCGTAAGACTAATAAGCTAACTCCACATAATTGAGAAGCTAACTCAACACTAGTAACACCACACAACTAGCACACCTAAGCAAGCTAACCCAACAAGTGTAGGGCTAACACAAGTGTAATAATTATCCTAATAAATAAATAAAAGGATAAATAATAACCTACACTAACACCCTCCTGTAAGCATAACTCAGGTGGGTGAAAAATAAGGTGGGTCCCGATAACAAGGCCTCGATGAGGTACCCGCATATAATAACTGGGAAAATTAGACACCGTAAGGTACCCAAAACTAGTAATAGTCCACTTACAGCTATTGCTCTTGTACCCACCGACATTGATTTGTTAGTCTTTGAGCCTGCTCTGCTCTTAATGCTTCTAAACCTATGAAGCTTGTTATCGCATGCTCTTCCACATCTCGTGCCTATTACAAGATACCACATGTTGTGTATCCTACTTCTACTCACTCGGTTGCATGGCTCTTTTAAGAAACATACCACCGCATTTAGTTCTTGCATGCTCTGTTCTATGGGTCTCACTAGCGAATTCATTGCGGACATTCACGGGGTATTGTTTCCTATATTCCACATGTTAAGTGGAATTATCGTCATGACATTGGTATTCGATCGTATACTTCATTGGGATCACACATTGATGATCTCCTTCTTTTGTTTGCTTAACTCTTTCTCGAGGATCATGAGTAACACATGAGTTTTGCACCCTCACTCAGCTTGAGAAACTCCGAGATTTCAACTATCATACATGATCAACCTGACACACATTCTTATGTTCTTTTGCATGAACCCATTGTGTATTTTACACCAAGTCATATGCAGGCATCTTCTTCATCTATCCATGTTGATTTGGGGTGGATATCTAATCACTCATGGTGGTGACATAGGCATTCGTTGAGAGGACTCTACAGGCTTGGCTCCTCCACCATTTAGCCTCTTGCTCCAATTTATATACCTTATGCATTGTGATGCTTCTTGTTTTGAGCATTTTTCCTTAGCAGGTGTAGTGTATCTCTCTTGTTTGTTGAGAGATTTTGTATCTATATTTTCAAAACTTTTGGCATGTTGACAGTATCACTTATGGGGGATCTATTCTGGTGCATTCCAATTTTACTCTATCAGTGTTTGAATAGTTGTTTTGACAACTCATATATATTTGTAGCACCACTCCACCCATTCGCAGTAGTATGGGAGGGTGTGGTGTTGATCTGCTTCTTCAAGTTTTGTGTCCCCGCCCTATTACCTTGGCTTTTCTTGGATCGTGACACTGGGATTTTGTTTTCTTACCTTGTTGCTTTGGTTTTTGTTCTTGGATCATGGTACACCTATTTGTAGCAGCTTGATCAAATTATGTTTGATGCTTTTACAAATTTGACATTACTCCGTTGACAATCTCCTTGTATGGAGCTATTCTGTGAAGCCCAGGTGTCGGTTGTTTTTGAGTTCTATGATTGAGCGGTGGATTCAGCCACAATGCACAACAATTTTCTTCAGCATTATATGAGTTTTTGAGCCCGATTCTTGGGATGCCTAAGAGTGGGTTTTTACTCTCTTTACTTTGTTGTTCTTGGTTTTGGGTACCTTGCGGTGTCCCTTTTTTCCCAGTTATTGTACATGAGTACCTCATCAGGCCTAGTTTTGGGACTCATACCGTAGACATACCACTTCTATTTTGGCCCCTAGCTTCACTTGAGGGGGGTGTTAGAGTAGGTATTTACCTTATCTCATGTTCTCCTAGATACTTTATTTACCTTTATTATATTTATCCTCACCCACTTATGTGTGTGGATATTTCTTTTATCTTATTTACATATTATGAGATATTATCTAGTTATTAGGTATAGTTCTTTCCTTGATATATGTTATTGACTAGTTCTTTCCTTGATCTATGGTATTGACTAGATCTTTGATGTCTAGTTCTCTCCTAAATCTATGGTCTTGACTAGTTCTCTCGATAACAAGATATTTCCATGATTTATGGCTTGATCTACGACCTTGACTGGTTCTCGAGTTGTTATTCCTTGTCTATTTAAGCAAGTCCCATTCTCAATGTATTACATTGAGTTCCATTATAATATATGATATTGCTGCTCATTTATTTACAAAGGTTTTATGTAAAGCTATTCTGGTGAATTGCTTTCATCTTATTGATCGTGGTGTTTGATTAGCATCTGTGTTCTTGGCTTGGTACAATTTGGTTATCATTCCTTTCAGTAACAAGGCCTAATGAGGTACCCACGTATAATAACTGGGAAAATTAGACACCGCAAGGTACCCAAAACCAGTAATAACAAAAAAGAGCAAAATCACATTGCAAGATATCCTAAGAAGCTTGACTCCAAAAACTCACATAATGTTGAAGAATTCTAGTGCGCACTTTGTGGTCCAATACACTACACGATCATAGAACTCAAAAATAACTAACACTGGGCTTCACCAGAATAGCTCCATGTAAGGATACTATCAATGGAGTGATGTTAAAAGTGTAAAAAAAAACACCAAACATAATTTGATCAACTATCGCAAAAGCAGTGTGCCACGATCCAAGAACAACCAAGGAAATAAGGCAAGGACACAAGATCCGATAAATAGGGGTGTCATGATTCAAGAAAAGCCAAGGTAACAAGGAAAAGACACAAAATCAAGAAGCAAGATTAACTACTACAAATAGGTGTGTCATGATCTAAGAACAATAACCAAGGTAACAAGGCAAGGACATGAGATCCAAATAAATAGGAGTGCCACAATCTAAGAAAAGTTAAGGTAACAAGGTAAGGACACAAAACCCGAAGAAATAATATTAACACGTAACAAGGCAAGGACACAAAACCCAAAGAATCGGTATCAACACGACACCCTCTCATATTGTTGAATGGGTAGAGTGACACCACAGATCTGTATGAGTTGCCAAAATCAACTACTCAAACATTGACAAACTAACACTAAGATTCACCATAAAATCTCCCCATAAGAGAGACTATCAACATGCCAAAAAAAAGTGTCAAAAATATAGATCCAAAATATCTCAAAAAACAAGAGAGATATAAATGTATACACCCATAGATACAATAATGCAACACCCAAAATTTTAGGACATCGGGCTCAACCGAAATTACGTCCACAAGTGATTACAACACCCTCCCAAATTTGGCACTTTATAATTGAGTGCATGTAAATATTACAATGAGTAAAAGTACCTTTTACATTTGAAATATGTGTAAAAAAATTTCATCAATGTGTAGATCTCGAAAAATACATAATTTCAAAAAAAAGATCACCTTAATCTGAGCTACGGATCAAAATTTATGAGCTCTAGAAGGTTTTTCTATTAAAATAATATTTTAATGTTGATGTTTTTTTAAAGGTACACGTGACACCCAAATGTCCAAAGGGTAAAAGAGTGCATCCACATGATACAAGCTTGTGACCAAAGGATAAAATCATGTGCCCAAAACCTAAATGTCTAGAGGGTAAATCATTGCATTCAGAGGGTACACGTCTATATCCAATGGATAAAAGAATACACCTAGAGAGTACAGATTTGTGTCTAGTGGATAAAAGATTACATCGAAAACAAAAATATCTAGAGGGTAAAATAATTCATCAGGAAGGTACACACTTATATCCAATTGATAAAAATGCATCGAGAGGGTACAAATCTAAGTCTAGTGGATAAAACAATGCATCCAAAATAGAAATATTTAGAGGGTATAAGAATGCATCCGGAAGGTACACACTTATATCCAATGGATAAAAGAATGCATTGAGAGGGTACATATCTACGTCTAGTGGATAAAAGACTACATCCAAAATAGAATTATTCAAAGGATAAAAGAATGCATCCAAAAGGTACACGTTTATATCCAATGGATAAAAGAATGCACCAGAGGGTACAGATCTACATCCAAATTTTACTATCTCAAAACATGGTCAATTTTATAGTCAATTCTAGGGTTTTGGCACCTTCCAAATCCAATGGCATACTCCGTTTTGCATAAAAATACATGCTGCAAAAAAGTGCTAACAAATTTTGAATACATGAAAATAATAAACCCTTGCTTGCAAAGAAAAACTTACAGATGGATGTCTACATCCTCTATTACTCAAAACATGAAAGGAATGATAACCAGATGGTACTAAGTAAAGAACTTAGATGTTAATCAAACACCATGATCAATAATATGAAAGCAATTTTCCGAATAACTTTACCAAAACCTTTGCAAACAAACGAGCTAGGAAAGCGATTCGCGAGTTCTATAGGCATGGCTCATTTTCGTGCTTTGTATGGTAGAGTGCGGGACACCTCTTACCTAGGATAGGCTAGAGGACAGGGGTTTCTATTGGATCAGCTTTGTTGCAGGACATGGAGCAAGAGGTGGTGTTGATCAAAGAGAGACTACAGGAGGCATAGGACATACGTAAGAAGTATGCGAGATCATCACAGGACTCGACCGTAGTTTTGATGTGGGCATGAAGGTGTTTCTTCATGTCGAGGCCACATAAGAGCCCTATCCATTATGAAAAAGGTTCTAAGTTAACTACTAGATTCATTGGTCCTTTTGAGATCTTGGAGTATATCGGACCTTTGGCCTACCGTCTAGTGTTGTCACCTAGCTTGTCTCGCATACATGATGTGTTTCATGTTTCAATTCTTAGGAGATATATCGCAGATCCTTCTCATGTGCTGGATTGGACCTCATTACACAGTGCACAGGATCGGTGGTTGGTGACGGTGGAGCCCATTTGCATTATAGATCGTAGGACCCTAGGCCTTTGAGGTAGAGAGATTGATCGATCTCGGGTGCACAAAGTGGGACAAATATGACGAGACTACACGGCTACATGCGAGGATGATATATTATTTTAGGTTCGGGCCTTCACATTTGTTCCCGATCGGGGGATCATTTTTGAAATTTCCCTAAACATCCCTAAATGGTTTCAGTGAATATATCATCTCGAGAGCTTTCCAATGACTGTGAGAATGTGGCAAACGGACATCAGGAGCTCTAGTTATGTCCGGTCAAAGTTCGGTCAACAGAAAGTCAACTCTAGTCAACTGGTCAATATTGGACCAATCGCATTGCGACACGTGGCAAAAGGCTTTGGAAAAAATTGAAGGGGTTTTATCCACTGGTCTTCGACAATCGTGAAATGGTTGGTTCGATTTTCCAATCGCGGGTCGACATGTGGTCTTATTCATCATATATCATGTGGGTCAAATTTCATATTACTTTGTAATTTTTTTTGCCATACATTATTTCCATATGCCACGCATATATATATTATATTGATGTTCAAAAATTAGTATTAAAACTCCACATAAACTGCCAAATTCTATGCTTCCATGTGGAGGAGAGAAGGTGGTGAAGTGGTTGTTAGGGGGTTTAAAGTCATGCGTGGAAATCCATGTGGTGATCAAGGTGGGGGCGGTTATGCTCACGTGGTCTTTTGACCACTTCACATGCGTGGAAAAGGCTTTATAAAGCCTTAAAAAATATCAACCCACAAAATGTGGGATTCACCCACTTACCTAATCTGCCACTTTGGGATATAATCCCATTAAAAATGCAAAATGGCTCAAAAAACAATAAAACTCCAACCACCTCCACCGCTTTAACATTAGAATATGGAATTAAAGAAAAATCCACGGCAAAATGATAGGAGGTGGGATTTGATCCCCCAACCTCATAGGTCTAAATCCAATCCGCTAACCAACTCGCCAAAGAAGCTCGCTTGGTTATAAAATGGGTCGTTTCAACTTATACAGGGGGTGGCTGTGTCTCAGGCAAAGGAGGATAAAGACAAGATCTCAGAAAATGCCATTTTTGAAGGCCTTTCACTCAGAATGGGAACTTGGAGTAAAAAGATGAAATGAAGGAAATTCTGAGACGATTCCAAAGATGTAAGATTTGATATTTTTGTTGAGTTTTAACCTGTTTTTGGAAGCTTTGAATGCAGTTTTTAACAAGGATCTACAAGACAACTAGTTGGAAAACACGAATTTCAATGCACTTCAGTCCGAAATGTGACTTGGTGTAAATATGAAAAGTGTTCAAAATTCAAAGATGATCTTAGATATATGATTTTTTTCATATAATATTTTTAAATCTCCACTTGTAGGTGTTTTTCTAACACAAATTGCAAGGGAGATCACATTGTGAAAACATTAGGAGCCACAGATCGTTCTTGGGACGCTTCTGCTATTTTTCATAGTTCTTGGGACATTGATCAACTCATTTTCAGGTTGTGATTCATTATTGGTTGTTTGTAAGAGTTATTGTACTTACTTATCAATATTATTAATGGATCAGTTCAATCCGAATACGGGGACGTAGGAATTTTCGAACCCCGTAAACAATCTTGTTTGTTATCCGAGTGTTTTCGATTCGATTATTTATTTGCTACCCAAGTTTTCCACACTTCTATGGATGCATAATAATCAGAATTTAATCAATTTTGGAGCTTAGAATACTTAAAATTGATTAAGAAAATCACAATCTTTGGAAAATTCTAAAAGTGAAAAAAATACAACACACGTTTTTCAGATCAAGTTTGGTATCAGAGCAGTTAGATTGCCGGATTAGCTTCTAATTGTGTTTGAAAATTTGGCTTCATTTTCAGTATTGATTTCACTTTTCAATGTGCAGACATTTTGGGGCTTGTTAATCTTCTTTCGCAGTGTGTAGTTTTGGAAGTACAGGTTGTGTTTGCAGGAACGAGGAATCATGGGCAAGTCATCCAAACAGGAGCAACTGGATGAGCTTGAAGCCATAAACCGCCAACTCCAAGAAGAAAACTCTTTCTTGAGAGCTAATTTTTATTCCTTGGAAGAGGAAATAGTGCGGTTAAAATCTGAGCCACAATCCTCTATAACCAAGAAAGAGGAGTATGTCAATAAGATGCTTGAAGAGAGCAAGAAGTTGATGGGCTTTATTAAAGAGTTGCAGGATGAAATACGGACCAAGGATGCTCTCTTGGAAAAGTTGTAACAAGGTGAACATAAGAAGGAAATGCCTTCCAAATCAGATGCAGGTACTATGACAGAATGCACTGTAAGTTGTTCACATTTTAATTCTTCCTCTCATTCAGTTTCAGATGTTCCTTTGGGTCAGTTTGAAAAACACACTAAGGGAATTAGGTCTAAGCTAATGGTTAAGATGGGATTTAACAGAAAGGGCCTTGGTAAAATGGACAAGGTGATGCTAACCCAAGATGGTAGAGGATCAGCCTCGGTTTACGAGGTTTGGGTTATTCTAGTGGGAAAATAGAAATTGGAGAAAGTTCCAAAGCAATCAAGGAAGACAAGCTTCCAATACCAAGGATCTATGCCACTAGAATTACAGGATTCTGCCATCAGGAGGAACAATGAAAGGTGTAAGAAAATAGGTAAAAGAGGTAATCAGATTCCACCTCCTTCCACTTACACTAAAAATAGCACTAAGGGAAAATCAAATCCTAAAACTTCTAATACACTCTTTCAGTTGGAACAATATAGCTTTGGTAGGCAGAAATATGCTTTCCCTTGCACATTTTGTGAAGGTACTAATCATTTTGTTGCATATTGTTGGAAGAGGAAAATTTTGATTAAGAAGTTAATGCCTTTTGTGAATGATAAGGCAGGTGCTAAAGACCAATCTCACCAAGGAAAGGCGAGAAATGGCAAGAATGTTACCTCTCCTAAACAGGGGAATCATTCTCGTAGACAGAGTTCTAAGAATGGTAAAATGGGTAAGACTCCTAAAAACAAGGAAGTTAAATTTTCTTTCCATTGTAATAGGAATGGTCATGATGTTAAGGTTTGTTGGTTTGTTCCTAAACAACAAAATTGGAAAGTTGTTAAAAAGAACAATAGTGTAAAACCAGCAAAGGCTAAACCTAACTAAAACTCCTTTTGGTACTGAGAAGGTAAAACAACCAAAACAGAAAAACCCAAGTGATTGGTTGGGAAAAACACTCCTCAACTTTATATTTGCACTACAGTAAATTGTTGATAGTAGGCAAGTAAAAAAAAAAAATCAGAGCTATATTTTAGGGATTCCTGTTGATTGATAAGGATTTGTTCCTAAGTTGATATTTAAGCTTTGAAAATGAATAGAAACAACTGAAGAGAAGATTTGAGTGATATGTTCATCATACTCATGTTTTGTTTTCTCGTATTGGTTGGTAGTTCCATTGTTGAAAACACTATGCAGGGATAGGCATCAGTAGCATGTCTAAATTTGAAACTTGCAGTTGTAATCAACATAATCACAAAGTGTCAGTTGAACACTAGCTTCCGTTATAGATGGGTGTTATTATCTGACTTATTATTTGTGATGGTGATACAATGTTTTGGCATATTCATGTTGATTCAGTTATTGACTATAGCTATTTTTGGGCGTTGATAGTCTATTATATTTTGATAGTGAATACTTGCAGTTGTTATAGTTTCAGATGGGCAGTGAGCACTAGCCTAATTGTGGGCAATTTAGATGTCTTGTATATTGATCTGTGTTATGGAATTGTAATTTTTGGTAATCGGTTGTATCACAAAGTGACAATTGAACACTAGCTTTCCATAATATAATGGGTGTTATTATCTGGTCAGTTAATTGTGATGGCATTACAGTGGGGTATGACAGATCACAGTTGTGTGCAGAGTTGACAGGGTTACAACGTTTCAGTTGAACACTAGCTTAATTGGGTGTTATTATCTGATCGGTTATGTAATTAGCTAATCAACTATTTGCATTTTTATCAACCTATAATGTTATTTCAAGTTCTTGTATGTGTTTGTGCAATGCAGGAAGAGATAGCATTATTTTTGGGTTGATAAACAACTTTTTGGGACAAAAAGCCTTTCTCAGTGGGGAGGTGTGATCAGGGGATCATTTTTGAAAGTTCCCTAAACATCCCTAAATGTTTTATTGTATAATATCATCTTGAGAGCTTTCCAACGACTGTGAGAACGTGGCAAACGGACATCAGGAGCTCTAGTTATGTCCGGTCAAAGTTCGGTCAACGGAAAGTCAACTCTAGTCAACTGGTCAATATTGGACCAATCGCACTGCGACACGTGGCAAAAGGCTTTGGCAAAAATTGAAGGGGTTTTATCCACCGGTCTTCGACAATCGTGAAATGGTTGGTTCGATTTTCCAATCGCGGGTCGACATGTGGTCTTATTCATCATATATCATGTGGGTCAAATTTCATATTACTTTGTAATTTTTTTCCATACATTATTTCCATATGCCACGCATATATATATTATATTAATGTTCAAACATTAGTATTAAAACTCCACATAAACTGCCAAATGCTATGCTTCCACATGGAGGAGAGAAGGTGGTGAAGTGGTTGTTAGGGGTTTAAAGCCATGCGTGGAAATCCACGTGGTGATCAAGGTGGGGGCGGTTATGCTCACGTGGTCTTTTGACCACTTCACATGCATGGAAAAGGCCTTATAAATCCTTAAAGAAATATCAACCCAAAAATGTGGGATTCACCCACTTACCTAATCCGCCACTTTGGGATATAATCCCATTAAAAATGCAAAATGGCTCAAAAAACAATAAAACTCCAACCACCTCCACCGCTTTAACATTAGAATATGGAATTAAAGCAAAATCCATGGCAAAATGATAGGAGGTGGGATTTGATCCCCCAACCTCATAGGTCTAAAGCCAATCCGCTAACCAACTCACCAAAGAAGCTCGCTTGGTTATAAAATGGGTCATTTCAACTTATACAGGGGATGGTCAAGACTGTGCAAAGGAGGATAAAGACAAGATCTCAGAAAACGCCATTTTTGAAGGCCTTGCGCTCAGAATGGGAACTCAGAGTAAAAAGATGAAATGAAGGAAATTCTGAGATGATTATAAAGATGTAAGATTATATATTTTTTGTTGAGTTTTAACCTATTTTTGGAAGCTTTGAATGCAGTTTTTAACAGGGATCTACAAGACAGCTAGTTGGAAAACACAAATTTCAATGCACTTCTGGTCTGAAATGTGACTTGGTGTAAACATGAAAAGTGTTCAAAATTCAGAGATGATCTCAAATATATGATTTTTTTTCATATAATTTTTTTAAATCTCCACTTGTAGGTGTTTTTCTAACATAGTTGCAGGGAGATCACATTGTGAAAACACTGTAGGAGCCACAGATCGTTCTTGGGACAGTTTCTGCTATTTTTCAGAGTTCTTGGGACATTGATCAGCTCATTTTCAGGTTTTGATTCATTATTGGTTGTTTGTAAGAGTTATTGTACTTACTTTTCAATATTATTAATGGATCGGTTCAATCCGAACCCGGGGACGTAGGAATTTCTGAACCCCGTAAACAATCTTGTTTGTTATCTGAGTGTTTTCAGTTCTGATTATTTATTTGTTACCCAAGTTTTCCACACTTCTATGGATGCATAATAATCAGAATTTAATCAATTTTTGGAGCTTGATTACATTATGGACATTATTATGGTTTTGATTTAGTACAATGTTAGATGTTGGACCATGGATTATTGTTGATTTGATTTAGTTATGATGCATGATGATTATTAGAGACACTTCATATGTGGATAATGATATACTATTTGACATGGATATATTATGAATTTTGTTCGACATGTGTTGTTTGGATATTGTGAGTAGACCTAGAAAATGGACATTATATGATGATGATATAGTTGTTGATATAAATTGTAAGTGATATTGTTGATTGCCTTGATGTTGTTGTGATTCATATGTATATATGAGTTTGTGATTATATTTATATCATGTTGGATGTTCTAATATGGCCATGATGCCAAAGGAGATATTTGTTTTTTTTTGTAGGTTAAACTATCACAACAAACATCGAGGGATTGGAGACCAACCACATTGGAATTCTAAATGAATTCAACAAGGTCACCATGGAAACATGTTTTGTGTGTGTGTGTTGTTTTTTTGTTAGGGATTCCCATGGGGGGATTACCTTTGAATATGACCAAGGGGATTTATGTATTTATTAATGTGGTTTCTTTTATTAATGTTTGCATGTGTTTATTTTGTGGTGCTTTTACCCTTTTTCATTAGTTATCAAATGTATTGTTAATGTTGTGAATAATAATGTTGTTAAAGTAAACAAATCAATATGTCATAATAAAGTAATTAGTGAAGTGGTTGGCTTTTGTATTAAATGTTGTAAGTATGTGTAAGTGACCTTATAAGTGATGTGTAAGTTTATTTATGTTTGGATGTTCACAACATCACAACAAACATCCGGGGATCAACAACCACATGGAATTCTAATGAATTTAGGTGTGTGTGTGTTTTGTGTGTGTGTGTTGTTTTTGTTAGGGATTCCCATGGGGGATTACCTTTGAATGTGACCAAGGGGCTTTATGTATTTATTAATGTGGTTTCTTTTATTAATGTTTGCATGTGTTTATTTTGTGGTGCTTTTACCCTTTTTCATTAGTTATTAAATGTTGTGTTAATGTTGTGAATAATCATGTTGTTAAAGTAAACAAATCAATATGTCATAAGAAAGTAATTAGTGAAGTGGTTGGATTTTGTATTAAATGTTGTAAGTATGTGTAAGTGACCTTATAAGTGATGTGTAAGTTTACTTCTGAGTGTGAAACACTCCACCTTCTTGGAAATTCGAATTTGTCCTTGGAGGCTGATTTTGAGGCTTGTGGGACAAGTAAAACTTGTCCCATACCTCTTAATTTTATTTACCAACCATACCTATGGTTGGAGGGTTGAATTTAGACCTTCTTTATGCATTTTGATATGACTAATTGTAAGTTTTAATTGCACTCTTCTTACATTTTATTAAATTCAGTCCTTATGGGGTGTGGGCTTTTGGAGTGTGTAAGTTTATTGTCATATTATTCACCCACCTCTTTATTGTGCATTGGAGAATGAATTTGACTTTTTTGTTGGAGTTGAGGATGTGTGATGTGGCATCCTACATGGATCCACCTCATCCTCTTCTCTTCCCTCTTCTATAAAATTAGAACTCCTTGCTTTGTTTTGGGTTGTTGAACATTTTGCATACTTCCTTTTGGGTGAAATTTTGTTGTGTGGAGCTCTTGCTTTTGGAAGGAGATTGGAGACCTTTGCATGCTTGTTGGTTGTTGATTTTGGACTGTATTTTGGCATTGGAAAGCTTGTTGTTTTGGAACTTAGACAACTCCTTCATGGAGAGGTAAGAGCTTGGCTCTTGAAATACTCTTTTTCTTTATGAATGTACATGTTATTGTGTGAATGTTTTAGCATGTTTGTGGGTTGTTTGGGTAGACTGCCTAGGAATGGTGTAGGAGAAGGCTATGGGGAATCCATGTGGGGGCATAAGGGAATGCTAGTGGCATCAATAATTCTTGTGGAGGGAGTTGGGATTGGGTTTCTACCTTGGAAAAGAAATGGCATTGCATTTCTTACTTTGTGGGGGCATAAGGAAAAATTTGTGGGGGGGCATAAGGAGGGATTGTGGGGGCATAAGGATATATGGGAGATGTTTTATATTGGTGGTCTGTTACAGGTGGATACCCAATTCCCATTGGGAGGCATAAGCAGCTTCCCCATAGTTCCTTTCTCCTTTGGCTTGCTTGATGGAGCCTTAGTCTTGTTTGTATGTTTTAATGTAGTTGTAAACTACATTCTGTTTTGAACTGTGTTTAAAATGTGAAAATGTTGCATGTGTGTTGTGGAAGCCTTGTTGCCATGGGTTGAATCACATCTTTTATTGCATTATGGTTGGGGCTCGGGGGCCAATGAAGAAGGATGGATTCTCCTCTTCATTGGATGTCTTGGTTGGGTGGAGAGCATTGCCTTTCCCTACCTTTGTTGTGATCCAAAAGGAGAAATTTATGTTGTTGTTCTGGAGCAGAGGAGAAAGACAGTTTGATAGTTCCATGTGAAATGAAATCTCATTGTAACCTTTCCCACCTTGAAGTGGATGATCTGTATATTATTTGTAATGGAAAGATACTTTGTATTAAGCTATGAAAGTTATGTATTCCAAGTTGTGAAAGAGATATACTTTGTTCTGATCATCTGAAAGAAAGAAATTGGAAATCATTATTTGCATTCAAGGAATTGAAAGATGTAAAGTTGTATTGTTTTTTGAAATCAATAAAGGATTGCAATACTTTTCTTCAATTTGCATTGTTGCATTGAAATTGATCATCAATTTGTGATTTGAAACCTCTGTTTGGAAAATTGAAAGAGGAATACGTATGAAGGAAATATATGGAACTCTGTTCTTTTGAAATATGTTAAAATTAGAAATCAAACCTTGCATTTTATCTGTTAAATGGTTTGTTTGTATCAACTAAATGTCTTAGGCTGGAATGGAAATGAATCTCCATATTTGGAAGATGAAAAATGATAAATAGCCCTTTTAAATCTGATCTCTGTTTTAAATTTTAAAACTAGAAAATACTTCTCTAAAATGCACAGTTCAAACCTACAAACAATAATCAACATTGAAACATTAAAATCTAGCATGCTATGTTATCAATGTACTCAATTGGACTAAAACACTTAAGGAAAATCCTTCAAAACTTAGCAAAATCGGGCTCAAACCTCTTTTGTAGTCATTTTTTGTTGTCAAGAATGTAAAAAATTTCAAATTTGCAACTCAATCAAACAAATTGAATCTTGAATCCTTCCTAAATCCATTTAGAACAATCCTCCATGTCTATTTGACATGTTGAGAGAGGAGGAAGATCAAATTGAATAGATCTAACAAGTTAAAATTTACCAGTTCGCACTATATAAGCCTCAGCCGTTTTTTCTTAAAATTTACCCCTTAAAATTTATCAAAACCAAAAATTAATGAGCTCTATGCAAAGAGGACGTTGAGAGATTTCCATAAAGTCCTCATTTTCCCCAAACCGAGCTCTCTATCAAAATTTATGGCCTTCTAAAGTTTTCTTCACTTGGCATTAAAATTTTGGGAAAATTTCCTTAGCGGGCCCGTGGCCCAAATTTTTCCCTTGGGGCTTAGGAAAATTTTTGGGAAAATTTTCAAAATTTTCTCTCCACCACCCATAGCCAATCAAAGGCTACCACGTGGCACCATGAGGTGACAGCGGAGGGGTGGATCCTCTTTTGAACTTAGCATTTTCGAAAATTTTGGGAAAATTTTCCAAACTTTCCCCACCGGCCCCCACAACCAATCAGGTGATGCCATGTGGCATCACGAGGCATCGGTGGAGGAATGGATCCCTTTTTTTCTTTTTCATCTCAAAAAAAATTTTTGAAAATTTTCCAAGTTTTCCCCATTGTTCCTTCCGCCCGTTGCTGCCATTCAAAGGGCTCCATGCCATGCATCGTGGCATCGTGAGGTGTTGATGCGGCGGCGCGGTCTCTGTACCCTCTTAGCCCTTCTTCAGGGCATTAAGTCAATTTTCCCCCTACCCCACTTTCCCCACGTTGGCTTAGGAGATGCCACATGTCCTTTGTAGTCTCACGGGAGCGCGGGCACAAAATCTGATTTTCACCCCGTGCAGGAGAATTTGAAAATGTCTCCCACCGCCCCGCCTTTCCCGCTTTTCCCCACGTTGCCTTAGGGAGCACCACATGTCCTTGTGGACTTGCAGACCCATGGAGCATGGGCAAAATGTGATTTTTTTTCCCCACATGGGAAAAAAATTACAAAAGTCTCCCCACGGCCCACCAACCCGCCCTTTGGGGAAAATTTTCACCCCTAGGCCCGCAGCCCGCTCTTGGGGAAAATTTTCACCCCAAGGCCCGCCGCCCATAACTTGAAAAATATGAGGAGTTAGGAGGACTTATTTATATCAATGGAAAGGTGAGGAAATTTCCTATCCAATGGGAGTAATTTAGGAAAATTTTGAATGCATTAAGTGTGAGAAAAATCAAGTTGAAACTTTAGGCCTGTTAGAGAGTGGGTATGGTGAGGAATTTCCTCTAAACCTAATTGAAACTTCTAACCCTAAATTTTGACCTTGTGACCTCTAATAATTATTAATAAAAGAAAAGTATACTCTAGTAGATTAGAATTGTTCCGGAACTTGTTAGTGACAATATTGTTTCTTGTAACATGGTTGTAGATTCTTTTAATAAAAAAAAATTATTCCATAATTTTCCTAACTAATCCTAGGTTGTTCTTGGGTCTCAAGTGGGTTGTTTTAATGGGCGTTACACTTGGTATCAGAGCAATGGTTCAAAATCTTGGACCATTGGGCACACTAGAAAACTTGAGACATGAAACTTAAACCTAGCACACTTTTAAATCTAGAAAACAACTTAGTTTAGAAATTACATATTTTAGTAAACATGGAAATTGAATAAAACTTAGAAAAATGAACTAACTCTCACCTTGGTCTGTGGGAGGCACAGATGGGATGAGGGAAATTTCACATAGACCCAAACTTACCACCACTAGATCATGTTGTAGTAGCCATCCTACCCCCAGATTTTTGTACAACTCTTCAGGGATGTTAATGTCGCTCTACGTGGAGGATCAGGAGGACATGCAGCCAGACATGACAGAGTCCCTTCCATTGAGGGTCAGGTATCTCCTCGACCCAACGAGGAGCATGGAGGAGAGAACTCCCATGCAGAGTCAGCCAGGAAGAGTCACCACAGAGGGGACAGGGTGACCGAGTTTTAGAGCATAGAGAGAGGTCTCGAGCCCTAGGCTTAGGGATGAGCATGCAGAGAGACCTAGAGGCCGTCAGACACAACTTGCAGAGATCACATCAGTGAGATCCCAAGCTTCACCATCACATTATTCTAGTGACATAGGTGGATTTCAAGTAGAGGCCTAGTTGGTGAGCTTGAGTGGATGCTTCAAGCTCTTTCCTTGTTCTAACAACACAAAATCATGTTGTGATCCATCTACTGAGGGATGGAGCTGGTGTCTAGTGGAGGACAGAGGAGCAGAAGCTCCATGTTGATTCTAAGACAGTTACTTAGGAGCTATTTGAGGAGAGGTTCAGGAGTAGATATTTTCACGAGGTTCATATAAAGAGTAGGATAGATGAGTTTCCATGACCTTCGACAGGCATCTCTTTCAGTAGTAGAGTATGAGAGTAGGTTTTTGGATCTACTCCAGTATGTTGAGTACATGCAGGATGAGCAGTGTGGATCCACAGGTTCATCTAGGGCCTGAACTAGACATCGAGAGTGTGGTTCGGATCCACTACCCACATACTTTAGCAGAGGCCATTGAGAAGGCCTACATAGCAGAGGAGACTCGGGGAAAGACCCAACAGGCTAGAGACCGAGTCCGAGCCGCATACAAATAGATGCAGGACAATAGATCGAGGGGGTCATCTCCTCCTCCTCGTGGTGGCCAAAGTTCTTCACAGTCATCATTTAGACCCCAACAAGCAAAGTAGCAATAGTCCCGCCCACCTTATAGACCTCCACAGAGAGTTGATGCACAAAGAGGTCGAGTATGGGGCCTCCTCCTAGGGGTCCCATCAGGACACAGGTGGACCTAGAGCTCATTCAATAGAGCTCACTAGCAGAGGCCATAGCAGACCACCACCGGATCATCAGATCCACAACACATAGACTTCCAGAGCACCTACTGGAGGTGCTACTCATTGGAGAGGATCAGGTGGTTGTTTTGGTTGTGGAGTTGTGGACATTTTTGGAGAGACTACCCTCATAACCCTAACAAGGGTAAGACATAGATCTCAAAGCCGACTATTGGTGACATGGGATGTAGCCACAAGATTTATGCAATGGTTGAGAACCATCTAGGCCGAGCATCAGAGTACAGTCATTGAGACTACATGTAGGTAGCATTGGGGTATTCCTACCTCCATATTGTTTGATTCTAGTTCTTCTGACTCTTTCATTGCACCATCTTTAGTAGAGTGATGCATGCTGGTGGCAATTAGGTAGGTCAGGGTCATAGTTGGGATGTTGAGATGGCTTCTGAGCCAAGATCTCTATAGACTCCTTAGTTAAGGAGTGTGTGGTGGATTTGGGACCTTTCACCACTACCACGGATCTCTGTATCCTTCCTTTGGGCTCTTATGGAGTCATCTTGGGTATGGATTGGTTGTCTACACACAAGGCCAGAGTGGATTGTTACCACAAGATTATATCTTGTGCAGATGATTTGGGAGTTGAGTCGGTGATTTCAGGGGTCAAGAGACCCATTTCTATTCACACCATCTCTGTATGTAACTTAAGTGGTGTGTGTGATGGGGTTTCTAGATGTATGTTGTTACAGTCGTGATAGATCAGAGGATGGGTCTAGTGGACCATCGCTAGATGATCACCCCATTTTGAGAGAGTTTGTAGATGTCTTTCCAGGGGAGCTACCGGGTTACCACCCCCACATGAGATTGATTTTCATATAGACCTAGTTCCGGGAGCAGAGCCTATCTCACGAGCACCTTATCGGATGACCACCCCAAGAGCTCTGTGAGCTCAAGTTACAGCTTGAGGGCCTTTTGAGAAAGGCCTTCATCCTAGTGTATCCCCTTGGGGTGCACCGGTGATCTTTGTGAAGAAGAAGGATGGATCCTTGCGGTTGTGTATTGATTACCACCAGCTGAACAAAGTAACGATCAAGAATCATTATCCCCTTCCACATTGATGATTTGTTTGATCAGATGAAGGAGCCACGGTTTTCTCTAAGATTGATCTTAAGTCAAGTTACCATCAGC
This sequence comes from Taxus wallichiana var. yunnanensis, assembly GCA_018340775.1. Lineage (NCBI taxonomy): Eukaryota > Viridiplantae > Streptophyta > Pinopsida > Cupressales > Taxaceae > Taxus > Taxus wallichiana. The sequence goes on from CM031239.1 coordinate 897,778,265, forward strand.
TGAGGATTTCGAGGTGGATATTCATAAGACCACCTTTTATATGAGATATGGCCACTATGAGTTCACAATGGTGCCTTTTGGTTTGACTAATGCCCCCACGTAGTGTTTATGAGTTTGATGAATGGGGTATTCAGACCTTCTTAGATCACTTCGTGCTCATCTTCCTTGATGACATTTTGATTTACTCACATACGCATGTGAGGAGCACGAGGGGCACCTTCACCAGGTTCTTCAATGTCTTCGGGAGCAGCAGCTTTTTGAGAACTTGGAGAAGTGTGCATTATTTCATAGATGAGGTGCAATATTTGGGTCATATCATTTCTAGGGAAGGTATCATGGTTGATCCTTCCAAGATTAGAGCCATTATGGATTGGCCAGCACCCACTACTATGACTGAGGTGCGCAACTTCATGGGATTAGCAGTTACTACAGAGATTTGTTCAGACTTCTCTCGGATTACACACCCCATCACTTCCCTTCAGAGGAAAGGGAAGAAGTTTGTTTGGTCGAACAGATGTGAGTAGGCCTTTAGTACACTAAAGGAATGTCTCACTACAACACCTATCCTTGCAGTGCGATCCACATGGTGAGTTTTTGTTTACATGGATGCTTCGTTGGCAGGCTTGGAGGTGTGTTGATGCAGGAGGGCAGAGTAGTGGCTTTTGAGTCTCACAAACTCAAATATTACGAGCTTAATTATCTAACTCATGATCTTGAGCTTGCATGGTAGTTGTGCATGCTTTGGTTCGATGGAGAACTTTCTTCTTGGTCGAGATTCACACTTAGGACAAATCACTTGAGTCTTCGCCACCTCTTCACGCAGCCCAATCTCAACGCTCATCAAGCAGCGTTGGATGGAGTTTCTTGTGAGTATGATATGGAGATAGAGCATGTGAAAGGGAAGGAGAATGTGGTGGCAGACGCTCTCAGTAGATGGAGACATGTGGCTATGGCCACCTTAGTGAGCACAATTTGTGGAGCAGATTCTTCAGCAGCTTCCTCTTGACAACTTCTACATTGCAGTTCAACTAGAGATCGAGTCTCAAAGACCCCTCGAGGGGAAGTTTGATGGTTTTTCATTAGAGGTAGATGGTCTTCTCAGAACAGAGGCCAGATTTATGTTCCCAGAGATGGAGGCTTGAGGCAGGACATCTTGACAGAGGCACATCGTGCACCCTATTCAGCCCATCCTGGGGTGAAGAAGATGCACGCCACCTTGAGATAGTTATATCATTGAGAGGACTTCAGAGAGATATGTGGCCCAGTTCATGTCATGATGTTTAGAGTGCCAGAGAGTTAAGGCCGAGCATCAAGCATCCAATTGGCCTTCTTTTCCTCATGCTATACCGGAGTGGAAATGGGACACCATTTCCATGGACTTCATTGTTGGGCTACCGATGTCGAGATATCACCACGATGCCATCATGGTCACGGTTGATAAATTGACAAAAGTGGCTCACTTTTCTCCAGTGAAGACCACTTATACAACTAGAGCAGTGGCACGGGTATATTTGGATGAGATTTTCAGGTTACACGGGATTCTACGGAAGATCATTAGTGACCGCGATCCTTTGTACACTTCCCATTTTTGGACTACCATGCAACATGCCCTCGGGACGAAGATCAATTTCAGCACAACATATCACCCTTGAGATAGAGATGGATAGACTGGAGAGGGTGAATCATATTTTAGAGGACATGCTCAAGATGTATGTGATGGATCAGCAGTCTAGATGGGAGGAGTACCTGTACTTAGTGGAGTTTTCCTACAATAATAGTTTTCAGAGTTCTATAGGCATGGCTCCTTTTCAGCTTTGTATGGTAGAGAGTGCAGGACACCTCTTAGTTGGGACAGGCTAGAGGATAGGGTTTCTCTTGACTAGCTTTGTTATAGGACATGGAGCAGCAGGTGGTTTTGATCAGATAAAGACTACAAGAGGCACATGATAGAAAAGAAGTATGCAGATCAACATAGGACCGACCATAGTTTTGATGTGGGCATGAAGGTGTTCCTTCATGTCAAGCCACATAAGAGCCCTATCCATTATGGAAAAGGTTCTAAGTTAGCTCCTAGATTCATTGGTCCTTTTGAGATCTTGGAGCGTATCATCCCTTTGGCCTACCGTCTAGCATTGCCACCTAGCTTGTCTCACATACATGATGTGTTTCATGTTTTAGTTCTTAGGAGATATATTACAAATCCTTCTCATGTGTTAGATTGGACCTCATTATAGGTGCAGGATCAGGGGCAAGTGATGGTGGAGCCCATTTGCATTATAGATCGCAGGACCCTGGGCCTTCGAGGTAGAGAGATTGATCAGGTCCGAGGTGCAGTGGGATAGATATGATGAGACTGCAGCTACATGGGAGGATGCTACATTATTATGAGGTTCAGTTTCCACATTTGTTCCAGTGACTTCCAAGAGGAAGTCAAGTCTAAGGGGAGGGGGATGTAGTGCCCACTTCCCTTTGACACCTTTTGATACTGATCTTGATACTTGTTGATTACATTATGGACATTATTATGGTTTTGATTTAGTATGATGTTAGATGTTGGACCATGGATTATTGTTGATCTTGATTTAGTTATGATGCATGATGATTATTAGAGACACTTCATATGTGGATGATGATATACTATTTGACATGGATATATTATGAATGTTGTTCGGACATGTGATGTTTTTGGATATTGTGAGTAGACCTAGAAAATGGACATTATATGATGATGATATAGTTGTTGATATAAATTGTAAGTGATATTGTTGATTGCCTTGATGTTGTTGTGATTCATATGTATAGATGAGTTTGTGATTATATTTATATCATGTTGGATGTTCTTGATATGGCCATGAGGCCGAAGGAGGTATTTGTTTTTTTTAGGTTAAACTATCACAACAAACATCGGGGGATTGGAGACCAACCACATTGGAATTCTAGATGAATTCAACAAGGTCACCATGGCAACATGTTTTGTGTGTGTGTGTTTTTTTTTTAGGGATTCCCATGGGGGATTACCTTTGAATGTGACCAAGGGGCTTTATGTATTTATTAATGTGGTTTCTTTTATTAATGTTTGCATGTGTTTATTTTGTGGTGCTTTTACCCTTTTTCATTAGTTATTAAATGTTGTGTTAATGTTGTGAATAATCATGTTGTTAAAGTAAACAAATCAATATGTCATAAGAAAGTAATTAGTGAAGTGGTTGGCTTTTGTATTAAATGTTGTAAGTATGTGTAAGTGACCTTGTAAGTGATGTGTAAGTTTACTTCTGAGTGTGAAACACTCCACCTTCTTGGAAATTCGAATTTGTCCTTGGAGGCTGATTTTGGAGGCTTGTGGGACAAGTAAAACTTGTCCCATACCTCTTAATTTTATTTACCAACCATACCTATGGTTGGAGGGTTGAATTTAGACCTTCTTTATGCATTTTGATATGACTAATTGTAAGTTTTAATTGCACTCTTCTTACATTTTATTAAATTCAGTCCTTATGGGGTGTGGGATTTTTGGAGTGTGTAAGTTTATTGTCATATTATTCACCCACCTCTTTATTGTGCATTGGAGAATGAATTTGAATTTTGTGTTGGAGTTGAGGATGTGTGATGTGGCATCCTACATGGATCCACCTCATCCTCTTCTCTTCCCTCTTCTATAAAATTAGAACTCCTTGCTTTGTTTTGGGTTGTTGAACATTTTGCATACTTCCTTTTGGGAAAATTTTGTTGTGGAGCTCTTGCTTTTGGAAGGAGATTGGAGACCTTTGCATGCTTGTTGGTTGTTGATTTTGGACTGTATTTTGGCATTGGAAAGCTTGTTGTTTTGGAACTTAGACAACTCCTTCATGGAGAGGTAAGAGCTTGGCTCTTGAAATACTCTTTTTCTTTATGAATGTACATGTTATTGTGTGAATGTTTTAGCATGTTTGTGGGTTGTTTGGGTAGACTACCTAGGAATGGTGTAGGAGAAGGCTATGGGGAATCCATGTGGGGGGATAAGGGAATGCCAGTGGCATCAGAATTCATGTGGAGGGAGTTGGGATTGGGTTTCTACCTTGGAAAAGAAATGGCATTGCATTTCTTACTTTGTGGGGGGGCATAAGGAAATTTGTGGGGGCATAAGGAGGGATTGTGGGGGGCATAAGGATATATGGGAGATGTTTTATATTGGTGGTCTATTATAGGTGGATACCCAATTCCCATTGGGAGGCATAAGTAGCTTCCCCCATAGTTCCTTGCTCCTTTGGCTTGCTTGATGGAGCCTTAGTCTTGTTTGTATGTTTTAATGTAGTTGTAAACTACATTCTATTTTGAACTGTGTTTAAAATGTGAAAATGTTGCATGTGTGTTGTGGAAGCCTTGTTTCCATGGGTTGAATCACATCTTTTATTACATTATGGTTGGGGCTCGGGGCCAATGAAGAAGGATGGCTTCTCCTCTTCATTGGATGTCTTGGTTGGGTGGAGAGCATTTCCTTTCCCCTACCTTTGTTGTGATCCAAAAGGAGAAATTTATGTTGTTGTTCTAGAGCAGAGGAGAAAGACAATTTGATAGTTCCATGTGAAATGAAATCTCATTATAACCTTTCCCACTTTGAAGTGGATGATATTATATATTATTTGTAATGGAAAGATACTTTGTATTAAGCTATGAAAGTTATGTATTCCAAGTTGTGAAAGAGATATACTCTATTTTGATCATCTGAAAGAAAGAAATTGGAAATCTGTTATTTGCATTCAAGGAATTGAAAGATGTAAAGTTGTATTGTTTTTTGAAATCAATAAAGGATTGCAATACTTTTCTTCAATTTGCATTGTTGCATTGAAATTGATCATCAATTTGTGATTTGAAACCTCTGTTTGGAAAATTGAAAGAGGAATACGTATGAAGGAAATATATGGAACTCTGTTCTTTTGAAATATGTTAAAATTGGAAATCAGACCTTGCATTTTATCTGTTAAATGGTTTGTTTGTATCAACTAAATGTCTTAGGCTGGAATGGAAATGAATCTCCATATTTGGAAGATGAAAAATGATAAATAGCCCTTTTAAATCTGATCTTTGTTTTAAATTTTAAAATTGGCAAATACTTCTCTAAAATGCATAGTTCAACCTAAAATAATAAAATGAAAATTAAATATTAAAATTGAAGTATGTATGCTCCAAATGAGTTCAAATAGACTAAAACACTTAAGGAAATATTTTAAAACTTAGCAAAATCAGGCTCAAACCATTTTGCAGTTGTTTTTTCTCATCAAGAAATGAAAATGCTCAAATTTGCAAGTCAATCAAACAAATTGAACCTTGAATCCTTCCTTAAATCCATTTAGGAACAATTCTCCATGTCTATTTGACATGTTGAGAGAGGAGGAAGATCAAATTGAATAAATCTAACAAGTTAAAATTTACCAGTTCACACTATAAAAGCCTGCAGGCGTTTTCTTAAAATTGACCCCTTAAAATTTATCAAAACCAAAAATTAATGAGCTTTATGCAAAGAGGATGTCGAGAGATTTCCAGAAAGTCCTCGTTTTCCCCAAACCAAGATCTCTATCAAAATTTATGGCCTTCTGAAGTTTTCTTCACTTGGCGTTAAAATTTTGGGAAAAATTTCCTTAGCGGGCCCGGCTCAAATTTTTCCCTTGGGGCTTAGGAAAATTTTGGGAAAATTTTCAAAATTTTCTCCACCACCCTACCATATAGCCAATCAAAGGCTACCACATGGCACCATGAGGTGACCACGAGGGGTGGATCCTCTTTTGAACTTAGCGTTTTAAAAAAATTTGGGAAAATTTTCCAAACTTTCCCCACCGCCCACAACCAATCAGGTGATGCCACGTGGCATCACGAGGCATCGATGGAGGAATGGATCCATTTTTGTCTTTTGAGTCTTGGAAAAAAATTGGAAAATTTTCCAAGTTTTCCCCTTGTTTGCCACCTTGCCATTCAGCCATCTCAGGGCTGCCACATGGCATCGCGAGGTGTCGGCGGAGGCACGGGTCTTTGTACCCTCTTAGCCCTTTGGGGCGTTAAGTCAATCTTCTCCCCACGCCCCACTTTCCCCATGTTGGCTTAGGTGATGCCACATGTCCCCTATGGACTCATGGGAGCGCAGGCACAAAATTTGATTTTCACCCCGCGTGGGAGAATTTGTAAAATGTCTCCCATCACCCCGCCTTTCCCCGCTCTTCCCTACGCTTTGCCTTAGGAGCACACGTGTCCTTGTGGACTTACAGACCATGGGGAGCATGGGCAAAATACAATTTTTTCCCCATGTGGTAAAAAAAAATCTAAAGGTCTCCCGCGGCCCGCCAACATGCCCTTTGGGAAAATTTTCACCCCTGGCCCGCAGCCCTCTTGGGGAAAATTTTCACCCCAAGGCCCATTGGCCCATAACTTGAAAAATATGAGTTAGGAGGACTTCTTTATATCAATGGAAAGGTGAGGAAATTTCCTATCCAATGGGAGTAATTTAGGAAAATTTTGAATGCATTAAGGGTGAGAAAAATCAAGTTGAAACTTTAATCTCTAGAGAGTGTGTATGGTGAGGAATTTCCCTCTAAACCTAATTGAAACTTCTAACCCTAAATTTTGGACCTTGTGACCTCTAATAATTATTAATAAAAGAAAAGTATACTCTAGTAGATTAGAATTGTTCGAACTTTTAGTGATAGTTGTTGTCTTGTAACATGGTTGTAGATTCTTTTAATCAAAAAAAAATTATTCCATAATTTTTCCTAACTAATCCTAGGTTGTTCTTGGATCTCAAGTGGGATTTATATGCAGCATCGTTTGGGTATGAAGTCAAGGGTAAGGAGAAATTAGTGTGCGAGTTCAAAAGAACCTATATGGGCTCAAGTAAGCTCCAAGGCAATGGTACATGAGGTTTGATAGTTTCATGCACGAGGATGGTTATTTGAGATGTGAATCGACCATTGTGTTTATTTCAAGAAGATATAAAATGGGAGCTATATTATTTTGTTATTGTATGTGGATGATATGTTTATCATAGGATCTAGTATACATGACATTGTTGAGCTTAAGGGAAAGCTAGCTCACACATTTTTATGAAGGATTTAGGAGCTGCAAAAGAATCCTTGGAATGAAAATAAATAGAGACACGAAGAATAAGAAATTGTATTTGTCTTGGGAGGATTATATCTACAAGGTGTTAGAAAGGTTTAACATGCAAGATTCAAAACCGGTAAGTACACCTATGGCTAGACACTTCAAATTGAGAAAATATCAATGTCCTTCATCATATGTGGAGGTCAAATACATGACACAAGTACCATATGCTTCAGCAATTGGGAGTCTCATGTATGTTATGGTTTTTACTAGACCATACATTGCACAGGCAGTGGGAGTTGTGAGTAGATTTATGGCCAATCCAAGTAAAAAGAATTAGAAAGTAGTACAATGGATACTCAGGTATTTGAGAGGGACATCTAGCATGTATTTATGCTATGGAGGTTTGAATATTTCTTTATGTGGCTATGTTGATTCGGATATGGCTGAAGATCTAGATGGTAGAAGGAGCACTACTGGATATATTTTCATAGTAGGTGGGACGATAGTTAGCTAGATATCGAGATTGTAGAAGGTGGTGGATTTTTCTACTACAGAGGCAGAGTATGTTGCAGCTACATAGGCTAGAAAAGAGATGATATGGATGAGAAGGTTCATGGAAGAGTTGGGAAATGAGCAAGATGATTGCAAATTGTTCAATGACATTCAGAGTGTAATTCATTTGGAAAATAACTCGATGTTTCATTCTAGAACGAAACACATTCAGTTGAGGTATCACTTCATATGGCAGGTATTAGAGGATGGGTTCTAAAGATGGAGAAGATTCATACAAGTGAGAACCTTGCGGATATGCTAACAAAGCCATTAGAAAAGGAGAAGTTGGAGCTACACTCCACTTATGTTGATCTTCAAGTTTAAGATTTGAAGAGGAAGAAACAAAGCTAATGAAAGGATCCAAGAATGACGTTATGCAGGTATAGTGCAGGTAATTTATCTCCAAGAGGGAATTTTTGAGTTGTGGAGCTCAATTACTTTAGATTAGCATGTTATATTAAACTTACAGGAAAGCAAAGTAATCAGCATCGCTTATGGAGTGACCGGCATTGATCGGACAAGGAGGAACCGCATCGGCTAGGGCTAAGCGGCATCGCTTACTTACGTGCGTGGGTGTTTTATTTAACTCACAGGAATTAGATATAATTTTAGCATTAAAGAAAATCTATTGATTGTAATTACATCGCTAAATGCCCTAAGTTCATATATGCCTATATAAGCATGAAAGCTAGGGTTTAGAAGTAGAGCATTGTAAGAATTTATGATTATTGTGAGAATAATTTTGAGAGAGAATTCTTGGAGAAGAAGGAGAAGCTTGAGACAAAGAAAGTATTGTAAATCATGAGATGTGTGGAAGATTGTAAATCTTCATTGTATATCTTCCGAAAGCATTGGATAATATATTTTCTTATTTCTTGGTGGATGTATCCCACACTGAGTGAACCACGTTAAATTTGGTGTTGATTTATATCTCTTGTTTTGTATATTTCTTCTAGTAGAATATCCGCTTTTATTGCATGTATGCTTAGATCTGATATATTATCTATATAACCTTTTGCTAACCCCAAAGATGCACAATGGATCCAACAAGAGTTTCATAAGGAGTCATTTTAATTCCGTTCTTCAAGCCTGATCCTATTCTGCTTGGGAGCATTTGCATCTACTTAATCATCATTATGGCATGCATTAGGGGCGAACCGATTGTCTTGTTTTTTAAATTTGTGTTTCAATGTTGTTGTTTTCTTTTTGGACCACTTGCAATTATGTGATTACATCTTGGTCCCTTTATAACCCCGATTTCGGCACCTACTTTGTATATTAGGTTTGTTTTCTTTTTCCATCTTTTCTTTGTTGTGTGTGTTTGTTTATGTGCATCTGGGTTAACCATCTTGATTCTTTCATAATCATAGTGACAACTCTATTGTGTAATAGAAAAAATAAAGTTGTTCTAAAATTATTCTCCAAATAACACTCATGCTACGAGCACAGTCCTTTCCCATCCTTGTTCCAATCCCTTGTCTTCTTCCTATCAAGTAGTCGTCCACCACCTTGTTGTGTCAACCACTCATTTGAGGGGGCATTCCTCTACTATCCTACTTGCTAGGGCATCCTAATGCTTCATCGCTTTCTGTTCACTACTTTACACATGCTTACTATCTTTAAAGAACTATTACTTCGCAATAACACTTTAAAGAGGGGAAAATGTAGACACCCTAAAATCATTCACATGTTTCCATATTATCCTAATACACCCTATTATTCACCCATTTGTGATTAATTGATTAAATCAATTAATTCATATACATTGCACCCTTTGGATTAATTAAATCAATCCTAGTACCCTTTAGCTAAGTTAATTATCATTTATTAATTAAATGATTAATTAATTAAGTGTGCATATTCAACAACCACTTTAGACCCACATGGACTCCACTTGGACTCCACATCCTCTTCTCAGTCAATTGCCACTTAGATTCCCAATCAACTCCACATACCAAGCCTAGTCAACTACACTTCTAGAATCCTAGAAAGGTGGAGGCAATTGAATTTCACGTACAACCACCTTTCTGGATGCAACTTCTGCAATTACTTCTATGATTGCCCCTAAACTTCCCTGGAACTGCTACAACCTCCTCAAATTTTATTTTTAGCATGTGCACTCAACCGTGTTTAACCAATTCTAAACTACTTATGCCTCTATAAAATTCAGGTATACACTCTATCAAACGCTCTTGGATTTACAAGATACAATAACTTTGTTAAATTTACAAGTCAAATCTTTGTGTTCATAGTAATTGCACCCATGTTTGGAAGTCATTCAAGAGCACCCACATCCATTCACAAGGTTAAATAGATTATAAGCTCTCACACCCTACTAGATTTGCATTGGAAGGTTACAAGAAGTTTTACATTGTGTTTGTGTATCTTCCATTTATCACATTACTTTTCTTTGTTCACACTTTGTTCGTTGGCTTTTAAAATTTGAAAAAGTTATATCTTATTATATATTGTCTTGTAGCCTCTCGCGGCTTGTTCTTTGTGTTTTGTGACCTCCCTTCTTGGTTATCATACCTTGTCTGAGTGTGGTTATTAAGTTGCAATCATTCCTCTTTGTTTCAAATCCGCATAATTTTATTTTCTTCTAACCACAGATATTTGTAACTGTTAAAACCCGCATAACTCTATTTTTTCAAATTTTCTAAAAACATTTAATTATGGCTAGTTCATATAATTTCTCCATGGATAAATCTTAGATTTAAAATGGTACTAACTATAGTATTTGAAACGTTAGGCTTAAAGTCGTCTTTATGGAAAGAAAGATTTGAAATCTAGTTAGTGGTGTTGAAAAGAGACCCACTGGGAGACAAGCTACACCTGAAAACTTGAGTATCTTCTCCCAAAAATCCAAAGAGGTCATGTCAATATTATTGCAAATAATCAATTATGAATTCTTGTTGCATATAGGACACATGGAGTCTCCAACTGATGCATGGATTCAATTGTAAACTATGCATGAAGGTAGTCACCTTTCTAAGATAATAAAACTAATTATGGAACTATTTACAACTCCAATGAAAGGAGATGAAAAGATAGTCAATTATCTAGCTAAGATTAAGAACATTAAGGCTTAGTTAGATGGTTGTAATTGTGAATTATTTCAAGATAAGTTGTATTTTATTATTCAAATTAACATACATGAAAAATTTAAAAATTACATTTCTATTTTGAATTCTAAGTATCAAAATGAATCGATTTACTTAAATTTAGATACCTTGTCTTCTCTACTCATTCAAGAAGAAAGAGAAAATGAAAACTTTGACTCAAAAGAGAATGTCTCCCAGGTATTGTTCTCCCAAAATCAAAAATAAGAATAACAACAATACTAATCAACAATCAAACTTTAAATCTAAGTTAAATCCTAAGAATAATCAAAATTTTAAGGTCAAGTTTGATGGCACATGTACCAAATGTGGTAAATTTTTTCATAAAGCAGCTGATTGTTATTCTAAAGTTAATAAGGTTCATAATAATGTTAAAAATAAGAACTTCAACAATAAAAAAGGAAGAACAAAAGTCGAATCAATCTAAAAATTAAGTTGATAACATTGAGTAGCATATTACTCTTTATATTGCTCTTTTTAGCCTCTAATGACAACGAATGGAATCTAGATAGAGGTGTATCTAAGCATATGACATATATTCAAGAAATTCTTTCTCGATGTTGTACAATTTCATGAGAAAATATATCTGGGCGATAATTTTGGTATTAAGTCTGAATGTTGTGGTAATGTTAAGTTAGCAAATGGAACCATTAGTAATGTTATATTTGTTCCTAACTTAAAGAAAAATATTTTATCTTGTTCTCAACTAACTAGAGAAAACTATGAAGTTGTGTTTGTAGACAAAATAATGGTGTTAGTGTTCAAACTAGGAAATAAATTGATTTAAATCATAAACTAACACTACTATTTGCTACCTCAGATCAAGCAAGGATGGAAAGAGGGAGAATTATACCTACACTTACCGTCTAGCATGTAATTCTCCTTCCTTGATGGTGGATTTTCTTGTGGATTCGAAGATTGCTTCATATTTGGATGTGGTAAAACTTGGACAGCACCTTCCCTTTTATGATTGATTCTTGGATTCTTGGATCTTGGATGAAGACTATGGATAGCTTGATTAAAGCTTGAAGGATGAAGATGAATGATTGATGATCAAAAGATAAAGTAACAAGATGATGGCCCCCAAAAACTCTTCCTTTCATGGAGGATGAGAGTGCAAATTTATAGTTTGTGAGTGGAAAATTGGAGGGTGAGGATTAATCCATGTTGGATTGAATCCAAGGGCTGCAAATTGATGAGAGGATTGGATTTGTGTAGATATTTGTAGAGAAATCTAGAATGGAGAATTCTAGATTCAAGTAGAACTCTCCATTTGAATTTAAAAATTCAAATGGGAGAGGGAAATAATAGTTGGAAGATTAGAGAGGGTTCTAGAAATAGAACCCTCTAGATTTAGAGGTGTATTTGGATGTGCACATGATTAGTTTAGATTAAATGATGTGATTAGGATAATTAATGATGAGTGATTACATGGAATAGCTAGTGGTAGGTGTAGGTGTAGACTAGGGTAGGTGAGGCATAGGAATATTAAATTCCTATAAATGTTAAGTGGGATTTAGATAGGATAATGTGATATAATAAAAGGGATTAAGGATGAAATGGGATAAAAGGATTAATGATATATAATAGATGTTATAAAAGGTATTTTCAATTATGTAAATGATAAAATGGAATATTTGGATAAATGATGGAATTAGTAATGATAATAAATGGATTAATGGATTAAAATGAGATATTAGATGAATGATAAAAGTAAAAATAAATTAAAATGGATTGGTGGCAGATAAATGGTGATGAGGATAAAATGCGGACATGATTAATGTTAATTAGTCATGTAGACATTTTAGGTGTCTACATTTTTCCCCTCTTTGAAGGATTATTGCATAGCAATGATCGTTCAAAGAAGAAGTAGAAGATGATAGGATGGTAATATGATGCCCCCTCGAGTGGGTAGGCAGGAGGAATGAGGTGGGTAGCCACTCGAAAAGAGAGGAGATGCCCCAATGAGAAGATGAAGGGGTTGTGGGTGAGAGGATGAGAAGATGAGAGGATGTTAACTATAGGAGGCCCCAGTCATTGATATATGAAAAGGGTGCAGGATGTTTTGATTTTGGATGCCCTAGTAAAGGGGTTGATGTTTTGGATGTTTGGATATTGATGTTGCTTGGATCACAAGATTTTGGATTTTTCATTGTTGTTGATGTTGGATGTTGGATTTTGATCATTTGGATTTGGGATGCTTTTGTCCTGGCCCGGGGGTAGAATTAGATAGGATCTTAGATTAATGATGTTATTGATTGTTAGGGTTTTATGATTTTGGATGTTGGATTCCTCGAGAAAAGTTTGTAGGATGTGGATTATGGATGTTGGATTTGAAGATGTTTGGATGATATGATTTGATAGGATTGAGTGAAAATGCTGATTAGATTTGATGATTGGATGATTGATGAAAATTTGGTTGAACAAGGTGATGATGATTAGGTTAAGTGATGAGGTAAGGGGTGGTGCTATCGTAAAGTGCCCACAATTATCATCATTAGCAAGTTTATTAAGATGTGGCATAGAGCAAGATGCATCAATGGTATAAAGACCATGATGTTTTAATTGTTAGATGCCCCTGTCCTCATATCATTGGACAGAGTAATATAATGATGGTCCTCATGTCATTAGACCATGCACAAGAAAAACAAAACAAAAGTGGCCTCATATCATTGGCCAAGTGCTAAAAGAAAAGAAAAAGTGGCCTCATATCATCGGCCAAAAGATGATGCAAATGTAGGAAAAATATAAACAAGTGAACAAGCACACACAAACAAATGCATGCAAAAGTGTTTTAGATTTTATATGCGTTGTTGATTTTTATGGATTTTTAAGATTTTTTTGAATTTTTTTGGAATTTTGGATTTTTGGATTTTTAAGATAGTTTAGATGTGGTGGGATGAAGATGTGATAGGGATGGGCATGGTTGAAAGGAGGTGAATTTCTCCTATAAGTCCCAAGGTAGATGTGGATAGGGAGTAGGGGTAAAGGGATGATTTTGGATAGGATAAGGGATGTGGGATAAAGGGATTGGTTGGATAAGATAAAGGAGGTTTGATAGGATGAGGGATGTGATGAGGTAGGATATGGGACTAGGTGATGACTTAGTCGATTAGATAAGGTAGGATGCGAGATGATTGGATAAGATAGGCCCTAAGTAAAGGGTGGGATGATGGATGATAGTCTAGTTTTTGGCACCCCCAAGTGTAAGGAAAAAGTAAGGGACAGTGCCCCTATCGGATTATAAAGTTTCCCCCAATCATAATGATGACGGGTTAAAGGAAGCAAAAGGGGGATAAGATAAAACAATAGGATCATCGATTTCCCACAGATGATGGATGCAAAAGGATGTGGATACAAAGGATGGATGGTTAACAAAGGATGAGTTTAAAAGCACATAAAAGTAATCCTAGAACAAAAGTGTGACCAAGGTCTAAGCAATACTTGGCAACATACAAGTGTGATGTCTCTTCAAGATCAAAGTGTGTGAAAAAGTGATAGTTAATTACCACTTGAAGTGAAGACTCAATGGGTAGGATGTAAAAACAAACTAGCTAATGTATAGGGAGTGATTAAGTCAAGTAGGTTGATGGAAGGTGAATGGAAGGTTAAGTCGTGCATTGCTCCGCTACCAACCAGGCGTCCATAGCCCCGACGGAGATACATTTGATTCTTGTCACAACATTTCTCTACTACCAACTAGGCATCCATAGCCCTAGTAGAGTTGCTGGAAACACCCCTAGAGAGAGTCTTGAGGTGGATTTTATTTGATATTTTTAATTTTGAGATGATTTTTTTATTTTTTACTTGTTGATGTTTTGAGTTTTTTTATTTTATTTTTTTTGCATTAAGAGCTTCCACTCTCTTGAAAACTCTCAAGGGGTTAAGAATCGCCATTGGCTTGATGGGGGATGAAAATGAGTGTAGTGATGAAATTGGCTAGAGTGTCAAAAGATGCACCCAAGGGTCTTCACCACAAGTTAATTAAGATGTGTGATTAAGTGATTGGATCTCTAAGATATGCTCGTTCTTGGATGTTGAAAGTAAGGATAAACCAAGGTCACACAAGTGTAATAGTACTAATGAATTACATCATGTGTGATTAATTCAATTTTTGAAGATGGATTGGATTGGAATGAGGATGGAGGGATGAGGAAAGAACATTTGTGTGCAAATGAAAACCTAAATGCTCAATCCAATTTTAGGTGTTTGGGATGTGTAGGGGATTAGAGGATTGGGGATTGGTAGATGGATTGATGGGATGATCAAGAGAATTGGTAGGATCAGGTTGTGATTGGGTATTGTTAGTGAGAGGTTTATATCCTAAGCCTGATTTTCCAGAGTTGGGAGGATGGGTGATGGGAGTAAGGATGCCTTGTTCATGGATACCTAAGCCTTTACCATGATGTTTGATGTTAGCAAGCATCTTTTCAGCTATATGGAAGGAAGTGGATATGGAAGAGGATGAAGCGATGTTGTCACCATTAGATTGGGGGATGTTTGTTTTCTCATCCGCTAAGAGGCCATACTTAACAAAAGATGGGGGTTTAGATTTGGATTTATTTGGATGTTTAGGTGGGGGAGTTTTGGATTTGTTGGATTTGTTTAGATTTGTGGATGGTTGGGATGGATTGAATTTGGATTGTTTATGATGATGGGGTTTAAGAGAGGATGGGGATTTAGATAGGGGATGGTTAGGTATAGGATGAGGATAAAAGGATGGTGGAGAAAGAGGTACAAGGAAAATAATTTTTTGGTTAAAGAGGTTTTGGATGTAAGATTGGAATTGTAGACATCGATTAAGCGAATGTCCATGGGTGCGATGGAAGTCACAATAATAATGGTCCCTATACCAAGATGGTTTGGGAAGGTTGTGATCACCTGATTTGATTGGGGATTGATGATCATGTTGAATTTTTAAGATGATGAAAGATAGTAGTTTAAGATACACCTAAGGAGGCGAAGGTGATTGGGGTTGGTAAAAGAAATGGTGTGGGTAATAAGGGTGGGTTAGGTAGGATATGTGTAGGAGTGGGTAGGATAGGAGAGGATTGATTGGATTTAGATGTAGGTTTAAGATGTGGATTAGATGGTTGGGATTTGGATGGAGGATTAGCCTTGGGGGCTTTAGGAGGTTGGTTTGGTTTTGGATTGGTAGTGGATTTGGGCTTGGGATTGGATTTGGTTGATTTAGGAGATGTGGATGGTGTGGATTTAAAGGATGGAGTAGATTTTGATGAGGGAGATGGGTTGAATGTTGGTTGAGTTGAGGTAGAGGGGGTGGTGTGGAAACCACGTTGGATTTGGGAGATTGAGGTAACTTAGGAATCACATTGGATGTGATATGATTGGGGGATGGGGGGAAATTAGGATTAGAGTTAGGAGATGGGGGTGACTTAGGAGTCACATTGGATGGTTTGGGATTGGATTGGTTATTGGTAGATTTATTAGATGTGGATGGAGAGGATAAAGGTGGCATGGGGGCCACGTTGGATGAAGAGGATGTGGGTGACTTAGGAGTCACACTAGATTGGATGGGGTTAGATGTAAGTGATGGAGGCATAGGAGCCAAAGTAGATGTTAGAGGTGACTTGGGACTATCTAGGAGAAAGTCCATGGGATGAGGATGAGGGTGATGAGGATGATGAGGATTTAAGACTAAGGTGAGAGGTGGGGGATAAGGATTGGGGTTTGTTTTTATCTTGATTGGATGTGGATGGGTATGTATAAGGTACGTTATGATATGTTTTGATGGGACGGAGTTGGGGATTAGATTGATTTACGAGAGATTTAGGGGTGGATAGTGGTGATGAAGGATTAGGCTCGGATAATAGGTTAGCAAATTGCAAAAGAATGTCACTAGGTGGTGGTGGTGGTGATTTGGGATATTTGGGTTTGGATTTTGGTTTAGATTTTGATTTTGATTTGAATTTTTGGAAGTGGATGTGGTGAACGAATCATAGTTGGTTAAATTTTGGTAAACTCAAAAGGATATCTTTACTGGTGGAAGGGGACTATTGGATTTGATCAAAATTGATTTAATTAGTTGGGTGTGAGGAAGGAGGATGGTTAGGGGTGTTAAATGATGTGGATTTAGGATTGAGTGTGATTAGTTGTGTGGATGGGGATCATCTTGATCGATGTCAATAAGGTCCTCACTATCATAAGTGGATGTGAGGGAGGATGGTCGAGAAGATGTTTGGCTAAGGTGTGATTGAGGTCAAGAATTTTTTGGTTAAGATTTTGGATGGTTGTGAGGATGGTGGGATCAACTTGGGATGGGTTAGGATATTGTTGAATAGAGGATGTGAGTGTCATAATTTGGTTTTTTAAAGATTGGATAATAATAGGGATGTTTTGATCAAAGTGGGAGGGTAAAGGTTGATGAGTGGGGATTCGAATTTGATGGGAGCCAAGATGAGGATGGGGTTTTAGATAGTATTTAGGAACATGATTGGGTATGGATAGGGTGTAGATAGGATAGGACTAAGATAGAGGAATTAGATGTGGATGGGATGGATTAGAAAAGGGGATAATATTGGGATAATTAGATGGATGGATTGGGTTTGATTATGTTTGGATGGGGGGTTGATTGATTGTTTGATTAATGTTTAATTGGTTGATTAATGTGTGGTCAAAATGATATGTAAGCAAGCAACACACATGTAACACACAACCTAGCTAGTCAAGTGGGTGTGCAACACAAGCTATAGCCTGCTTTCAATACCACACACGACAGTGGTGCTCATTGAGTTGGCCCACCTTTACGTCGATGTGTGATCGGCTAGCGAGTAATCTTTGGTGGTTCCTTCCCCTGCATTATAGCTTGATTGTGACCAAAGGATACCTATGCTAGGATAAACAAGGCTTGCTAAGGGAGTCCTCTATATACCTTTCGGTACATGAGGCCCGAATCCATGTTGCAAGGATGTTGTCTGAGGCCTGGGTGTTAGGACGTGGAAGCCCTCACTTCATGTCACGCTTAAAACACGTAGACGCTTAGCCAATAATGACATTTGTCCTTGAATTTTTATACCCCACCGGAACACGGGGTGTGTCTATGTGCGTGGAGATGAAGCCCACAGTCACGAGACCCTAGGACTATGAAAAGTGTGTATTGATGAAATCCATGTCACATTGCCCCTAAAAATGAAAAAGGGAAGAAGGTGGATGGATTTTGATCCTCAAGCTCGTCCAAGGACGCGAGAGGAGAGTATACATGAAATCCAACCTTCGGGTTTAACAAGCAAACATGCAAAAGATGAAAGATGCAAGATATAAAGATTTTTTTTTTTTAAATGATAAAAAGATGATTAAAAAATGCAAAAGGGGTCTTCAAGAGGAGGCCCTGCAAAAAAGTGGATTAGTAGTTTGGAAAATAACCCCAATTCTTGGACAAACGTGCTACAAAAAACAAAGGGGTTAGTAGTTTTGGATAAAAACAAAATTTTATAAGCCAAAAATGATGGATTTTTCTTTGATTGAGATAGATAACCTGCAAAACAGAATGTTAGATTCTAGAAATGTTGCAAAAAGCAAAAATATACAAGTTGATACTTAATATTAAGATGAAAAACTCTCTCTGGAATAAATGTGCTACTACAGAGGTCAAACGCACTGAAACAGGGTCTAAACGTGCTGAAGTACAAAACCTACAAATATAGACGTTAGTTTGCACAAAAGCACTAGGACGAGGTTAAAACGCGCTAAAACAAAATGTGAACGCGTTGAAACAAGATGAAAGCACCGAAATGTCACCAACCCTACAAAACAAATTTAGTAACATAAACATGTTGTTTCAGAGATAAACGCGCTAAAATAGAGTTTGAACGCGCTAAACCCGCATAGAACAAAGTTAGTGACCACAAAAGTTCTAAAACAACAAGCTTAATCGCAATGAAAAGCGCAAACGTGTTCTATATGCGAAAAACCGTGCCGTAATGTCAAAGGATAAATGTGCTTTGAAATAGTAAGTATACACACTGCGAAACCGGTATACGCGCCACGACGAGAGAGTACAAATGTGTTGATATAGTTCCTACATGCACATAGCTAAAAAAGTAGACAAACACACCGCTTTATGATATACGCTTACCGACACATGTGACGAATGCGCTGATACAACACGATTCATGAAAAATCAAAAAAATGAGGTTAAATCACAACAAAAAAATTAATTTTGAATAGTTTGGTGTTTAGATAATAATAAACAATAAATTAAAAATATTTGGGGGTTAAGCCCCACGGTGGGTGCCAAAAATGTAGACAAAATAATGGTGTTAGTGTGTAAACTAGGAAATAAATTGATTTAAATCCTAAACTAACACTACTATTTGCTACCTCAGATCAAGCAAGGATGGAAAGAGGGAGAATTATACTTGCACTTACCGTCTAACATGCAATTCTCCTTCCTTGATGGTGGATTTGCTTATGGATTGGAATATTGCTTCAGATTTGGATGTGGGAAGACTTGGACAACACCTCCCCTTTGATGATTGATTCTTGGATGCTTGGATGAAGACTATGGATAGCTTGATTGAAGCTTGAAGGATGAAGATGGATGATTGATGATCAAAAGATGAAGTAGCAAGATGATGGCCTCCCAAAAACTCTTTCTTTCATGGAGGATGAGAGTGCAAATTTATAGTTTGTGAGTGGAAAATTGGAGGGTGAGGATTAATCCATGTTGGATTGAATCCAAGGGCTGCAAATTGATGAGAGGATTAGATTTGTGTAGAGATTTGTAGAGAATTCTAGAATGGAGATTTCTAGATTCAAGTAGAATTTAAAAATTCAAATGGGAGAGGGAAATAATAGTTGGAAGATTAGAGAGGGTTCTAGAAATAGAACCCTCTAGATTTAGAGGTGTATTTAGATGTGCACATGATTAGTTTAGATTAAATGATGTGATTAGGATAATTAATGATGATTGATTACATGGAATAGCTAGTGGTAGGTGTAGGTGTAGACTAGGGTAGGTGAGACATAGGAATATTAAATTCCTATAAATGTTAAGTGGGATTTAGATATGATAATGTGATATAATAAAAGGGATTAAGGATGAAATGGGATAAAAGGATTAATGATATATAATAGATGTTATAAAAGGGATTTTTAATGATGTAAATGATAAAATGGAATATTTGGATAAATGATGGAATTAGTAATAATAATGATAAATGGATTAATTGATTAAAATGAGATATCGATGAATGATAAAAGGAAAATGAATTAAAATGGATTGGTAGCAGATAAATGGTGATGAGGCTAAAATGTGTGACATGATTAATGTTAATTAGTCATGTAGACATTTTAGGTGTCTACAATGTTATTAAAAGATAAATGGCATGTAAAGAATGAGTTTGGTAAGATTATTGTTGGTTTTGAAGAATGACTTGTATATATTTGAAAGATTTGTTGTTGAATCTTTCCTTTTTTTCTTCTTGTAATATTGTTCAATTATGGTATGAAAGGTTTAGACATGTGAACTTTAAAAGTTTATTTGAAATATTCCGCCTTAACCTTGTTATTGAACTCCCTAAGTTGAAATCGACATGTATCTTGTGAAAAATCTTGCATGGTAAGCAACATGTTGAGCCATTTCACATACATCATGAGTCTAATTTCTTTGACTTGCTTGAGTTAATCCATAATGGTGTAAGAGGTCTTTTGGAAGTTCCTTCTCGTGGGGGAGCCTTGTATATTGTTAGTTTCATTGATGACTTTTCTAGAATGACTTGGTCATACTACAAAGAAAAAGTTTGATGTTCTATCTAAATTTCAAGAATTTAAAGTCTTAGTTGAGAACATGGCTAATCTGAAAATTAAAAGAATAAGAATTGATAATGGAGGTGAGTATGCGAATAAGAAGTTTAATGAGTTTTGTGTGTCTTGTGGAATTCAGAGAGAGTTAACCACTCCTTATTCCCCATAACAAAGTGGCATAGTTGAAAGAAAGAATAAAACCATCCTAGAAATGGTTAGGACCATGCTTCATGTGTCCAAAGTACATAAGTTCATTTGGGCGAAAGCCATGAACATTGTTATTCACATCTATTATCCAAAATAAGCCCCTTGCTTATTTTTTGGCTAACTCCCTTCATTCCTCCCTCCTGTGTGCCTCAGTTAGAATTTTTTACTTTTTAGGCACTCAAAATGTTCTGGAAATGGCACCATTGGATAGAGATCTTTCTCAGCTTTCCAGAAAGGTAAAGTTTTCTTCCTAACTCCATGTATTTTTGAAGTTATGGCTCGGCAGAGTTTTTGTGGGAAATTTTCCCAAGACAACCCCATCGGCCAATCAGAAGTCGCCACGTCGGCATCGGAGCAAAGCGGAGGTGGGAGAAAAATTTTGGAAAATTTTCTAAGTGTTGGCGCAATGGGAAATTTTCCCATAGAAATCCCGAGCCAATGGAAGGAGGCCACGTGTCCTCGGAAGGGCGGAGGCGGAGGAAAACTCAAGATTTTTACCAAGTGTTTGGCAAGGTTTCAGAAGGAATTTTTCGGCCCGATGGCCCGCCAGTGAATAGGATCGTGCCACGTGTCCAAGGGAAAGAAGTTGGGAAAATTTCCCAGGGGTTGGCACAAACAAAATTTTCGACGCCAAGGCCCGCATCAAATCACATCATGCCATGTGTCACCGGGGCGGGGGTCGGAGGTGCGAAAGGATTTTATCCTTTTTGCCCAAGTTCAGAAAATTTGACAAAGAAAGCCCGCCCCCCAAAACCCGAGCCAATAGGACCATGCCACGTGTCCATGTGGCGGTAAAAAATGCAAGACAGACCGCAGAGAAAATGAAGAAGACAGGCCCGCGTCCAATGGGGTTGTGCCACGTGTCCAGCTCAGAGAAGATGGTCAACGGCGACAAAAAATTTAAGAGCAGATGCCGGCATCAAATCAAATCATGCCACGTGTCCCAAGACCAGCAGACCATGGAGGAAAGTTGGGATTTTTTTCCAAAGCAAATTCAAAGGAAAAAGGTGAAGGGAAAGCCCACCCCATAAGCCCGAGCCAATAGGACCATACCACGTGTCCACATCAGCGAAAAACAACATGCAAGCCCACAGAAAATTTTTAAAGGAAGGGCTCAGAACCAATCAAAACATGCCACGTGGCACCGTAACGGCGGGCACAAAGATTTTTGAGGAAATTTTCCCAAATTTTGGCCCTATTTTGCCCTAAATTTTCAAATGAGCATAACTTTCGATCCAGAGATCGGTTTTTCATGTTCTTTATATCAATGGAAAGCTAGTGAAATTCTCTACATGATTCTAGGGTCAATTTTTGTGTTTTGGTGGAGTTTGGAGGGAGAAAATTGGAAAATGCCTGTGGAAATGAATAAAAATGACATTTCAACCACCATTTTTAATGCAGCATGGCTCGCATTCTCTCCCAGCATGGTCAAAAACGTCAGGGAATGGAATTTTAAGGATGCCCATGTTGTTTTATTGCATTTTGGTTGGTGGTTGAAGCTGCTCTCACGTTTTCCCACGTTTCTCTCTCTTGAGCTCGAATGGGCATTGTTAAAAGCCATATTTGGCTCATTTTGAAGTGGTTGGACATTTTTATGTTTTGCAAGCTCCCTCTTTCACCCTAGAAAGTGATTTTGTGGAATACCAGACCTCTTTCAAGACTACAACATATTTCGCCTCTCTGTTGATGTAATGCATGTATTTTAATATTGGAAATGACAATACAAGCTCAATGAATGAGTTTCACCCTCTCTTGTGTTGTTTGATTCATCCATGATCTTTCATTACATTTTATCAGTTTGTGCATGATGTTTTATTGCATTTCTATAATGTGTCAATTTTCGAAGTAAAAATGCTCACCACTCCTTTGGTTAATTCACCTTATTAGCATTAGTTTTAATTCTTTTGCATTCTCGATCTCTCGTCCCCTTGGAATTTATAGTAGGATTTTGAGTTTAAACCTCTGCGCAATTTTCAAGTAATACACCGGATCGAAGAGTTGAGGAACCACCTTCTAACCCGGAGATTATTTTCCCACGTTTACAAGTCCCACACTTGGGGAAAAGATTCAATGTTGTGCAATCACACTAGATGTAAGATTGTCAAACTACAAATCTGATAGAACATTTAGAGGGTGCTCACTGATTTGCACTAACAATCTCCTAAATAGAGTTCCTACTAAAGCTTTGCATCAAACTACACCTCATGAAGTCTAGACCAAACAAAAATTGATATCTCTCATTTAAATATATTTGGTAGTCTTGTTTCCCTTCTCATTCCTAAAATTAAAAGAAAAAAACTTGATCCTACCTCCTACTCATGCATTTTTGTCAGGTATGGTGATTACACAAAAGGATTAAAAGTGTATGATCCAATAAAACATGTGATTATAGAGAATAGGAATGTTCATGTTCTAGAGAAACCATTTTGTGAATCTTCCTCTCTTCCCTCCTCTTGCATTTCCTGAGTCTAAAACTCTTCAATTTGATAATCCTTCTTTAGAAAACATGGAAACTAATTTCCAAGAGGGTGATCATATTTCTTCCAATATGATGGATGTAGATATTGAGGTGGAGTTTTCTCAATATGCATCTCAGTCTAGAATTCTTAAATGGACTCAAAATCTTATTTATAATTCTCAACCTAATAATCTGATAAAGATGACTTGTAGTTAGCATTTTTATCATGTCTTGTCAACTTTGTATGAGGTTGAACCTCAATCTTTTAAATAAGCCAACCTAGATGAAAGGTGGATTAATATTATGAAAGCTAAAAGCAATGTTCTTATAAAAAAATAAAACTTGGGAATTAGTCTCTCTTCCGCATAAAAGAAGCATTAGAGGATCTAGATGGATATATAAAATTAGGTATAAATCTACTGATAAGATTGACAAATTCAAGGCAAATTAGTTGCTAGAGGGTTTACTTAGAAACCTAGTTTAAATTATGTTGAAACCTTTGCTCATATTTCCAAAATGAGCACTGTTAGAATTCCTCTAGCTCTAGTTGCTCAACATGGATGAGAGATTCATCAAATGGATGTGAAAAATAATTTTTAAATGGTGATTTGAAAGAAGAAAATTTGCATGCATCAACCTAGAGAATTTGAAGAACCTAGTAAGGAATTATATGTGTGTAAGCTTAAAAATCTTTGTATGATCTTAAACAAGCTCCTAGAGCTTGGTATGCTAAGATAAATAGTTTCTTTCAAGATCTTGGTTTCAAAAATTGTTTTGTTGACAATGATTTATTTGTAAAATATAAAAATAGACATTATTAGTGTTGTCTTGTATGGTGATGATCTCTTGATTACTAGTATTGATAAAAATTTAATTCTTAGAATCAAAGAGAAATTAAGACAACGTTTTGAAATGACTAATTTAAGATTGTTAAATCATTTCTTAGCATGGTTATTTGTCAAAATCACAAATCTATTATTTCATCTCAAGCACAATATGTTTTTAACCTTCTTATAAGATTTAACATGATTGATTGTAAGTTTTCCTCTATTCCTATGGAATTTAGAGTTAAATTAGATCCAAAACTTGTTTGTGATAAATTTAATCCTACTTTATATAGACAACTTGTTGGTAATTTGATTTATTTGACTATCACTAGGCTTAATATATCCTATGTAATTGGAATTGTTTCTAGATTCATGTAGGATCCTTATGAGGACCATTGGAAAATGGCAAAAGGGATTCTAAGGTAAAATCAATTATAACTTGTATTATTCATCTTATCATGATGAAAAATTATTTGGTTATTATGATTATGACCATGATAATAATATTGTGAATAGAAAATTCACTTCTAGATATGTTTTCAAGTTGGGTGTAGGTGCAATCACTTAGAGTAACAAGAAGCAACCAACAATATCTCTTCTACTAAAGCAGAGTATAGAAGTATTATGGAAGTGCAAAGGAAGCTATGTGGATGAAAAGACTATTGGATGAACTTCATATGGGCATCAAAGGAAGTACTCTTCTTTTATGTGACAACCAAAGTTGCATTTCTCTTGCAAACAATCCAATTCAACATCAAAGAACCAAGCATATTGAAATTCATATGCACTTCATTCGGGAGAAAGTTAGTGGTGACATAGACCTCAAGTTTTGTTCTACTGAAGATCAGGTCAAAAATATTTTACAAAGTCATTGTGTGCTATAAAGTTCTACAAATTTTGTGTTATGTTGGGCATTTCAGAATTTGGTTCAAATGATCATGTGAATGACCTTGATCTTCACCTCTGAATCGATGAGCTATGGATTTTTAGAGTTTCCCTCAAGAGGGAAATAAGGAGGAATGAGCACATTTTACAAGTTTTTGCAATGCCACCTCTTAACGTCATGATTGTGCCAATTATAAACTCCCTATACTATTTCCATTTTAAGTAAATTATCACTTTATGTGAGTTTACTTGTAATACCTAGTGAAGCATTAGATATGAGATATTCGTGTTTTATAAAATACTCCATAATCTTATATAAGACTTCATGTGTAATCACTTTAACTTGAGGATTCTTGTGCTCCTATGTACTGCAGTTTTTATAAATTCCATGCAGAACACTTGCTTTGTGTCGTGGCTTTTTGAAGTATGCAAAACACTAAAACAATGTATCGCAGCTTTTCTAAAACCCGTGGAACACCTGCATTGGTTCGTGACTTGTTTAAGTCCTCAAGATAATGCAATAGTGTACCATGGAGTTGTAAGACATGCGAGAACATTAAAGTAGTGTACCACAGAGTTACAAATCCACATAAGAAATGTTTTATTGCATGTTAGCCTAAATCACTTAAATGATTTATGCATTGTAATTTCTGTTAAAATATAGCACATTATATAGCATGTAAAACAGTTATGTAGTTGTTCGGTTGGTAACTGTATAACCACCTCTCTCTTCAATAAATACACTCTGCTTGTTCATCATTTAGACAATGCAGTTTGCCTTCTGTCTTCTTTCTTCTCTTTGCATATTCTAACATTGGTATCAGAGCGTTTTTTCCTGAGGAAGCCCTTGAAGGGTACGGGAAATCAACACAGTGTTTGAGGAAGCCCTACTAGGGCACAAACTGAAGGAGTTAGTTCGTTGCTTATTGAAGAAGGCTCACGAGAAAGGAAACGTGGTCGCAGCGCGGGCAGGAGGGCAGCGGGTTGAAGCTTGAAACGTGAAAGAAGGGCAAAATCGCGACGCGATGACAGATGGGGATGACGCGGGCGACGCTGGGGGACAAATGTGGAGACGTGGGGACAGACGCGCGCAGCGCTGGACAACGTAGGCAATAGCGAGAATTGTGGAAATCGTGAGCAACAAAACCAGCAAAAACATGGTTTGTAGAAGCAAAATCAACGCGGGCAGGAGGCGCTGGTAAAAGGCAGAATTCATAAAATCGTGAGGGCAAACTTGTGTAAAGTTTGCAATCGTGGGGGCAGAGTGCACAGAAGTGCGGGAAGGAGAAGACGCGAGAGAAGAGTCGGCTGTCGTGGCCAGCACCAACAAACAAGCAAAAATCAGAGGTACCTGCAAAAATCACTTTAAGGCAGAGTCGTTTGACAGAAGGTCGGTGAAATAATATTATTTTCAACAAAGCTATTCATTCACCTTTGCGTAATTACTTTTAATATTTTTAATATTACTTATTGGAATAAGTAATTCTTTTGGTGAAATAAGTATTATTTTATTAAGTGTGAGGCGAAATTATTATTTTATTATTCTCCGTTACTTTGGAATAATAAAATGGCAAATATATCACACTTGACTTTGCCGGAGACACAAAAATTAACGGGCACTAATTTCAATGTTTGGAGTCATAAAATTTTAACGGTTGCGGAGTTTCGTGATTGTGATAAAATAATCAAGGGTGATGAAAGTCGACCAACGACGAACTTCGAGGATTATGACAAACGTCATAAGGAAGCGTTATTGCTTCTCAAGTTATCGGTGTCGGATGATATGATACCGAAGTGCGGAATGCCACTGTGGCAAGCACGTTGTGGACTAGTCTGAGGGATAAATATCAGACATCAGAGAAGAGTCGGGTTTTATACCTAAAAATATGCTCTTTTCCGTAAAGTTACAAGAAGGTGGATCGCTGTCTGAGCACCTACTTCGGATGAAAGATCTCCGAGACTAGTTATCTTCCATCAACAAGAAGGTGGACGACGATGATATGGTGGCTCTGGTTTTGAACAGCTTACCTTCTTCGTATGAGTCATTTGTGGAGGCACTCCATTTAATGGCTGAAAGTCAAACACTCACGTTTGACAAGGTGAGTTCCTACCTGTTGCAAAAGGAACGGAGACAACTTCAGCGAAATCTAATTCGACCATGCGAGAGTGCTTTTGTCACTCAACAAAGGGAAAGTGGAAACGCCACTCGTGAATCTTCCACTCGGTATCAGGTCACATGTTATTACTGTCACAAGGTTGGGCACCTCAAGAGGGATTGTCAAAAGCGGATGTATGATCTTTCGAAGCAGAACAAAAAGCCATGTAAAGAGGAACATGTGGCAGCAGTTGCAGAAGAACGGGATTCGGATGACGAGTATGCTCTTTACTGTCTTACGACATCATGCTCAAATGATAGTGGTACCAGTTGCTGGATTATTGACTCTGGTGCGTCTGCACACTTTTCATGTCGTAGGACCGGTATGTTTCATTTACTACAAATATTTGTTTTTAATCGCAGTACTAGGTGATGGAGAATCGCACTTGCAGAAGGGATAGGAGATATATGCATTGTATTGAATAATGCTCATAAATTGTTGGTACGGAATGTTAGATATGTACCTTCTTTACAAAAGAATCTTCTATCTATTCGTCAATTGACTGAAAATCCCAATATTTCTGTGGATTTCTGTGGAAAGAAGTGTGTTGTCTCTGATGTGAAACAGAGACGGATAATTGCCCTTGGTATTGGGGTGGGTGGTCAGTATCAGCTTGTTGATCCGGCTGCGATCAACATGAATGCACGTGTGGAGGACAGCTCCACCATTCAGGATGTGCGGGAGGCGGACATGCCTTGGGAGGATGGATTTCCTCATTCAGAAGAACAATTTGTTGTGGACGGAGACTCCACTATTCCAGATGCATTGACGGTGCATGGTGAGATGGCATGCCCAGCCATTCACTCAGAGGTTCTTGCTCGAAGGATAGTAGAGCATGAACAGTTTGCTCATTGTGTTGTGAAGGATCTTTCCCAACAGAGGGGGATAGATGAGCAAATAGATAAGACGGAGATGGTTATTTCTCCTGTTGAGACGGAGACCACTGCTGAGACGGAGATGGTTATTTCTCCTACTATTGAGGAGTTGGTTCTAACTCCTGCACAGATGGTCACATTCCTCTTCTTGAAAAAGTTGGATGAGCACTACATGGTGGTGCAAGGACGTGATCGAGGTGACGTTGATCACAAGATAATTGAGTCTTTGTACACAGACTCCAAGCAGCTACACAAGCCTCGGAATAGATTTTCTAATCCACATCTTCGAGGTTCTGATTTCAGCAAAGACTGGAGATGGGGCCGACACTCTCACCATTGTGATTCATCACTGGTCAATGAATCATGAAACAGAGAACCAAAGGAACCACTTGCCATATCTTTTTCATGGGACCAGATTTTTGTTTTGCAGTTCGTCTTCATTCGACAACCGCATCACGCTTAAGGACTCATGATTTTAAAGTACAACTTATGGCAAAGTCTCAGAGATGTAATGACTAAACATATGGGCTTTAGGATATTTGTAAAATTTCGGGACAAACTTTGTCTTGTTTCCGGTTTAGTCATTAAGAGGGGGTGTTAAAATATAGCACATTATATAGCATGTAAAACAGTTATGTAGTTGTTCGGTTGGTAACTGTATAACCACCTCTCTCTTCAATAAATACACTCTGCTTGTTCGTCATTTAGACAGTGTAGTTTTGCCTTCTGTCTTCTTTCTTCTCTTTGCATATTCTAACAATTTCTTTTGTACAAAAAGGTGACTTGGCATGTGTTATTTGGAACAAGCTTTATATATTTGCATACTAGCCTAAATCTTCATGTGATGATTTATGGATTGTAAGTTATTTTGTATAAAAAGACAATTTTGCATGTTTCCCTACATAACATTAAAGGGGAGTGTTGGGATTGTAATATTAGGCGGGAAACTAAATTAATAGAAACCCACCAAAGACTAATGGTTATGACATATAACTTATGTTTAAAACATAAACATGGCGGAATCCACATACTGTGTCAGAAGTGTTTAAATTTAAAATATAAGAGTGACCCAAATAAGCCACCCGCCTTGATATAAATCAAGGTGATCTCTTTGAGATTGGACTTACACAAGAGGTGTGACATATGAATGCAAATAATGCAAGCTATATATGCGAGCAGATTGATGATACATGATGTGAATGATGTGAAGATTCATCTCTACACATGAGCGAATGTATATGATAGTTTATAATTCCTCCTTGAAGGTGTAATTGTTGTGGATTCATGGAAATAGTGGGAGTGTTGGGTGAAATACATATTCTCAATAAAGATAAGTGATTTTTCAAAGTGGGTTTTTTACCGAAAGGTTTTCCCACTTAAATCTTGTGTTTTGTGTTGTGTTGTGTTCATTTACTTTCACTGTTATTGATTGCAATCTATATTTTGTTATCTATAACTAAATCTATAAGTTAATTCATTATAAGTTATTGTACATTCATAAACTATAATATTTGGAAATTTAATATGGTGGATCTATAATCTGTGATATTATTTATCCCCTGCATTTCCTAATAGAGATGAAAGTTTTTCACTTAAAACAAATATTTCACTTGTTTCACAATGAGCTCTGCATCTCCTTCCACAACGAACTTCTTGATTCCCATTTCCTCAAAAACTTATAACCCAAGCAACAAGGCCTCATATTCAGTAGTGTTGTTGGTATTAGAAAATAGTAGCTTGTATGAAAAAGGAAATAAATCACCTCATGGAGAAGCCAAGACAATTCCGACACTGCCCCGCTGATGAACAACTTCTATCAAACTCCATACGCCAAACCTCATCAACAATTTTTGTTGGTCTTTCTTCAAGAATGGGAAGCTCTTCGCCTCGCTTCGAACTCATTAAATAGTTCTCATCACGTCCATCCTCGAACGAAACTTTTCCATTTTCCATACTCTAGAATAGGATGTGTGCTCTTAGATCATCGGATTTCTAAACTATATATTTCGTCTTTGGTTTAGGGAGCAACTTTTCGTTTCTTTTATTGACCGATATTGAAGTAGAAAACCAATCCATTCGTATTTCACCTCTCATATCCTAGTAAAAACCTCTACTAAGAAGCATATTGTAGGTAGCCGACATGTTTGCCACTAAAATTGTTGCCTTGATCAACTTTTCTAGAAAAGCCACCAAAGCAAGTTGTGCATCTTTGATCCTACCAACAAAAAGAACTTTCTTTGTTTCCAAGGAGTAACAATGACCAAATGCTCGAGAGAGACTCAAACTAAGAGCTTGGGAAACCTCAGTGGGCATGACATTATCGAATGCACTAGAGTTAATAATGCGATTATTTAAAATGTAGTTGGCACCTAAATCACATGTTGTCACCTTTCTCAATTACCGCCCCCAACTCCACGAGATCCTTCCCCAACAACTTCAAATTCATAGAAGTCTCTCATTCTCCTTCTACTTGTCACGTCTCCACACATCCACTTCTTGTTAGATGGCACCCTCACAACGATGTACACTTTCAAATTTGCTTCGATTATTTGTGGAAATACAAATCCTCCATTATTTTTGCTCGATTGTGATATCTTATAGCTAGGAAAATGGAACATTGAGAAGCTTGTGAGGAAAGGAGCGATGAGCTCCTCATTAAAACCGATGTCAAACATCTTAAAGGTCCAACATTGAGAATTCCAGCTCTATCAATTCACCCACCATAGCTCAAGAAGCTCATCACTATTGCACGAACTCCGTGCAAATGGTTTATGAGATCTATCACAATCTTTATAACATGCTCCAACCCAATGTTCATAAATTTCACCTAACACCTAAGATTAATCTTTTCACCATTTACTAGAATGGGAACTCAATGGTGAGACATTTCGTGCATATAAATAGAGTCTAGGCTCAAACCAAGGCTATGAAAGGAACGATAACTAGATCGTACCAAGCCAAGAACACATATGCTAATCAAACACCACGATCAATAAGATGAAAGCAATTAAGCTAGAATAGCTTTACATAAAACATTTACAAACAAATGAGTAGCAATATCATATATTATTATGGAACTCAACGCAATACATTGAGAATGGACCTTGCTTAAATAGGTAAGGAATAACAATCTAAGAACCACCAAGGTCGTAGATCAAGCCATGGATCAAGGAAATAACTAGTCATCAAAGAATTAGTCAAGACCATAGATTTAGGAGAGAACTAGACATTAATGATCTAGTCAATACCATAGATCTAGGAAAGAACTATACCTAACAACTAGATAATATCTCCTAATATCTAAATAAATAAAAGAAATATCCATACACATAAGTGGGTGAGGATAAATATAATAAAAGTAAATAAAGTACCTAGGTGAACATGAGCTAAGGTAAATACCTACTCTAACACCCCCCTCAAGTGAAGCTAGGGGCCAAAATAAAAGTGGCATGTCTACAGTATGAGTCCCGGCAACTAGGCCTGATGAGATACTCATGTACAATAAATGGGGGAAAAACGGACACCGCAAGGTACCTAAAACCAATAACAACAAAGTAAAGAGAGTAAAGACCCGCTCCAAGGCATCCCAAGAAGCTCGGCTCAAAAACTCGTACAATGCTGAAGAAGTTTGGTGTGCACTGTGGTCTGAATCCACTGCTCGATCACAAAACTCAAAAACAACTGACACTGGGTTTCACTAGAATAGCTCCATACAAGGAGATTGTCAATGGAGTGATGTCGAAAGTAAAAAAACACGTAACATAATTCGATCAATTGTTGCAAATAAGTGTGCTACGATCCAAAAACAAAACCAAAGCAACAAGGCAAGGACACAAACTCCAGAGTGTCACGATCCAAGAAAAGCCAAGGTAACAAGGCAAGGACACGAAACCCGAAGAAGTAGGATCAACACCACACCCTCCCATACTGCTGAATGGGTGGAGTGACACTACAAATATGTATGAGTTGTCAAAACTACTCGAACACTAACAAACTAACACTGGAATGCACCAGAATAGATCCCCCATAAGAGATACATCACAACATGTCAAAATGTCGAAAATACATATACAAAATCTCTCAACAAACAAGAGAGATACACGACACTGCTAAAGAAAAATGCTCAAAACAAGAAGCATCACAATGCAGAAGGTATAAAAGGTGGAGCAAGAGGCCGAATGGTGGAGGAGCCACGCCTGTAGAGTCCTCTCAACGAATGTCTATGTCGCCGCCACGAGTGATCAGAAATCCACCCCAAATCAACACGGATGGATGAAGAAGATGCTTGCATATGACTTGGTGCAAAATGCACAATGGGTGCATACAAAAGAACATCAGAATGTGTGTCGGGTTGATCATGTCCGACAAATTGAAATCTCATATTTCTCAATCCCGAGTGAAAGTGCGAGAACTCATGTGTTGCTCATGATCCTCGAAAGAGTCGAGCGAATAAAAAAGGAGCTTTGTCAATGTGTGATCCCAATGAAGTATCTCGCTCGAAAAAAATGTCATGACAAGAATTCCACTTAACATGTGGAATAGAGGAAACAATATTCTGAATGTTTGCACAATGACTCGCTAGTGAAACCCATAGAACGGAGCATGCGAGAACTGAATGCAGTAGTATGCTTCTCAAAAAAGTCATGCAGCTAAGCAGAAATAGGATACACAACATGTGGTATTGTAATAGGCACATATGTGGAAGAGCATGCAATAACAAGCTTCATAGGTGTATGAGCATCAAGAGCAGAATGGACTCAAAGACCGATAGATCGGTGTCAATGGGTTCAGGAGCAATAGCTACAAGTGGACTAGGAGCATGGTTGTGGTTGTCCACAATATGATGGTGATGTTGTAGGCTAGCAAGTTTGTTCTGCAGGGAGTGTATTATTGTATCCTTATCATGAATGAGTGATTGTAGAAGAGAATTTTACTTCTTGAGCGATCTATTTTCTTCCACAAATTTTACAATATCCTCTTGAAGTCCACACACTTCAAGGAAAAGTATATCATTCTCAGAATCCATGATAGGTACAAACTGCAACTCCCAAAAGTTTAGGACGTTGGGCTCACCAAATTACATCCACAATTGATTACAACACTCCTCCCATGAAAGGAACGATAACTAAATTGTATCAAGCCAAGAACACGATGCTAATCAAACACCACGATCAATAAGATGAAAGTAATTCGCCATAATAGCTTTACATAAAACCTTTGCAAACAAATGAGTAGCAATATCATATATTATTATGGAACTCAATGCAATACATTGAGAATGGGTCTTGCTTAAATAGGTAAGGAATAACAATCTAAGAACCAAACAAGGTCGTAGATCAAGTCATGAATCAAGGAAATAATCGGTCATCAAAGAACTAGACAAGACCATAGATTTAGGAGAGAACTAGACATCAAGGATCTAGTCAATACCGTAGATCTAGGAAAGAACTATACCTAACAACTAGATAATATCTCCTAATATTTAAATAAATAAAAGAAATATCAACACACATAAGTGGGTGAGGATAAATACAATAAAGATAAATAAAATACCTAGGTGAACATAAGCTAAAGTAAATACCTACTCTAACCGGCTACTCCAAAGCATTCAAGCCAAAAGGGATTCAAGTCTACCAAAGGAAACGCATAGACACATTTTAACCCATCATAAACTTAGAAGCACTCTCAAACTCCACCTTCCAACATGCATAATACTCGGCAACAACCAATTAATGTTGAGAATGATGAGGTGACTGGTATGCATGAGGACTTTCTAATGCAAAGTAGTTCTAAGTATGCCACTTTCGTGATGAGGTAACAGACTCTATTCATGCTACCGATGTTCCTTTTGTGCAAAAGTCTTCCACTACTTTGCTTTCCCTCGGGGCCACTCAAGCATTAAACTACCCCGTAATCGCCACAAGTTTCTTCATCCTTGAATCCCTCTTTGCAAAAGCTAGCATTCATCCCAAAGATTGTCAATCATATCCCTATTGTTGACCTTGTCCATAATCATAATCACCCTTACAATGATTTCCACCACCTATTGCATGTTGTGTCTATTTTAAGCTACTATCCCAAGAAATCCCATGAATCTTCATTCTTCCCCCGCAACCTCTTCAAACCAAAATCCCCTATCAACCTTCATGATGGCAATGTCTTTCATCTCTTGTTGAAAATCTATTATATGATAAAACAACTTGGTACAAATATTGGGATTAAAGGAGTTCACAATCCAATCGTTGAGGATATCCTCTTTACTCTCACTCAAATTATGCTCACATAGCGTGAACACATAGGGACTCTTTAACCCCGTGTGTAACATTTGAATCGAATAGTGACCAAATAGGACAAAATGATGGACGCCATTAACACAGCCATGCTCAATGAAAATGCCAAAAGATGAATTAAAGCAACAATTGAGTCTACTCTTTCGGCTCTCTCCCCTTCCTTCCTGTCACACCCTCTGATACTCTTACCACCCGGTCTCCCCCTCTCCCCCTCTCCTGCAACCTCCCTCACCAACCCCCACCCCCAAAATGATAAGCAACTCAAGTTGGGGCTTATAGTGACAACAATTCTAAGGAAAATGCATACTTCACTCAAATGGCATCTTCTTCCAACGAAGAATAGACAGGAGGACCGTTTTCCTAATCTCTTGTTCATTATAGTTGACATTGCGCTAGCCTACAACGTGATGTCTATATTGTTGATAATTTCCTCTTATGTATGGCAAATATTTTGAATGGTTCTTGGTTTGATCACTTGTAAATATTTTTGGTCTCTAAGCTCAACTCTCTCGATCTCTTTCTCATTGTAACTCCTATTTCAGATATTGAGGAGCTAACTAGAGGAGTCTAATAACTATACCTTTTGTCAAAAGAAATAGTGAGAGGCCTAATAGCTAGGAGAGTCTAATAACTTCAACTTTTGTGAACAAAAAAAAATAGAAAGGGGGCTTATAACTAAAGGAGTCTATTTTCAGCAACATGGTTCTTATGTTCTTTGTAGTATTTGGAATCACTGGAGAAAATTTGTAGGATTGCTTCCCGGAGAGTAATCTGGGGCTTGAACAGGATGGGACCTAGGCAATATGTCCATTTGGTCTTGGAAACTTCAAGATACATGCATTGCTTCTATCCCCTATTTGCAGGCTCATAGACCGAGGAAAAAAGGCATTTTTGTTTGGAGGTACCTATGGGATACCAACACACGTGATTGGAAAGAGTGGAAGACACTAGCTAGAGGTTTTGCATTATCCATTGTAGATCAGCTAGTCATCAAGGATACCCCGAGTCTTCTTACCTCTGGAAGATGTATTTAAGCTAAACTTAGAATTGAAAGACTCCATTTGGAGAGACTGGAGATTGATGTATGGCCTTCCCATCTACAATTATGATACACACCACCTTTATCAACTTCTGCACCAAAAATGTCTCTTGGCACCTATCCTTAATCCTAGATGGCTTGCTTTTGATGTTGAATCTTTATGGCTACATAGATTGCATAGTGTTTGGGCAATAAAAGTAGCCTATAAACTAAGGGTGTTTGCATGGCTTGTCATTTATCAAGGTCTGCCTACTAAAGTCTGGGTATCTAAAAGTGGTTTCACAAATGGGTTATGCCCCTATAGTGCTAAATTTTAACTTGTAAAATACCTATTATGGGACAGTCCATTTGCCAAAGTCTGCCGGTAAGCAATAAAGACTAGAATGGCAATATTCTTTCATGGAAATATTCACTGGAGAGCAGTGTTATTGGGAGATTTCAGCATGCTGATGCATTCCCCTTTCAAAAACATACAGGTATCGGCCCTTTTATCCCCTAGAAATTAATAGGCAATTATATCTTCAACAAGTGTGTGTGCACGTTGAGGGTTTTTTGGCAGCCTCACAAAGTGAAGTCAGAATGCAATTGCTTGCGAAAGGACATCTGTTGCTTAAAGAGGCTAAGCAGTTTGACCCCAAGGATTATTCTGATTTGGCTGCCCTGCTGATTTGTTTAAGAAAAAATTTAACTGTTGTATTTTCCCCTGTACATCTGATTTTTTTGTACAGGCCCTTGTTGTAAATATTTTCTGTAAATATATGAAGTATATATTCAAAATAAAAAACCAGTCTATTAAAGATAAGGTAAAGATTATTGTTTTACACACCCCCAAGTAAGACACCAATTTGGCGTATGGACCCCCTTGTGGAAGCCCACAAGGGGTTGTTTTTTTAATTTAACCTTGTATATTGTTCAAGGAGGCACACATATTCTAGCCGTAGGGATTTGAACCAGTGAAGAAAATAAACATTCCAATGATGTTGAGTAAACTTAACGGCATAAACCACCATTAAATTTGGGTTAAACCTTACTGAAACTGTTATCCATGAGAAAACAATAATTTCTAAAATTAGTTTCTACATAATTATTTGCATCACCCAAGGTGATTATAGAATTATTGACAAGAGTATGATTAACTTTGCATTTGTCTTTATTCAAAGTATTGATGAACATTGACAGCCCTCTATGAGTTTGAATATTCTGTCACGTGCCAAAATTGAATTAATACATTCATTAGAATGGGACTTGAGTCTTATCTTGTGAGCGAAGTCACCAAGAAATAGAAGAGGATCTGAAACGCGGAAACAACAATTTTTCAGTACCCCTTGGAAGCGAAATAAGATAAATTATTAATAAAAGACATACTATATATATAGACACTTTAAAATATGGTATTCTTTTTTATTTTCTATGTTTTTAAAAGATTTTTTTCAAGGAACAGGAAATGCCTAGAAACCTACCACATACCGTTTCCAGAATGTTTCCAACAAGTGACAAAGCTTTTCTGGTGTTTTGGGAGCATTTTGCCTTAGAAACATTTCTAGCTGGAAACACCATGTGCATGGAGTATTTCTTGCAACATAGGTTGTAAGACAATAGAGAAGAGGCTAGTAAATGGAAAAGGTAAGGTTTAAATCAAGAGCATTTTAAAAAAGCCAATGTGCATTGGGGCATAAAATACAACAAATCATTGAGCTAAAAGCTTAGCAAGCTCATCGATTGGCAATCCTCCAAGAGGCAAGTCATCGAAGGAAATAGATTCCCCTCCATTGCTAAAAGTTCTTTGAGCTGACTTCTGCCCCTCGGATTCATTTGTTTTTACATGGGAATTTCTTTTCCAAGGCTTCTTCACTATTTTTTTACGTGAAAATCTGCGATTGAAGAATGGCCCTCAGGAGCATCCTTTGCAAAAGCAACAGCTTTTTCATGAACTATGTCAGGATCTGAAACAGATTCGTCTAGTAACAGAACCCTGCCTGAATTAATCGCCTCCCCCACAAGGTCTCAATGTGGAAGTCAACTCCTCCTTGACTAATTTCTGAAGTACTATTGGCTATTAATTCATTATCATCTATTTCAGTAATTGTGTCATCCTTTTCTTGCCCATTTGTTTCCTCTGGATATTGTATCTTTGCATAAAGCTTTGATTCCCCATACGAGTAAAGATTAGATTCTTTGTCAGTGGATTCTACGACATATTCCCCAACCATACTAGTTTCAGCTGCTGGAGAAATCGATTCAGTTAATCTTTTTGAGGAACCAGAAGTTAAATCTGGATGACGAAAAGAAACATCATCAACTGTCTTGGATAAAGCATCAGAGTCTTCTGATAATTGTTTTGAGGTTGAAAAAGCCGGATCCTCACCTCCATAGAAGAATGGCACATCCGAAGCCTGGGAATTATGTGCAGAGTCCTCACCCACACATTGTTCATCTGTATTTGTGGCCAATACAGAAACACTAAAGTCAAATTTTCCATTAGAAAATACCTTCACTTCACTTGAATCAACTAGCTCTTCAAGTTCCGCTTTAGAAGAAGAGGAAGTTTGGGACTTATAAGCAGAATCCTCCCCAAACATTCTGCATCTCTTTTTGTATCTGATACAGAAACATCTGAGATAAGGTCACCATCAGAAAAAATCTCTTTTCCATTTGATTCAATTAGCTCTTCAAGTTCCACCTCTGAAAAAGATGGAGTACTCAATTTGTCCTCAAAAGAACTAAATTCACCATCGCTTGTGTCATCTGCATTTTTGATCAAATGTTGCAGTCCAGTTGAGTTCCCAAGATTTGATGGTATTCCGTCTTTATCACCCATAGCCTCATCTGCAACATGTACGGATGGCATAGATCTACTTTCAGGCACATTTTCTTTGGTTAGAGCAAGCTCAGGTACCAGGTGTTCAGACCCAGACTTCTCACCATATGGAAGGTTAGTCATTACAGCATATCTGGTTGTGTCTTTGACTGAATCAGCAACTGAGCATTCCCTCTCTGAATGTGCTTCAGAAGCTCCAGCACCTTGTTCATTGGGTTTCCAGTCTTTTCCTCTCCACATTAATATGTGTTCATATTCAAAGGAAAGCAATACACAGGGAACCAGATCCTGCAATCCCATTGGAAACATTTACAGATAATGAATTTTGCATGTATTTTATACAAACATCTAACTAGGAATAAAAAACCATTGTTGCATGACCAAAAATAACTGGTGCATGCATCTTTTGTCATTTAAAATGCAGTTCCCAAAATATACAATCTAAACAAACCTTAAGTTTGGCGCCTATCTTTTGTAATCACTTGCTTTCAAGCCTTGACAATCAACACGAACCAGATCACTCACTTCAAAAGCATCTCTAACATCTTTTACAAGACTCAAATATACACCATTTTTGCTGCATAAACAAAGGGTAGAAATGTGAGTATTAAGTCTTATTTGATAAATTTTCCTAAGGACAGAAATGCAAATATGATTCCTACATGAAGTGAAAAACATTTAAACAGGCTCCTAGCAAGCTACTTATTAAGCCTTGATAATTTTTGCTACATTCTAAATTGGCAGCTTGACTCATCATATCGGAACTTTGTTTTTGATCATCTAATCCAGGTCCACTTAAGCTCCTATTTTGAGTTATCTTTTTTTTCCAACAAATAAATACATATGCAAAAATCATGAGCACATATTGAGAATGCATATATAGAAAATCAGTCCAGATGCTACCTAGTTTGCAAATTGGAAGTAATGATCGCCCCTTTTACGGAATTTGTTTGCTTCTTCTATGGTCAGACCTCCAGGAGCATTTTCAATCAACCGTGGGTAAACTGCAGCTACAGGCTTCCAAAGCATCATGGGAAACACGGGTCGTGTTTTGTAATTGTAATTTCGACCCGAAAAGATATACAGCTCCCCACTCCTGTAAATGATTTTTCCCCAGTTTTGTCCTGCCATTTTGTGTGATTTCAGAACAGAAAACAAGCACATGTGAACCATTACTATCACTTAGAAGAACGATAATAGGAAAGGTCCAGCTTCAATTTCATTATTCAAAAGTCCAGTGAGTACATACATTGAAACCTTGGCTGGACTTTCCAACAGTGTAATTGTACTAAGGATCTCATGTTATTTGATGTTGTCCAAGACAAAAACAGGACTGCAAAAATCAAGCAGTCCACCTTTACTTTCACTCATTACACAAGACAACAATGTTCCACGTTGGAGTTGATAAAAACGTTCTACAGTGTTAAATATGTTTTCTTTTTCTCTTTTTTTCCCTCTTTGTCACCTATCAAAGAAAAATGTCCACCACCCCTACCCGCCCGCATTCAAAATGTGTTATTTCAAACAAAAAAATTAGAGAAATGCCATTACGTTCTACAGTGTTAAATATGTTTTCTTTTTCTCTCTTTTTCCCTCTTTGTCACCTATCAAAGAAAAATGTCCACCACCCCTACCCGCCCGCATTCAAAATGTGTTATTTCAAACAAAAAAAATTAGAGAAATGCCATAAAAGACATCCAATGCTAGGCCATGGTAGATACATATGCCTTCCATGATTCAAGGAATATTTATTGAAATCATTCACAAGCATATAACTCTATTCATCTATACTCTGTCTATATATTATTATATTTATTATTTAATGTGCATCTTAAGAAAATTAAAATGAGATCATAACATATGATTGTATTTTAGAATGAAACAGTTATTATAAATGTCCAGATTTGACTTTTCAAACATTGCCACAACTAATAGTTGCTAAATAACTGAATCAAAGGATTTTGAGAACAGGAAAACAACTTGAAATGCCTAACAAACCTTAGAATGTCACATTTAACTCTAAAACAACAAATTAGTCTCTCTATTTAAAACAAGTATTAAAATGTGTAAATAAGAAAGCCCCAAACACAGCCGCTGTCACAGAGACAAGGAAAATAAAGGAAAAATGAATGTCAAACCATCCATCTGGACAGTCATGACTTGTTTGCATGAATTCTTGTTTTACTCAACTTGTTCACTTGCTTGCATACGCTTATTTGATGAAATGCTGCAAAGAAGGCAAGAGAATGTATGCACAAGTGGTCAAACAACAAAATTTAACTAGTTGATATATCTGCACCCCTCTTACATACCTCCAAATATGCTCATCTCCTGGGTAATCATAGCAAAGATTTGGCGTGGATTTACTCTAGTTTATGTGGCAGCTATTTCATTCATTCAATCATTCATCCATACAACCCTTTGCCCTACTAGGTCATTTGCATGTTTTGATGTTTGAATTATATTAATCCATACAATTAATGTTTACCATTAATGTGTTAATGAAGTTAATAAATAAAGAATTACATTGTGGCAGCAATATGAAGATGAAATTTTTATCCTGTACAATATCACTTTCATTTCTGAACGTAATGTGCATAGAAAATAAAATTAAAAAATCATTAAAAATCATAATAAATTTGAGAAATTGGAAATATAACGTTCATAACTTTTAACAAGTTTTAAGGGTTGTTTTAATAAAGCTTTCTTTGGGGCAAGAGAGCTTGATACACCATACCCTACCTGTCCCGGGTTCTATACAACCCATAAGCATTTCTAAAAATTATCCATGTCATATCGTCTCCAAGTCCACACCAGATATGCAAATAGGCATGGAAATGCATATCCAAACCTCAGGAGATGTATCTAGTAGCATACCTTTTTCTTCTTTGTTGGACTTGCCCAATGACCAATGAGGCATGAAATCTTTTTTCATGTAATTGCATGAATCTATCGAACCTATTTTTCAGACTTTCCTCATCAAGCAAATGTTGGCACACAAGTAAAGCTCTTCATTTGTACTGGGAACACTTGGTGTAGCGAGCCTATTCTGCAAATGAGAATTTAATGCAGCAAGTTGATTTTGAGCCATTTGGAAGGATAACTGGTCCTTGAAAGTTGAGAATTCCTTAGAAAGTTCTGCAACAAAGTTTCTAGTCTCAGTCAGTGACTAGGACTCGGTGATTTAACTTTGGGTGGCAAGGGTGGAATTATGGCATGTTCACATGAGGCTTGGGGTGCTGAGAATACACACAAATCAAAAGATAAAAGTTTTATGGGCAAGGGAGTGATTTCGCCTGCTTTTAAAAGGTATATTTCAGCTTGCACAACAAAGTCAAAATCCTAAGTAGAATTTATCCTCCTAGAGATTGTATCATGACAGCAATATCAAAATCAAGAGCTCTCAAATAATACAAGAATGTTGTACCTATAAGGGGTCTGTAATCAACAGGGATTCTCCTCCTAGTCTTCTCAGATGATAGATCTAAGATTGATATCTGTCATGTGCTCCATTGACGCCCTTTTGATTGTGCTTAGATGTTCTTCAGGGATAAAACATCCACATTCTCTCTGAATTGCTTGCAAAACCTTTCTCCTAACTTATCCCAACTGGATATTTATTGTGGAGCCAAATTCCTAGACCAATATTGAACCTTTCCCTTAAGAGATGAGGCAAGCAATAAGGGGTTTGCATTTTATTCTGTTATATTGTGGATTGCGCATATGTTAGCCATCTGAATAAAAGGAAGGCAAGGTTTTAAGAGCCGACTTTGGCATATCATCCCATTGCTGCAAGTAAAGAGGATTACCAAAATCCCATGAAACAAAAAGTAGGGTTATTTGTAAGGCCATGGTGTTCTAGTCTTATTAGAGCTTGAGAGCACTTGAAAGGGTATTTTCTTTAAAGTAAAATACAAAAACGCTTGAGAAAGGAGGATAGGGTCTGCCCTAAAATGGATTTGGGCTTCTTAGAACCAGTGGAGTTGCCAAGTGAGAGACTTTTTCCTTCAAAAGTATGTAGAGTCAAGAGTCAAGATTCTCGCCAAAACCTCGACTGACAAAGCATAAATCAGGGACTTTGTGCAAACTTTTCAATCAAAACCAAAGCCTATCCCACTGGATGTGCCAGAAACTGTTGATGCTAGGAAATGCCGGTAATTGCACCCGCATTTCAAACACAAGAAGAGAACTGGCTCCGAGTGTGGGACTCACTCTTTGAAGCAAGCCTCTTGAGGGAGTTGGCTCTCATCCTAAATTACTCTAGTGTTATCCCTATTCTATCTACTAGCTGAGCTATTCCAATGACCTTAAGCTAAGGTTTTGATAAGGGAACAGGGAAAGAGAGAAACAAAAAATGATGGTGATGCACCAAAGATTTAGGGTCTCTCTCTATCTAAGTATAACACAGTATATAGACACTTGCACATATAATTCACACACAATATCACAGTGCAACAGGAGGTAAGAGAGAGATCTACAAGAGATCGGGCGGAGCACAAGAGAGGGTTAAAGGGCAAAAATCAGCCACAACAAATATTAACATTGCTTATGAATACACAACTATTTTATATTGTAGAATGAAGCACTAACCGCATTACAAATGTCAATATAGAGACTAAGATACCCTTTGGGAATTCAAGTCAACTCCAGAGATAAGAAGAATAGAGAGAAAATAACCCTCTTTACAGAGAAAACTGTGCTACTTATAGAAGAATGGATGAGAGGAAGCTTGAGAAGCAAGAAAAGAGAGTATTAATGAGAATATATGACTATCCCCAAATCTGCAGAGGATCAAATCATGTTTTGAGCTTAAGTGAACCCAATTCTCAAAGTGATCATAAGTATTCTCATGCGCTGCCTTGGGAGAGAGAAAATCTAATATTTAACTCTACTGCTCATTGAGATCTGAAGAGACACACTTTAATCTTGCAGAGAAATTGTGACTCGTTGGGGGTTTAAAACATTAAATGAGAGTTGTATTGAGTTTTCGAGAACCATCTAAAATACATTCATGTAGAGAAACAACTTCCAGAGACTTTAACTGGGAATTGTAGGCTGTGTACACTTGATCAATCTGAAAGTGACCTCAATTGAAAGCTCTATTCAAGAGCTTCCCAACGAGACCAAAATCGCGTTGATTGGAGCTATTTTGTGAAGGTTATGGCCCTCTAAATTTCTTAGGCGGTGCTTTCATGCAAATCGGTCTTAAGGGACATGTGGCAATTCTGTATTGGCTCTCATAGTGAATACATGGTCCAATTACAGAGTCTCGCAGTTTTCTTGGATCTCTACAGGTCGTGTGACTTGTTATCCGAGATGATAACATCTGTCAAGATCATGAATCCTCGCACTCACAAAGTCCCAAACACTATTTCTAATCTCCACAAACATTGTATCTGTGATTGCTATGTGGCACAATCACAGAGTCACTCTGCTTAGACATGTGTCCCGCCTCACCTATGAACAATTTAGAGACCTATCCGAGATGTTGACACTTCACCATCATGGGCCCAAGTCAAAGACTCTCTAACACCTTTACAGGCTCTATTTTGTCTTCATGACTATGAGCATTGTGGGATCCTGACACATGTCCTCAACTTTACACTTAATTTTGTGCCTCCTCGACCAAAATAATAACTCGCCCAACTTAGAGCTCTCAAGCCTTCTTCTCCCTGCACTTCACTT
Source organism: Taxus wallichiana var. yunnanensis (assembly GCA_018340775.1). Lineage (NCBI taxonomy): Eukaryota > Viridiplantae > Streptophyta > Pinopsida > Cupressales > Taxaceae > Taxus > Taxus wallichiana. The sequence continues at coordinate 897,822,015 of CM031239.1, forward strand.
TATAATAAAGAGAGTTTCTAAATAAATGCTTTTGTTACGCTCCTCACTAATGGTTGATTATTCCCGCTGTCTGATTTCAAAAGGGATCGATACTTCTCTGACATTAGAGACACTACTTGGAGTTTTGGGGCTCTCTTGACTGTAAGCTTGCTAGACACTTGCCCACAGGTCTTCAAACATTATTGAAGCTTAGAGTGGCTGTTTTGGGCTCCTTGAACCCTGTCAATATAAGGGGTGCCGCCATTGAAGCCTTGTGCCTGCAGAATGTTGTGACCACTGCCATTTTGATCTTCCTGAATTATGTGACTGCATGAGGCATTAGAGGGGCAAAGACGCTCTAATTGAATGGGAAAACACAGCAGCGAAAGGCATTGAGAGAAAATGTGTTTGAGAGGGAACTTGAGGGGCACAAGGTTAATAAAATGGGTCAGTGCCACATTAGATGAATACTGTATGATGGGAAATATGTGCACAACTATTTGAGGAGAATCCCCATATTATGTTGCATAGTGATCACTGCACAGGGTGGCTGCATTCTGGAATGTTGTGCACAGAAAGGTTATAAAGTAATGCACAGTGACAAGCTTCACAGTTGCATAACACGGTAATGCAACTCATATCTTTCTTTAGGCGTTGTCCTACACTTGCCTAACCGCATCTATAGACTGGAAGTGTGTAAGCAACATCTTGATAATGCTCTGACACAGAGTTGTTGAGGAGCAGTTATGTAATGATTACTTTGTTCAGCGTAATGTGAGTCTCTAAAGATTCCGTTGTTGTGTGGGCACTACAAAATGTGGTGTTGGTATAAGGCATGCACTCTCTCTAAGGAGTGGTTGGTCATTGGATTGGAAAATACAATTGTAAGATTGTGAATATGTAAGTACACAATCAAGTGTATGCATTGTATGATAAGATATAAATCCTTGAGTGAGTCATTGTATTGTATTAGGTTTAGGTAATACAATTGAACGAAGGTTATTGTGTTGGGTTTTTTATACGGAAGGGTTTTCCCAAGTGAAATTTTGTGTATCCTTTGTGTGTCATTCCTGTGTCGTTCTGTTATTTTGTTTATAGCATAGCTCCTCTCTATATTTAGTTCATTGAGCACGGATGTGTTGCTCCTACTAAGCAAGGTCGGTCTTATCCCAAAATCCGAGGCTAGTACCCCAACAACTTGCACTTTTGAGTTATCGACAAGTATCATGGTATTGAGGTTTCAAAGGGATTGTGGAGTATGAAGACAACAACGTTGTAACAAATTTTTGCACGTGCCTCACGGACACAAAATTTGCTGAGATTCACATGTTGAGAGGCTTTTGCAGATGGCTTGCCATGCTTGGTCCTTTCTTGAGACAATACATGGATGATATGGTGTTTGAGACACCATTTTCCTCTCTTGATGTTGATAAAGATGTTTAAAGGCGAGTTCTGATCCTCTTGGTTCACTTGTCGACGGACTTGATTGTAAACAAGACATGGTTGGAATAAATATTCACAGATGGCTTTCAGAAGATGGTGTTGGCAAGCTTGCACCACATACATTAACAACGATGCATATTCACTTGTACTTTGAATTGTTGGAAGGCCTAGCAATATTGCAGTTCCAAAAACAACAATGATGATAACAAGTTTTTATGCATGCCTCAAGGAGAAAGGTTTGCATATGATTCACATGCCAAGAGGCTTTTGCAAATGAGTTGTTTTTGCCTATACATCTACATCTTTTGCACTTGATGGGCCTACACAATCTGCATTCTTCTTCGAGTTACTCCTACCGGCAAGTCTAGCTTGAGCAAGCATCATTTGAGCAACCCACACTCTTCGACATGCAGATATATGTAGCAGATACAATTACATTTTCGATGGAGTGACTACTCCCAGATATTTCACACACAACATGTGAATATATTCAAGAATACATTTGCATTTTTAGTGATGGAATGACAACTTCCAAATATTTCAGGTTTTTTTAGATCAAGCAACAACTCAAAGATGTCTTCAACTTTCAAACAAGGAGATAAATCAAAGATTTATTGAGTTTTAGACAAGGCAAGAGCTCAAGGATACTTCAATGACAACTTCAAATAAAAAGAACGTGTCGGGTGATCAAAAGGTTTGGAATCCAGTTTCAAAGCAAAAGTGACAAGCATACTTACCAAATCCAACCGGACCTACACAAAATCAGTCTCGATCCGGATTTTTCAGCCTGCCCGGATAAATTCGGTCTGGTTTGCCCCTAATTTAGAGAACAAAAAAAAAAAAAAATTTGGTTTTTGTACTTTTTACAAAAAAAAAGTCACCCATCAAACTTATATATTAACTAGCACTTGCACTAAACGAAGGTGCAATTTATGCCAATAGTAAAATATGTGGGTTTATTTTGTCCTGGGCAGTAAGGCATGTAAGGTTTGGAGTCGACAAAGCAACTCCAAGATGTATTGAAGTCCGACCTAGGTAGCAAGGCAACAAACATACGTATCCCACAACCAATTGACCATTATGTTAGTGACAACACCACCACCACTGCAGTTATGCCCCTATTAGGTAAGGATCATAATATATTACCACGGACCACGTTAGCCAACCAAAGCAGGATTGATTTTTAACTAAATACAGATTTTTAGAGTCGTAGAAGCAATTTCAAGATGCATCGAGCCCACATCACCAACTATGTCCACCATTGCCGACGTGTCGCCCGAGCTGAACATAGAGGCGTAGGGGCTATAAGCCTATATCTAATTCAGCCTCTTGCTCGTGTGCACCATGTGTCCGTGAGGAACATGAGACTAAAAACAGTAAATCACCTGACTTTCAATTTTTCTCAATAAATTATTTTGACCGTTCAAAAATATCACAAGGTATTTGGTCTCGTAGACCTAATGAAACTATCAATAATACCCACAGCAATTTAGACATTCAAAATCAAACAAAAACTCCACAAAAAAACAAGAATGACACATTTCCTTAAAAAGTAAACCTAAGTTGCTGATATATTTTGGATACACGTATGGATACAAGGTATCCGATACACGGATATGGCAAAAATAAATTTGGCCCCAGCAGTACAAAATACATATAAATATTATAAATATATATAAATTCCAGCCTAATAAATAGGAATTAACCACGTATTACGCACATATGAAAAACAAAACAAGCTAAAAACCACAACAAACTACTAATAATTTCATTGAACCTGGGCACAAGCATCATCTCTACCACATCTAGTGGAGGTGTTTATCTCATTTATGTCATACATGCTATTTTTGTCCTTGTTTTTATGGCTTCTATTTGGTACCTTCCGTAGAATAATGCTGCTGCAAAAATGTAATTTCTGCTGTAAAGATATATTACATTTAAAGTAGAAAGAAAATTAAAAATTGTTTCAGGCCTGGAAAACGCTGGGCAAGTCTGGGTACTGCTGGGAGGCTGGGCATTTCCGGTGGGTATCCGAGCCGCACCTGTACCGGGTACGCTTTCATACTCGTATCGGGTGCCCTAGGGGTGATGTTTCGATAACTCAAAAGTAAACATAAACTATGAATATAAAATAATCGATGACTAACAATTGTACATGAGTTGAAAACTATACCGAAAGGATAACAATGTTAAGTTTGTTGGAGTTGTAATTTGCAATGAAATGTATGCTATCTTAAATTGTTTTAAGTTTGTGTGATGGGGAGGAGCAAACAATGTAGTACACTACAACATCCGACAAAAAACACTTCCTATTTTGCCTTGATGGATGTCCATACCCTACTGCAAAGCTCTTACTTTGCCATGGCCTACAAGTATGTTGGTAAAGGTGAGCTGATCGGGTTGAATATCTATTTGTTGCATTTGGTGAAATAGTCTTAATGGCTCTTGAGGATGACCATGTCTAAATCTTCCTGACACCATTTGTCACCTACCAATAAGAAACTTACAAAGAAAGCTATGAAATTATTAATTATTTATAGTTAAAAACACAAACACATGTAAACGGTTGTCAATGTTAAACATGGGCTGGAGTCATGACCACAAAGTCTCCCTCACCTTGGACATATCAAACGAGAAATCCAAAAGTCATGAAATCTCCCACCAACAAGGATATGGCAAGGACATTAATAAATTTCCCACCAACAAGAATATGCCACAAATTTATTTCACCTCAATAATGTTGAATATATAATGAACCATTCAGTTCTGCACAGTTATTAAGGAGTTATAATTGATAATTGTATTGTACCCATGTAACCATCATCCCTACATATAAATAAAATTCTTCATGTGACATTTGAGCAGTGCAGTTTGCCTTCTCATAATTCTCTTTGCTTCTCCTTCTACTAACATTGGTATCAGAGCGTCCAAGGTCGCAGTTCAAGGAAGCCTCCAAGAGGCACGGACTGGAAATTTGCAGAAGCCCTAACAAGGGCACAAATTTTGTAAAACGTGAAGGTATTTGGAGAAAAATACAGTCACGTCTGAGGAAAGTTCAGTTTTGAGGGCAGCAATCACCATTAAAGTCGTGGAGGTCTCCATTTGCAGAAGTCGTGCATTGGTGAAGGGTTACAGTCGCAAATACTGTCGCGATTTCCTGTTCCATACTGTTTTTAATAGACGCTAATACAGTCGTGAGCGCAGAATCATGAGGGCAAGCAAAAACGAAGGCATTCTCCAAAAACGAGGACAAAATAGTGATTTTCCACAATTTCGAGGGCAGTTCAAGATCAGTTCGAGGGCAGAAGTTCTTCCATTGAAAGTCACTGAATAATATTCATTTTCAGTAACAAAGGTATTCACCTTGTGATTTGCATTTGAATAATTAATTTCATACTATTTGCTAGTGTGGGCAACATATTATTTTATTATTTCCGTTACTTTGGAATAATAAAATGGCAAATATTTCAAATCTAATTCTGTCGGACTCACAAAAATTAATGGGCACAAATTTCAATGTATGGAGCCATAAGATTTTGACGCTTGTAGAATTTTGTGATTGTGATAAGATAATCACGGGTAGCGAAGGCAGACCTGCTACAAATTTTGCAGATTATGACAAACGTCATAAGGAAGCTCTTTTGCTTCTCAAGTTGTCGGTGTTGGATGATATGATACCGAAGTGCAGAATGCCACTGTGGCAAGCACGTTATGGACAAATCTAAAAGACAAATATCAAACGTCAAAAAAAGGATGGGTTTTATACCTCAAGAATACATTGTTTGCTTTGAAGTTACAAGAAGGTGGATCGCTATCTGAGCACCTACTTCAGATGAAAGACCTCTCGAGACCAGTTATCTTCCATAAATAAAAAGGTGGACGATGATGATATGGTGGCTTTGGTTCTAAATAGCTTGCCTTCTTCATATGAGTCATTTGTGGAGGCACTTCATTTAATGGTTGAGAGTCAAACTCTTACGTTTGACAAGGTGAGTTCCTACCTATTGCAAAAGGAACGAAGACAAACACAGGCTCAAGAGTCCAATTTTGGACAATCTGAGAGTGCTTTTGCTGCTTAGTCCAAAGGAAAGTGGAAACGACAGGCTAAGACATCCACTTCCTCTCCTAAACATCAAGTGAAATGTTACTATTGTCACAAACTTGGTCATGTGAAGGATTGTCGGAAACGACTCAATGCCCTGAAGAAGCAAAAGGGGCAGGCACATGTGGCTACAGTTGAACACAAGTCAGAAGATGAGTATGCTCTCATGGCATCTTGCACGGTTAATGGCAGCCCTACTTGGTGTTGGTTCTTTGATTCCGGAGCATCATGGCATTTCACATGTCAAAAAGATTGGTATGTCAATTTTCATTCATGTTCTTTTGATTCAGTTACTTTAGGGGATGGAAGATCACATGTTGTAGAAGGTATTGGGGATGTCCGTATTATGTTAAATAATAATACCAAACTGTTTGTCAAAAATGTTAGATATGTGCCTAACATGAATAAAAATTTGTTATCTATTAGTCAACTAACTGATAATCCTAATATCTCTGTAAACTTTTCTGGCAAACAATGTATTGTGTCTGACATCAAGCAAAATAAGGTTGTTGCCCTGGGAATTGGGCATGGTGGTGTATATAGACTTGTTGATCCTGCCACGATCAACTTGCATGCCATGGTTGTGGAAGGCAATACAAATGTTTTATGGCACGAAAGATATGGCCATCTCAACCTTCAGTATCCAACTCGCCTTCATAGAGCCAACATGGTTGCTAATTTGCCTCCTATACAAGAAAAACAAGGTATGTGTGATTGATGTTTTGCAGGAAAACAGAAACGGAAGCCTTTTCCCACTGAAGGTGCTTGGCGTGCAAAGGGGCTCTTGATCTTGTGCATGCAGATCTATGTGAGCCATCGTGGAAGACTCCCACAGTCCTTGGTGCACGTTATTTTCTCTTGTTGGTGGATGATCATTCTTGGAAAATGTGGGTCTATTTTTTGAAGAAGTCTGATTGCTTTGCTTCTTTTGTCAAGTTCAAGGCCTTGGTGGAGAATCAAACCAACCGACGGATCAAGACTTTGAGATCCGATAATGGGGGTGAGTTCACCTCTAAACAGTTTGCAGATTTCTGCAGTAAAGAAGGGATTCAACGCCAGTTGACAACCCCTTATACCCCACAACAGAATGGGGTGGTAGAATGACTGAACAGAACCATCATAGAGAAGTTGTTAACACAACTGTATATATTCTCAATTGAGTCCTTGCAAAGCTTTGTAGGACATCACACCGAAGAGGCTTGGTCCACAATCAAACCAGAGGTATCAGCATTTCGTGTTTTTGGTTCAGCTGCTTATACTTTGGTTCCTGCAAGTAAGAGGAGTAAGTTAGATTCCAAATGTTCTAGATACTTTTTTGTTGGTTATAGTGATCAATCTAAAGCCTATAGATTGATTGATACTTCCACTAATAAAATCATTGTTAGTCGGGATGTTGATGTAAAAGAAACAGAGTCTTTCTTTGGTTGTAATCAACAAGGGACCAACAAGGGGGCAACGATCAGCAAGGGGTCATAACAAAGTTTGGTACTCTTTCCTTGCCCAATCATGAATCTGGTTCTTCTCATACTCCTCCACAAACTCCAGGACAGTCTATGCACTCTCCCACTGAGACTTTTGAGTCTCCAAGAAATCAACTTGCGTTGGTTTCTCCTCCTAAGTACCACAACCAGATACGACATCCTCAGTTCAACGGCGGCCTAAGTGGTTTTACTCCACTATTCAAGATTTGAGGAAGGAAGAATTGTCTCCTCTCTTAGATGGAAGGTCTCGACGAATTGGTAAGCAAATTGATTATTCCGAGCACGCTCAATTTGCTCTTGCTTCTGATCTTCTTCATATTCATGAGCCACAGAAATACTTTGAAGCATGAGGCATACCGGAATGGGAAACTGCCATGCAACTAGAGTATGATGCCTTGATTAAAAATAATACTTGGAAGTTGGTACCATTGCCTCCAGGGAAACATCCCATTGGTTGTAAATGGGTGTATAAAATCAAGTGTAAAGCAGATGGTACTTTGGATAAGTACAAGGCTCGGCTTGTTGCGAAAGGATTTTCGCAACAAGAGGGGATAGATTATGAGGAGACTTTTGCTCCTACTGCGAAGATGGTCACTTTTCGGCTTCTTCTTTCTTTTTTTGCGCTCAGTTTGGTTGGAAAGTATATCAGATGGATGTCAAAAGTGCTTTCCTAAATGGGGATTTGGAGGAAGAAGTGTATATGACACAACCTGAGGGTTTTTGGGCTTGTGGTCGTGAGCATCTGGTATGCAAATTGATTAAGTCCTCTGTATGGACTTAAGTAGGCTCCTCGAGCTTGGTACATCAAAATAGATAAACATCTCAGAGATTCAGGCTTCACACAGAGTCATTCTGATCTAAATCTCTATGTCAAAAGCAATGATGATGACATTGTGATCCTTATTGTTTATGTTGATGACCTTGCCATCACAGTAGTGAAGATGTTGCAATTCATCAAATAAAATCATATTTATGTGTTTTTTTTGACATGACTGATTTAGGCCTCCTTTCACTATTGTCTTGGTGTAGAATTTTGGCAACATAATCACTTGATTTTCATTTCTCAAGTATGCCACGAACCTGTTACAGAAATTTCAGATGTATGATTGTAATTCTTCTTCTACACCTATGGAGGTCGGGCTGAAACTCTCAGCTCATGATGATTCACCACCGGTCAATGAATCATTATACAGATAGTTGGTGGGTAGCTTGATCTATCTAACAACTACACGACCGGATCTTTGTTTTGTTGTCAGCTATCTCTCCCAATTTTTGTCTAAACCAAAACTCATTCACTGGGGAGTAGCAAAACGAGTTCTAAGATATGTCAAAGGAACTCTTGACTTTGGCATTCTATATCAAAGAGTTGCAGATTTTAGATTGATTGGCTATACCGACTCTGATTGGGGAGGATCAGAAATACTCGACGATCTACCATTGGATATATCTTATCTTTTGGTTCAGGAGTTGTTTCTTGGCAGAGTAAACTTTAGCCTATTGTTGCCATCTCCTCTACTGAAGCGGAATACAAGGTTGTTGTTAGTGCCAATTGTGAAGCAATATGGCTTCGTCGGATTCTGACTGATTTTCAGTTTCCCCAAGCTACTTGCTACACCTCTTTCACTCTTTTGTGATAATCAAGGTGTTCTAAAGATGGTGAAGAATCTTGTCTATCATGCCCGCACTAAACATATTAAGATTCATCATCACTATATTCGACAATTGGTTGATTCCAGTGATATCTCTCTTCATTTTTGTCCTTCGGATCAGCCTGCTGATGTAATGACTAAACCTCTTGGTCCTTTGTTGTTTGTCAAGTTTAGAGATAAACTTGGTGTTGTTTCAAGGTTAGTCATTAAGGGGGTGTTGAATATATAATGAACCATTCGGTTTTGGGCAGTTATTAAGGAGTTATAACTGATAATTGTATTGTAACCATGTAACCATCATCCCTACATATAAATAAAACTCTGCCTGTGACATTTCAGCAGTGCAGTTTGTCTTCTCATAATTCTCTTTACTTCTCCTTCTACAAACAAATAAACCCCAATCTAGAAACAATACAAATGCATCCTATTCGGATTGATTAATTAAAAAAAAAAGCAAACAAGACATTAGAAAAAGACAAAAGTTAACGTTAATTGAGATTAATTTCCTTTTTCAATGCAAAGTTCCTTAACTCTCCATTGACATGTGTAATGTCGTTAGTGTAGAGAGGAAAAAATCTAGAGCTACTACTTTCAAAAAATGTCAAGGCTGTTAATAATTATTAAAGATTTCAAGCGTTCACTTTTATTTGCCTTTAAACCTCCTTTGGCCATATACTCACAAAGCAGTTTCCTTTGACTTTTTGTTTTTCATTTTTTTGGGCCTTTTAGTATACGGATGCCACTAAAACCCAAAGAAGCAGCACAACAAACTCCACTTCCACCATATTTATGCACTGCCGTGAATTTCACGGCACAAGTAGAGCTAGCTCTTGAGGAGAAGGAAAATGCCCTGTTCTAAATCTCCCATTTTGACAGACGTTAAGAGGATGCTAACAAAGGTTGTGACTTCTAGTATTACACCTATCGATCGCATTTGTCTGAAAAGTTCCAAGGCCTTTTCAACAAACCCATTTTTTGCATATCCACCAATCATTGCAGTCCACATATCTTTTAGACATTTTGTCAAACAGTTCACCTACTTCCACATTTTACAGACATATCTGCCAAGGCACTTGCAACTTAAGCATTTGCCGAAAATCCCTTCTCCATAATGCTTCAACAAATGTCCATGCCCTGTTTCAAGTTCCATTTTTGCACAGTTCGTTGCATGCTAGCCAAGGTGAACTTATCACATTCGACTCCCATTTGGTGAAACACTATGTTGATACAGTGCGGGTCCGAAACGCAGAAATGTCGATTTTCAAAAAAACCTTGGGTACGAAACGAAACGTTATGGAAATGTCCATATAATATATGATAAAAAATTTAAAATTATATATATATATATGCATAGTACTCATTTTCAAAATTTTAGTCCATGGACCATAAGAGATAAAGCACTCAAAATATTTTGTATTCATTGAAGTTCTAAAGATTCATCATTCAACATGGTTACAATTTCAATGTTTCATATATACATGATTATAATCTAGATTCTAGAATATATCATCTAGATTTTCCTCATAATCATTTGTCATGCATCCATGTTTCAAAAATTATAGTTGTAACCTGCTTCATTGTATTCATTTGATTGAGGATTCCAATGGAAAATTCTATTCTAAGGAGCAGTAATATACTGAGTCAAAACCTACTTTCTAGCCTGAAATTTCTTGGTTTCTGCTAGATTCTTCCTACTTTCTTTGGATTACTATTCTGACCCAAACTATCTTTAGGCTTGTTTAATGTGCCTCCTTGTTAGTATAGTTTTAATGTTATAAGACTTTACAGCTGAGCACACTGTAACTTATTCCTGGGTTTGGAAAATTCTCTGAGCAGAAATATAGGCTATATTTGAAAAGATTAAGTGGAGTAACACAACAGAAAACTGGAATAAACTCTTCCTTATAATACATAAGCCGCAGAAACATCCTGGAAATGCTGGGGGCGCTTCGGAAACGTCCAAGACATTTCATACCCATTTCCGTACGGAAATGTTTCAGTGCTAGATACGAAGGGATGGGGCACATTTCCTGGCAACATAGGTGAAACAGTGTCAATGAAAAAAATGAAAACAGAAAGGCATAACTATACAGCAAGCGCCCTTGTAGGTATATCTGCAAAATGTGCAACCAAAAAAAAGCGCAAGCTCATAGGCACATGAATATCGAAACTAACGAACCCCCCACACCGTCGATCACTAACGCAGACCATTTCACGACAAAATGCTAGAGGAATCCTAGGCACAACTTGAGCTCATTACCAAAGGCTGACTTATGCAAGTGCACAACACCCCACACTACAATAGTGAGGTAGTCAACGTCATAATACATTATCGTCCTTTGAACCTCGCGGGGTACTCGAATAGGTCCGTACCACAATAGGATGGTGTGGGAGAGATGCAAGTTGCCTCTCCCCTAAAGCACAATGGTGGTCCAAAATCCCGAGGAACAACCATTATTTTCCACCCTTTACACCATCCCAATTTGGGGTCCCCTTGGGTGTTCCGAGTGAAAAAAATACCTTCACCAATCAGCTTGGCGTGTCTTGGATGACAAATCCATTGCATTCCCCACACGCCCTGATCCACTATTATTCCTACCAGTCACGCGGAATGGAAGTCGTCCAATACCATTTGGGGTATCAAATGGGTTAAGGCTAGGCTGCGACGGGTTTTGCAACCGAGTTCCTCTAGCCCTGATCACTCGGTTCCCTCCCCTCGCCCTTATGGAGGCATAAGGCTTAGATGAGTTTATCTAGTTGGGCGCAAACCACTGTCCCCAAGGACACACAGCAACATTCCTGTCCCAATACATTTATGAGTTATGTCGGTAGTCCCCCATTGAGAGTTTCATGTGATGGCATTTACTGCCACAACAAAATTGCTGCCCCATGTAACTACAATAACCTGAAAATTAGAAACTAGAAAAACAAAGCAATATAGTTCATTTTCTAACCTTATTTCAATGAAGTTGTGTGTACTTCATGTATTGACCAAAACTGTCACCTTCAAATAAGCAAAGTGCCAAACACCAAGGTGGTCATAAGTTCATGGAAAAGATTACTTTAGTATTTGGGCATGGCATGTCACATCAGCAACATGAAACTGCGCACCAAATAATTGCACAATCGCATCCTAGTTAGACTTCTGAGATCAATGGCTGCATATTGCTAGATATCAATAGTAATACAGCACAAAACAGACTACACTAAACCATAAAATCTATGTTAAACAAAAAGGAATATCATGCCAAGTTTTTAAAGCTAACAACATATTGCCAAAAACCAAAACATGTCTATTCCAACAAGTAAAGCACAAACCCTTAGGATACTTAACTTGCAATACCTGTACTCATCAAGGCAGGTGAGCTGGCAAACTCCTACTTGGCATACACAGCTTTCGACCCAAAAAAATTTAAAAAGGAATTTGTAATGAAGAAAAAATTCTTCCGAGTTTACCCCTGCATGGTGATAGATAAAAATTCTGACTGACTAAGCATGACTACTCGCCTATATGCCATACTCAAAATACTTATTAGGTAACTATGAGGATAGCCATATATCCAAAAGACATTGTCCTTTCAGAAGGGCCGCCAACTAGCAAATGTGGCATAGCAGAGTATCAAGATGCATGCTAAAATTGTACTTTGGGCTGCATAACTAGCTTCCTACCCCTTTTTCAGGCAGAGTTTGACCTTTGAATAATATAAGAAATATAATTATACATTGAGAGCAATTAAGCATCCATCTAAAATGCAGAAGATAATACTAAAACTACAAGAGCTTGACCAAAATGCATCCAGAATTTGCACAAGCCCTCAAAAAGATGGCATGTGAGATAAATCAATATTATTTATTAAACGTTGTCACACCGAGAGGCATTCTACAAGCACCGGAGCTGGTTGTGGGCTGTAATGTCCGGGAGTGTGTTCACGTTTAATCCCGGCCTTAAATTTGACGTCCTTTTTTCTTGGAGAAGTCACTTGAAAAATCAGAATAACTTGGACATAGGGTGGAGTTTGAATCCTTTTTTGCTGGAAATATTTTCTCGAGCCTTACACATTGATATATCTAAATTGACACCTAGATTGACACCGTTTGTCACCAGTCAGTGGGAAATATGCAAAGAAGCTAATGAAGTTATCAATAATTGTGATATGCGAAATATCCAAGGCAAGAGCTTCGAGATTGATATCTATCGGTGTTTTTCAGATAGATGTATTTAAAATATCTGTACTAGTCTATTTTCCAGCTGTGCTTTAAAATTGTTGTATAATTTTTTTCCTTATAAAGGTCTAATACTTTGAAATTAGGTACAAGATACCTAACCAGCTCCCTTATTATATTTCCCAATCCTTTGACCACTTAATAGTCGTTCATGGGAGTTTTTATCACTCAGCTATACTTTCAAGTTTATCTTTATTCCAATATTGTTTGTGCCTACAACATGTGGATTTGAGATGCCTCCCACAGTCCATTTATACCCAATGTGATATTGTGAGGGAGCCAAAAATTTAAGAACAAATAAAATAGAATACTGGTTGATAAAAGTATTGTGTGTGTATATAGATAAATAGAAAGCTCAAGTCTGATCACCAACATGATAAGAGAAGTGTTGAACACAGTCATGATCATCAAGTTTTTTTGAAGGAGGTTACTTTAGTCTGTAGGCATGACATGTTCAAATCAGTAAAATGCAAAACCACACAAACTAGTTCCACAATCTCATCATAATTAAACTTATAAGATCAATGATTATATATATTTAGATTTTAAGAACAACAACATGGCATACAAACAAAACATACTAAACGACAAAAATATGAAAAACAAAAAGGAACATTTCAAAAATATTTAAGACTAAAAACAGCACAACAAAATAGAATTTAATGAACTCAAAGGTCTTGGGCTATTGGTGAGTTACAAGTAGTTTGTAATCATCAACCCCAAGTTCCATTCCCATTGAGTTGAGTAGATGCTTTCAATAAGCGGTCATGGGGATACCTTGAGGTAGGGGTCGGGCTTCTCCATATGGACCAAGCGGATCATAGCGGGCGCTCGAATGCAGATCACTAGGTGGACATTAAGGACCCAAGCCCACCCCACGTCCCGATTAGAGAAAATGCTCCTCCACCACTCTAGTTCATAGCTCGGTATAATAAAAGCATTTACCATCCAAAGATTAGGTTGATGGGGTCGGAGTGGTGCGGTCAAGTCATACGGTTGTGTGCTAGTCCACCCGGTTTCAAATCCCCCCAAGCACGATCCTCTCCGGAGGTGGTTTTGCTACAGTTGCGACATCTCTCGAAACTCGTTGCAGTGGCATCACTTTGTTCCTCGTTGCAATGGCAGCTCTTGGCTCTTCGCTGCAGTTGCAGAAAGACTCCTGAAACGGCTTCACTCACGGTGCGAGATGCAGCTCGCTGGACTCCTTTTTGAAATATGCGATAGTTGCAACACTCTAGAAATTGGCTTCACTCGGTTAGCTAGACTCCTTGTTGAAATACGCTGCAGATGTAGCACTCCAGAATTTGCTTCACTCGGGTTCCTTGTGTTGGTTCCCCTATTGGAACAAGAGGATGTGGGCCCTCCCCAAAAAACCCTCAAATATTCACCCTTAATCAAAAAAATATATAGTTTAATAATTTAATTCTCTCAAGTCAAATAATAGCCAAAATCCAACCCCAAAGTGCCAACCAATGTCTATACCCACAAGTGGAGCTCAAACATTTAACAATACTTAAACTTGAAATACGGTACTCAACTTGTACTCATCAAGGTAGGTGACTTTGTAAAACTCATACTCGGAACACACAGATTTTGACAAATAACGCAACAACAAATATGTTTTTAATGATGGAACATTTCTTCCAAGTGAATATACACCCCAATATAGTAGTCATACTACTCGTGCATATGAATATACTCATCGAGTCCTCGGTAGTGATTGGTCAATATTCAAATTAACCAAGCAAGGCCAATATTAGGCAGTGCTCACTTAACCGACATACTAAAAACACTTGGAGCTCAGTATGTATGGTAATCGTGAGAATACTCAACAATCCATAGGCGATTGTACTTCCAATAGGACCACTAAACACTAAGCACAGCATAGCAGATTTTCTACGCCACCATCATGATGCATGCTAAATTTCTACTGAAGGTTTTGATTCTAGCTTGCTTCTCACTTTCAAATGGAGTTTGGCCTTTGAATGATGGAAAAAATAAAATTTCGCATCCAGAGCAACTCAGCATTCGTGCAGATTGCAGAAGACAACTAAATAACCACAGGAGCTTGACCAAAATGCATTCCCATCATTTACACAAGTCCATGGGAAGATAATATAAGAGATAAAACACAATCATTCATCTAGGGCTGAAAATCACCTAGGCAAGCATTAGAATTGTTTACAATTTGTTTTTTATTTTTGTTTACATTTCTAATACTTTAAATTCGGTACAAGATGTCATACTAACTCCCTTGATACAATTCCTGTTATCACCAAATCACAAAGACCCCTCATTTATGGTTTATACAAGCGCATATATTTGAACTCACGGTGTGATTTTGCATAACATGGGTACTATCTCCAAGTTGTGGGACTTGCTACTTGAGATAGATCTCCAGAGAAAGTCTGGTTCTTGCTCCTAAACTACACCGCCACAATCTACTCTAATGCAGAGGAAACTAACTATTCTAATCTAAATTTCCAAGGGACCAGGGAGAGAGAATGCATAAAATGAAAGCCTACACTAAAGCGGTGATACACCAGAAAAGGAGGGTGTGAGAGTAGTCTTCAAATGCGTGAAATACAGAAGCAAAGTGCACACTAGAAGAGGTGATGACAGTTCTCCATAATCTAGCAAAACGCATTCACAACAATATTTCAAACATACACAATGATAATGGATCCCTGCATGAACATAATAATAGACACAATATTCTTGTAATCAAGGTTGAAGGGGCAAGAAGAATGCAAAAAAACATAAGCAGGGAAGATGCATCCACAAACTTATATTTTATTCCTTCCCGATATGCACAGCTTCAATCGGTTACAAGAAACGGGCCCGGATCACCATGCAAGGAGTCCACAACAAGGGCTCAACACATTGGCTTCACAAAGCAATTTTTAGCAGAGCTTTGCTACAAAAAACTACCCCCTTTCTTTACAATGAGCCCAACACTCCAATTTATAGAAAAGATGAGAAGAGAGAGAGGGAAAAATGAAAATCCCGAAATCGTCCTTCAACCACTTGTAAGAGGCATTAATTGGAGTAAAATGATTATATATTACTTCGCAAAGGCTCCCATACTGTCCCAGTGCTTTGCCGCAAAGAGAAAACAATGATGACCATGCCTCTTAATTGCACTCCCAACCACCAAATACAACACCATGAACCCGCCACGCGTTTATAAAAAAATCTCCATCAATATCTCATCAAATCCAGAATTTCTTGATTGTTGTGTGTTGGGCTCGGAGCCACGATTCCAACGGTACCAATTTTGTGCGATTTCGTTGAGAAATGCAAAAGTTATGGCCTTCTGAGTGCGGGCAGCTATTTTGGGTCTAGCAGGTGTTTTCTGTCATTTGACGGGAATGAGCATTAACTGACTGGAGCCGAATATGTTTCTTTTAATTAAATATATCTACCCTCATTAAAAATAAGAAATCCAGCTTTTGTGGCGTAGAGGATGTCGTGCTCGTTCCAAAAAGTCCAATTTTGTGAAAATCGAAGCTCGGAGTCAAAAGTTATGGCCATTTGAAGTTTCACGGGTCAAACGTTGACTTTTCTTCTTTGCCTTCGGCCGATTCGGCTTTTCGCGTCCCTCGCGTCCTGCGCGTACCTTTGTCCCAGCTGTCCTGGACGAAAATCTCCTGCTTCGGCCGATTCGGGCTTCCTTGTTCCTGTTTGCGGCTTTTTGCCCTTTCGCGTCCCTCGCGTACTTTTGTCCCAACTGTCCCGACTGCCTAGGACAAATATCTCCGAACCGCCCGAAATGGACTGTCTGTCGGCAAATCGGCCGATTCGCGTCCCGCGTGTACTTTTGTCCCGGCTGTCCCAAAACCGCGCGAAACAAAAACTTGACGATTTTCCTTGCTTTCGGCCGTTTCGGCTTTTCGCGTCCCGATCCCAACTGTCCCGTGGACCGCCTGGGACAAAAATGTCCGACTTAGCCGATTTTCTTTGTATTTCGGCCCCAAGCTTGGTACAACAAACCTCGATTTGACCCGAACCCTTCGGACCAAAATGCTTTAAATATTTTTGCATTTTTTCCATTGTCTCAACTTGTTGGGATTTCTTCTTGGATGGGAGAGTTAGAGAGAAGCCGAGGGGGCCCCAAAAACACGATTTCGGGCCTTGAATCAATCTACTTGCTCAGGACTGAATAATTTGATGCATGTTATCAAAATTACCTTGAGGGGTGAATTTTGGATAACAATTTTGGCGACTCAGCGGGGTTATCTGCCTGCCAGATGAAGAACGGCCAGCTGCTCGTAGCAATCCATTGGGCATGGAGTCTGTTTGATAACCTCTCAGCTGATCTAAAATTTGAAAACTTGTGTCCTTGAGCTATTGAAACATTCGTTGAGCTGGTTCTCTTGTGGCTGCAATTCTTTTCCGGAGCTTGATGAACTGCAAACATGCACATACTAGAAGCAATAGGACATGTGCACAAGCACTTAGGGAAATAAAAACTACTCTAATAAAGAGAAATGTGCATTAGCACTTAGAGGAATGGAAATTCTAAATTAATATGTACAAGGGTGAAAAGCTATCTTTCTAGTAGAAGAACGTTTGAGATAGATCCCATTGACCGAAATCTACAATTCTTCACCATCCAACTTAGTCACGGAAGGCATTGCTACCTTTGCATTCAATGATCATATATAGGCCACTCCAGATGGCATCAAACTTGGAATGCTTTCCCGGCTTTGCACGATCTGCATCCCATTTCAACACTAGATCTCCAATTTGGAAGGTTCTAGCCTTGGCTTTCCTATCAAAAGTCTTCTTGATCAAGGCTTGATCCTTCTCTATTGCCTGGGCTGCATGCTCTCTAATTTCTTGGAGCTCCATTAATTCTGCATATCTAACCTCCATGGGTTCAAACTCAGCCAGTTCCAACTATTTCATGAGTTCCAATGCTGGCAACTCGAGTGATATAGGTAGAACTGCTTCTTTCCCGTACACAAGCTTGTATGGAGAGCTTCCTGTAGACCTCTTGGGTGTGATCCTATCAGCCCATAGGGCTGATTTGAGCCTTGCGTGCCAAGTCCTCTGATTCTCATCAAGAGTCCTTCTAATGATTCTTAGTAGATTCTTGTTCGTAGACTCGGCTTGGCCATTACCCTGAGGGTAATAATTTGATGAAGTGTTGAGATACACACAATTCTTCACAGCCCATTCAGTGATCTTTGTGCCAAGGAATGCCAATGCATTGTCCGATATGATAGTGGCAGGGGCACCAAACCTCGTGACTATCCCTTCATAGAAATCTAAGATATTGGATTCATTTGCCTCTTTGAGTGCCACTGCTTCGGTCCACTTGGTGAAATAATCTGTTGCCGTAAGAATCCATTTGTGGCCTTGACTAGAATTGGGATTGATAACCCCGATGAAGTCCAATCCCCATTGCATGAATGGCTGATCTACTGAAATTGGATGAAGGGGCAGCACTGCTAACCTTTCTTTCCCTGTGAAGAATGCACATTTCTTGCATTTCTTAACCCATGAGTAGCAATCATTGAACACAGTAGGCCAATAGTAACCAGCTTTCATGATTTTGAGAGCTGTCACTGTGGAGCAAAGTGGCCTCCTACTTCCCCATCATGGAACTCGTGTACTATCTTCTCAACTTGACATGTTCCAATGCATCTTAATAGAACACCATTGATGTCCTTCTTGAACAAGATACCATTAATGAGTACATACGGGATAGCTTGTAATCTAAAGTATCTCCTCTTTGCCTTGCTCACTTCTGGAGGGCACAAGCCTGTTTGGAGGTAATGCACCAAGTCTTGAGTCCAACATGGGATGAGTGCATCATCAGCTGGTTGTTCTTGATCATTCTGTAGTAGTAGGACAGCATCCTCTTCACTTTTTGACCCGTCTGGTTGTTTGGAAGCGAGCTGCTCACACAAGCCTTTGCCACGAACTAGCTTGGTCACTTTGATTTCAATATCATATTCCATCACCCGAGTGATCCAACCTGCTCTCTTCTCGTTTAAATCCTTGTTTAGGAGGAAGTCCTTGACACCAGCATGAGACACCAGCAGTTGAATCTTATTGTTTGAGACCAAATGTCTAAACTTCTTCAAGCTTCTGATGACGGCAAGGACATGCTTTTCAATGAAAGAATACTTTATTTCGTAATCTTCCAAGGTTTGACTGAAGAATGCTATGGGCTGTTCTGAACCTTCTCTATTCAGCTGTGTCAAGATAGCTGAGATTGTATCTGATCCTCCAAAAGCATACAACATGAAGTCCTTTGAAAAGTTTGGGTTGATAAGAGTTGGAGCTTGTGATATTGCATGCTTGATGTTTTCAAAACTCTCTTTGCCTTCTGCTATCCATTTGAATGTCAGACTCTTCTTCAACATCATTGTTAAAGGCTTCACAAGAGTGGCAAAATTAGGCACAAATCTGCGGACAAAATTTATCCTTCCCAAGAAGCTTTGAAGAGATTTCTTGTGGTGTGGCAATGGGAGTGTTCGGATGGCTTCAACCCTTTCAGGATCAATTGTTAGCCCTTCCCTAGAGACAATGTGGCCCAACAATTTGCCTTCATGTGCCAAGAATATACACTTCTTTGGATTCAACGACACTCCGAACCTTCTACACCTCTGAAACACTTGTCTGAGGTGAAAGAGATGGTCTGCTGCATTCTTTGAGAAGACAGTGATATCATCTAGGTATACCAACACTATATTGTTGATTAAGCCTTTGAATGCCATATCCATAGCTCGCTGAAATGTTGCTCCAACATTTGACAGTCCAAATGGCATCTTCTTGTAAGCATACGTGCCCCATTTTGTAGTGAAGGCCGTCTTGAATTGATCTTCTTCTTTCACCATTATCTGATTATAGCCTGAATATCCATCTAGCAATGAAAACCTTTCTGAACCAGCTACAACCTGCAATATTTGTTCCATTGATGGAAGCGGATAATGATCTTTGAGTGATGCTTTATTTAGATCGCGAAAGTCCACACACAATCTTATTTCTCCATTTCTCTTTCTTACCGGCACCAAGTTTGCAACCCAACTTGAGTGTTTGATGGGGAAGATGATACTGGCCTCAATAAGCTTGCTTAACTCTTTTCTCATGAGAGGTTCGATATGAGGATTCACTGGCCTTTGCTTTTGCCTAACAGGCTTGGATTCCGGATCCAGCTCAATAGTATGTTGTGCCAACTTTGGGTTGAAACCTCTTAAATCTTTGTAAGTCCAAGCGAAGACATCTGGGAACTCTTGACAAAGCTGAACAAAATCAGATTTCTCTTGTGGAGTACTTACTTTGCCAATTTGCAATGTCTTGCCTTCATCTACTAAGATAGGTTCTGAATCTTCACCCTTTACTTGAATGTTCGCTTTCTCCTTCCGGAACTGATCATTCGGGTTGAAGATTGACTCCAAGGTTATGAGGCCTTTTGGTAATTTGTTAGTTCTCAGCTGCACCACTTGGTCACCATACTGCTGCTCCAGCTTGTCTTGATTTCTAGCGGAGAACTCAGCTTCTTGTAGGAAATTAACAATTTGCTGATCATTCTCGAAGACTTGCCAACTTGTATTGTTATCCGGAATAGCTGGTCTCACAACAAATTTGATATGAGGCTGAGTTTTCTCACTTTTGATACTTTCTACAATATCAAACGCAGCCCCAATTACTCAGCTATTTACAATACTTGGTGCTTAAATGGGAGTTTACATTACTCATTATGAGTCATTCATGGGAGTTTACATTACTCAGCTATTTACCAATCCCATTAACCCCTCATGAGTCATTCATGGGAATTTAAATGACTGACCTATACTTTAGAGCTCACGATTATTCTAAATTTGCTTGAGTTTGTATCTACAACACAATTGTATAAGATTGACTTTCACAATTTGTATTTTTATCATCCATGCTGTTTGTTTCTTTTCTACACTCTTAAAATTATCGACTTGATATTGAAAATTTGATTTATCATGTTTGTAGATGCTACCTCAATCCAAGTTTATTAGTAACATAGAATATGTTATTAGGTTGCCCAGAAATGGGTACAGATACGGGTTCGGGTATGGGTTTGAAATGCAGAAACATCAATTCAAAAACCCTTGGGTACAAAACAGCACAGAAATGTCCATACAATATATTATTAAAAAAATATAAATATATATATGAAAAATGCATAATACTCATTTTTAGTCCATAAAAGATAAAACACTTAAAATACTTTGTATTCATGAAAGTTCAAAACATTCAACATGCTTAAATTTTCATACGTACGTGATTAGAATCTACATTCTAGAATATATTATCTAGATTTTCCTCGAGTACCGCTAAAACAGGAGAATCTATTGTTTTTGTTTTTGTTTTTTGGCGTTTTGAAAACAGAAGCACTGCTGAAATGGTACAGAAACATCCTGCGTATGGTAGAGCCATACCCAGGATTATTTCTGAGTTTCGGAAACATTTCAGGCGAGTACCAGTACCAGATATGCCAGTACACTGTACAATGCCCTGGTTGGCAATTTCCGGTATCCAAGACAGTTATTTATCAGCAACTGAACTAGTGTCCCTGGAAATTGAAACTTACAAATGTAAAATGGTTCACCGCAAATGACGTTGATTCAAATCTCAGAGAACACATAGCTCTGACCAGAACTCAGGAAAGCGAGTTTAGGGAGAGTTCCCTAGAACTTTTGTTTTTAACCCTTCTATCTTAACAACCAATGACAATAAATGCACCTTTCATTAAAGGAGAGTGATAACTGATCATAGAAGTCCAGAATTAAAAACTACCAGTGCAACCAAAAGTGTGAACTAACATAGTTCCAGTTGTCAAAGCTAAAATTCAATCCTAATCCAATTTGCTCAAATATTGGAGACCAGATTACAACGATCTTCCAACAAACAGATCATAGCCTTTGCAATGTTCCGTCTGACATTAAGAACTGTTATTTTTGTTCAAATTTTAACTTCCAAACAAAATATATATATGTGCCTTAACATTACATAACTAATACCAACCTCGAGCTGATTACAGATATTATCCATGTCAACTGTTGCAACCCCTTTACACTTTATCTTACAAACACGCCGGCGTTTCCAATGGGCATGGATATTTTCCAGCATGTTGTGTGTCAAGCCATCCCTACCTACATAAAGAAATTAAAGGGACATCAAATTTAACTCCGCCAATCAATAAAAAACTGCAAATGGTACTCAAGGAATGCAATGTATTCTTATCTTATTTTCAGTTTGTTGTCTGTCTGCCATAAAGATTCAAATTATTCCAGGAAACATAAGCTTGCAATTTCGAAGAGCATATACCATGCCAACACAAATTTTAAACGAATCAATTTTTTAAAAAAACTCACATGACCAAGTAGCCTAGGTACATAGATGATGTCGCGTCTGAAATTAATCTACAAATAAGTTCACAAAGAGGAATGTTACTGAAGGAAAATATACTCAAACAAGGTGACAAATGGGAAGAATGATCTGAGTTGCACCATTTTGATTGACATCAACACTCGAGCTACTCTAACATCACCACAGAAGAAACCTAATGAATAGGATCCTGCTATCAGTTCATTAGAGAGCACATAATACAGAGAAAATATAATATGCTATGACAATTTTTTTGTAAATAATAATAAAAACTCAAACAACCAGTTAGCCTAGATATATATAGATTGGGTCATATCTGAATTAATTTACCACAAAAGGTAATAATGTACCAAAGGGCATGCTATAAGCTGAGTTCCACTGTTTAAATAGACATCAACACTCAGGCCACTCTAAAATGCCTAGAGAAGAAACCTAAAGAACAGAATGTTGCTATCATTTGATTCACACTCAAGTTCTAGGAAGTGATTAATGTTTTAAGGAATATGGTGTTCCGATTAGAGTGGTCACTCACTGGTAACATGTCACTTTAAACTTGATTTTAAGAAAAATAACCCCAGACATGATTCAAAGAAATAAACAGCATAAAATCAATGCAGCTAATGAAAGGAAGCTAGACAAATGCGGAACAACTTCCTACTTAATCTTTAGAGGAAAGAAGTGCAAAACAGACCTAAATCTCTAAATATCAGTAAGAATAATAAACATGAAAGTAACCTACAGCAACATGCAATCACATGTAACTCACATAGGACACAGCATATAATCTGGGAAAACCCTTTTGGGAGAAACCCAGAATCCAAAGAGCACCCAATTGTATTATTCAGTAATCAGCAATCTGTGGTTGCAATACAATAACAGGTATCCACTCCTATAGTCCCAATCAGCATGGCTAGAAATTACATAAGTTGCTTATCCTTTTCTTGCAAAATACAAAGAATACTGTCTCATTAATTGTATGTTTATCTCTACCACCAAACACCTGACTTATAGACTTTTCCACCACTTAGAATAGAAGACAATTAAAAGCACTTACTTCCAAAAATAGACGGTCCATAATTAGACTTCTCAGCCACACAGTACATGACAGATTAACAGAAATTCCACTGTATATAGACAATCCAAGAATTAGACTTCTTCAGCACCTTAATTGCTTGATAAATTACCAAAATAGACCTCTTATCCAGCACCTAATTTGCATGGTGGGTTAATAGCACTTAATCGCCAAAATAAGCTGCCCCTGTGCGTGCTGATTTGGTTTTTCTCCAGAATTAGAGCTTTATTTTTCCTTGTTTACCTTTTACTCTCTCTTTGTGCATGCTATTCATATATAATACATGTGACAAAAAGTAGCCACATCAAGTGGGAAGCATGTGTACCCATAATTAATACAGAATAATTAATTAAACTCCAGCATTAGGATTTGCAAGGTGTATGACACCTAATCCCAACATTCTCCCACTTGTCATATACCTTGCAAGAGCAAAAGGGAACATCAACAAAAGTGAACTAACTGCTAAGGGCAGAAATGCCCATAGCCTTGCTGCACCATCTGAACTTCTCTGTGCTCACAGGCTTCGTCAAAGCATCTGCAACATTTACCAAAGTATCCACCTTCTCAAGTATAACCTTTCCATCCTCCACCATGTCACAAACAAAATGGTACTGCACATCAATGTGCTTTGTTCACACGTGAAATGTAAGGTTCTTTGCCAAGTTGGTGAAACTCTAACTGCCACAACTAATTTTTACTGCTCCTCAACTCAACCCAATATCCGAACACAATCTCTAAAGCCAGACTACCTCCTTCTCGGCATGAGAAGCTGCTATACAACCTTTCCATCCTCCACCGTGTCACGAACAAAATCGTACTCGTACACACATCAATGTGCTTTGTCCACACGTGAAATGTTGGGTTCTTTGCCAAGTTGATGGCACTCTAACTGCCACAGCTAATTTTTACCGCTCCTTGACTGGACGTAATATCCGACAACAATCTCTAAAGCCAGACTGCCTCCTTATAAGCATGAGTAGCTGCTGTATACTCTGCATTCATAGTAGATAAAGCAACTACAGCCAGACACTTATTCATCAAACTAATGGCAACACCAAACAAGCTAAGCCTAAACACATAGCCACTGGTACTATATATCCACCAACATATTACAGAACTTCCCAGCTGACAAGGATCCACGATAGCAAATAGAGTACTTTGAGGCACCTCTGAAAACTATCTTCACTGCCACCAAGTGATCCTTTTCAGGATTAGTCATAAACCAACTCAAGACTCTCACTACTTGGGCAATGTCTGGTCTGGTGCAGAACTTAGCATACATGAGGCTCCCAACTGCACTAGCATAAGGTACATGACTCGTGCCCTCCATCTCATCAAGTATAGAAGGACACTGCTCAATTGAAAGCTTCGTGTTGGGATTTCAGGACTGCGGAATAGTGCTATGATTCAATAACAAACCCAATCAAACACATAGGATCTAAACAATTCCCCAAAATCTACAGCAGTGGAAGTATAAACTAAAATAATCCAAATCAAAACAAAGTACACACACATAACATAGCATGTACCGTGGTTCACCCAATGTGGGCTACGTCCACCAAAGATAGAGATCTCATATATATAATATAACAAGAGTACAAACCAACTCTTCCATACAAGAGTACAATGCATCTCTCCAAGAGTATCTCCTCTCCACCAGATCTCTAAACAGATCTCCATGAGTGCACTACAACCGTGCCTCCAAACCACCACCAACAAATCTCACATAACCAGGAACTATTGCATCTCTGAATTGCTACCAAGTTCTCTGTGGATCTGCAACAAGACCTGGGTCTACCAACGTGCAATCATGATCAGCACCAAGAAGTAAGTCTATCTCTCCATCACTGCATCAACCTATGCAAACATGAAGACAACCTCCTCTACAATATCTAGATCTACATGGATCATCAATACAACATGATCTCATGGATCTATGAATACAAGATCTCACAACAACCTGTGGATCTAACAATATAAGACTAGATCTACATGGATCAACAATACATCATGATCTCATGGATCTACAATACAAGATCTCACCAACATGTGGATCTACAAGAAGAAACTCTATGTGTTTTGCATATGCAAGCCATTACATTTAGACAAGACAATACAAAGGAAATACAGAAGAAGACATAACCACCTTCTCACCATTCAGATGTACCTGTTATTTCCTTTTGTCCAACTTCTCTCCATGGAAGCTTTGTCTTCATGTAACCTGTTCTTTCTTTCTCTTCTTCTTCTTCATTCTCTCAATCTAGGAGAATCAAGGATCTAACTCAATCCTTGTCTAATTAACCTTCTAACCCTAGCTTTCATGCTTATATAGGCATATACAAACTTAGGGCACTTAGTCATGCAATTACAATCAATAGATTTGCTTTAATACTAAATTTAGATCTAATTCCCATGAGTTAAATAAAACACTCTCGCACAAGTAATCGATGACGGTTCCTACTTGCCTAACCGATGCTGGTCATAGGTGACCGATGTCGGTCCCTTCATAACCGATGTCGGTTACTGTGTTTTCCAGCAAGTTGATAAAGCATGCTAACTGTGAAGCAATTCAGCTCCACAATCCTAACACTTTGTTCCCACAGAAATAGGAACACTCACCGGTTTGCAATCCTTCATGTTAAACCCTTGCAATACAGAGTTAACATACTTCTTCCGACTTGGCCAATATTTAATGTAAGCTCTATTTCATGTAATCTCCATCGCTAATATAAATGTAGCAGCTCCTAAATCATTCACTTCAAATGATAATGAAAGCTAAGAATTATAAACCATTATCTTATCCAACTTGTTACCGATCAGCAACATGTCATCCACAAACAAAGTGAATGATAAAGGATCACCATCCCGCTTATAATAAACACACTGATCTAATTTGTATCTAACAAATCCCAATTTCAAAACATATGAATCAAAATTTCTTGTGTCACATTCTAGGATTATTTGAGACCATAAAGAGATTTTTTTAACTTGCAAACCAATTCTTCTTTACCTATTACCACATAGTGCTCCGACTATGTCATGTAGATCTCTTCCTCAAGGTCTCCATGCAAGAAGGTTGTCTTCAAACCATTTGATCACCTCAAGGTCAAAGCAGCAGCAACAGATAAAAGAAATTTAATGGATGTACACTTTGCATCTGGAGAAAAGATCTCCATTAAATTTATTCCCTCCACTTGGGAATAACCCTTACCATTTAGCATTTCTGTTTACTTTCTATCTTGCCCTCAGAACCTAAGTGGCGATACATTTCAAAGATGGGTACGGATACAAAGAATTCAATGCGTGGATAGGGCAAATTCCTCCCC
Source organism: Taxus wallichiana var. yunnanensis (assembly GCA_018340775.1). Taxonomy (NCBI): domain Eukaryota; kingdom Viridiplantae; phylum Streptophyta; class Pinopsida; order Cupressales; family Taxaceae; genus Taxus; species Taxus wallichiana. The sequence continues at coordinate 897,848,666 of CM031239.1, forward strand.
ATCCCTTGAATACAGCTTTGGATACAGCAAATTCCTCCCCACACCTAGAATACAACTTTGGATACGACAGTACAAAAATATATTAAAAATAAATTATATATAAATTGTAGCCCGATAAGTAAGAATTAACTGCATAGTATGCATATAAAAAATAAAATAACCAACAAACACAACTAGTAATTTATATAATGCCAAATGCAACGTCACAAATGTTATGATAAATATTAAATTTTATTATTAGTGTATGAAGATTTGCGTTTAATTTGTTTATATTTGAGTTAACATACTTCTTCTGACATGGCCAAAATTTTATGTAAGCTATATCTCATGTAACCTCTATCGCTAATATAAATGTAGCAGCTCCTAAATCATTCACTTCAAATGGTAATGAAAGCTAAGAATTATAAACCATTATCTTATCCAACTTGTTACCAATCAGCAACATGTCATCCACAAACAAAGTGAATGATAAAGGATCACCATCCTGCTTATAATAAACACACTGATCTAATTTGTATCTAACAAATCCCAATTTCAAAACATACGAATCAAACTTTCTTGTGCCACATTCTAGGAGATTATTTGAGACCATAAAGAGATTTTTTTAACTTGCAAACCAATTCTTCTTTACCTGTTACCACAAAGTGCTCCGACTATGTCATGTAGATCTCTTCCTCAAGGTCTCCATGCAAGAAGGTTGTCTTCAAACCATTTGCTCAACCTCAAGGTCAAAGCAACAGATAAAAGAAATTTAATGGATGTAAGCTTTGCATCTGGAGAAAAGATCTCACCAAAATCTATTCCCTCCACTTGGGAATAACCCTTACCATTTAGCATTTCTGTTTACTTTCTATCTTGCCCTCAGAACCTAAGTGGCCGATACATTTCAAAGATGGGTACGGATACAAAGAATTCAATGCGTGGATAGGGCAAATTCCTCCCCATCCCTTGAATACAGCTTTGGATACTGTAAATTCCTCCCCACGCCTAGAATACAGCTTTGGATACGACAGTACAAAAATATATTAAAAATAAATTATATATAAATTGTAGCCAGATAAGTAGGAATTAACTGCATAGTATGCATATAAAAAATAAAATAACCAACAAACACAACTAATAATTTATATCATGCCAACTGAATGCCAAATGAAACGTCACAAATGTTATGATATATATTAAATTTTATTATTAGTGTATGAAGATTTGGGTTTAATTTGTTTATGGGAGAATGCAGCAGGGTCTAAATCTTCACATGATCATTAAAACAAAAGATGCATGTACATCAAGACCTGCTGATCTTATTTTTTGGCTTTATAGCAGCACAAATCTGAAAATCAGATTTGTGTTGGGATTTAGATTTTTTACTGTCACAATCGTTCCTTGTCCAAAACTGAATATTTGCTTATAACTGATCAGATAAAGAGTATTTGGGTCAATTGTGCTTGTTCCCTCCTGGTCAGATTTGTTCCCAAGATGGATAGGATGATCACATGAAGATTCAAACCCTGCTAATTTTTTAGGGGTTTTGTAGTGTTTTAAAAAAAAGATCATTTTATGATTAATGTTGATTAAAATAGAAAAAATATTTAACATGTTTTTGCCCAAAATACGCCTAGGATACAGCCTGGACCGTCCAAGCCGTATCCTAGGCATATCTGGGGTTGTATTCATGTCGTTTCCATATTGGATACGTGTCGTATCTGTATCCTACCTTGTTTTCTACCATATCAGTATCTTAGTTCATAATTGATTTCTTCTTGGCAACCCATTTGCAACCAATAGGTTTCCTTCCCTTAGGCAATTGAACTAGGTCTCATGTGACATTCTTCTTTAAGGATGACATCTCCTCACCTATGGCCATCTTCCAGGGCTCATTGTCATTCATCTTAGGTGGCCTTCACATTTCTAGGCCCATCATAAATAGTAGACAAAGCAAATAGACTAAAAATAGTTGGGCTATACCTTATGGTTGCTCTATTTGTTGCCAAGTGGACCTCCTCACCCAAAGTGAGATTGAAGTTGTTCCTCTTTTGAACTATCTAAGCTCTCTTGAAGATGCTCCTCATTTGGCCCATCCTAAACTTCTAGTTCAACGTCAGGTGCAGCCTTATCGGTCTGACTCAAGTTGCATTGTTGTCTTCACATTATCACTTCATTGCTCAACTTTAGAAGAAGCCCTGATCTCATATCTGAGTTGCACCATTTTGTATCCCTTCACACCATCAGCATATAAGATGAAGATACATTTTTATGCTTTGAAATCCAACTTGGATCTCTTCTCCTTAGGTACATACACATACGCCTCACAACCAAAATCTTCAATATGTTGTACTAAGGGCTTCTTGCCTGTCCAATCCTCCTATGGAGTTTTGTCAACAAGAGCTAACATAGGAGATCTAATTCACTTCTACTTAGAATGTTTGATTCAAAGCACCTCCACTAAGCATGCTCCTAGCCCTCTCCATCAACATTGTGTTCATCCTTTCTATAGCTCCATTCTCATGAGGGATGTATGCAGTTGTCTTAGGTCGCAGCGTGAAATTGTCCTTACAAAATCTATCGAACTCTATAGGATAGAATTCTCCACCATCATCCTTTCTTAAGAGCTTGATCTTCCTTTCAGCCTGATTCTCCACAAGATCCTTAAACTCTTTTAACCAACCAAAGACCTCGGCTTTCCACTTAAAGGAAGCGAACCCACGCCATCCTAGAGAAGTCATCAATAACTGAAACATAATACAAGGATTTCGTTGGTGAAGGTAATTTTGCATAACCAAATTTGATGATCTAGCAAAGCTCAGTAAATTTGAACACTATTTTGCTTTCCATATATACAATGTTCACAAAAGTCAAAATATAAAGAACAATCATCTAACCTCTCTACCCTCTTTTGGCATTTCAAGGCCCCGAGGCATTTCTCACCAATGTGACCTCACGGCGCTCACGCCACAACATAGCCTTCTCAATAGGAAGTTTCAAGTTCTCAACAACAATAACCTCGGTGTTCTTACATGCAATCGTGCTCACCTCAAGACGAAAAGAGTTTCGTGTCTCGAACTCCCCTGCCAAGTCCACGGCACCATGCACCATCTTTCAACCTTCCTTGCAAAAGACCCCCTACACTCCAAGATCATTCAATCGACTTATAAAAATCAGGTTCCTCGCTGAACCGGGAATGTGCAAAATGCGTTAGAGAGGGATTTGATCAGTCCATCTCCAATTGTGAGCATGACTCTTCCAAATCAACTACGTTGGGAGACAAGTTGTCTCCCAAATACACCATCCCACCATCAAAATCAGCATACTTGGAAAACCACTCCCAATCGGGAGTCATGTCGGTGGGAAGCTCCAAAGTCAATCAACGATGCATCCTCACATGCATGTGTGACAAGGGCTGCAACAAACACAACATCCAATTCAATCGACTTCTAAAAATCGGGTTCCTCATCGAACCGGAATGTGCATGCGTTAGAGAGGGATTTGGTCAATCCATCTCCAATTGTGAGCATGACTCTTCCAAACCAACTACGTTGGGAGACAAGTTGTCTCCCAAATACACCATCCCACCATCAAAATCAGCATACTTGGAAAACCACTCCCAATCGGGAGTCGTGTCGATGAGCTCCAAAGTCAATCAACAATGCATCCTAAGATGCATGTGTGACAAGGGCTGCAACAAATTCCTTCTTGATGTGGTCTTGCATGCCACAATTCCAGGACTTCAACTTGGGCATTCCAAGAGAGTTACATATCCCACAAGATTTGGATCTACTATTTGTTTTCTTGTTCTTGCCTTTCTCCTTCGATCTACCTCGAACAACCAATGCATCCTTGATGGAATCAAAAGTCTTCCATCTCAACTCTTTTAAGGGTAAAGCACCCACCACTTCTTCAAGCTTTAGCTTAGTGGTGTTGTTGATGAATGCACCGATCCTCATCATCCATTTCCACGCCTATGGATTTTAGTTGACTCACAATGATATTGAATGCACTCAAATGCTCTGCAACGGAGTCGCCTACTAAGATTGGTTGATTAGTTCAAATAACATATAACAATAATACTCAATAAACACTTCTATTTCATTCTTGGGTGAGAGGCATTACATTTATAGGATTGTATCTCCATAACATAATATCTATAATTACTCTCAACTCTAGACTATTAGAAGAGTTATGACAACTCTCGTAATATCCGTTGTTTATTCTATATAACTAACACAAATACAGTTTATTCTGCACACATACGATAAGTTTACTAACTCACTTTCATGTGAGTACTAACACAATATTCCTAACATTCCCCTAGTACGAACATGGGGAGAAACACCACCTTCTAACTAAGCAACATGCCGCTCCAGAGCTTGCACATGGTCTTGACCTTCCAACATGCCACATTGGTGCTTGCACTTGATTGTGGGAACACATCAACCTTAGAACTGGGAACTTCAACCAATCCATGGGAACATCAACCATACATCAACCATGAATAGGGAACTTTATCAACCAATTTTGGGAACATCAACCTAGCCAATCAACTTGTCAACAATATCTCCCTTTCAATACTTGTAGTCTAAATCTCCACATCATCATTACATTAGGGAAAAACAAGGAACTTCACATGTGAACAAGTATGCACTTTTGTTCTTATTTTTAACCACACAAACTGAAAATGAAAACAAGTGCCACTATACTAAAATGCAACCCCATCGTTAGCAGCTAATGAGAGGTATTGTTTGACCTCCAACATCTTATGCCTTCATCCTCCAATGAATGTTATAAACAATTAATACATATATTCTTCATCACTAGGATGGCTAATAGAGTCTTTATCACTTGAATGGCAAGCATTTGCTTATTTATCACTATATTTGTTTCTGCTTTCACTAATGAGGGAATTTTCTTTCAGTTTTCCATCAAGGAGATCTTTTACTCTGTCTACAATACAACCTCTTATGCCTTCATCCTCTAATGAATGTTGCAAAACAATTAATACATATATTCTTCATCACTAGGATGGCTAATAGAGTCTTTATCACTTGAATGGCAAGCATTTGCTTCTTTATCATTATCTTTGTTTCTACTTTCACTAATGATGGCATTTTCTTTCAATTTTCCATCAAGGAGATCTTGTGCTCTATCTACAATACGTCATACCATGTCCAGGAGTTTTACAATAATGACAAAGAAACCTTTTCTTTGATTTTTCGAAGTTATTCCCCTGCTTGAACATGTGATTTATCCTTTTGAATTTGTTTTTACTATACATTACACTTTCCTCTTAATCAATTTTTTCTCTATTTTCTTCATCTATCATAGAAGAAATCAGATTCTCTAAGCTAGAATTTATTTTACTCAATGTGAAGACCATGTTAGAATGACTAGCTGGCAAGCTATTCAACAATACAATTTTTTCATCATCATCACTCGCATCAATTTTTATCCCTACTCCTTGATTCAAAGTGGAACAAAACTTACTAATGTGGTGCACCATGTTGTCGTTGTCTTTTATTATTAATCCAAACAATTTCTATTTTAGGGCCACTATTGCACTTCTAACTTGACATCCAAACAACTTGTTCAATGTCAATCAAATGAAACTTAACATCTTGCATAGGTCTATATGATGCGGATAGGAATTAGAAAAACCTAGACCAATAATTGTTGTCGTTCTTCAATCCTTGGTTTCCCACTTTGTTGATTCATCTGCATCACTTGGTTTTGGTACTTTGTCATCTACGATTTCCCACAAGTCTTTGTCAATCAATTGCAGTTGAGTTCGAATTTGCCATGTATGGAAGTCTTTGCCTTCAAACCTTTCAATTAGATTCAATTTGTCCATTTTGATCTCCCTATAATCTAAACAAATGATGTGAAAGTCGGTTTCCACTGAGAATGCATTCACTTACAAGATACATTTTTGATAGACTCTCAACAATAATTAGCGATAAAAACAACTAAGACCTAAACCGACAAGCTTATGACTTATTAACAATATTAGATCAAACTATGTAATAAGAATTAAAGCTAAATCACCTAAGACCAAAAGAACTTAATTGACCTATGCATGCGCCAAATATGATCACGTGGAGTCAAAACAAATTTGGCACATAAGTCACATGACCAGATCTAGTAGATGTACGATTTACAAATAGATGGATCCGATGCCATTACGCACGGAAGAAAAGAAGGATCTTGTTCATAGATGGCTCTCGAATGTAAGGTTTGCATAATACCAAGACTATGCACCGGTATTGAGGCAATGGTGGCAGTAATTGATTGTTGTAAGCAAAGCCAACTGCATGCCCACAGAACTACCGATGTTGAAGTTGTTGGGAACTATACAGTGTCAATACTGATGTGAGCAGGCCTTTGTTGGGACAGCTGCCAAATGCAATGAGAATGCAGGCAAATACAAAATAATAATGATTGTCTTTAAATGTTGAGAAGTCCTCTTTTACGTCTTTTTCTATTGCAAATTTTTGCTTGAATAGCTAATAACATACACGCTAGGAGAATGAATTCATAGGGCACAAACAAGAGAGAATTGTTGATCCGGTAATGATGAATGGATTGCCAGTTGGAGACAACTGCAGATACAGAAAGGTTAATCTCACTGTGAAGAAATCATTCATAGCCCAAGCATACTCCCTCCAATATCAATAATCCACAATCAGATATAAACAGTGACTGAGAAGTTAAAGACGACAATGCAAATCAAATCATATCAGATGCCTTGAGATATGAACTATGCTTTTCTATGGTGCCTAAAACACCAACTAGTGCTTTCAAAAGTTGTAAATATTTTGACAAGTACCTCTCCCTCAGGCTCTTACACAAGAAACAAAATTTTAATCTCACACCAAGAAACTATCTTTTGTACTATGCTACTCTTTAGCACTCTAAAGCAGACAAAGCAATAATTAAGAACTAGGAACTAAAAAAATGGAACTACAAAGCTCTCATAAAAGGGGTGCATGACTAACAATGGATCTGCCTCGTTTAAGATTGGCACATCAGTACATAGAATATATAACAATAACAATCAAGTAACATTTATATTTCATTATTGGGTGAGAGACATTACATTTATAGGAGAAGAATGGTAGATCAGTACATAAAGATAAGATAAATATATTAATGTCCAACGAATGACCACAAAAGTAGGTCAATTGGACTGTTGCCCAAACATATACAAAGTGCGAGCGGGGAAAACTCAAAACAAGTTCCCAAAAAACAGAAGAAGGAAAAGAACCAAAACAAACAAGAACCCCGAAGCCAAACCCCCACAAGCGGGGGCAATGAAACAAACGGGGAGAAAGAAGGGAGAAGCAAAGAAGGGAATGAAGGAGGGGGCAAACAAAGACCAGTAGTCTATTCAGAAATAGTAGCCACATCCCTCCTAACATTCGAGGCCGACGAAAAGAAGCTCCTGATGGAATGGCAATCCAAAGAGGGGGCAAGGGCCCCCTCCCCTGCTGAGATTTGAGACTAAAACGACGACCAGGGAGACGGGTGGAGTTGGACCCTCCTCGTATGAGTGTGCAAATGAGCTGCTTTGGTGGTGACCGGGAGATGTGAAGGTCCGGCCAAGAACGAATCGATCTATCCACCAGAATCGGGTCACAAATGGCTCTGTCATTTAGTTCCTCCAACTGCAAGTAGAACCGGAAAGAAGGTTGTAATCCGTTTCGTGGGAATGACTCTCGAGGGGGATGAAGAATCTAGTCCCAAAGCAGCAAAGACTCACGGATGTAGAGGGAAAGACATCGCTAATCAATATATTTGAAGAAAACCAGGAGGGTCTGAACCCCTCTGAAGAGGCAATGAAATCGTCCTCTAATCTCAGAAAAGATGAAATGAGTCTCGGTCTCCACCTCCTGAAGGCTACAGAGCCTACAAAGTTTGTCATCCCGGTCAATGTGGTGATCAGTCTCGCACCGAAGTCTGTGGGAGCCAACCCGAAACTGACCCAGAGGTATGCGAAGGGCATGCATCCAGTGACGAAAGGTGTACTGAGGGCGGATGATGAGTCCATCTCTGATCTCAAGAAAATGCTCTGCATAAAAGGACATCTTAGGGCGCAAACCCCCATGAGGATTCACCCAAGTAGTCTGAATAAAGCACCTGTAGATATCCTCTCGGATGGACCTGTTCAGCACTTGCTTGGTGGGCAAGAGATGACTGGGAGCATTCAAGGAATACTAAAAGGGGGAGACAATCAATCTGGATACCAACCAATCCAATAAAGCAGAAGTCCCGAAAACCAGCAACGGCCCATAACATGGGCAATACTCATAGAGGAACAATAAGCGAGATAAGGGTACCTGTCACGCTCATCGAGAAATCACCAAACTTCTTGATACGGTGAAGAAAGGCCGATATGTCAAATATGGTCTCCAGACGGAAAGGTCGGGCCCCGAACTCTGCCAAAATAATATGTTGGGGAACCGTCTGCTTGCATCTGATGAAGCGGCAAAGGAGGAGAGTCTGAATCCTCTCGGCAAAAGCCCAATCTGTATCTAAGAGGGAGGGTCCTCAGATAACTAACCCATAGAGAACAATGGGTGAATGGAGTTCATAGAGACATCTTGGAGGAGATGTCCTGAAAGTGGTGCCGAAAGCATTGTCTCTCGAGAATGGCTAGAGACCCATACCCTTTATTCACCCTTGGCTGAAGAGCATGCCTCATACTGAATCTAGGCCCGAGAACAAGACTTCCAAATAGGTGTATGCATTAGTGATTTCAACCTCTTGCCCCCTGAAAAGAAATGGAGGTGTGATGTCTTCAACCCGTTGAAGACCATGACCTTGGTCTTACCCAGATTGACAGTCAAATGCCGAAGATCACAAAATAAAGCAAGTGCATCAAGTTGTCTCTGAAGCCCCTCAAGAGAAGAGGCGAGTAAAATAATATCATCGTGAAAAGAACAATAGAAATCAAGACGTGGTGAAGAAGGCACCCATCCCCTTCCTAAATGTGATCCTAAAGAAAAGATTCCAACTCATCAATGTAAATGCCAAAGAGAGTAGGAGACAGGGGGCAGCCCTGTTTGACCCCAATGGTGCTTCTGATGAAATCAGACATATCTGTGCGATATGAAAACAACCAAGGACGGACTCCTAAAGATGCATGATGACAATAATAAGAATCTCAGAAATACCGATGTCTCGAATCTTTGAAGAGGGCCATGCAGGTACGGTCGAAAGCTTTTGAAAGTCTACAAAACAACAATAAACTTTTGAAGAGCGGTGACGGGCCTCCTCAATAATAGCTTGAAGGGTGAAGATGTGGTCGATGGTGTGGTAACGGGCAAAACCAGCCTGACCTCTGGCTCTAAGCTATCCCTGCTCCAAAACATCAAACAACCTATGGAGAACCGTAGCATAGAGTTTGGAGAAAGAGTGGCCCACCATGATAGTCCTGTAATTGTTCGGATCATAAATGGACCCAACTTTGTGGATCGGGTGAATGATATGATGAGACCAAGTAGGAGGGAAACCCACGCGAACCACCTGATTGAAAAGATCTGTCAAATAGTTACCAAAGGCCTCAAAACCCTGCTTGAAGAACTCGGCCTGAAACCTTCCACATCATTGCCCTACTACTGTTTAAGAACCTTATTGCCTCTTTGATATTATCTGTAAGTGAAAGGATTACCAGAGTGGCGGAATGCCAATCTAGATAGACTGCTGCCCCAGAATATCGTAGAGGGTAGAGGTGTGGGAAAAAATAGGATCAATCACCGCAAAGGAGGGGGAGTGGCGGGGAAAGACAGTATGCCAGAAGGACCGAGGATTAGTCCTAAGGGAGGTGGAAAGAATATATCTGCGGTGGGAAATGAAGGATCGCTTCTTACGGCGAAGAAGGCACCGATAGGTTGCCTTAAGAGTGGGGAAGGAGGGGAGGGCATGGGTAAAGGCATGACGGAGGCGACGGTGGAGGGATTTGCACTCTACATCATACCATTGGTTCATAGGGCAAGATTTAGTAGTACTAGTGGCCGAGGGATGGGTGGTGGAGCTAGGAAAGGATCTCAGGCGGCCTCCCACATGGCAGAGGATAGGCATGAATACTTGGCCTCCACACTAGGCAGGTTGGAGAAGTGAGGCTCAAAGGGGAGAAGGTCGTGGATGTGAGATGAATAAGTTTCGTAATCCCCATTATCAAACTGGAAGGAAATGCGAGGGGGGTAGTGGGGAGGAGGGGTGGTGGTGGGAGGACTAGTGACCAGAGAGAAAGAAAGGACAGCATGGTCGGCAAGGGGAATGGGGGAAACAGAGGAGCAGAAAAGAGGTGAGATATCCGGGTTGGCAAGGACATAGTCTACCACATTGGTGCCACCGCAATGGGGACAAGTGAAGAAACGTGAATCGGGAGGCACTCGATCCCATTAAGGATCACATCCACTATGATTCCCCAGTTGGAGGAGGAACCGTCCATAAGCTCAAAAGGCCATCTCAGTATTCTCGTAAATCCTATATGCACTAACCGACTCGAGTCGATCCTCTATGTGCAAAACGCATCCTCTGATCTGTCATGGAGAGGAACCTGTAAGTGCCTGGTACGAGCATTAAAATCACCCAAAATGATAACCTCCCCTACGGCAAAGTATTGACTAATACTGTCGTATAAGTCAAAGAAAGGATCACCATCTGGGCCATTGTGAATGGCTGTAAGGAGAAGATGTCGGCTTAAAAGTAAAGCAAACTCGCTATATAGAAATCCCTAGAGAATCGAGTGACCCCACTAATACGAATCCACATGTACCTGGCAGACTCATCGGTACCGACCATCGAGATCCTGTTCTGGAGGGAGTCCCTATAAAGACAGCAACCCCACCAAAGCCCCTGACACCACCCGAACCCCAAGTCTCCTTTCTCTGCAAGCTGATAGCCAAAGAAAGCCAGTAATACCCGGAGAGGACGAATTGGGCTCTCGTGTGTCTCTGTGATGAAGAGGATATCGGCAGCCCAAGAGCATCTAACATAAGGCCAGGGGAAGACCAAAGGGAACCATTCCCATTCCAACAACTGATAGATAAGCCTCTGGCCTGATACCTCTCCCACTTGGCCCGTCATTTGGAAGCCCCTTGGCGGGGCTCCCAACCAGGAGGAGGTGAGTCCCTAATAACAACCCGGAGATTCCTGATAACCGCCCATTTACCTGCTTTCCTCGCTGCCATAACTTGCTCCCTAGAGCGTTTGAGCTCCCCAACTTGTGTCCTGGTAAGATCTTCATCAAGGAAGACCTTGTCTGGGCGTGAAAACAGAACCCTCTTAGCCCTGAGAGCTCGCAACCTGTCAAAAGTTGTCCTGAAACGGATGAAAAGTGTGGAATCATAGCCAACCCAAGCTCTCTCTAGTGTAATGTCAGGGATCCCCAAAGTATCTGTGATAAAGGAGTTACCAACCATCAATGGGTCCTGTGTCGGTGTGGGGGTGGGAGACCCCTCACCTTGAGGTTTAGTTCCTTGTCACGCCTAGTACGTTCCTCAATTAACTTGGCCTGCACAACGGCCTCTACCGCAACCAAAGGTGGGGAACATTGTCTTTCCCGCTAACAACCTTGGCCCATGATTCCATTTCCAGTTTTAAGGAAGCCTGGTTATTTCTGATTTCCTCCTGTTGAGACCGGAGGTCTACAATTTCTGCATGTAGGGCATCATTAGGGGGCTGGTATTATCCGTGTTGTTGGCTAGTTTTTCTCTCAAGATGGCATTCTCAGATTCAACATCTGCGACCCTGCTAATAAGTGCACATACCTCAATTTGGAGTTGTTGGTTAGCATTTTCAACTTTCTGGATTCAATTAACTTGACCTTCATAACGGCCTCTCTGCAGCCAAAGGTGGGGAACATTATCTTTCCCGCTAACAACCTTGCTCACAATTCCATTTCCAGTTTAAGGAAGCTTGGTTATTTCGATTTCCTCCGTCAGACTAGAGGTTTACAATTTCTACATGTAGGGCATCATTAGGGGCTTGTATTATCCGTGTTGTTGGCTAGTTTTTCTCTCAAGATGGCATTCTCAGATTCAACATCCGCGACCCTGCTAATAAGTGCACATACCTCAATTTGGAGTTGCTGGTTAGCATTTTCAACTTTCTGGATTCGGTTGAGAAGTTCCAATAAAATGTTTGTTGTGTTGCCAGAGGTGTTACCCAGGGGATTCCCGATCGTGTCGCTGCCAGTAGGAGTTTCCGGGGCCATGATTGAAGCCAAATCACTAGGATAAATCACCTGAAGAGGGGAGAGGCTGAGAGAGGCTAACCAGAGAGCATACCAAACAGTAGAAATTTCGCTTTTAGTATACGATCACAGCTTATAAATCCTTGACATGTATAGCAAAATAACAATCTCGAGAGAGATTACGAGCCACGATGCGAGATAACCACGAACAGCTGGAATTACGGACCATGAGGCAGAGCAACCACGCATAAAAGCCCACCACTCGGCAGAAGGGTTTTACGAGCCTAGATTGTGCATGCTCGAGCAGGCAATCACGTATTTGCCGAGAGAACCACAAGAAACACAGAGCCACGATTCGAGAAAACCGAGCCCTTCTGTGCCCTTACGAGCAATCCAACAAAAGTTAACGCAAGCCATTAAGATAACAGCAAGGACCCGCGATTCCAACTGGAGCTTTCACGGACCACTAAACTCCTTCGAGCCACGAGCCGGAGAAGCCACAAATCGAACCAGGAGAAGCCACGATTCGAGCGAAGAAAGAGCTCCCGGGCACTCGAAATGGCCTCGCGATAGAGGTAACACGAGGTCTTTTTGTAGAGAACGAAGCGAGAGGCGAGGCGAGTAGGGACAGAGAAGATAGGAGAAGGTGAAGGTCGAGAGAAAACACCATTAACACAAGTCGCAGATCTCTCGTGGTAGCAGTCGTAGTTACCCTCATGGTCGCAGGTTGGTAGGTTATAGAGAATTTGCAGCAGTTATATGAGTATCGTAGAAAACCTACTAATTCATCAACAATGTCAACGAACATATAACATTAACAATCAAGTAAAACTTCTATTCCATTATTAGGTGGGGACATTACATTTATAGGACTATATCTCTGTAATGTAATCTCCTATAATTACTCTCACCTCTAGAATATTATGAGAGTTATATGATTACTCTCACCTCTAGACTATTATGAGAGTTATTACAACTCTTGTAACGCCCATTATTTTTCCTTTACTTCACATTCCTATTTCTAACTATGAGTTGTTACAACTCATTATATTATTATTAACACGCATAAATATTTTACTAACTCACTTTCATGCAAGTACTAACACAATATTCTCAATGTCGCCATCCCCATTCTCAAGGAGTAGAGCTTCTTTCATAGAAAAAGCTTATTTACCAAGGATTTAGCCTGGCAAAGATTCCCAACTTCTTTTAGAGATTCTTTGTAGTGGTCTCTAGGGATGCATTCAAAAGCACCAAATCAGCCAAGAAAAGCCAAACCAGGCTCCTTGCTTTCTGATTCATCACTGCCTAGTCTTCATCCTTCATAGATGCTGGTTTGCTACCTGAAACAGCAGCCCTCAAAGCTTTATCTATGAGCAGATCCTCCATCTTCAACTTCCAAAGCTCATAATTTGTGTCATTGAATTTATCTATCTCCAACCGCAATGTACTTGAGATACTCAAATAAGACCTCTGTACTGCACAACTCCCACTCAAACCAAGATTAAAGCAAAAAAATTGTTTCCTAACTTAGGATCTCAAAAGCTAGCCAGGCTCTGATACCAAATGAAAGGAAGCTAGACAAATAAGGAACAACTTCCTACTTAATCTTTACAGGAAAGAGGTGCAAAACAAACCTAAATCTCTCAAATTCAGTAAGAATAATAAATATGCAAGCAACTTACAGCAACACGCAATCACATATGACACGGCAGCTACCCTGGGAAAACCATTTTGGAAAATTTCTAGTAACAAAGGAGCACTCCATTGTATTATTCGGTAATCAACAATCTGTGGTTACAATACAATGACAAAGTATCCACTCCTAGAGACCCAATCAGCACAGCTGGAAATTACACAGGCCGCTTATCCTTTTCTTGCAAAATACCAAGAATACTATCTCATTAATTGTATATTTATCTCCACCCCCAAGTGCCTGATTTATAGATTTGATGAGAATTAACAGCACTTTTTTCCAACAGTAGAAAGTCTATAATTAGACTTCTCAACCACCCAATATGCATGATAAATTAACAGCAGTTTCAGTAAATATAGAGAGTACATGAATAGACTTCTTCAGCACCTTAATTGCATGACGAATTACCAAAATAGATGGCTCTTATCCAGTGCCTACGTTGCATGGTGAGTTAACAGCACTTACCCACCAAAATCAGCTGCCCTTGTGCATTCTGATCTGTCCTGCGCTTGTGCTCCAGAATTAGCACTTTATTTTTCCTAGTTCACCTTTTGTTCTCCCTCTACACATGCTCTTAATACACAATAAATGTGACAAAAAAAGCCACATCAAGTGGAAAATACATGTACCCATTATTAATCAGAATAATTAATTAAACTCCAACATTAGGAATTGCAAAGCGTATGACAATTTATCCTAACAGCTAAAGCTAGGAGGTAACTTCATTTTAAGCCTAGGTTGTGAAAAATTGACCGTATGGTAAGCACAGCCTTACAGTGAACAGACTTCTTTATTTGATTGTGTGATGGATAGAATTGCATGTGGCAATTGACAAGCATTTCGGCAAGGGAGTGAACTAGACACAGTACAGGATTGAGGTATCAACTTCAGGTCTTCAACAAACAGCGCCTGTGAGTTGGCCATTAAAGGAGAATGTTGGGAAATAATGAACAGTTATATTCTAAAATAGTTGAGGGTCTTTCAAAGAAAGCTCTCAGCATGAAAAAAATCGATGGATCGACAATGTAAATCTGAGGTGTTTTGTGTTATATGTCATGTAAACAGTCTTATGTATCACTAAAGATACTTGATACGACATAATATTCTTGCGAAGGAGTTCAGTTGGATGTTTCTACACTGCAAAATTTTTGATGCAAAGGGCTATCATGAATTGCTTTGATGTGCTGTAAATACTGCGCATGATTGTAATTTCTGTATTTATAATTTTGCACCCTATTCTGATGCCAAAATTAAACAAATCCTGCATTGCTTCTTCTGATTATCACGAATATTTCCATTCTTGCTTTGATATCCTGTTTAATATTGTGCATTATAGTAATTCCTGTAATTACTATTATTATTTTTGCATCCATCCTTTCAAAACATAGAAAAACATACATTGCTTCTAATCCTAACCATAATAGAAGCCCAGAAACCCAGAAACTAAAACACTAAAAATACATTCTCCACAAAATGCATTTCTCAAAACCCTAACTAAAACTAATTCTTCCTGCTCTAATATGTTGTGCAATACAAGAATGCAGCGAACACAATCTCATTTTCAATTTGATAGAACATTCAAAAATCTTTAAAATATACAGAATAGAAAAGCTTAGAATTTAAAATTTTCAATAAAAGGAATTGGTTATCAAAAATATTCATCATCTTGCTTCAAATTTTTGTGTAATATTGTGCATAAGTGTACTGTACACTAATATAGATATCTTAAATACATCTATCTAAAATACGCCAAGAGATATCAATCATGAGGCACCTATCTAACTGTAGACACACTAGTTTTTGACACCCTTAGGTGACCTACCCACACAGCTCATATTCATATTTTAATCACTATACCTAAGTCCCATCATTCCCTAAATCATATTCTACCCCGTAATATCTATTTACTCCCATAAATATTCACTTACCCCCTCCTAAACCTCCTAAACCCATTTTAGCCTAGTAAGGCCAAACCCTCATAACCTCCCTAACACACTCGTACCCATCTATTCTCGCCCTAACCCGAAACTCACCCATTTGGATAGGGTTTCAACCACTTTCAAGCAAGTTTCCCCACTTTTCCCAAATCGCCAGCGACTCCCAAAATCGCTGGCAATTCTATATAAACCCATCAACTTCCTTGAATGGGGGTCCCTGCATACCGTATCAAAGCTCTGTCCTTATGGAGACTTAAACACTAACTATGCAAGTGTAGTATTAGTATACCAAAAAGATGAGCAATTAAAAATAAATATAATATAATAGGTATATTATAATAAGTATATTATAATAAATGTATCTATATGAAATACATCAATAGATACAAATTTCAAGGTTCTTAGGTTTGATTTTTACATACCTCTTTAATCAACAATTTTATTAAATTCTCTATCAATTTCCCATTGATTTGTGGCAAATGGAATAATTTAGCTACACGATTGTGTCAGTCTCAAAAATATCTATTCAAGAAAAAAAGACCCAAACATTACTACATGGCCAAGATATTACTATTTTTTTATTGACTTCTTCAAGAAAAAAAGAAACAAAATTATTTAAGTGACAGTCTAATAGAAGTCAAATTTATGAATGAACTGTCACATGACGGTCAAATGAACATCAAATTTAATGTCAAGAATAAAAGTGAACAATGCACTCCATTACAGCCTTGCCTGCCATTGTAGGACGCCTCTCGACGTAATAACAGCAATTTTGATAGAAATATTGATTTACAACATTTTCTGATCTCAATAATATTAATTTAATTAGCAGTCTAACAGATAAGTCCTGTCTTGGTTTCTTTTATGTAACTATCAAGACTCGAGGCAAAAATATCTATTTAGGGAGTTGGGAAATATAGGCATATACCTTGGAGACTCATTCTCTGTACTTGGAAAAATATTATTTTGTCAATGATATGTCGCATATCCTCCATGTTTTTCATCTCCTGTTATATGCATCTTAGTTATATTGACATTTTTTGTTTGATTCTCATATTAATTTTGTGCATATTTTGCTGCTAATTTAACAAAAAATAAATAAATCTAAAGCCATTATAGAATCCCAATATATGAAAGCCTCATAATCTTCAAACACTTATAAAAGCCCAAATAACTTGGCCTCTTATTTGTACTATTTTAACAAATGTTCTTTCCAAAACCATAATAGAATCCCAATAAATAAAAGCCTCAGAATCTGCAAGCCCTACTAAAACACCAAATTCAAAAACCTTCAATAACTTGGCCTCCTATAAGTTGAATGTGATGAGCTTTATATTATCCAAGTTGTGGTGTGAACCCCAAGTGACATGTTAAATATTGAAATTGGATAACATTATAGATACTGAATCACCCCAGAGTACTGGGCAAGTGTCAGGTGACATTAGCAAGAGAAATAGCCCTCAATCATGGCATCTATAAGACAAAAGTTTTAACCCACAGAATTTATCGATAATAACAATATTTAGACTAACAGGCCTCGTGGGCCTGAATTTGTGGTAAAGACTGAGTGGTGTTACTACGAAGCCCTGTTGCAAGCAACACAACAGACCCCTCCCGCTTTGCATTTTTAGGGTCTGCAACCTGTTCGCAACGAGAAACCCTGATTTGGGATAGAAATGGCTGTTTTTGGTTAAAAAGAAAAATCTTTATGCTGCATTCCAGATGGGCTGCCGTTTCAGTTGAGTTGCAGGCCATTTTTTGAGCCTGTAATGACATTGCAGCAAGGAAAAGCCCATTCACTTTAAAACATCCATCAAAACTAAAACATTATAATATTTATAAATCCATGAAACCCTAAAATACTAATATAGAATATTATCTATGGTTGTGTGTAGTGATTGCTATTGTTTTCTATTTTGCATTTGTGGCTTCGTTCCCATTGTCTGGAGGCAGCCCAGTAAGTGATTCAAGGCAGGTGTAGTATCACAAAAGCAATTGGAAGCCTGGAATTGCAGAGCAGCTACAGCCAACAACTGGAAGGTAACAATGGCAGAAATGGGCACATTTTTTCACCTTTTGTATTAATCAAGTTATCAGTTATCTGCAGTAAGCCCATCTCTTACCGTATAATTATTTATTTAAGAAACACTTGTATAGTAACTTTCAAACAGATTCATTTCTTTTCCAATCATCACAAAACAATGCCCAGATTTATGCAGTTTTCTGCTACGATTTGGTTTATCCTTTTAGATGGTCATTTACCTACACGACTTCTCATGTTTTCTTTTTCCTCTTAATATCCTGGAACAATTATTGGCATAAATTCATTCCTATTTAAACTTTCGAGTGTACATTCAATCATCTGCTGTTTATGTGTGTTTTTCACCTTTCATAGTTTTATCACAATCTAAATTACATTAGAAATATCCAACCCCACATAAATCACAGCCTCTATTTAAATGGTTAAATACCCAACTTCATAATATCATTTAAATTGGTGATATTTTCCATTTGACTTTCTCTGTTTACATAGTTAATGCCCGACTTTGTCTAAATCAGAGTGATTTTTTCTCTTTTGAGTTTCTCAGATCTCTATGTACAATTGATAATAAAAGTGAAAAAATGCTCATTGCAGGGCACATAATATTAGGATGCTAGGAAGTGATGTTCTTCCCGCAATCATTTTCACTTAACAAAAAATTCGTAGCCTCGTCAAAATCTTTAACACTCAACTTATAAATTACAAGATTTGTGCTTCTTCATGCAGCAATCAACTTTAATGGACTTGAACATATAATTCTTACACATCTTTTAATCTGATGTTCCCTTGTTTTTATTCCATGCGTTATAAGTTTTAAAAACAGTATGTATGTGTATGGAATCGATTTTTTATTTGTTTCTATCACGACCTCAACTAACCCCCATTTTTCGACGCATTACCATTTCCATCGCGTTTCTCGTTTCTGGTAACATAGCCACAAAGTCCAAGGTTCAAGTCCCGCCAAGGCCAACTCAACAGCATTCAGGCGGGCCCAGCATAAACTTGGCTCAAAAATGGTTGCAGATGCTTGGGAGTGATTTTGACTGCATAGATTGCCTTCCTTCCATGGCAGCATATGTTGGATGGGGATCCACACTCGATTGGCAGTGTGGAGTGAGCTTGACACTGTGGTGACTCTCTCATTGTAAAAAGGAGTGGAGCTCATGAGTATTTTTAAAAGGGAGGTTATCTGGTGTTGCCCTCCATCCATGAAGGGCGATCTGAAAGGGGATCCTAAGTCAATTGGCACTGTGGAGCGAGTCTAGCTCTGAGGTGACTCTCTCGAAGTAAAAAATGGAGCGGAGTTCAGAAAAATTGAGCTTCCCCACTTTCAGAAGTGTTGTTAAAAGGGAGGTTATCTGGGAATTTATCTGCTTCACTAAAAATCTAATAATAAACTAGTGAAACCCATACACGCCAATAAAATGCTAAATCCTGCAAAATACATACCGATATTAAGTTGCCGACTGCCATGGCAACTGCTCTCCACGAGCTGTTTGATCTCCCCCCTGGTAAGCCGCTCTCCCAAAACCTCCTCCCTCGTCTTCACATACTTGGGCCCCTGCCCCTCCAAAAAAGGGCCCGGCGGCTGAATATGCTTCACTCCTTTCTTATTCGGAGGAGGCAGCTTAAAGCTATCAAATTCCGGTCGATTTTTCTTGCTCGGCGGCAACGGAGCCCGCCCCGTCCACGGCCTCGGCATCGTCGTCGGCCCAAACGGCACAAACGCTGACTCCCGAAGTGCGAGGGGTTTAACCTTGGGAGTCTCCGTGTAACTGTACTGAAACTCGAACGGCGCTCCTCGAAACGATAGGCAAGTCCGTTATTGCCGAACACCACTTCTCTGCCGTCATCTTCTAACGTTTCAGAGGCCGCGGCACTAGGGTTTTGTTTTTCGGCGTCCATGAAGCGGGCTCTCGTGTCTTCGACCATTTTGGCGGCTGGCCATATGAACGCGGGGTAGAGGGAGTGAACGGCGAGGATTTGGAGTTTATTTTAGGGCGAGACGGAGCAGAAGGTGTTCCAGTAGACTTGAATTGCGGGGCGGGACTCGAACTTGGTTCGTTTGCGGGTTTTTGGTGGAAAGCCATTCCGCGAGAGCTAGCTTTTATTTTTGGCGGCTTCTTCTTCTCCTAGTGTGGATTTTTGGGAACATTTTATAGTGAAAATGCGATTCTTCTTGCCGTTTGTGGAGATATTAATGGGAACTGATAAAACGTTTTCTGATTTTCTCAATGTGGGACAAGAATCGCAGGATTGCGGAGAAAGATTGTAGGGAAAAACGGTGTTCAGGAGCATTTTATTGACATTACGATAGAGAGGTTCAAGAGATGAACTGAACGCCTGTTGTAGTTCTGCATGTCATAATTCAGAGGCTCTGAGCTTATCCAGTGGGGTGAAAACGTGAGCCCTTTATTTGAGCCGTTGGATTTTGATTTTTCCTGTTCTCGGAAAGGTAAGCCCAACATTATCCACGTCGGGGACATACTTGAAATGTGGGCCAATAAAACCCTCGCCAATCGAGTGATCAAATTTGAAGGTTAACCTAGTGGTCCCACGAGTTTCCTGCGCTAAAAAATTTCAGCGGGTTCTGTTGAGTAAATTCAGGAATATTTTAGCAAAAGTATCCTAACTTAGGTCATAAGACGTGTGGCGTCCTTAGGGTCCTTAGTGGTTATCCTTATCACCCATGAAACTTGGAAATGGTTTAAGATAAGTCTAACCTTGTAAGTGACTCATGTGTAAATTTTAACCTTGTTATATGTAGGGACCATGTTAAAGGTTTATCATTATTTATGCTTGATTTTGTGCACCCTTTTCAAAAATGGAAACTTGCATTTGCGTTCGAGGCTAATTTTGGAGAAGTGCTTGGGGAAATATAATCATGGTTTCCACCTCCAAAGTTATCCCAAGCCCCTAACCATGGAGTCTACAAACTTTTGGAGGATTTTCTCTCACCTTAAACCAGGAAAACCATCATTAGCAACTCTTGTAATTGTGCAAATTAATTCTGATTTATAGTTGCATGGGGTTTGTGAAAGGGGCAGCCTTGAGAGAGTCAACCTTCTTAGAGATGTGAATTTGGGTTTTGCAAACAATGATGTTTTATTGTAATCGAGGGAACTTATCATTGTTGTTTTGGGATTATGTGGATTTTGATATTGGTTTTGTAACTTTGGTAAAATGTGAAATGAGGTGTATGTAGTTTGGGTTGAGTAGGTTTCACGTGGCTTGTTTTTGTTAGTCTTTGTATTGGTGAGAGTCTTTTTATAGGGATTTTGAATTTGGGTTAAGGGTAATGAAATTGGAATTTCAAAGAGTTGGAAGAAAAATTATGGATTGTGTTGGAGCTAAGAAGAGTTATTTTGTTGTTTTTTTGGGTTGGTCTTGTGTAGGTGGTTTGGACATGGGTAACAGGGGGTAGGTTCTATTTTTGAATTATATTCTAATTGTTTAGTTGAATCTCCTTGTTCTTGAACATTTCAATTGTGGCGACATTTTATGTTGTTTTGAGTTGTGTTTTATTTTGATGAGGCAAATGTGAATGCTATAATGTGTCATTGTGGTTGTAATGTTTATGTGTGGGGGAGATTTAGGGACCCGAGGTTATTTTTATGGAGGATAAAGAGGAAAACTATAGTAGTTGTTACAAAATAAAAAATATAAGGGAAGAATGTACCTCATTTGATATTTGATCGAGTGATTAAATGCCAAATAAAAATTTACTCATATTACACATTGAAAGAATTAAATACACACAATAATCTATCTTCTTCATTTCATGTGGGTTGATCATTCAAATGATTGCATTACATATATGGGAGAAGTTGTTCCTATATTCAAGGAGAACAAATTCTAGAAATACCTCATAGAACCTACTTTCTCTCACACTTAACTACATACGTGAGTTGTTTCTAACAACTTGCTATTGTTAATATTATTCTCACAACTAACTCGATAATTATGATTTGTTAATTACAACTCGTTTATAATTATTTATTGATCATACATACACATTAATACAACTATGAATAAGTTTTTAACATTCCCCCTTGATGTGAATGTGGGAGAAGAAAAATATATCCTTGTTGTCCAAAATAACCCCTGGGCTATTTTGTTAACTTATGAAATTCATTCTTGACAGAGGCATTTTTTTTTTTGAGTTTGAAAGTCATGGAACACTGGAGTTAGTGTTCCACAAAATCTAGGAAATCGGTGTTCCGCGGGTTCTTATAACCCGTGGAACAAAGGAAATAGAGAAAAATACTTGGGTGAGTTTTGGATGAATTTAAACCTTTGAGGCATGGGAAAATAGTGTTGCGCAGACTACGAGAAGTTGGAACTTTGTGGAGTTTGTAGTAATGCCATGCAACAAAGCATGGGTTTTGCTATTAGAAAGTCACGATGCAAAGGGAAAAAGTTGGGAAAATCTACGAGGCAAAGGGTAGAGAGTTTGGAAGTGACTAAGCTTGGAAGTCGCGAACATTATCATAGTGTCCCACGAGTTCCCAATTATAGTGTTATGTGGGTTTCAAAAGCCGCAGAACGAAGGAACATGGTCACAAGTCGAATGTCGTGCAGAACGAAGAAATAAACCATCACGACATCTTGGGTAGCGTGAAACGGTTAAGTGCAAAAGATTTCGAGCCGCGTAATGTAACATCCCCTTTTAAAACACGTAACAAGGGAAAAAATTTATTTTTTTTATATATAACGTTCTCTGTTATGAATTATAAAATTCAAACACACGTTCAAGATTTAATAATTGTTCTCTTGAACCACACAGTTGGATCATACAATTTCTTTTAAAAACGAATGTTCCCTGTTCACATATTTACAATATGGAACACACATTCAATGCCATTCAATCTCATAACAGATTCTATATGCTTCTTTGTAAATGACTCGATGAACTCGCCGATCTTCCATTTTCATGGCTCGGAGTTTCAACGATCCTTCATTTCATGACTCGGAACAACCGATCCTTCATGTATATGACTCGCAACAACCGATCCTTCATGTTTGTTTATGCATAGTATATTTTATATACTTGTTCTCATAACCTTCCCCGGTTATCGAAGTGATCCATTTAAGAAGCCTATCTGAATATCTGTTACTGATATTCATCTGACATCCTGCATCTTAAATTAAGTGATAAGGACAACACAACCAAACAGCGATTGCGATACTTTGGCCAAAGATTTTCACATGCTTTGCATGATCATATTCCTGAATGTGATACACATCTACGGAATACGTCCTTCACTTCACTTCACCTGTTATCTAGAATGGTCTTTCCTGGTTCCTACCAGTCCTCATCGTTTAAGTTCCGTTTTAAACTTTCGATTCCAGCCAGTAATATGAGCGGGTATAGGAAGGCACTCCAGGTAACTAAAGATACGCAGACATACGGTGTCGTTACCCCACGACTCCGTGTGTCTGATTATCTTTAGTATTCCGGAGTCACTCCGTATACCAAATCATACCCTATCTCCACCCCAGCTAAGATCTACACATTCAGCCTATGTATTCTAAATGTTTTAATTCGGGAGGGCATTGCTATATGTCAGCTGCAACAATGTGTCGTCATGAAGACCCCGTCTTCATGAAGAGACACCTTCTTTATGTTGGCGTATGCCAATGTGTCTGCAGTCTCCCAATGAGAATACACATCACCGCTGATGACTTAGCCACGAGTTAATAGTTTAAGCAATTTTCGGCGTCACGCGATCCTCGATCCTCGTTTCCGTTGCAGTTGTATATAACTAAAAGGGACTAAACTGTCCATTAGTTCGTTATGTATCGTCTCCTTCGTATCGAAGAGCTACATTTCCTTACTTGGTTTATTTCTTAATCATTAGATTAAGCAGTCCGTACTGACGGACATAATAAGTTTAACCTATTAAACTTAACCAAGATGTTTCAACTATGCAACTTATTTGAGAATATTAACGATTAGGCGTCATTCAAACGAGGTCTAAACTTCAAGAAATGAACTCATTTGTTCCCCTTAACATTATATAGTTAAGGATCATTAGTTATGGATATATGTATCCTATATCCTTTAATCTGAATTTTATCAAACGGGATCAATGATGGAGTTCGAAAACGAAGTTCGAATACTCCAAATTTAAATTGATATTCCTTAGCTCCTAAGCTAATCCTGAATACCCTCTGATTATAAAATCATATTCTTCTTAATCCTTTTTAATGTCAATTCAAAATTCATCTTTACCCAAGTATGAATTAATTGCATTGTTCAACTTAAAGGTTGTATTTAAGTAAGAATAGATATCAGTTTCAATTCAGCATCCATCCAAGGATTACGAAACAATTCCAAATCGAGAAGTAACATTTTATTCCCAATTTATATAACAATATCAAACTGATATAATTATTGAAAATATCACACTTGTAACTGTATTCAATATTTCAAGTCATAATTTGTACATTTGCCAATCCAACTGATTGGGTATAGTTTTTACAAAGCATCTATACAACTCATGGACAGAAGAATATATTTTCTTCTTTCACAATTCCTCAAAGAGGAATAAAAGCAACAGTTACAATTTAATTTATATTTTATCAAGAGGCATCAGAAGACAGCCAAGTCTTCATTCTAATCAAATTCCATCTGCGCAAATGAATTGCACGGTCGGGCCTTGAATGAATCCGAGCACATTAAGCACTTATCCTTAAAATAAGATGCTTAACTAATCATTTAATAAAAGAACCCTGCTTTTATGAAACAACAGCAAAACATCAATCTCGAAAAGCACAAAAGAGAGATCAGCATAACCACTAAATCATCGAATATCATCACAACTGACCAACCCGGACTGCTGTCCGTTTTCACATAATCATTGCAAGTATCAATTGAAAAATTTGTAAAGTTAGGAATTCAAGTAGATTGCTTTTATACAAAGATACGATTATCTTTTCCACGCCTTTCATTAATAACAAATGCAAAGGATGAAACTAATCGAATATAAATCCATTACTTCCCTTTAGTTCATGAAGCACATTAAGTTTTAAAGCATTCAAGTACAAACAAGAAAGCGAACAATGAATGCATATAGTAGCTCTCATCTAAGCTCCATAAAATTCTTCATTCACGAATTCCGGGTTCCTAATCGAATGAAAGAAGAAAGATCATCTTTCTAAAACATTAATTCATATCTCTATCTCTTTCCACATGACTGTCCTAACAGTGGAATCCAGACGAAAGACAAATCAATATAATAGTTCGAGTGAAACTTACAAAATCCACTCGAATTCACTTTACAGCGGCAAGAATAATTTCATTCATTTCGCTTCATATAAATGCCAAACAGGTTAGTAAGACATTATAATTATCGTGGAGCAAGCCATATCAATATGTATACTAGGTATTTGCTATACTAGAAGATTCCTTACTTCTTACACTGTATAGCTAACCAACAACAAATTTGCAACCACGCAAGTATATATATTCATATAATCTTTTATGCCTCTGAACACATATAGTTCTTAATAACAAATGGTACATGGCTGTTACCTACAGCAAGACCGAGTCTTAGACACTATAATTCCAATGTCACTTTCAGAGTCCCAAATAGCAAAAAGAGAAGAATTCATTCTCTACTATTTCATTAAGAACAATCATTGTTTTCAGAATGAAGTAAAAACATTCAATCACGTTTTTCTAAGCAAGACAACTCAACTTAGACAGATAACAGCGTAAACGTTCTCATTGATAAGCATCTCACATAGCCAGTACAGCTGCAATCCAACAAGCTACAGCAATGAACATTCCAGCCAAATTTGCATTCTCAAGATAGTAAAAACAAAATAATATCAGAAGGTCAAACTTCGACTGCCAGACGCAATGGGGTCATCCTTCATTACAGCAAGAAGAAATTATAATCATTCATTGCACAGAATACAAAACTAGTTTATAATTGCGTCAATAGTCTGATTAAGAAGACCGAACAGTATCAAGAAAACACAATAAAACCATCCTATTTTCACAGCAAGGAGAAAATATAATCCATCAATAACTTCAGAAGGAAAAACAGTCTACTTTTCCTATTTTCACGGATACCAAAACGTAATTGCTCATTTCCTATACAAGAAAAGGCACAGCCATGGAAATGTTGCTAATACTTGAATTCAATTCGAGTTCAATTACTCGTAGAGAACCCGAATGCCACTTTCATCAGAATCCAAGACAGTAGAAGGAAGAGAATCTATTTCCTTTAAAAATTTCAATATGAAACAACTTCAACAACCATCGCTTCTTTCATTCCAGTTCATCAGCAAAAGAACTTATGGTTTCAAAAGAGAAATAACTCAATTAACACGTACAGACCCGTGATACATATGACAATTTTTCCCAATACTGTTAAACAACCAGCACAACAGGAAAGCATTTCATTCCGTAGAATACAAGGACAGCTGAACTCAAACCAATAACAGTATTTTGTATCATTTCCAAAATGACAACAAGATTCAACAGAACCCAAATTACAGCAATATATGCGACTGTATTTCCATTTCCTCTTTTCTTGCAAAGACAGTTCCACATACACAGTAAAGAAACGATTACACTAAATGGAAAACCTTTACACCATAAGGAACGATTACACACCTGTTCCACTTTCAAACAACACGAACAGTGAAAGAATTATATCTATTTCAAACACCATATCACAACAACAAACCAAAGACGTCGTGAAGTGTTTCCAACCAATCAAATGCAAGGACGGATTAACCACAACAGCAAAGGGGACGACTGTACCCCGTTATTTCCAAAAATGACAGCAAGAAAGGAAGGAAACCCAAATCATAGCAACATAACATGACTGAAATTCCATTTTTCTCTTCACATGTAATAGCAGTTCCAAGCACAACATCAAGGAGAACGATTACATTATAAGAAAAAGTTTAAACAGCCTGTCCACTCCATACCACATGTACAGAGGAAGAAAATGTTTATTTCTTTCTACAACACTGTCAGCAACCACAACGGTAATTCCTATTCCAACCAAATTTAAGCAACCACAATTCAGGCCGAGCAACCAAGCCATTTCATATCATTTTCCAAGGAAAAGAAGGCAAGAATCAACAAATCCATTTCCAAATCAACTCAAAAACAATCAAGCAATCCCAACCCAAGAGCAGGGTTGTTTTAATGAAACATTTAAATCAAGCAAAGATTTTAAAGAGAAGGGCTTAACATGCCTGTATTCTCTTTTCCAGAACTCGAAGAAAGCTTCGTTTTCCGCGTTTTTCTTCCACAACGGCAACACAATATTCCCAGCACTTTCTTCCTTCTTCTGGCTGATCAACGGCCTCAAAACTTCCAAGAAAATGCCAAATGCAAGAGCTGGTTCGACCGAACCGGACAAGAAACCAAATGCAGAGCAACTTTACAAAAGCTCGAACCAACAAAAATGAAAATCAAAATTCCCTCATACACTTCCCAGGAGCCGGGTCGCGAGGACCAAGAACCATTAATGCAATAAAGGCTCGCCCTTTTTCCTTATTTTCTACGCCACCTCCACTTGGGTTGGCAAGTCTCCAATTTTCAAATTTTTCCATGCAAATGAATTTAGCCAAGCTTCCAAATGGATACCTCTATCTCCTACATGTCCCGCCAAAACTGGCGCCATCCCCGAAGGGACAGTTCATAAATGCCAATGAATGCCTCCTATCCATCCTTATCCTTTTCTTCCCAAGGGTCTGCGTACCCCTTTAGCTTAGGATTAGTTTTAGGTTACATAGTTCATTCGACCTAGGTCTTAGTTAGACCTTAGGTTTTAGGATTTAGATTTATTTTTCCCCTTTTTTTTATATAATTTAAAAATCCACTAGGATAGTAGTGTAGGATGTATGTTAGGTCTTAGGGTTAGTTTAGGTTTAATTCACACTAACCACTAACACTAACAACTTCCTTCCAGCCCCTTGCTAACATCCACGTTAACGCAGAGCGGACGTTAGTCCTTCCGAGGTACATGCCAAGGCCGCCGTGTCCAGGCGTTTCTCGCCCCACGAGGTCCCGAGTCGACAACGACAGGTTCAAGAATCGAACCCCTGTCGTTGGCATTTTCGTGCTAGCTATTCACACCTGTAATCAGACGCTGCACGCTTATAATAATCCTAGTCCAGTTCAAGTGTGAATTAACATAGAAAACACAAGAGGACCTCAGCATACTTGAATCAATGGAATTGATTCGGGTATGCTGTCAATCAAAGACAAAGCAAGCAATTATACGACAATCATGTCATCACATCAAGAAACATACAAGTACAATATTTGATGTCCATCACGATAAGCCACGATGTCACGAGAATCCAAATTAGAACACATTCTCTTAAGATCAAAACATATCTTAACATGTTTGCTTTCATTTCAAGAGCTATAACAGTATGTAAAACATTCACCAAGTTAGCATACAAAATCAGTGTTACACGTAATAAGGGAAGAAGTTAGTCTTTCGTGAAATGAAGGGAAGTTAGTTTGCCATGGAACAAAAAAGTCTTCAAAAGTTGTATAACAAAGTGAATTTATGTGAAATAAAGAAAATCACAATGAGGTCACGGGGTCTTAGCAAACCAAAACCAAAGCACGGAACATACAAACACCCAAAGGCCCACAAAATAAAGGCGGATCATCCTGGAATCCATGGAACAAAGGATTTTTCGTGAGTGGTCGGTTTGGTTTTCAAGTGATAAATTTTGTTATGAAGCTCCATTTTTCCTCAGATTTGATTCATCAGGAGCATCTTGGAGAGGCCTTTCAAAAGAAGGAAACTTTACAAGGAATGATCAAGTATTTTAGGAGATTGAAGTTGAGGATTTTGGGGATGTTTCACATCGCTTTCAGAAGTCAGAAGATGTCATTTTCGGTTGTAAGATGTTTGTTTGATCCTCCCTCGCCTTGAGATCCTTCTGAATACTTCCAAAAGAGCATATTCTTCCCATGCCCAACTCAAAGTATGAGGTGTAACGTTCCCATATGTTATCACAAGCTTAAAAAGTGGAAATATTTTTTTGTTTAAACATTCTATTAATTAACTTAGAAATAACTTTCCATGCATATAATTAAATATTACAGTGATACTATTAAATAACCCAAAGATCAAACATCATCCATATTTCCAAGAGTTCAATAGTAGTTTGATCAATTAACTATCATTTAAACTTAATACATTGTTTCCACAATTTTTCTAAGAAAAGTATGATCAATAATCATTTCCTAATACAATGGTTAATATAAGATTTACTTCATATTCTAAACCAAATACATGAGACAACAAGCATGTCCCTAGCCAAGTACAACATTGTATTCATATGTTAGGTACATGTAATAATAATAACGATAATTTGTTCCTTTGAAGTTCCTGTGTACATGTCTATCTCAAATGTGCAACTGTATTAGAGGGAGAGCATCATCTGAGCGCTACTCCTCCAACCGCAGAACCTTTTGATTCCCCGCACACCTCTTGCAAGCAAGAGGGGCTCGACCCTTCACGAGGAAGGAAAATAGAGATATCTAACTATCAACAAAGAATAGTAAATTGAGAACCATGTGTAATATACCCAAATTCTAAAAATACAACCCATCATATGATTCCTAACTAGTACAGAATAAGGATAAGTGAACTAACAATGTATACATCTAAATACATTACTTTGGCCAAAGTTTTCCAGCTATGCTAATGCAAGCTAATCTTATAGTTTGCACAAACAAATAAGATATGTCATCCTTCACAACACAACTATCTCGTACACCACTTCATCCATCAACAATCCTCATCAAGAGGCAAACCAATTAACATTTTTTAAACAATGGTTCATTTTAATATCCGTAAGGGAAAAACAACCATCTATCCAAATTTAATACAAGTTTCCAAATTATATAAACATAAGAAAACAACCTTTGTAAGCATATGTATGTATGCTTTATGCGGTTTCCAATGTGTCGTACATACATGCATACATAGACTTACGAAAAATAATGTATTATCAACACATTTATCAATGTACATAACAACAATCATTTAACTACTATTTTTCACAAAATTTCCCATTTTCAGCTTGTTGTTTCATTACAATTAAAATGTCTTTTAAGGGTGGTTTATGAAAGGAGTGGAATTATGTTATCGTACTTATGGCTATGCCACGGCATGATAACGTAAGTCGCATTCTCCCAAGGAAAGTATCATAATAAAATATAATACCCACATGCCCAAATAACACATCAGCGGAAACTTATATTATCATAGTAAAGCAAAGCAATATCCCAATGAAAATTTTTGTCATAAATCAAGATGTTGTATTCACTCAAAAAATCATTGGCGTAACTACCCATTTAATCCATTCATCTCTCACTGTTTTGAAACACATAATATTGCTCAACCCGTAATGGTTAGTTTTTCCATGACTGGAAGTTTTAGTCATTGTTTTTATTATAATTTTGAAGACACTACTGGGTTTGGATTTCCAACAAATTGACAAGTTTTGAACAACCCCGAGAAATGTATGAAATCAAATCCATAAGAAACTTTTTATCACAATTAAATATTCACTAGACTAGCCCATATTTGAGTTTCACACAAACTACTCCCAATAACCATATTATGGTTATACATTTTTACACAACATGTAGATCCAAGTAGTTTTAAAATCACTTCCATGATAAAATGAGCAAGTTATAAGTTTTTCGATCTCACAATCGACATAGTAATAATTTATCCTTCAACACAAGAGATCACAATCCATACATTCCCTTCATTCATCACCTAATACAAAACAATACCAAGCTAAGCGAAATGAGCATCCTCATGTTTTATAAGCGTATGGGCATTCATGGATTTGGGAACAGGAAAAAGGTATTGAATAGTCGAAAATTGAAGCTTTCCATGTTCAAATCACTCGATTCATTTGTGGAGAAGCATAAGAAGAAGTGGACACAAACCCGCACACAAGGAACCTCATCAATTAACAAACAATGTAATTTTTTTATTTATGTAAGGGGAAAAGGTATACATAAACACACTCCTCGAGGATCAATTCGATATACTTTCCACGAATGGCTTCCACTTTCCCAAATCGGGATCTTAATGTTGATCTCATCCACATTTCATCGCGGTTCTCGACGTTGTCAAAGACGACTTCTATATTAGAGCCTTGAGAGAGTATTTTCATAAGTAATTGCGGCATTATCATGAGTTTCACATGCCACAACTCATTCCCATCCCCATTCCAAATTTGTTTAGGGTTTGGATACATTTCTATGCATTGCTTCTTGCACTTTGCAGCCACCGAAATTCTTGGAAGGAGTTGATCGACCCACCGCCACACGATGACAAGCGACGAGCCTCTCTCCTTCTCCGAGGCAACAGTAATACAACTCTCTCGCCAATAAGGTCCTCATCACGGGGTATGGGTAGGGGTATTGTCTCACAAGTTTTCCCTTCCCAAAAAATTATGTGACCAAGGTACTCGTTGGTAATGCACTAGGCGTGAGGGGTCCGTCAAATTCCATGACTCCTTCATTGGGAGTGATGACCCTAATCTTTGTGGAGGTGTGTAACATCCTTTTTTGGGCCCTTTTACTTTTTAGAGGATTTTCTCATGTCTTGGAGGATTTCAAACTCATTTATAAGTTGTCTTTGCATTGTATAGCTCTTGTTATTGCTTACAGATAGTGAGTGTTTCTACCACAACCTTATGACAAGACATCCTCATTCTTGTCTTTCCCTCGTGTTTGCTTTCTGTTCTTTTTGTGCTTGTTATCATGTTATTTTGTTGTGAATGATTGAGCTTATTATGGTCTCCACACTTGTGTGATATTTCACCAATTACAAGGTGAGTGACCAACTGCTTCATGTCGCATGAACACACTTGGGTGTGATTAATATACTATTTATGAAGTGTCACAAATAGGGGGTGTTTAGATTTTGTGGTTTCTTATTTTCACTTTCCTTCTTTGCTCACTATTATCATTTATGGATTTCAATTCGACTCTTTTACTTACTCCCTTCAACTATAATGAATGCAAAACTTTTGTATTCTTCGCCTTGTGAAAATGGAAACTTTATCGGATAAATATGGGTTTTGCAAGCTAAACCAACAAATGTTATAGAGAAAGAAAATTGGTTTAACAAATGTGATGAAGCTTGTGGGTTTTGATGTCTTTATGTGCCATCGAACTACGCTTTCATATAACTTCAACCAAATCTCCCGAGGAAGTTTGGGATATCTTAGAAAACCTCTTTGGGAAACATGATGAAATGAGAGGGCATGAACTAGAAAATGAGTTGATTAGTCTCATCCCTAGCATTTTGAAACCC
This sequence comes from Taxus wallichiana var. yunnanensis, assembly GCA_018340775.1. NCBI lineage: Eukaryota > Viridiplantae > Streptophyta > Pinopsida > Cupressales > Taxaceae > Taxus > Taxus wallichiana. Next base: position 897,880,869 of record CM031239.1, read on the forward strand.
TTCAAGACTTCTTCACCAAGCTCAAATCTATAAGATTACAATTGAAAGATTGTGGAATTGACAAAAAGGACTCATAGCTTATTCTTTCCATCCTCACCAAACTTGGTCCCAACTATTTTGTTTTTGTCTCTACCTTCCATGCTACAAAAAGGGCACTTGGTGCACAATGGAAAATGCCCTCCTTTGATGAGTTTATTATTGACTTTACTAGGGAACAAGACAAACTAATTCAAATGGGTACTCTAAAATCCACTAAATCTCATGCTCTTCTTGTGGGTCATGAAAAACCGAAGGCTTCAAAAGAGAAGAAACAAAACAAAAAGGATCATGAGAACAAAAGGACCAATCCACCACCAAAAAAACTCTTCCACTTCCTCTTCTAGTTCTAAACCTCCCAAAGAATGGATCAAATGTGGGTATTACACTGGTAGGCATGATGAAGAAAAATGTTTGAAGAAGAAGATTGACCTTCTCACGAGTCTTCTTGAGAAGAACAACATAGGAGTTCCCAGTCTCTCAAACCATCTTCATCATATTACGAATGTGATTTAATTTAATTTGAATTAAATCTTGTTTTCGATTAACTATTGAAATAAATAATAAATGAATGCTAAAATACAGTAAGGTACAAGAAAATAAACATGTATGATGTCAAACCCTAAGTAAGAGAGGGAGAAAAAAGGACTTAGCTAATTTACGAATGGACGTGAAGTGATATGGGTAGGGAAAAGTGTTGAACATACTGCAAACAATGTCATAAATGCTCACTTTGTAAATTGGAATTCGGGAATATATTTGGAAAGGTGTGCCCCATGTAGGACAAAGGTGCACAGGCGCTGGTGGTCTGCAAAAGCTCAAGACTGTTTTCTTCTGCAAGTCATGCAAGTGCTTTCTTTGTTGATTCTTGTTTATCACCTAATATTTGTTATTTGATCGTCGAGGGTACCTATATCCTACAAAATAGAATGTCTACTTGCACATGTCCATAAAATACATCAAATAAAATAAAAAAAGATGCGAGAATGTGGAATCGATCGACCATGGTCACCCGAAGAGTGAACTTATAACTAAGCATTGTCTTTACACATCTCAAACTCCGCGTAGTTTTGGTATGTGTGTGTAGGAATGATGCCTAGGACGCCCTTTTGCAAGTTACATGTGATAGAGGGTTGGAGCTAAAACGTAACAACATACAAAATATGTGGGATGGAATAGGATTAATTTCCTCTTCATATGCATTGCATGTAGAAGTATGCAACCCTCATCCCTTGAATAAATGCTAGATGGATGCCTTTGAAATACTTCAGTGCCTTTGGAATGTAAGCTTAGGGGATGATAGTAATGCTTAGTATTTGGTCCGTTATTTTGAAAACATGTCTATGTATTTATATGATTCCCTTGTTTGAATTTCGTAATTGACAATTGAAAATTCAACCCATAAGTGAAAAATATGACCAAAAGGTAAAAGAGCCGATAAGATAAGAAAGGATCGGGGGCACCCAGGAGGGACAAGAGCATCATGGGTGTTGTTGTCCTAGTTGGCGCCGTGTCTCAAACCATACAAGATAAATCGTTTAAGTTTTTACTAGGTTGTAGGGTGTGCAAGACTAAAGAGAAAACAAGAAACCAAGAAAAGAGGCCAAATATAGTTATTAACGGCTAGTTTTCTTGCTTAGGAATCATGTAAATGCTAGCATGCTTTTAAGACCTATAAATTTACCCAAGTGCATGATTTTGTGTCTATATTTTCCCCCACTTTATGTTGTTGAGTGAATACTCGATAACATAAAGTAGATAAGAGTTATGTACCTTATGATCCTATAGAGTGTGCGGGAAATAGCGTGCTTTGTGAGGACAAGTGAAGCGTGGAGTGATTGCAAAGTGAAGTGTGGAGACTATAAAAATGAAGTGAGCCCTAGGAGTGAAGCATGTGCATTATTTGTACTGTTGTTATGCTTATAGGCTACTTCTTGCATGCGTATTAAGGGACGAACTCCGCAAAAGAAAAGAAAGAAAGTAGTTAAAGTCATGTATATGATAAATCAGAGAAACATGTGTATACGTATGTAAAGAGTGTAAAAGTGTGTTAAAAGGAAAGTGTGCACCTGATATGTAAGAGAGTAAAGGATAGAAAAGTGTCATGTTGCTTGGAGATTGCTAGTTTGAATGATGAAGGTGAGGTTTTTGGGCAATCTCACGCCAAGAGCTATTTTTGGGTAATCTCATGCCAAGTGCGATTTTTTTAGGAAATTTCACGCCAAAAATAAGTGTTGGGGAGAGAGGTTTGGTTTTACTCTCCTTCCATGACTCTGCCCAATAAGCACCACTGCAGATGGTACATCCCGATTTGTTCGATTGTCTCGATTTATTCCGTATTAGTTCTAAATTGTCCTAATTTGTTCCATATTAGTTCTAAATTGTCTCGATTATACCGATCGAAGGAGATAGAGTGCATTTTGTGACTAAAGGCCAAAGGCATGTGCGTATTCTTATAGAACTACTCTCTAAACTACCATGAATTGTTTTGTACTAAGAAAATAATTGTATCTACCCCCAAGACATTAGTGCCTGTGAGGACAAGGGCGCATAGTCTTTAGTGTCGATTTTGGGCGCCAATGTTTGACTTGTACTTTGGACCTAAGTCATATTACGGGTCATTACATGAACTATGTTCTGTGTTGATTTTCTATTATAGCTCTAAGTTGTTATAGGGGTGATTTGTTCACCCAATGTATGTCCCCTCATTTGGGGCGCGTATGCGACAATAGTAGGAGAATGTAGACAAAAGGAGAGGATCGGTGTGGATACTGCGGGGGGGTAGGTGATGTCCATGGTAGAAACCAAGGCAAATGTAAATAATAAAGGATGGTAACATGTGTTAATAGTAAATATAGATAACATGCAAAAGAATACAATGCAACAATTAAATGTGCAAACAAAATGGACCGTGAAAATTTGGTTTCATACATGGGACATAACTCACGATGTTGCGAAACAATCAAGGCCAAGCATCAAAAGCATATAACGATCAAACAAGACATAGGGCATAGCCCGCAAACAATAACATATAATGGAAAATAAGATCAAACAAATTGTATCGACGATAACCATGGTGGCATATAGTCCTAAGAAAGCAAATGCTACACATGAAGTACCCGTTAGCATGTTAGAAAGATAAATAGTATGTCAAAATGTGGATATAGCAATGAAAAGTGAAGTAATCAAATGAGTAGTGAATGATATAACAATAAACCACGAAGTGTGTAGAGTGCGGGAGTAGTGAAATTAGATGCCCCCAGGAGCCTCGGTGGGACTTTGTTAAAAGGTACAATGCCAAGAATTATTGTAGTGTGTAAAACCCTGTAAGAGATCTGTATTCACCTCAAAAGACCAAGTGAATGTGCATGTGTATATATAGAAAGATGATGACATACTAAGAATCATCTAGCATGGAAAACAAAGTGTAACATGTAAATAAAATAAGCTAGCAAAATTAGATGCAACCAAGATATGCAAATGGTGTATGAATGAAACGATATGATATGTAAAGTGTGAAAATGATAGGATCGGTGTGTCCCCACGAATGTGTATAAAATGAGATTCATTTATAAATGCCCCCTCGAGTAGTAAATAATTAACCATAGAACAAGAGTGCGTCATTAAGAAATAGGTTTGTCATGTGTGAGTAGATATTATAAAGACATATCGTGAAAGTATTGGTGTCACTCAGTTTCACCACAAATCTGTGACTACCCTATCCAAAATTTTTCGTACTTTTAAAATAATGGGTCATTTGTTGTTTTTATTGCCTGAAAGTTCCTGTATTGCACCAAGATAATCCTAAAGAGCCATATTAGCCCTTTTCGCCAAATACCCAGATGCCCAAAATTGTTTTATTCTGTCATCGGGATTTGTCTGCGGGAAATTTGTATTTAATTATTTTGAGCCCCGTATGAGGCTATTTGCGCTCCGTTTTAACTCTGTTATGAGCGGATATGTTATTATTCCTATGTACCAGAAGGATTTTAACTTATTCTAAGTTTTGGGCTTTATATGTAACTTTTGGCAATTTTTCGTGTTTTTGTGGTGTCCCGTTTCGTTTTCTGTAAAATTTCTCTGGAATAACTCCTTCGCCGGGTAAGCCCGATTTTTGGCCTGGAGCAGCTGGAAAACATACACGCACATTTTGCCCGGAGGAAGTCATCATCCGAGGTCTGGATCACTGGGAAAAAGCGAAGTCGTGCACAGGAAAGCCCCTGCGGGGATGGGCGCATTTTTGGAAAACAAAGGATTTAAGCTGCGATGGGAAAAACATAAGCCGCAGGCAGGATGGGAATTGTATACCTGCCTGGCAGGGTACTTTTTCCCGTGTTATAAAAGTCACTTAAGCTGCAGTGGGAAAAATAGAGGCCGCAGGCAGGTGGGAATTTATTGCCTACCTTGCAGGGTGAAAATTCCCATGATATAATAAAAGGAAAGTGACTTAAGTGAAATCATGGGATTTTAGTGCCTACCTTGCAGGGTAAAGAATCCCATTGTCAAAGTCAAATCACTTAAGTGGATCATGGGATTGTGGTGCCTACCTTGCAGGGTAAAAAATCCCATTGTCAGAAATTCTTAAAAATAGAATTCTATTATGCAAAAAAGTGCGACCCACCTTGGGTGAATAATAATGCATTAAATAAATATTTGTTAATATTTATTCACCCAATTTTGGCACCCAGGCTTGTGGAAAAGTCAACAAAAGCAAAGGGGAATAAATCAATTGGAAATAGAATTCTAAAATTAAATAAATTTAATTTATTTAATGCAGCCCCTTTTGAGAAGGAATTAATACTTTTTAAAGTATTAAATGATTATATTAATTCCTATTTTCAGTGGCTATGGTCAAAGCACACTGTGAAGCTTAAGTGAAGTGAAGTGTGGAGGATTAAATTGGATTAATTTAATTTATTGGATGGCTGTCCTTAAACATGCTATTTTTAAAAGAAAAAGCATGATTTTTAATTAATTAATTGCCTTTAATTGTTAGGGCAATTATTAATTATAGAATTATGAAGGTTATATAAGCATGGGCAGCCATATGGATTTATTATTCAACACACGGGTAAAGAATTGCAGCGAGGAGAAAAAGTGCGCCCCCATTAGAGGAAGGATTTTGCACGAGACAAAGTGCTAACAAAGGATAAAAGCTTCCAGATTTGGCGCATGCTTTGGAAAAGGTTCATCTTCGTCTGCTGCCAATTGTTTTTTCACAGTGTTAAAGGAGCTCAGTGTTGATTGAAGGATTCATGCTCTCTTTATGTGCAAATTAGACACCAATTTTTGGGGCAGCGAGCTTGAAAAGTGCAGATTTTTATAATTTAAATTCACTATTCATACCCGGTGGCCATTTTTGTCGAATAAATTGCGGGAAATTCATTACAGTGCTTTATAAAAGAAGAGGAGCTTTTATCAATGTCCAATACATTGCATATATCCTCCGAATATGAAGAATTGTCCAGATCTACACCAGTATTGAAGAATTCCAGTCAAATAAGAAGAAAAAGACATTCAGACAAAGATAGACAAAGCTATGGCGAAGAAAGATGAAAAAGAAACCTCTTGCTAAATTGATAGACAGATCCAGAGCAGGAGAAACTTCACTCATGCGTGCAGATTGAAAGCAGTGGAATTATTCAAGTTGCAGCTTTTCCATCCATAGCCCAGTTGCCAAAGTTTGTTATGCAGGTGCAGATCTATATCCAGATCCATATGCAGATCCAGATCCAGATCTCATAGTTGCAAAAGCTTCTGGCACAAAGGCTTCATCCTCTTGTTTTGAATGCAACCCGTGAAGAAGATAGTGCGTGGAAAATTCCTTCCAAGATCCGGTGCATGTGCTCTCATCTTCCAGTTGAAGCTTTCATTGAATTTTCATTCATCCGGAGTGCTTTCCAGAATTTTTAATTGCTCATATGCAATTAAAAATAAGGATGATGAGTTATCTACGGCCAACCTTGCAGACGATGCATGTGCAATGAAGAAGCTGCAAAAGCTTCAAAGGATAAAAGAGAAGACAATGTGAAGGAAAAATTCCAGCTTGCTTCCAATTCCAACTGCTTGCAATTCCAGCTTGTTTCCAGATCCAGCCGCTTCAAGATCCAACTAATTCTAGCTTGTTTCCAGATCCAGTTTGAATCAGCTGCATGCAGACATGAAAAAAGACAAAGTTAGCTTTCCTCTTCCTTCTTCTTTCCTCCGACAAAGTCAGCTTTCCTCTTCCTTCTTCTTTCCTTCGACAAAGTAATTGAGCGATCAATTCAATTATACAACTTAAGTGATTGGTTTAAAAGCCATTACTTGAAGAAGTCAATTACTTGGAGATAGGTGGCGGACGTGCATAATAGAAGGTTCTATTTTCAGTTGCAAATCATACATGTCACGCAAAGAGGAATTCCAGGAAGGAGATTGCCAGCTGTTTCTTTTTCGACTTCCACATGTGTCAGTTCAACTAAAGCTTCCAGCTTGTAATTGCCCCTCTACATTCTATAAGTAGAGGAAGAACCTTCGGGTTAATCATCGATCAGAATTTGTAAGAAGCAATCTTGTGTTCTAGACTTTGTGCTGAACCCCTGAGAGCCACTTGTTGCAGAGGAATACAAAGAAGCAGGTTTCCGGAGAACTTTGTGTCACGGCGTACTGTGTTTCTTGCTTTAAATCTTAGATCTTTAAGTAAACTTTGTGTTATTTTAGATCTAGATCTAGAGCTGCCTTTGTTTCATAATTCTGTGTGTTCAAATCTATTTGAGTTTCTTCTATGTGCATGTGATTAGCTCTGCAATCTACTAATTAGGATGCACATCTTCCTTACTTCCTCTCTGTAATACCTTGAATTTCTTCTTCTTTCATTCTTCCTTTCTTAAACAGCTGCTTACTTGCTGCAAAACTTCTTAGTTATGGTTCATGAACTAAGTTGTTAAAGTAAAACCCCTGATAGATAGAAACACATTTTTATTGACAAATCTGACACGGGAGCCTCACCGGTTAAATGAGGGAGATTTATCTCATGACCTAGGTTTGATCTTTATGCAGAAAATCTAGCCAACAGCTTTTGCGACTCACTTGAGAACAACTATCTTTGCAGATCAAAGCTTATCTATTGAAGATCAGAGTGTTTTCCATACAAATCTCAACCTGGCTGAACGTCCATTCACCCGATCCGTGAAGGCGCAAGGAAGGACGATCATTTCTTCCAGCTTGCGAGGAGCAATTCAATTTCAATCATCCTCCTCCTCGAAGTTAGAACGCAGATCTAGTCTTTCACCAGAAGAAGAGTGCACACTCATCCGATCCGGATCATCTTGACATAATTCGGCGGCTGGAATTATTCATCAAGTCTACTCTTGGAGGGACGTGCCCGTTCTCATCATGGCTTTGAACCGAAACCCACTTGCCCCTGCAGCGCCTGTTCCATGGGGTGCAGCCTTTGGACCTTTGAATCTGACTCCTCCTATGCATGATCTACCTAAAGGGACGAGAAAGAATTTTCCAAAATTCTTTGGAGATGGAAAGCAAAACCCGGATGATCACTTGGCTGCGTTTTTCATATCCTGTGGAGTGCTTGCAGTCGAACATGAAGATGTATCTGTCCGGCTCTTCATAGAGACTCTGCATGACTTGGCTGGAGAATGGTTCTACCGCTAGCTCACGCACTATAACCAATCCCAGCTCTTATGCGGGATGCGTTCCTGAAAAGATTCAAGGCAGCCGAAGATTCCAGCACTTTGATAACTCAGCTGACTCAGTTGAAGAAGGAGCCACATGAGCACATGCGGGATTTTATTGCAAAATTCCAAAGATTATTGTACAAAATTCCGGCTTCTGCTTCTTTGAATGATGAGAATCAAAAGGTGTTCTTCATCAATGCTTTGCTTCCTGAAGTAAGCTATCAACTGCGAAGAGCACGTCCTGCTGATTTGTTAGCAGCTCAAAACATGGCGGTTGAAATTGAAGATGACCTCATCATGGCTGGAAAGATAAAGAGCAGTACTTCTAGAGCTGAAATTTCATCCTCTGCTACTACATCCGATTCACTACTGCAAAAGTTAGCAAATGAGATGATGCAGATGAAGAAACAAATGGCTCAAATGGCTCAAGGCAACAATACTGCCCCTGCTCGGAATTTCAACAACAACCAGAACCGCATTGTTGGTTTCCAAAGATTAGCAATTGAAGCTGCTCCTAGAAACAACGTGGAGATGAATGAAGAAGACCAGGAAGCTGATGCTGATCAGTTCGAGAATGATGATTTTGTAGCTCCTGCTGGCGACTCCAATGTTAATTACCTGAACTACAAATTTGAACATGACAATGAGAAACTTCATGAAGATGATCATGGTCATGCATATGCAGTAGTTACAAGATCACAAACTCGCCAAGCTGAAGCATTAGCTGACGAACAAAGAAGGGCCAGCCCTTTACCTTCTTCCTTGGCTCCTAGAGATAAGAATGTGAGTTCTTCATCTCAACCACAGAAAGTGGCTCAGGTATCTGAATCTATTTCTTCTTTTGACATTATTGATCATGCCAAGAAAACTAGAGTTCAAATGTCAGAAGCTGGATACTTGAAGGCCTTTCCTGAGCAATTAAATATGCTAGTCAAATATGTGCAATCACCAGAACAATCCAGTACATCAAAAGGCCTTTTGCCTAAGCCCAAGGATACTCCTCTCCAGAACAACACTGCAGTTATATCCTCACCATCTTCTGAAAGAGTGGAACCATTCTATGTTTCTCTATTGCTTAATGGTTTCAAGTTAAGCAATTGCATTCTAGATTCAGGTGCTTCTGACAATGTCATGTCAAATTAAAGTTACGAGATGCTCTTGGGCTTACCACAGACGAAGACCATAAAAAGTGCTATTCCATGGAGAGACAAGTCCCTTTAATCGGACAAATCAAAGATGCGCAAGTAGTGTTACAGCACTTTTCCTAACAAAAGATTAAAGATGACAATTCTAGTTGCAGATATTCCTGTCTCCTACGGGATGTTGCTGAGTAGAAACTTCTGCAAAGAGCTGGGAGGAGAAGTAAAGATGGATTGGTCCTGTGCGCACATTCCTATCAAAGGGCTTAACCATAAGTTGGAGCCGGAAAAGAAGTCCAGGTACACGGTTACAAAATCTGAGGATCCTAGATCTCATATTCTTTTTCAGGAATCTGACCGTGGGGTCTATTTCTTGGAAACGGATAAAAATGTTCCAGAGCAAGAAATTCAACCAGAACCAGAGCCAGCAAAGAAGAAGAAAAAGTTTGGACTCTAGAGTTTAAAGGCACATGTTGTTCTTTTGGATCGGTATTTGCTGGCGCTCTACTAATATCTCCAGATCATGAGGTATTTCCATACTCTCACAAGCTGATGTTCGAGAACACCAATCATACGGCGGAGTATGAAGCATTGCTTAGGAATGGAACAAGCTAAAAAGAAAGGAGTAAAACTTCTCAAAGCCCAGGAGATCTTGAACTTCTAATAAAGCGAGTTCGAGGCAAAGTCAAGTCAAAAGAGATAAGGCTGGAGCATTACGAGAGATAAAGTGCTTTCCGCCACATTCATTTTGCAGCCTTCTCTATTGACTTTGTTCCAATAAATCTAAACTCCAAGGCAGACTCTTTAGCAGTCACTGCTGCACTATTTAATTCGGATAGACCACCGTCCATATTCAAACAAGGAAGCTATAAAGTGGAGATGGTCTACCACCCCAGAGTCCCTGAACAAACATCTGCGTATGTGCGCATGTTGAAGGGAGTGAATCACCACCACGACAAAGCGATCGAAGGACAAGTTGATCCATGTCATGATGACAATAGTGGAGCAATCAAATCAAAAGGTAACAAATCCCCAAGGGTTTAGTTTCCTTAGTGGAGACTTTCAACAAGCATGATCAGTATCTGAAGAAGAACAAAGAATATGGTGATAGTTCTTCCTTCGAAATGCAGCAAATAAATCTGGGAACGGAGCAAGTTGATGCAGACTTGCCCACCACGGAGAGAAGAAAGGATGAGCCACCACCAGATGAAGTTGATAAGGACTTGCCCAGAGAATTTGACAAGAAGGCCAAAGAAAGGAAGTTCAAGATCGGAGATTGGGTACTCTGGTGGGACAAGAGACATGAACCGAAGGACATGCATAACAAATCTGATTCACTCTGGAAAGGGCCCTTCATGATCAAAAGAGTTGCTGGAATGGACACTTTCTTCCTTGCTACTAGGATGGAATTGAGTTACCACTTGCCTTTCAACAGCAAGATCGAAGTTGTTCATCACCAAAGTAGGGTAAAACTGTATGTACATAAATAAATCTTTGTTTGTTTTTCCTTGTTTTGTTTTGTTTTTGTCTTTGTGTTGTGTTGTGTTTGTTTGCCTGACCCCCCCGTGCCCAAAAGACAAGATACGAAACCAGAGATGCTGGGATCTCATCTTTTCCCTTTGTCATTCTAACAAGAGAAAAAGATGTCCACAGACGGAGCCAACTGGTGTCACTCAGATTTCACCATGAAATCTGTGACTACCCTATCCAAAATTTTTCGTACTTTTAAAATAATGGGTCATTTGTTGTTTTTATTGCCTGAAAGTTCCTGTATTGCACCAAGATAATCCTAAAGAGCCATATTAGCCCTTTTAGCCAAATACCCGGATGCCCAAAATTGTTTTATTATTCGTCATGGGATTTATCTGCATGGAAATTTGTATTTAATTATTTTGAGCCCCGTATGAGGCTATTTGCGCTCTCGTTTAACTCTGTTATGAGCGGATATGTTATTATTCCTATGTACTGGAAGGATTTTAACTTATTCTAAGTTTTGGGCTTTATATGTAACTTTTGGCAATTTTTGTGTTTTTGTGGTGTCCGTTTCGTTTTACGTAAAATTTCTCTGAATAACTCCTTCGTCGGGTAAGCCCGATTTTGGCCTCAGGAGCGGTGGAAAACATACACGCACATTTTGCCGGAGGAAGTCATCATCCGAGTGCGGATCACCGGGAAAAAGCGAAGTCGTGCACGGAAAGCCCTCTGGGGATGGGCGCATTTTTGGAAAACAAAGGATTTAAGGCTGCGATGGGAAAAACATAAGCCGCGGCGGGATGGGAATTGTATACTGCTGGCGAGGTACTTTTTCCCGTGTTATAAAAGTCACTTAAGGCTGCGTGGGAAAAATAGAGGCCGCGAGGCGGTGGGAATTTATTGCCTACCTTGCACTTAGGTGAAAATTCCCATGATATAATAAAAGGAAAGTGACTTAAGTGAAATCATGGGATTTTAGTGCCTACCTTGCGGGGGGTAAAGAATCCCATTGTCAAAGTCAAATCACTTAAGTGGATCATGGGATTGTGGTGCTACCTTGCGGGTAAAAATCCCATTGTCAGAAATTCTTAAAAATAGAATTCTATTATGCAAAAAAGTGCGACCCACCTTGGGTGAATAATAATGCATTAAATAAATATTTGTTAATATTTATTCACCCAATTTTGGCACCCAGGCTTGTGGAAAAGTCAACAAAAGCAAAGGGGAATAAATCAATTGGAAATAGAATTCTAAAATTAAATAAATTTAATTTATTTAATGCAGCCCCTTTTGAGAAGGAATTAATACTTTTTAAAGTATTAAATGATTATATTAATTCCTATTTTCAGTGGCTATGGTCAAAGCACACTGTGAAGCTTAAGTGAAGTGAAGTGTGGAGGATTAAATTGGATTAATTTAATTTATTGGATGGCTGTCCTTAAACATGCTATTTTTTTAAAAGAGAAAAGCATGATTTTTAATTAATTAATTGCCTTTAATTGTTAGGGCAATTATTAATTATAGAATTATGAAGGTTATATAAGCATGGGCAGCCATATGGATTTATTATTCAACACGGGTAAAGAATTGCAGCGAAGAGGAGAAAAAGTGCGCCCCATTAGAGGAAGGATTTTGCACGAGACAAAGTGCTAACAAAGGATAAAAGCTTCCAGATTTGGCGCATGCTTTGGAAAAGGTTCATCTTCGTCCTGCAATTGTTTTCACAGTGTTAAAGGAGCTCAGTGTTGATTGAAAGGATTCATGCTCTCTTTATGTGCAAATTAGACACCAATTTTTGGGGCAGCAGGCTTGAAAAGTGCAGATTTTTATAATTTAAATTCACTATTCATACCCCGGTGGCCATTTTTGTCTGAATAAATTGCAGGAATTCATTACAGGTGCTTTATAAAAGAAGAGGAGCTTTTATCAATGTCCAATACATTGCATATATCCTCCGAATCTGAAGAATTGTCCAGATCTACACCAGTATTGAAGAATTCCAGTCAAATAAGAAGAAAAAGACATTCAGACAAAGATAGACAAAGCTATGGCGAAGAAAGATGAAAAAGAAACCTCTTGCTAAATTGATAGACAGATCCAGAGCAGGAGAAACTTCACTCATGCGTGCAGATTGAAAGCAGTGGAATTATTCAAGTTGCAGCTTTTCCATCCATAGCCCAGTTGCCAAAGTTTGTTATGCAGGTGCAGATCTATATCCAGATCCATATGCAGATCCAGATCCAGATCTCATAGTTGCAAAAGCTTCTGGCACAAAGGCTTCATCCTCTTGTTTTGAATGCAACCCGTGAAGAAGATAGTGCGTGGAAAATTCCTTCCAAGATCCGGTGCATGTGCTCTCATCTTCCAGTTGAAGCTTTCATTGAATTTTCATTCATCCGGAGTGCTTTCCAGAATTTTTAATTGCTCATATGCAATTAAAAATAAGGATGATGAGTTATCTACGGCCACCTTGCAGCGATGCATGTACAATGAAAGAACTGCGCAAAAGCTTGAAAGGATAAAAGAAAGACAATGTGAAGGAAAAATTCCAGGCTTGCTTCCAATTCCAACTGCTTGCAATTCCAGCTGTTTCCAGATCCAGCCGCTTCAAGATCCAACTAATTCTAGCTTGTTTCCAGATCCAGTTTGAATCAAATTTGCGTGACGAGACATGAAAAAGACAAAGTTAGCTTTCCTCTTCCTTCTTCTTTCCTCCGACAAAGTCAGCTTTCCTCTTCCTTCTTCTTTCCTTCGACAAAGTAATTGAGCGATCAATTAAATTATACAACTTAAGTGATTGGTTTAAAAGCCATTACTTGAAGAAGTCAATTACTTGGAGATAGGTGGCGGACGTGCATAATAGAAGGTTCTATTTTCGATTCTGAAATCATACATGTCACGCAAAGAGGAATTCCGGGGAAGGAGATTGCCAGTTGTTTCTTTTTCGACTTCCACATGTGTCAGTTCAACTAAAGCTTCCAACTTGTAATTGCCCCTCTACATTCTATAAGTAGAGGAAGAACCTTCGGGTTAATAATCGATCAGAATTTGTAAGAAGCAATCTTGTGTTCTAGACTTTGTCTTTGAACCCCGAGAGCCACTTGTTGCGAGAGGAATACAAAAAGCGGGTTTAGGAGAACTTTGTGTCACGGCGTACTGTGTTTCTTGCTTTAAATCTTAGATCTTTAAGTAAACTTTGTGTTATTTTAGATCTAGATCTAGAGCTGCCTTTGTTTCATAATTCTGTGTGTTCAAATCTATTTGAGTTTCTTCTATGTGCATGTGATTAGCTCTGCAATCTACTAATTAGGATGCACATCTTCCTTACTTCCTCTCTGTAATACCTTGAATTTCTTCTTCTTTCATTCTTCCTTTCTTAAGCATTGACTTACTTACTTGCTGCCGAAAACTTCTTAGTTATGGTTCATGAACTAAGTTGTTAAAGTAAAACCCACGATAGATAGAAACACATTTTTATTGACAAATCGACACGGGAGCCTCACCGGTTAAATGAGGAGATTTATCTCATGGCTTGCCTAGGTTTGATCTTATGCAGAAAATCTAGCCAACAGATTTTAGCGACTCACTGAGAACAACTATCTTTGCGGATCAAAGCTTATCTATTGAAGATCGAGTGTTTTCCATACAAATCTCAACTTTGTGAACGTCCATTCACCCGATCCGTGAAGGCGCGAGGAAGGGGACCGATCATTTCTTCCATTGCGAGGAGAGCAATTCAATTTCAATCATCCTCCTCAAGTTAGAAGCCGCAGATCTAGTCTTTCACCAGGAAGAAGAGTGCAAACTCATCCAGATCCGGATCATCTTCAGCATAATCCGGCAGCTGGAATTATCCATCAAGTCTACTCTCTGGACAGGGCGTGCCCTGTTCATCATGCATGGCGCAACCCACTTGCCCCTGCGGCTGTTCCATGGGGGCGGTTTTGGACCTTTGAATCGACTCCTCCATGCATGCATGATCTACCTAAAGGGATCGAGAAAGAATTTCCCAAAATTCTTTGGAGATGGAAAGCAAAACCCGGATGATCACTTGGCGCTTTTTCATATCTGTGGAGTGCTTGCGATCGAACATGAAGATGTATCTGTCATCGGCTCTTCATAGAGACTCTGCATGACTTGGGTGGAGAATGGTTCTCTACAGGTAGCTCTGGCACTATAACCAAGCCCAGGCTCTTATGCGGGATGCGTTCTGAAAAGATTGAGCGCAGAAGATTCCAGCACTTTGATAACTCAACTGACTCAGCTGAAGAAGGAGCCACATGAGCACATGCGGGATTTTATTGCAAAATTCCAAAGATTACTTTACAAAATTCCGGCTTACTTCTTTTTGAATGATGAGAATCAAAAGGTGTTCTTCATCGATGCTTTGCTTCTGAAGTAAGCTATCAATCGCGAAGAGCACGTCCTGCTGATTTGTTAGCGACTCAAAACATGGCGGTTGAAATTGAAGATGACCTCATCATGGTGGAAAGATAAAGAGCAGCGAAGCTTAGAGCTGAAATTTCATCCTCTGCTACTACATCCGATTCACTCTTTGCAAAAGTTAGCAAATGAGATGATGCGAGATGAAGAAACAAATGGCTCAAATGGCTCAGGCAACAATCTTGCCCCTGCTTTCGAAATTTCAACAACAACAACGAACCGCATTGTTGGTTTCCAAAGATTAGCAATTGAAGCTGCTCCTAGAAACAACGTGGAGATGAATGAAGAAGACCGGAAGGCGATCTTTGATCGGTTCGAGAATGATGATTTTGTAGCTCTGCTGGCGACTCGATGTTAATTACAAACTACAAATTTGAACATGACAATGAGAAACTTCATGAAGATGATCATGGTCATGCATATGCAGTAGTTACAAGATCACAAACTTGCCAAGCTGAAGCATTAGCTGACGAACAAAGAAGGGCCAGCCCTTTACCTTCTTCCTTGGCTCCTAGAGATAAGAATGTGAGTTCTTCATCTCAACCACAGAAAGTGGCTCAGGTATCTGAATCTATTTCTTCTTTTGACATTATTGATCATGCCAAGAAAACTAGAGTTCAAATGTCAGAAGCTGGATACTTGAAGGCCTTTCCTGAGCAATTAAATATGCTAGTCAAATATGTGCAATCACCAGAACAATCCAGTACATCAAAAGGCCTTTTGCCTAAGCCCAAGGATACTCCTCTCCAGAACAACACTGCAGTTATATCCTCACCATCTTCTGAAAGAGTGGAACCATTCTATGTTTCTCTATTGCTTAATGGTTTCAAGTTAAGCAATTGCATTCTAGATTCAGGTGCTTCTGACAATGTCATGTCAGCTAAAGTTGCAGATGCTCTTGGGCTTACCCTGACGAAGACCATAAAAAAGTGCTATTCCATGGAGAGACAAGTCCCTTTAATCGGACAAATCAAAGATGCAAAGTTGTGCAGCAGCTTTTCCTGACAAGAGATTAAAGATGACAATTCTAGTTGCAGATATTCCTGTCTCCTACGGGATGCTGCTAAGTAGAAACTTCTGCAAAGAGCTGGGAGGAGAAGTAAAGATGGATTGGTCCTGTGCGCACATTCCTATCAAAGGGCTTAACCATAAGCTGGAGCCGGAAAAGAAGTCAGTACACGTTCAAAATCGAGGATCCTAGATCTCATATTCTTTTTCGGGAATATGACCGGGGTCTATTTCTTGGAAACGGATAAAAATGTTCCGAGAGCAAAGAAATTCAACCGAACCGAGGCAGAGCGAGCGAAGAAGAAAGTTTGGACTCTAGAGTTTAAAGGCACATGTTGTTCTTTTGGATCGGCGCGCGCTCTACTAATATCTCCGAGATCATGAGGTATTTCCATACTCTCACAAGTGATGTTCGAGAACACCAATCATACGGCGGAGTATGAAGCATTGCTTAGGAATGGAACAAGCTAAAAAGAAAGGAGTAAAACTTCTCAAAGCCCAAGGAGATCTTGAACTTCTAATAAAGCGGGTTCGAGGCAAAGTCAAGTCAAAGAGATAAGGCTGGAGCATTACGAGATAAAGTGCTTTCCGCCACATTCATTTTGCAGCCTTCTCTATTGACTTTGTTCCATAAATCTAAACTCAAAGGCGAGACTCTTTGCGATCCTGCTGCACTATTTAATTCGGATAGACCACCGTCCATATTCAAACAAGGAAGCTATAAAGTGGAGATGGTCTACCACCCCGAGTCCACTGAGCAAACATCTGCGTATGCGCATGTTGAAGGGAGTGAATCACCACCACGACAAACGATCGAAGGACAAGTTGATCCATGTCATGATGACAATAGTGGAGCAATCAAATCAAAAAAGGTAACAAAATCCCCAGGGTTTAGTTTCCTTAGTGGAGACTTTCAACAAGCATGATCGATTATCTCGAAGAAGAACAAAGAATATGGTGATAGTTCTTCCTCGAAATGCAAAGAAATAAATTTAGGAGCGGAGCAAGTTGATGCGAGACTTACCCACCATAGAGAGAGAAGAAAGGATGAGCCACCACCGGATGAAGTTGATAAGGACTTGCCCGAGAGAATTTGTGAAGGCCAAAGAAAGGAAGTTCAAGATCGGAGATTGGGTACTCTGGTGGGACAAGAGACATGAACCGAAGGACATGCATAACAAATCGATTCACTCTGGAAAGGGCCCTTCATGATCAAAGAAAAGAGTTGCGGAATGGACACTTTCTTCCTTGCCTACCAGGATGGAATTGAGTTACCACTTGCCTTTGTGAGCGGCATCATCGAAGTTGTTCATCACCAAGTAGGGTAAAACTGTATGTACATAAATAAATCTTTGTTTGTTTTTCCTTGTTTTGTTTTGTTTTTGTGTTGTGTTGTGTTGTGTTTGTCTGCCTGACCCCGTGCCCAAAAGACAAGATACGAAACCCGAGATCTTTGGGATCTCATCTTTTCCCTTTGTCATTCTAACAAGAAAAAGATGTCCACGAGACGAGGAGCAGCTGGTGTCACTCAGATTTCACCCTGAAATCTGTGACTACCCTATCCGAAAATTTTTCGTACTTTTAAAATAATGGGTCATTTGTTGTTTTTATTGCCTGAAAGTTCCTGTATTGCACCAAGATAATCCTAAAGAGCCATATTAGCCCTTTTCGCCAAATACCCAGATGCCCAAAATTGTTTTATTCTGTCATCGGGATTTGTCTGCGGGAAATTTGTATTTAATTATTTTGAGCCCCGTATGAGGCTATTTGCGCTCCGTTTTAACTCTGTTATGAGCGGATATGTTATTATTCCTATGTACCAGAAGGATTTTAACTTATTTTAAGTTTTGGGCTTTATATGTAACTTTTGGCAATTTTTCGTGTTTTTGTGGTGTCCCGTTTCGTTTTCTGTAAAATTTCTCTGGAATAACTCCTTCGCCGGGTAAGCCCGATTTTTGGCCTGGAGCAGCTGGAAAACATACACGCACATTTTGCCCGGAGGAAGTCATCATCCGAGTGCGGATCAGCTTTGGGAAAAAGCGAAGTCGTGCACAGGAAAGCCCCTGCGGGGATGGGCGCATTTTTGGAAAACAAAGGATTTAAGCTGCGATGGGAAAAACATAAGCCGCAGGCAGGATGGGAATTGTATACACTGGCAGGCGAGTACTTTTCCGTGTTATAAAAGTCACTTAAGCTGCAGTGGGAAAAATAGAGGCCGCAGGCAGGTGGGAATTTATTGCCTACCTTGCAGGGTGAAAATTCCCATGATATAATAAAAGGAAAGTGACTTAAGTGAAATCATGGGATTTTAGTGCCTACCTTGCAGGGTAAAGAATCCCATTGTCAAAGTCAAATCACTTAAGTGGATCATGGGATTTCCGGGGCTGCCTTGCAGGGTAAAGAATCCCATTGTCGAAATTCTTAAAAATAGAATTCTATTATGCAAAAAGTCGACCCACCTTGGGTGAATAATAATGCATTAAATAAATATTTGTTAATATTTATTCACCCAATTTGCACCCGGGCTTGTGGAAAAGTCAACAAAAGCAAAGGGAATAAATCAATTGGAAATAGAATTCTAAAATTAAATAAATTTAATTTATTTAATGCAGCCCCTTTTGAGAAGGAATTAATACTTTTAAAGTATTAAATGATTATATTAATTCCTATTTTCGGTGGGCTATGGTCAAAGCACCTTTGTGAAGCTTAAGTGAAGTGAAGTGTGGAGGATTAAATTGGATTAATTTAATTTATTGGATGGCTGTCCTTAAACATGCTATTTTTAAAAGAAAAAAGCATGATTTTTAATTAATTAATTGCCTTTAATTGTTAGGGCAATTATTAATTATAGAATTATGAAGGTTATATAAGCATGGGCAGCCATATGGATTTATTATTCAACACACAGGTAAAGAATTGTAGCAAGGAGAAAAAGTGCGCCCCCATTAGAGGAAGGATTTTGCACAGACAAAGTGCTAACAAAGGATAAAAGCTTCCAGATTTGGCGCATGCTTTGGAAAAGGTTCATCTTAAATGCTGCACAATTGTTTTCCACGGTGTTAAAGGAGCTCAGTGTTGATTGAAAGGATTCATGCTCTCTTTTATGTGCAAATTAGACACCAATTTTTGGGCAGCGAGGCTTGAAAAGTGCAGATTTTTATAATTTAAATTCACTATTCATACCCGGTGGCCATTTTTATCTGAATAAATTGCGAGGAATTCATTACAGTGCTTTATAAAAGAAGAGGAGCTTTTATCGATGTCGATACATTGCATATATCCTCCGAATCGAAGAATTGTCCGAGATCTACACCAGTATTGAAGAATTCCGATCAAATAAGAAGAAAAAGACATTGAGACAAAGATAGACAAAGCTATGGCGAAGAAAGATGAAAAAGAAACCTCTTGCTAAATTGATAGATGGAGACAGATCCGGAGCGGGAGAAACTTCACTCATGCGTGCGAGATTGAAAGCAGTGGAATTATTCAAGTTGCAGCTTTTCCATCCATGCCATTTGCCAAAGTTTGTTATGCGAGTGCGAGATCTATATCCAGATCCATATGCGAGATCCAGATCCGAGATCTCATAGTTACAAAAGCTTACGCACAAAGGCTTCATCCTCTTGTTTTGAATGCGACCCGTGAAGAAGATAGTGCGTGAAAATTCCTTCCAAGATCCGGTGCATGTGCTCTCATCTTCCGATTGAAGCTTTCATTGAATTTTCATTCATCCTGAGGAGTGCTTTCGAAATTTTTAATTGCTCATATGCAATTAAAAATAAGGATGATGAGTTATCTACGGCCAACCTTGCAGCGATGCATGTATGCAATGCGGAAGAACTGCAAAAGCTTGAAAGGATAAAAGAAAGACAATGTGAAGGAAAAATTCCAGCTTGCTTCCATTCCAACTTGCTTGCAATTCGACTTGTTTCGAGATCCAGGCCGCTTCAAGATCCAACTAATTCTAGCTTGTTTCCAGATCATTTGAATCAATTGCGTGCGCAGAACATGAAAAAGACAAAGTTAGCTTTCCTCTTCCTTCTTCTTTCCTCCGACAAAAGTCAGACTTTCCTCTTCCTTCTTCTTTCCTTCGACAAAGTAATTGAGCGATCAATTCAATTATCTGACTTAAGTGATTGGTTTAAAAGCCATTACTTGAAGAAGTCAATTACTTGGAGATAGGTGGCGGACGTGCATAATAGAAGGTTCTATTTTCGATTCTGAATCATACATGTCACGCAAAGAGAGAATTCCGGAAGGAGATTGCCAATTGTTTCTTTTTCGACTTCCACATGTGTCGGTTGAACTAAAGCTTCCACTTGTAATTGCCCCTCTACATTCTATAAGTAGAGGAAGAACCTTCGGGTTAATCATCGATCGAAATTTGTAAGAAGCGATCTTGTGTTCTAGACTTTGTCTTTGAACCCACGAGAGCCACTTGTTGCGAGAGGAATACAAAGAAGCAGGTTTACGGAGAACTTTGTGTCACGGCGTACTGTGTTTCTTGCTTTTAAATCTTAGATCTTTAAGTAAACTTTGTGTTATTTTAGATCTAGATCTAGAGCTGCCTTTGTTTCATAATTCTGTGTGTTCAAATCTATTTGAGTTTCTTCTATGTGCATGTGATTAGCTCTGCAATCTACTAATTAGGATGCACATCTTCCTTACTTCCTCTCTGTAATACCTTGAATTTCTTCTTCTTTCATTCTTCCTTTCTTAAACAGCTGCTTACTTGCTGCAAAACTTCTTAGTTATGGTTCATGAACTAAGTTGTTAAAGTAAAACCCCTGATAGATAGAAACACATTTTTATTGACAAATCTGACACGGGAGCCTCACCGGTTAAATGAGGGAGATTTATCTCATGACCCTAGGTTTGATCTTTATCTGAAAAATCTAGCCAACGATTTTAGCGACTCATTTGAGAACAACTATCTTTGCGAGATCAAAGCTTATCTATTGAAGATCGAGTGTTTTCCATAAATCTCAACTTTGGTGGTGAACGTCCATTCACCCGATCCGTGAAGGCGCGAGGAAGGGTGATCATTTCTTCCATTGCGAGGAGCAATTCAATTTCAATCATCCTCCTCGAAGTTAGAAGCCGCAGATCTAGTCTTTCACCGGGAAGAAGAGTGCACACTCATCCAGATCCGGATCATCTTGACATAATTGGCGGTGGAATTATTCATCAAGTCTACTCTTGGAGAGGCGTGCCCTTCATCATCTTTGACGAAACAAACCCACTTGCCCCTGCGGCGCTGTTCCATGGGAGTGCGGTTTGGACCTTTGAATCGACTCCTCCTATGCATGATCTACCTAAAGGGATCGAAAGAATTTTCCAAAATTCTTTGGAGATGGAAAGCAAAACCGGATGATCACTTGGCTTTTTTCATATCTGTGGAGTGCTTGCGATCGAACATGAAGATGTATCATGTCGGCTCTTCATAGAGACTCTGCATGACTTGGCTGGAGAATGGTTCTGCCGGCTAGCTCACAGCACTATAACCAAGCCCAGGCTCTTATGCGGGATGCGTTCTGAAAAGATTGAGGCGGCCGAAGATTCCAGCACTTTGATAACTCAGTGACTCGGTTGAAGAAGGAGCCACATGAGCACATGCGGGATTTTATTGCAAAATTCCAAAGATTCTTGTCAAAATTCCGGCTTACACCTTCTTTGAATGATGAGAATCAAAGGTGTTCTTCATCGATGCTTTGCTTCTGAAAGTAAGCTATCAGCTGCTGAAGAGCACGTCCTGCTGATTTGTTAGCGACTCAAAACATGGCGGTTGAAATTGAAGATGACCTCATCATGGTTTGGAAAGATAAAGAGCGAGTACTTCTAGAGCTGAAATTTCATCTCTCTTTCTTACATCCGATTCACTACTGCAAAAGTTAGCAAATGAGATGATGCGGATGAAGAAACAAATGGCTCAAATGGCTCAAGCAACAATCTTTGCCCTGCTCGAAATTTCAACAACAACGAAACCGCATTGTTGGTTTCCCAAGATTAGCAATTGAAGCTGCTCCTAGAAACAACGTGGAGATGAATGAAGAAGACCGGGAAGGCGATCTTTGATCGGTTCGAGAATGATGATTTTGTAGCTCTGTGGCGACTCGATGTTAATTACAGAACTACAAATTTGAACATGACAATGATAGAAACTTCATGAAGATGATCATGGTCATGCATATACGATAGTTCTGAAGATCACAAACTCGCCATGGTGAAGCATTAGGTGACGAACAAAAGAAGGGCCAGCCCTTTACCTTCTTCCTTGGCTCTAGAGATAAGAATGTGAGTTCTTCATCTCAACCACGAGAAAGTGGCTCGGTATATCTGAATCTATTTCTTCTTTTGACATTATTGATCATGCCAGAAAACTAGAGTTCAAATGTCGGAAGTTGGATACTTGAAGGCCTTTCTGAGCAATTAAATATGCTAGTCAAATATGTGCGATCACGAACAATCCGATACATCAAAAGGCCTTTTGCTAAGCCCGAGATACTCCTCTCCGAACAACAACTTTGCGAGTTATATCCTCACCATCTTACGAAAGAGTGGAACCATTCTATGTTTCTCTATTGCTTAATGGTTTCAAGTTAAGCAATTGCATTCTAGATTCAGTGCTTGACAATGTCATGTCATTTAAAGTTGCGAGATGCTCTTGGGCTTACCACCTTGAAGACCATAAAAAGTGCTATTCCATGGAGAGACAAGTCCCTTTAATCGGACAAATCAAAGATCGCAAGGCTGTTACAGCGACTTTTCCTAACAAGAGATTAAAGATGACAATTCTAGTTGCGAGATATTCTGTCTCCTACGGGATCTTTGCTAAGTAGAAACTTGCGAAAAGAGCTAGGAGGAGAAGTAAAAAGATGGATTGGTCTGTGCGCATATTCCTATCAAAGGGCTTAACCATAAGCTGGAGCCGGAAAAGAAGTCCAGGTACACGGTTACAAAATCTGAGGATCCTAGATCTCATATTCTTTTTCAGGAATCTGACCGTGGGGTCTATTTCTTGGAAACGGATAAAAATGTTCCCGAGGCAAAAATTCAACGGAGCAGGCCGGCGAAGAAGAAGAAAAAGTTTGGACTCTAGAGTTTAAAGGCACATGTTGTTCTTTTGGATCAGGGCGCTCTACTAATATCTCCAGATCATGAGGTATTTCCATACTCCCACAAGCTGATGTTCGAGAACACCAATCATACGGCGGAGTATGAAGCATTGCTTAGGAATGGAGCAAGCTAAAAAAAAGGAGTAAAACTTCTCAAAGCCCAGGAGATCTTGAACTTCTAATAAAGCGAGTTCGAGGCAAAAGTCAAGTCAAAAGAGATAAGGCTGGAGCATTACGAGAGATAAAGTGCTTTCCGCCACATTCGATTTTGCAGGCCTTCTCTATTGACTTTGTTCAGATAAATCTAAACTCCAAGCGAGACTCTTTGCGATCAACTGCTGCACTATTTAATTCGGATAGACCACCGTCCATATTGAACAAGGAAGCTATAAAGTGGAGATGGTCTACCACCCCGAGTCCACTGAACAAACATCTGCGTATCTGCATGTTGAAGGAGTGAATCACCACCACGACAAAGCGATCGAAGGACAAGTTGATCCATGTCGATGACAATAGTGGAGCAATCAAATCAAAAGGTAACAAAATCCCCGAGGGTTTAGTTTCCTTAGTGGAGACTTTTGAAGCATGATCGATATCGAAGAAGAAAAAAAGAATATGGTGATAGTTCTTCCTCGAAATGCAGCAAATAAATCTGGAGCGGAGCGAGTTGATGCAGACTTACCCACCACGGAGAGAAGAAAGGATGAGCCACCACCAGATGAAGTTGATAAGGACTTGCCCAAGGTATTTGACAAGAAGGCCAAAGAAAGGAAGTTCAAGATCGGAGATTGGGTACTCTGGTGGGACAAGAGACATGAACCGAAGGGCATGCACAAAAATCGATTCACTCTGGAAAGGGCCCTTCGTGATCAAAAGAGTTGCTGGAATGGACACTTTCTTCCTTGCCTACCAGGATGGAATTGAGTTACCATTTGCCTTTGTGGCGGCATCGAGAGTGTTCATCATTTGAAGTAGGGTAAAACACATGTACATAAAAATAAATCTTTGTTTGTTTTCCTTGTTTTGTTTTGTTTTTGTCTTGTGTTGTGTTGTGTTTGTTTGCGACCCCGTGCCCAAAAAAGACAAGATACGAAACCGGAGATCTTTGGGATCTCATCTTTTCCCTTTGTCATTCTAACAAGAGAAAAAAGATGTCCACAGACGAGCCAAGCCCAGTTGGTGTCACTCAGATTTCACCACAAATCTGTGACTACCCTATCAAAAAATTTTTCGTACTTTTAAAATAATGGGTCATTTGTTGTTTTTATTGCACGAAAGTTCTGTATTGCACCAAGATAATCCTAAAGAGCCATATTAGCCCTTTTAGCCAAATACCCGGATGCCCAAAATTGTTTTATTATGTCGTCGGGATTTATGCTGGGGAAATTTGTATTTAATTATTTTGAGCCCGTGTGAGGCTATTTGCGCTCCGTTTAACTCTATTATGAGCGAATATGTTATTATTCCTATGTCTGGAAGGATTTTAACTTATTCTAAGTTTTGGGCTTTATATGTAACTTTTGGCAATTTTTCGTGTTTTTGTGGTGTCCGTTTCGTTTTACGTAAAATTTCTCTGGAATAACTCCTTCGCAGGTAAGCCCGATTTTTGGCACTGGAGCAAAAATTGGAAAACATACACGCACATTTTGCCGGAGGAAGTCATCATCAGAGTGCGGATCAGGGAAAAAGCGAAGTCGTGCAGGAAAGCCCCTGCGGGGATGGGCGCATTTTTGGAAAACAAAGGATTTAAGGCTGCGATGGGAAAAACATAAGCCGCGAGCGGGATGGGAATTATATACACTTTGGCGAGTACTTTTCCGTGTTATAAAAGTCACTTAAGGCTGCGAGTGGGAAAAATAGAGGCCGCGAGGCGGTGGGAATTTATTGCCTACCTTGCGGGGTGATGAAAATTCCCATGATATAATAAAAGGAAAGTGACTTAAGTGAAATCATGGGATTTTAGTGCCTACCTTGCGGGGTAAAGAATCCCATTGTCAAAGTCAAATCACTTAAGTGGATCATGGGATTGTGGTGCTGCCTTGCGGGGTAAAAATCCCATTGTCGAAAATTCTTAAAAATAGAATTCTATTATGCAAAAGTCGACCCACCTTGGGTGAATAATAATGCATTAAA
This sequence comes from Taxus wallichiana var. yunnanensis, assembly GCA_018340775.1. NCBI lineage: Eukaryota > Viridiplantae > Streptophyta > Pinopsida > Cupressales > Taxaceae > Taxus > Taxus wallichiana. Next base: position 897,905,889 of record CM031239.1, read on the forward strand.
TAAATATTTGTTAATATTTATTCACCCAATTTTGGCACCCAGGCTTGTGGAAAAGTCAACAAAAGCAAAGGGGAATAAATCAATTGGAAATAGAATTCTAAAATTAAATAAATTTAATTTATTTAATGCAGCCCCTTTTGAGAAGGAATTAATACTTTTTAAAGTATTAAATGATTATATTAATTCCTATTTTCAGTGGCTATGGTCAAAGCACACTGTGAAGCTTAAGTGAAGTGAAGTGTGGAGGATTAAATTGGATTAATTTAATTTATTGGATGGCTGTCCTTAAACATGCTATTTTTAAAAGAAAAAGCATGATTTTTAATTAATTAATTGCCTTTAATTGTTAGGGCAATTATTAATTATAGAATTATGAAGGTTATATAAGCATGGGCAGCCATATGGATTTATTATTCAACACACGGTAAAGAATTGCAGCGAGGAGGAGAAAAGTGCGCCCCCATTAGAGGAAGGATTTTGCACGAGACAAAGTGCTAACAAAGGATAAAAGCTTCCAGTTTGGCGCATGCTTTGGAAAAGGTTCATCTTAAATGCTGCACAATTGTTTTCCACAGTGTTAAAGGAGCTCGGTGTTGATTGAAAGGATTCATGCTCTCTTTATGTGCAAATTAGACACCAATTTTTGGGGCAGCGAGGCTTGAAAAGTGCAGATTTTTATAATTTAAATTCACTATTCATACCCGGTGGCCATTTTTGTCTGAATAAATTGCGGGAATTCATTACGGTGCTTTATAAAAGAAGAGGAGCTTTTATCGATGTCGATACATTGCATATATCCTCGAATATGAAGAATTGTCGAGATCTACACCGGTATTGAAGAATTCCGGTCAAATAAGAAGAAAAGAATTGACATTGAGACAAAGATAGACAAAGCTATGGCGAAGAAAGATGAAAAAGAAACCTCTTGCTAAATTGATAGACGAGATCCAGGCGAGAGAAACTTCACTCATGCGTGCGAGATTGAAAGCATGGGAATTATTCAAGTTGCGGCTTTTCCATCCATAGCCCGATTGCAAAGTTTGTTATGCGAGTGCGAGATCTATATCCAGATCCATATGCGAGATCCAGATCCGAGATCTCATAGTTGCAAAAGCTTACGCACAAAAGGCTTCATCCTCTTGTTTTGAATGCGACCCGTGAAGAAGATAGTGCGTGGAAAATTCCTTCCAAGATCCGGTGCATGTGCTCTCATCTTCCGATTGAAGCTTTCATTGAATTTTCATTCATCAGTGCTTTCGAATTTTTAATTGCTCATATGCAATTAAAAATAAGGATGATGAGTTATCTACGGCCCACCTTGCAGCGATGCATGTAATGAGAAAGAAGCTGCAAAAGCTTGAAAGGATAAAAGAAAGACAATGTGAAGGAAAAATTCCAGCTTGCTTCCAATTCCAAGCTAACTTTCAATTCCGACTTGTTTCGAGATCCGGCCGCTTGAGATCCAACTAATTCTAGCTTGTTTCGAGATCCGTTTGAATCAATGCGTCGGACATGAAAAAAAGACAAAGTTAGCTTTCCTCTTCCTTCTTCTTTCCTCCCGACAAAAAGTCGACTTTCCTCTTCCTTCTTCTTTCCTTAATACAAAGTAATTGAAGCGATCAATTCAATTATCTGACTTAAGTGATTGGTTTAAAAGCCATTACTTGAAGAAGTCAATTACTTGGAGATAGGTGGCGGACGTGCATAATAGAAGGTTCTATTTTGATTCTGAATCATACATGTCACGCGATGAGAATTCCGGGAAGGAGATTGCAGTTGTTTCTTTTTCGACTTCCACATGTGTCGAGTTCAACTAAAGCTTCGACTTGTAATTGCCCCTCTACATTACATAAGTAGAGGAAGAACCTTCGGGTTAATCATCGATCGAGAATTTGTAAGAAGCGATCTTGTGTTCTAGACTTTGTCTTGAACCCTGAGAGCCACTTGTTGCGAGAGGAATACAAAAAGCGAGGTTTAGGAGAACTTTGTGTCACGGCGTCTTGTGTTTCTTGCTTTAAATCTTAGATCTTTAAGTAAACTTTGTGTTATTTTAGATCTAGATCTAGAAGCTGCCTTTGTTTATAATTACGTGTGTTCAATCTATTTGAGTTTCTTACATGTGCATGTGATTAGCTCTGCGATCTACTAATTAGGATGCACATCTTCCTTACTTCCTCTCTCTGTAATACCTTGAATTTCTTCTTCTTTCATTCTTCCTTTCTTAAGCATTTCAACTTACTTGCTGCAAAACTTCTTAGTTATGGTTCATGAACTAAGTTGTTAAAGTAAAACCCACGATAGATAGAAACACATTTTTATTGACAAATCGACACGGGAGCCTCACCGGTTAAATGAGGAGATTTTTGATCTTGTCTGAGAAAATCTAGCCAACTGATTTTAGCGACTCATTTGAGGAACAACTATCTTTGCGGATCAAGCTTATCTATGAAGATCAGTGTTTTCCATACAAATCTCAACTTTGGCTGAACGTCCATTCACCGATCCGTGAAGGCGCGAGGAAGGAGCTGATCATTTCTTCCAACTGCGGGAGCAATTCAATTTCAATCATCCTCCTCAAGTTAGAAGCCGCAGATCTAGTCTTTCACCAGGAAGAAGAGTGCAAACTCATCCAGATCCGGATCATCTTGACATAATTGGCGGTGGAATTATTCATCAAGTCTACTCTTGGAGAGGACGTGCCCTTCATCATCTTTGACAGAAACCCACTTGCCCTGCTGGCGCGCTGTTCCATGGGGTGCAGCCTTTGGACCTTTGAATCTGACTCCTCCTATGCATGATCTACCTAAAGGGACGAGAAAGAATTTTCCAAAATTCTTTGGAGATGGAAAGCAAAACCGGATGATCACTTGGCTGCGTTTTTCATATCCTGTGGAGTGCTTGCAGTCGAACATGAAGATGTATCTGTCAGGCTCTTCATAGAGACTCTGCATGACTTGGCTGGAGAATGGTTCTACCGGCTAGCTCCTGGCACTATAACCAAGTGGAGCTCTTATGCGGGATGCGTTCTGAAAAGATTGAGGCGGCTAGAAGATTCCAACACTTTGATAACTCGGTGACTCGGTTGAAGAAGGAGCCACATGAGCACATGCGGGATTTTATTGCAAAATTCCAAAGATTATTGTACAAAATTCCGGCTTCTGCTTCTCTGAATGATGAGAATCAAAAGGTGTTCTTCATCAATGCTTTGCTTCCTGAAGTAAGCTATCAACTGCGAAGAGCACGTCCTGCGATTTGTTAGCGACTCAAAACATGGCGGTTGAAATTGAAGATGACCTCATCATGGCTTTGGAAAGATAAAGAGCGATACTTACAGAGCTGAAATTTCATCCTCTATTACTACATCCGATTCACTCTGCCAAAAGTTAGCAAATGAGATGATGCGAGATGAAGAAACAAATGGCTCAAATGGCTCAAGGCAACAATCTACCCCCTCGAAATTTCAACAACAAATGGAACCGCATTGTTGGTTTCGAAGATTAACAATTGAAGGCTGCTCCTAGAAACAACGTGGAGATGAATGAAGAAGACCGGAAGCGATGGCTTTGATCGGTTCGAGAATGATGATTTTGTAGCTCTGTGGCGACTCTAATGTTAATTACTCTCGAACTACAAATTTGAACATGACAATGAGAAACTTCATGAAGATGATCATGGTCATGCATATGCGATAATTCTGAGATCCAAACTTCGCGGTGAAGCATTAGGCGAGCGAACAAAGAAGGGCCAGCCCTTTACCTTCTTCCTTGGCTCATAGAGATAAGAATGCAAGTTCTTCATCTCAACCACAAAAAGCAGCTCAGGTATCTGAATCTATTTCTTCTTTTGACATTATTGATCATGCCAAGAAAACTAGAGTTCAAATGTCGAAGTTGGATACTTGAAGGCCTTTCTGAGCGATTAAATATGCTAGTCAAATATGTGCAATCACGAGAACAATCCGATACATCAAAAGGCCTTTTGCTAAGCCCAAGGATACTCCTCTCGAACAACAACAACTTTGCGATTATATCCTCACCATCTTGAAAGAGTGGAACCATTCTATGTTTCTCTATTGCTTAATGGTTTCAAGTTAAGCAATTGCATTCTAGATTCAGTGCTTAATGACAATGTCATGTCGGCTAAAGTTGAGATGCTCTTGGGCTTACCACCGAAAGACCATAAAAAGTGCTATTCCATGGAGAGACAAGTCCCTTTAATCGGACAAATCAAAGATCATGCAAGCTATTACGTGCACTTTTCCTAACAAGAGATTAAAGATGACAATTCTAGTTGCGAGATATTCCTGTCTCTACGGGATCTTTCTTTAAGTAGAAACTTCTGCAAAGAGCTGGGAGGAGAAGTAAAGATGGATTGGTCTGTGCGCACATTCCTATCAAAGGGCTTAACCATAAGTTGGAGCCGGAAAAGAAGTCAGTACAGTTACAAATTTGAGGATCTAGATCTCATATTCTTTTTCAGGGAATATGACCATGGGGTCTATTTCTTGGAAACGGATAAAAATGTTCCCAGAGCAAGAAATTCAACCGGAGCCGGCGGCCCGTAGAAGAAGAGAAAGTTTGGACTCTAGAGTTTAAAGGCACATGTTGTTCTTTTGGATCGGGAGCGGCGCGCTCTCTAATATCTCCGAGATCATGAGGTATTTCCATACTCTCACAGGTGATGTTCGAGAACACCCGATCATACGGCGGAGTATGAAGCATTGCTTCTAGGAATGGAACAAGCTAAAAAGAAAGGAGTAAAACTTCTCAAAGCCCAAGGAGATGTTGAACTTCTAATAAAGCGGAGTTCGAGGGCAAAGTCAAATCAAAAGAGATAAGGTGGAGCATTACGAGATAAAGTGCTTTCCGCCACATTGATTTTGCGACCTTCTCTATTGACTTTGTTCCAATAAATCTAAACTCAAGCGAGACTCTTTGGAGAGTCATTTGCACTATTTAATCGGATAGACCACCGTCCATATTCAAACAAGGAAGCTATAAAGTGGAGATGGTCTACCACCCCGAGTCCTGAACAAACATCTGCAAGTATGCTGCATGTTGAAGGGAGTGAATCACCACCACGACAAACGATCGAAAGGACAAGTTGATCCATGTCGTGATGACAATAGTGGAGCAATCAAATCAAAAGGTAACAAATCCCCGAGGGTTTAGTTTCCTTAGTGGAGACTTTCAACAAGCATGATCGATGTATCGAAGAAGAACAAAGAATATGGTGATAGTTCTTCCTTGAAATCTGACAAAATAAATGCGGGAGCGGAGCAAGTTGATGCGAGACTTGCCCACCCACGAGAGAAGAAAGGATGAGCCACCACCGGATGAAGTTGATAAGGACTTGCCCCGAGAGAATTTGCAAGAAGGCCAAAGAAAGGAAGTTGAAGATCGGAGATTGGGTACTCAGTGGTGGGACAAGAGACATGAGGCAGAAGGACATGCATATAACAAATCGATTCACTCTGAAAGGGCCCTTCGCGATCAAAAGAGTTGCTTGGAATGGACACTTTCTTCCTTGCCTACTGGGATGGAATTGAGTTACCATTGCCTTTCAGGCGACATCTGAAGTTGTTCATCGGTGAAGTAGGGTAAAACTTTTTGTATGTACATAAATAAATCTTTGTTTGTTTTTCCTTGTTTTGTTTTGTTTTTGTCTTTGTCTTGTGTTGTGTTTGTTTGCGACCCCGTGCCCAGACAAGATACGAAACCGAGAGATCTTTGGGATCTCATCTTTTCCCTTTGTCA